>OX577857.1:9365048-10006019 GCA_951213275.1 Idaea straminata | reverse complement strand
GGGGGCAAAGTTTCTATGGGACTACGTGATTCCTTGGTCCAATCTTCTTCAAATTTTGCATAAACATTCTTTAACAGAATTGATGGAAGACGTGTTTCGTATTTCTTTGAAATTCATCCCCTAAAGGGGTAGAAAGTTATTTTGGGTGTGGTTGGTTAAAAGTACCATTTTCGACGTCTACGCGGACGAAGTCGCGGGCAAAAGCTAGTATTGTATAAACTGCATTCTCTCTTGTGAATTTTTATGCAAATCATATAACGAGTAAATCTCGAAACATCCTCTTTCTAGCAACTAAAACATTATTTTCCTAGCTCCAAAGTGCGCTTACAATAAAATGTGGATACACTGTTTACAAAAATGCGAGGCCAGTGTTTTTAAATGTGGAATTATGCTGTTCAAGTCTGTTGAACATGCAAAAAGTTTAACTACATTCAAAAATTCATTACTTTGATGCAATTTGGGTTAAAATTTTATTATGCAAAGTAAACATAATTACGTAGGTACTTTTTAGGGTTCCGTAGCCAAATGGCAAAAAACGGAACCCTTATGGATTCGTCATGTCTGTCTGTCTGCCGTATGTCACAGTCACTTTTTTCCGAAACTATAAGAACTATACTGTTGAAACTTGGTAAATAGATGTATTCTGTAAACCGCATTAAGATTTTCATACAAAAATAGAAGACAAAAATTTGAGCGTTCCCTATACTTAAAATTGAAAGCCAAAAAATATTTTTTTTATAAAATTTTTTTTTTAATGATATTGAGGTTTCTAATATAATTTTTTTTTTCTAAACTGAATAGTAACGCGAGAGACACTTTCAAAGTAGTAAAAAGTGTCCCCTCCCTGTAACTTCTAAAATAAGAGAATGATGAAACTAAAAAAAAAAGATTTACATTACCATGCAAACTTCCACTCAAAATTGATTTGAACGAGATCTGGTTAGTAGTTTTTTTAATACGTCATAAAGTGGGGCAGGAGTTTTGGCGGAAACGAGTTGACAACATGTCGTGCTGCAGTTTTATTTTCATGAAACTTAGTTGTAACCCGAGTTAAATTGTATAATTCTGGTGGAATGTTATTCAATTTAGTTCTGAAAAAGTGCACAAGTGTAGTGAAAGTAAAAATCAGTATCAAACATGAAGTTTTCTCGTTGCCTCCAAATCTCCTATTACGGTTATGGTAAACTTGCCACCGCTTTACTATAGCCCCTGACTTGACGGACTATGACGACTTTGACTGTTTTGAAACACTTTAGGCCCGATTTATGAAAAATCGGGTCATAATTTGATGCAATTGACACTGGCTAAATGCACAAGCCGTGCGAAGCCATAATTAATAGAAAAAAAAGAGTGGGGCTCTAATACAACATGGTACGGAACCCTTCGTGCGCGAGTCCCACTCGCAATTGGCCTGTTTTTATTTTTTATTTCAGTAAGTTTTCAAATTAATATCTAGGGACACCTTGTCCTCTTTTAAGAGATGAGAAACCCGGCTCGGCCTCGGCAGGGGAAGGCACTAGCCGAACTCCTAACACAGTTATGATTTTGACAATGTAGGCGGCAGATTATCTTATCTCTAATTTAATACAGCTACTAGCTTTTGCCCGCGACTTCGTCGAAAATTTAAAGGTTTTAAGCAAACCACTCCCAAAATAATTTTTTACCCTTTTTAACCCCTTTAGGGAATGAATTTCAGAGCACATCTTCCATCAATTCTATTAAAAAAAAAATATGCAAAGTTTGAAGTAGATTAGACCAAGGAATCACGTTGTCCCATACAAACTTTGCCCCCCTTTTTATTGAATTTAGGAAAATCCTTTCTTATCGGATGCCTATGTCACACAAAGAACACATCCTCCAAGTTTCAGGTTCTCTACAAACAGCGGTTTAGGCTGTGCGTTGATCCGTCAGTCAGTCATTCAGGACAAAGAATTTTATATGTATAGATAAACAGTACTACATCACTAAGCTATTTTATCACAAGGGCTTTCTGAGGACAGTTTCTGCGAAAATCAAAAATATTAAACTGTTTAAAAAGTATTATTATTTTGACCAGCGGTCTGACACTAAGTATAATTTCCTTTTTTGTTTGGCATCTAATTCAGTGAACGTTCAAGCGTTTATTCTATAGCCTATGTTTGTTTTTATCCTTCGGAGTGTCTGGTGAAACGTAGTATTCGCTATTGGATTAGCAATAGAGCGACTTTAATACCTAAATAGGTATTATAGGAACACGTTTAAAAAGAAGGAAAAAACTTTAAATTTTAAAGGTATGAAATAAATCTAAACCAAATGAAAAGAATAACCTTCGGTCGAAAAAATAATAAATGTAACTATTACTATACTTAAAATAAATATGTTGACTAATAAGTTGATCAATCATAATCATTCAGTTAACTGATTAAGCAACTTGTTCAAGTCAATAATAATGTGTGGACCAGACCTTATTTGAAATACTTACTGGCGGCGCTCACTGCGGGTCCTAAGCCGGATATTGCCTCTGTGGTACTTGATTTTTTATTAACGTCTGCATCTGTTGAAAGTAAAAGCTTTTAAAAGCGACTCTATTACATAAAGCAGTTTTAATTTAAGCTTAGCTTACGTTATTTCAGCTTTTAGGAACCGATACAAAAACCTTCATTTTTTACAATAAAAACTGTTTTAAAACAACTTAGAATAAACTATTTTCATGTTGAATGTATTTTCAATTTATAAAAAGTGAAATTCTGAAAGCTTTTCTTAATCGATTTCTCTATGAAATTAATTAAAATAAATTAAAATCGGTTCATCCGTTCGGGACAGACACACACACACACACACCACGTCATACTTATAACACCTCGTCGCTTTTGCGTGCAAAAAAGCATTACGCTTAATTGTATGTGTAGCACGCTTTTTGTTTCTTTCTGTCTTTCGTCTAGTGTTTTTAAATTGGAACTCAAACTAAGAACTGCTCTCAGAACTTGAGTTTTCTTCGTGAAATTCGCTATGTTCCCGTTCGTGCTTGGCGGCAAAAAGAAAGAAACATAGAACATTTTATTTTCTGGACTGTACAAACATATTAAAAGGAACGAGCGAACAATGTGAGCTGATGACATTCATCTGGGCTTTTTCAGTCTTAAACGAAAGAGTATCTTCAGATTAGATTAGGTCGTAAACTGGATTTAGCCTCTCAGAATATGTTTGACCTCCTTATAGTTAGGGAGCTCCTATATGATTTAGTGACTGTGATATTACCGTTTACTTGGCATGAAATATCATTTTCGGTAGTGCCCCAAGACGCCTGGTTAGGGTTTTCGAATTTCTTAAAGTCAAAATCCGGGAGGGGAGAGTTTAGTTAAAAATTAAACCGGAAAGCGTTTGATGCTTTCTTATATCAGTAGATATAGATAAATTAGTATGTTATGTATGTATGTGGTATGGTATATATTTTTCTATTTTTTTATTTGTGAAATACCAACAGCAATATGACAATAAATATATTTTATTAAAAAGAAAAAAAAAAGAAAAAAAAATAGAATGGTTAAGTTGATCAGCTTACCGGGCTGGGGGATTTAAAAACATTCAGTTAAAAAACCGGGAACCATTTGATGCTTTATTATGTTGGCAGTTATAGATATAGATTCATTAGTAAGGTCAAGTTAATCATCCTACTGAGGCAACAATTCACAATTCAATTAAATGGCAGCATTGGAAATAGACTAAGCATCATCGTGACGCGTATCCAGCCAAGACTTTTGATACAGTGAGTGATAGTGTTGCTGAAAACTCAGATAAATTGACCAGTCTTTACTAAGAAGTATATAATTGTGGGTACTGGTACGTTATCTATACTTATATTATAAAGCTGAAGAGTTTGTTTGTTTGTTTGTTTGAACGCGCTAATCTCTGGAACTACTGGTTCGAATTGAAAAAATATTTTTGTGTTGGATAGTCCATTTATCGAGGAAGGCTATAGGCTATTTTTTATCCTGATATTCCTACGGGATCGGTAGTTACGCGGGTGAAACTGCGGAGCGCTGCTAGTAGTAAAATACTAGTAATCTTTACCATTTTACTACGTATTTATTACCGGTACTTTACTAAGCATCTTAATTTAATATTCATTTAGATTCACTTATCAATTAAGTGAATCCAAAAAAAGATAAATATCGATATTAATGTGATTGATCACATTGAAACGTCTTAAAAACTAAGTTAAGAAGTGCACCTTAATACTTTGAAACCTAATTGATTACCGGTTTTGTACTTTTGTACTGAGTTTACCGGTACAATGACATTTCTAAGTATTGCTATAACAATCAATGCTTACTAAACCTGCGCTAGGGTAGTCCATTTGAAACTGGTAGCTGGCTTTGAAACCTTGTCCTGGAGTGTTGGAATTGGCAGTAAACTGCACAAGAAGATATGGACCGGTTGACAGTATTTCATAACCTGTGGAGTTAAAAAATAGAAAACATTGATGAAATAATACGTTACTATGGTAACCTTGTCAATAACGTGATGTAACGTATGACGTCACACTTTTTAGTGAATTCCTGTATTCATCGATTTATAAGACGTTATCACGTCAATTATATATCAATGTTAATAATAAAAATTGCATGTATAGGGTACGGTTGATGAGTTATCATTTAAAAAAATGATTTTGTTGTTAATTGTTGTAGTTATTACTAATCTTACCTTAGTCTGCCTGTGCCCACGCAAACTATACTAAAACTTTCAAAAAGTTTGTTTTAAAAAAAAAATGAAGTTTATTTTGTCTTCAGACAGCCCTAATATATTATTAGCCAACTAGACCTAAAAACTGTCACCATAGATTCAACCGCATAGAATACATTCCTAATCATTATCGGTATTGGTTAGTTTAATGCGTGTATTTTTTGGGTAAAAAAATCCATTGGTCCAAAATACATTGCTCTTTAATAAAATATTATCGAAAGTACTCTATTCATTAGATATAGGGGAGGCTCACAGCTAAGTGACTCTCGCTGATTGTTTACGGTCCTGCGGGCTAAGCGACGCCTGGCGCGGTGATTACTTCGATGGGTGACCAATTAGTAGTGTGGCAAAAATGTATTTTCGTCCGTGCTTCGGAAGGCACGTAAAGCCGTTGGACCCGGTTGCTACCTCTAGTAACAGTCGTTAGGTCAAATTAGAGGCCTTAGGGCGATCTGAAAACTCTGACAATAGGTGAGCCACACCACTATACGAGAAGAAGAAGAATTTGATATAGATACTTTCTTCCTGAAACTCTTAGTAACACATTTTTATATAATTTCTTCATAATTGAATTGGATCTTCTTATTAGTCTTATTTTGTTTCCACACGTCCGCGTTTCTTTATTCAATCAGAATAAAGGAAATATAATTTCATTTCATACTTACCTATTGACTAATAAAATGAATAATGATAAAAGAAACCTAATTATTTTTTAAATACCTATTCAATGAAATAGAGTAAGATCAAGAAGGCCAAGAATCGAACCTGGTAATTTTGCAAAAAGAGAAATCGCCTATATTTTTGTACTAATAGATAATGATGCTGTGAATTTAGTGTCTGTCTTTAGAGTCATTGAAATCGGTCCAAGCGTTTGGCCCATAGAACGCTACATAGGACCAACATATATAAGTTGGTATAGCAAGTTGTTATTATGTAACAATGTTACACTCATAACACTCCTTTGCGTCGAGCAATAGGGTAAATACATCAAGATTATTATTCTAAGTAGACACTTGAATAAACATTTTATTAATCAAGTTAATCTAAATCTATACTTTAATATAGCTGCTGAAGAGTTTGTTTGTTTGTTTGAACGCGCTAATCTCAGGAACTACTGGTTCGAAATGAAAAAATATTTTTGAGGGTCCTTGGACAATAGCTATGTTTTTAAATATATATTCTACGGTTTGTTTGATTTTCGTTTATTTATGTTTCTTTAACCTTTGTTTAATATGTACCTACTTATGTAAAATTAGCAAGAAGTGTATTCATATAAAAAATATATAAGAGAGATACTCAACAAAAAATTTAGAAAACTAATCAGTTATTATTATTATATATAATATATAAATAGGTAACATCGATTTGATTTTAACTGTTATGGTGTTATAATTTAGTCACAATAAATAAATAAATAATGCCCTGCGGTACGTATAAATGAATAAAAATAAATAAATAAATATTTCAGGACATTCCACACATCGCCATCTAGCCCCAAGCACCTAACTAGACTTGTGTTGTGGGGGCTACATAACGGAGAAACTACTTAAGTATATACTTTTCTTTTTTAAATATATACTTATAGTATACATAGAAACAGACCACAGACAAATATCTAAGCATAAATACTTGTCTGAGGCGGGAATCGAACCCCTAACCCTGTGTTTGGCAGTCCGGCTTGGTGACCATTGAGCCAACTGGGTCGTCAAAAATCCTATCACAAAAACGTAACATATCGTCAAATAAAACGTATCCTATCAAAAATCAATAAAATGAAAACTCACCAATAATTTCGTTACACAGCATCGCTAAAACCGGAGCCGAAGACGTTCTATCATCAAATACTTTTATTATATCCGCCCGATTGAGACAACTGAAATAAAAGTCATAAAATAACACGAAGGATTACTTTCAAAGTGACGGATTACTTTCAATGAGAAATTTATTTAAAATCGTTACCTCTCGTCGCCTTTCTCAAGGATTGACTCTTCGAATACCAGTTTTATTCTTTCGTTTTGTCTGAAATAAATGTTTTAGATCAGTCATTTGATACCTATTTAAGATGTCTGAATTTGTCATCGTAAAATGCGCGCAATTTTCGTAACCAATATTATTACATTACATCCACCAGGTGGACGATATCGCGGATATGAGGAAAGGGTACCGGGCGCTCTCTCCATACAAACGTGGTCATGACAAAAAAAATTGCTCTAGTGTCATTATCCAGGGAGAAAACAGTCGACTGTTTTCTCCCTGAATAATGACACTAGAGCAAATTTTTTCATTGCAAAAAACTTATAACTGTCATGACCATGTTTTGTTTGACCATGACCCCTATATTTTGTTTTTTTTATTAGAAAAAGAAAAAAACCAAGACATAGGGGCATAGTAATGGCAGTTATAGGTTTTATGCAACAAAAATATGTGTGCTAGTGTTATTATCCAAGGAGGAAACAGTCGACTACGTTGGTATGGAGATAGCGCCGGTACCTTTTCACCTTAAAGGTTGAATTTTCGAAAAATCTTTTCGTGGTAGCGGATGCCATTACAATAGCTGTCTGTGTGCCAAAATTTTTGCCGGATTCATCTATTGGCTTGAGTTGTGCGTTGATATATCAGTTAGTCAGTCAGGCAGAACTTTGAATTTTATATGTATTGATTAAAGCTATACCGAGTAGAGCATACCTAATTTGAATATAAAATATCTTAAATAAAAAAATAAAATCCGATTAGAAATCGCCAATGTGTCATTTTCTCGCGGACTATTTGTAAATAATACCATTTTCATCAACCACTTAGTTACGCTTTGAAACTAGTTTAAATATAAGTTAAAATAAAAATAAATATTTCAGGACATTCCACACATCGCCATCTAGCCCCAAGCTAAGTAACTAGACTTGTGTTATGGGTGCTAGATAACGGATATACTACTTATATACTTTTTTTTGTAAATATATACATATAATACATAGAAACAACCAGACCACAGACAAATATCTAAGCATAAATACTTGTCTGAGGCGGGAATCGAACCCGCAACCCTGTGTTTGACAGTCCGGTATGGTGACCATTGTGCCAACTGGGTCGTCAAAAAGTTGGTATAAAAATACATAAAGTAGAAGCTTCAGAGAACTGAAACGATTATTCACTTGGTTTTTGTTTGTGATGGTTTGGTTCTGTTGACTATCGACTGAGCCATGAATCAGTAGATCGCATTTTACCAGTATAAATTACAAACTTAAGGAGGCTCATAGCTAAGCGACACTCGTTGAAAGTTTACGGTCGTGCGGGTTAAGCGACGCCTGGCGCAGTCTTCACTTCGATGGGTGGCCAATTAGTAGTGTGGCAAAAATATGTTTTCGTGAGCCCCTCCGTGTTTCGGAAGGTCCCGGTTGCTACCTCTAGTAGCAGTCGTTAGGTCAAGTTAGATGCCTTAAGGCGATCTGAAAACTCTAACAATATATGGCTCACCTAACACACGGAAACACATTTTTGCCACACTACTTATTGGCCACCCATCGAAGTAAAGACTGCGCCAGGCGTCGCTTAACCCGCACGACCGTAAACTATCATCGAGTGTCGCTTAGCCATGAGCCTCCTTAAGTTTGTAATTTATACTGGTAAAATGCGATCGCAAGCTACTGATTCATGGCTCAGTTGATAGTCAACAGAACCAAACTATCACATACATTAACCACTATACGAGAAGAAGAAGAAGAATTGCAAACTAACCTCCCATTAAAGTGGTAAGTGCATCTCACATTACTGGGATAGCTGGACGGGTACCGAGGGCTGTACAACCGCCCATGGGCAGGCCGATTTGATTGTGAGTTAAATACGTAGTCACATGAGTCTGACACCTTGACTCCATTCGTTTCAAAGTTACCTGTACAAAAAATAATATAGAGTTAAAATAATAGTTGGGAAGTTTATTTTATACTAGCTGCTTGTGTTCCGTGGGAATATAGGTATAAAAAGTAAATGTGTTAATCCAGGTCTCCAGCTATCCACATACCAAGTTTTATTGTAATCGGTTCAATAGTTTTTGCGTGAAGGAGTAACAAACATACACACACACAAACTTTCACATTTATAATATTACTAGTTGCGCCCCGCGGTTTTACCCGCGTAAGTCCCGATCCCATGGGAATAAAAGGTAGTCTATGTGTTAATCCAGGTCTCCATTTATCTAGCTACCGAGTTTCATCGCAATCGGTCCAGTAGTTTTTGCGTGAAGGAGTTACAAACATACAAACACACACACACCCAAACTTTCACATTAATAATATTAGTAGGATAATATTAGTAGGATTAAAACAAAAGCAATATTTTCCAGGCAACGTTTGGACATTCTCATATTGACCTAACAAATCACAATGCTACAAATAATGCAGCTACATTTATTTTTAAGAGAAAAAATTAAGTACTATTATTATGCTTGTACGCAATCAACAGAATAATATCTTAAATTAGTTCGTAACTGGGAGCCTTGCGTCAATCCACGTGAATCTTCCTTAATACCATTTGATACCCACGAAAAATCACGTATTCTAAAAGTTTGACGAAGAAACTTACGCAGTTGAATTACTTCGATGGAGAATTACATGGTTTATGTTCGAATGTCGTTTCTATTTTTTATTTCTAGCGATTGACACCAGCTTCCTAATTTATCAAAATAAATTCAAGATAATATTAAGACCTACAAAAAATCTGCGCAATTAAATATGAATGAAATATGAACACTTCGGAAATTCTGCACTTACTGACTGACTAGATCTTTTGTAGCATCTATATATTTTAACACCTTAGACATAATAGACCTTTGTATTGATTCCCGCCGGAGGCTATCTAAGAATTTCTAGAAAACTAGTTTCATTCATCATCATCTTCCTGCCCTTATCCCAATTTATTTGGGGTCGGCGCAGTATGTCTTCTTCTTCCATTCACTCCTATTAGTCGTCATCTCATCGTTAACATTCATTTCTCTCATTTCTTGTCTCACGCAGTCCATCCTCTTCCTCTCCATCCCTCTACATTTATACTCATCACTCTTCTAGTTACATGCGTCTCTTCTCTTCTCATCACATGTCCATACCAAATCAAACGGTTCCCTTTTACTTTTTCAGTAACTGGTGCTACTTTCAGGCTTCCTCTGATATACTCATTTCTTATTTTATCCATCCTCGTTACTCCACACATCCATCTTAGCATTCTCATCTCCGCTGCATGCAATCTTCTCTCATCCTTCTTTTTCACGGCCCAGCATTCAGATCCATACATGACGGCAGGTCTTATCACAGCTTTATAGATCTTACCCTTCAGTTTAAGGGGCATCCGTGGATCACATGTAGTTGCTGTAACCTGTCGCCATTTCAACCATCCAGAGTTAATCCGATGTACAACGTCCCGATCAATATCACCATCGCCTTGCACGAGTGATCCGAGATACCGGAAGTTGGAGCAGACCGGTAATGACACTCCCGTAAGGGTTACGGGCATAGGACTGGAGAGACCGCCGAAGTCACAGAAAAGATATTCTGTTTTGCTTCTACTGACTTTCAGACCAACATTCTCCAGTCGTTGCCGCCATACCTCCAATCTACTCTGGACCTCTAGGCCACTCTCCGCGGCCAGCACAATGTCATCGGCGAACAGCATGCACCAGGGTGCCTCCTCCTGAATGTCCGACGTAAGAGCGTCCAATATAATTAGGAAGAGGTACGGGCTGAGAGCCGACCCTTGGTGCAAGCCTACAGCCACGTTGAAGCTGGCCGTAGTACCAACTGCGGATCGGATTTCGGTAGTGCATCTGTTGTACATCGCTCAGATCAACCTTACATACTTCTCTGGCATACCTTTCCCTCTGAGGGCCCACCACAAAACCTCACGGGGTACCCGGTCGTACGCTTTCTCGAGGTCAATTAACACCATAAATGCAAGTTTTTATGTGCATTTTTGTATTTAAAACTAGTTTCATTATGCCTCTATGTTATGTTATGTTTCTTTTTTTCTATGTTATGTTTCTTTTTTGTATATAAAACTAGTTTCATTATGCCTCGATAAATGACACTGCACAAGGACCAGATAAAATACTGAAGACGTCCGTGACCATTAAAAAAGATTCATCAAAATAGGTTGATAAACTAAAAAGATAAGCGCGAATATCCATTAAAAAAAATATAACCGAATTGAGAACCTCCTCCTTTTTTGAAGTCGGTTAAAAAAACACGTAACTTAATAAATGAATTCTGGAAGTTTTACGTACCTAGAATCGTGCCTACGTTTGTAATTTTGCTGCCTGACCACAGAGAAGGGGCAGTTATTGTTCTCTATTTTTATTCTATTGACGGTTATTGAATTTTAGTTATTTATTCATATTTAGTCCAATATATACCTATTATATTATAATGTACTAGCTGCGCCCCGTGGTTTCACCCGCGTAAGTCCCGATTTCGTGGAAATATCGGGTTTTCGTGGAAATATCAGGTCTCCAGCGATCTACATAGTTCATGCGTGAAGAAGTAGCAAACATACATACACACACACAAACACACGCACACACAAACATTCACATTTATAATATTAGTAGGATTATTGTGATATGTATTAAATTAAAAATTGTTTCATATTTTTCAGCACCATAATATAAAGTATTCTATGCTTTTTAGAGCGCTATTTTTCCGTAGGTAGTCAGGTTTTAATATTTAAACTTATTTTCATCGAACATTTTATAACTGCAGTGTTGAAACATAATACTATAAAATACCAGAAAAGTAAACCAACGCCAAAAAAAATGTTCACTGTTTCCTATCGCTAGAAGCCGGCATAATTTCATCGTCTCACTTTTTCTTTAACAATTTCGAGACTAAAACAACAAGGTGAAGGTAATTGAAAAAACAATAACACTCAGTTGAGAAAATTCAATTACTTATAACTGAGGATTTTATTATAGAAATGTTTCACTCGTATTTTGATAGAAGATTTCATAAATAAAGCATTTTATTAATAATTTTTATTTAACCTGAAAAAGTTTACATAAATATAAAACATTTGTTTGTACTTGGCAATTGTATGAAAAATAAACTACAATGTTCTTAGTGAGGGGTCATGTTATCCGCTAAAAAAAGAAAGGGGGAAATAAACCTATGGTCTATTGCAGATCATATCCAAATATTGTAGTGTAGTGCAAACAAATCAAATGCCACTTAATGTCTCCACATTAGATTCACTGAGTACTAACAGGAGTCCATGAGAGTACTACCCAGAGGTGCGATACAAATCCAGTGGCATTCATTACTCTCTACCAATAGAATGTCATTGCTCTCTACTATATAGAACTTGAGTACCAACAGAGGCCCTAAGGAGGTCATAAGTACAAACCCAGAGGAGCATCAGTTCTACTTCCGCAGACGACACGAAAATCGACGACTTTTAATATGAAATTATTAAACTAAAACTTACGTCTATCAATAAACCTGTAAGCGCCAACGTATCCGGTGGCATTAGTTGCTATCTCCGCTGTATGGAACTCGAGTACCAACAATGGTCCATGACAGTAGAAACCCAGAGGCTCATCAGTTCTACTTCCGCAAACGACTCGAAAATCGACGGTTAGGACTTTAAATATAAACTAAAACTTACATCTATCAATAAATATGTAAATGCCAACGATTCCAGTGACATTACTTTCTATCTCTGCTGTATGGAACTCGAGTACCAACAATGGTCCATGAGAGTACAAAGCCGGAGGTGCGTCAGCTCTACTTCCGGAGACAAAACGAGAACAGGCGGTAGAACTATATAAAATAATTATACCAAAACTTACGTCTATCAACAAATCTGTAAGTGCCAACGAATCCAGTGGCATTAGTTGCTATCTCCGCTGTATGGAACTCGAGTACCAACAATGGTCCATGAGAGTACAAACCTGGAGGTGCGTCAGCTCTACTTCCGGAGACAAAACCAAAACAGGTGGTAGAACTATTTAAAATAATTAAATGAAAACTTACGTCTATCAATAAATCTGTAAGTGCCAACGAATCCAGTGGCATTAGTTGCTATCTCCGCTGTGTGGAACTCGAGTACCAATAATGGTCCATGAGAGTACAAAGCCGGAGGTGCGTCAGCTCTACTTCCGCAGAGGACACGGGACCAGGCTGAGTACTCGTTGATACCGGGTGGGCCAGGGCCGTGGAGACCACCTTCGGAGTACACCTTCAAGTAGTCACCTCGGGTACATCTGTGGAAGTATGAAGAGTGTTTCATATAATAATACTAGCCATTCCTTGTTTTATCCGCTCAAATCCCCAGGGAAAATCGAGGTAAAAAGTAGCTTTTGTGTTACTTAAAAACTTGAGCTATATCCATACCAAGTTTTTTCGCAATCGGTTCAATATTTTTTACGGTAACAAACATACTTGCACTAACGTACATACTTTCACATTTATAATACCTATTAATTAATTGTAGGATAAAATTCTGGCTTGGGGACCACTCACGTGTCATTCCAACTCCAATATATTTGTGTATGGGGTTCTGTACAAAGTTTTTTTGATGTATTACAGAAAATAAGTTATAATATAAGTATAGGTATACGTGGCACCCATAAAATAAGCCTAGTTACTTAGTTTGGGGCTAGATGGTGGTGTGAATTGTCCCACAATATTTATTGATTAAGATACATAGAAATATTATCCTTTACAACGGAACAACGGGAAATTTATTTTTATCTTAGCGAATTTTCTTTCTCATTAACATTTCATTTAGAAAATAACTGATTTTAATAACGTTGTTAAACATTCTTTATTTTAACTTTGGAATGAAAGATAATAAACTAAAATAACCAGTTCTTACTTATAATAAAATTATTACCCGGACGAAACTGCCTAAAGTGAGAGAGACCCAACTGAGGTCAAAAGGCAACAATGATAAGTGGGCCAAATTAATTAAAGCCAAAGGCAGAACCGGAAACGGTGTGGAAAACTAGGTCCCACCCAACTAAATAAATAATAAATGACCTTTTTTAGGTACATTTCAATAAAACTGTTTTTCAATTCTTTTGTTTTGGATTGTTTTCTTTGTAAATATTTTAAGAAATATCAGACGGGGCGCCCAGCTTTTTTAAAATAAAGTAATTAGACTTGTGAGTACCAGACTAGAATACTAGTCAGAACGGAGACATATATCTGAGACCATAGAAATATTTCTTCGCGAAGGGAATCGAACCCGCAGCCGCCTACGTCTTTGTTAAGTACGTAATTTATGTGACGTCAATATTTATGTAGAAGTCAGCATTTTAGGTTTCGTAGATTAGTCGTTTCGTTTTGGTTTCTAAAAAATAATGTTGACTTGAACAAATAAAATGGTCTAAGAATTTAAACACGATTAACCAACTGTCAAAGAGTCAAACCGATTAATTAATATCATCCTCGTTATTATAGAAATAGAATTTTATTTTGATTACCCGTTAAACGCATTTAACTAAATTTATTTAAACACAATATCATGCAAGCCGCCCTAAATGATTATCCTAGTTACTATTACATCGAAAGTATAGGTATTTCAAATTTTACCACAAAAATACCTCAGACCCTGATAAGAAATATATTTGTAAACACAACGGAAATAATACAAAATACCAACACCAGTTCTTAATTAGTATTGTTCATGTATGCGATAGGGATGAGAAATTTCATGTCTGACAAACAGTCCAGCGTTATTCTGCGTTCTATTATCTTGTTAGATTGTTGGTAAGATATTTAAATTACAGAAAATAGAGTGGGCATTTAAACTTATTCTTTAACAAAACTTCGCAATTGATTCGAGTTATTCGTATTTATTTATAATCATGCATATTTAACTTATTTCAAAACAAGTACAATAATTTAATTGTTTGAGCATATTTTATGTGTCGCTGACTTACACTTATAACATGGTAACCAAAGACGTCTACTTTGTCTTATCTTATTATAGTTTCAAGAAGGTTTCAAGCTATTGACGCCAGCTTCTTAATTCAATAAATTAAACTCCAGATGACCCTGCGGTCTACACCATATGAATGACACTGAGGAAATTTTGCACTTATTGACCTATTATTTATTTATTATCATACATATATATCATATTTCATAACAAGTAATGTAAGAAGTAACTAAAGTAATAATAAAATTGTTTGAAAAGTTTAAGATGGTAGCTTGAGTTTTTTTGAGAAAAAAAGGAAAAGCAAAGACATTTTAGAGCATTTTTAGGATATTGTTTTTAATTGGATAATTTTGTAAACGGTCTGATGCTATCTAAATATAATTTTATTTACTAAAATTACTCCATAGTGAGATTTCGTGAAAGTTAATTACTGGCTTTACTAAAACTGCTAAATTCTAATTCCAATCACTTGACATTGGCAACATAAATTTTGCTTTGTGCTAAACAATAAATGGTGTCAGTTGTAATTTTCTCTATTCTCCGTAATTTAAATTTCCATGGTTGTTGATAAACGAGTTTTTTTTAACATACACACACCAATTTGGTATTCAATTAGAATGCTTGTTGCGTTGCCCGCGGCGGGATTCACGTTTTACAGACGAGCTGAATTCAGAGTTAACAAGCAACGACTTTCAATTACATTACTAGAAGTAGACTGCATAACAGAAACAATTTTCATCGCAACATTTTGTACTTAATAGTACAAAGCGCGCAGTCTAGTATGACAGTGTTCTGTCACAGTGCGCAGAAAATAAAAACAAGAACAAACATTTTTGTATAAAAAGTCCTAACGAAAGAAACATACATTTTATTTTCTAGATTTTTGGTTATTCTGCGTAAAATAACTAGCACTTTTAGTGTTATCAAGCAGAATTATTAATAATTATTGAACCGTTATTAAAACTAATCAAAACTTTCAAATACACACCTGCTACCCTCAGTCTTTTGCCGACTGTACCTACATGGTACATAAACATATTAATGACATACAAAAAAAAGAATAAAAAGTAGTACAGCGTTTAGAAAAAAGGTTCATTCTCAGCACGATGCTAACGCAAAAAGCCCCAGTGCTGATTTTCAGTACACACCTTACTAATTAAAAATAATTAAATTCATTTATTTCAGATATTTAAATCCATAAAAATTACAATTAAATTGTTAAATAAAATAGATAAAGTTAAATTTTCAATAAGTATTACGTCAAATTTACAAATTTGGAATACATTGAATAATAAATAAAATAAAATTACTAATGACATCTCTATTAAAATTTCAACCTCTCTGGCAACGAGTCAATATCGTTTGAAATGCTAGTGTTGTTTAACGTTGATTGACCATGGCTATACCTATGCGATGGACGGATAAAATATTAAGTTGTATAGGTAGTACGAATTTCTGCCACATCTTCTGCGAAGTTTATTCCGTATCTAATACACTGCTTAACCGATTTTGATGACATTTTCACTGTTCTCTTACTTGAAAATTAAAGGTTGATATTTCGGCGACGCGCTACTTGCATATTAGGGCAGTATTTTTTCACAAATGATAGGTCATAGTTTGAGCACCATCACACCTGCCCGATGGAGATGACGATGTGTCAGTATCTAATACACTGCTTAACCGATTTTAATGACATTTTCACTGTTCTCTTACTTGAAAATTAAAGGTTGATATTTCGGCGACGCGCTACTTGCATTAGGGCAGTCTTTTTTTCACAAATGATAGGTCATAGTTTCAGCACTATCACACCTGCCTGATGGAGATGACGATGCGTCAGTATCTAATACACTGCTTAACCGATTTGATGACATTTTCACTGTTCTCTTACTTGAAAATTAAAGGTTGATATTTCGGCGACGCGCTACTTGCATTAGGGCAGTCTTTTTTTCACAAATGATAGGTCATAGTTTCAGCACTATCACACCTGCCTGATGGAGATGATGATGCGTCAGTATCTAATACACTGCTTAACCGATTTGATGACATTTTCACTGTTCTCTTACTTGAAAATTAAAGGTTGATATTTCGGCGACGCGCTACTTGCATTAGGGCAGTCTTTTTTCACAAATGATAGGTCATAGTTTGAGCACCATCACACCTGCCTGATGGAGATGACGATGCGCCAGTATCTAATACATTGCTTAACCGATTTTGATGACATTTTCACTGTTCTCTTACTTGAAAATTAAAGGTTGATACTTCGACGACGCGCTACTTGCATTAGGGCAGTACTTTTTCACAAATGATAGATCATAGTTTGAGCACCATCACACCTGCCTGATGGAGATGACGATGCGCCAGTATCTAATACATTGCTTAACCGATTATGATGACATTTTCACTGTTCTCTTACTTGAAAATTAATGGTTGATATTTCGGCGAAGCGCTACTTGCATTAGGGCAGTCTTTTTTCACAAATGTTAGGTCATAGTTTCAGCACTATCACACCTGCCTGATGGAGATGACGATGCGCCAGTATCTAATACATTGCTTAACCGATTATGATGACATTTTCACTGTTCTCTTACTTGAAAATTAAAGGTTGATACATCGACGACGCGCTACTTGCATTAGGGCAGTATTTTTTCACAAATGATAGGTCATAGTTTGAGCACCATCACACCTGCCTGATGGAGATGACGATGCGCCAGTATCTAATACATTGCTTAACCGATTTTGATGACATTTTCACTGTTCTCTTACTTGAAAATTAAAGGTTGATACTTCGACGACGCGCTACTTGCATTAGGGCAGTACTTTTTCACAAATGATAGATCATAGTTTGAGCACTATCACACCTGCCTGATGGAGATGACGATGCGCCAGTATCTAATACATTGCTTAACCGATTATGATGACATTTTCACTGTTCTCTTACTTGAAAATTAAAGGTTGATATTTCGACGACGCGCTACTTGCATTAGGGCAGTATTTTTTCACAAATGATAGGTCACAGTTTGAGCACCATCACACTTGTCTGATGGAGATGACTGACCTGTCTGATGGAAGCACTCTTTGCTAGAAGACACCTATTCACTCGTGATTTGAAGACCCCCAGACTTAAGCAACTGATTTCATTATCTTGGTGTACGAATAAGGAATGCCTAAGCGGAACGCTTAGTGCGAGTGACTGGGATTTCCGACATGAAACATATTTTTTTTGCCTGATTGTCTCACGAAAGAATAGAGATAGCATAACTAGGTCGTGTAGTTCTGTTGCACACTCCCCATAAACTAACAAATCGATTTTGATTAAATATTCACTGATCTCAAA
This sequence comes from Idaea straminata, assembly GCA_951213275.1. Classification (NCBI taxonomy): domain Eukaryota; kingdom Metazoa; phylum Arthropoda; class Insecta; order Lepidoptera; family Geometridae; genus Idaea; species Idaea straminata. The sequence goes on along the minus strand of OX577857.1, from coordinate 9,988,042 downwards.
TTTGTAAGATAAATTATGAATGAATTATCGCAATCCGACAATCTAGTGGTTTCTGAACCGTGCCTAAACAAACATAACTGGGCCTTAATTCTGTAATCCCACTTAACGTGTCTTACGTGTGAGATGGTAAAATATTTTCATAAATATTTCATATTAGCTGCGCCCCGCGGTTTCACCCGCGTAATATTTCATAAAAGTACAAAAAAAATGACGCAAAGTTCTGACAAACATAAATGAATAAATAAATATTGCAGGACATTCCACACATCGCCATCTAGCCACCAGCTAAGTAACTGAACTTGTGGTATGGGTGCTAGACAACGGATATACTACTTATATACTTTTCTTTTGTAAATATATTCATTCATTCATTCATTCATTTATTTATTTGCGTAGAAAAAGGTACAAAAGATCTTACACTAATTAAGTTCTACAATTTCTACCGGTTACATGGTGTGCAAATATTTAGTCACAATTAAAATTAATTACTTATCTATACTTTTACAAAGAATTATAAATTTTGGGTACCTATTATGTCATCAACCATTATTATTATTTTACATTCAATGTTATTTACTTAATTAAGATATCTTTGTCATAAATCTATTCAGTAATGTCATGTTTATATAAATTAAATCAAAATAAAATCGATATTACATGTCCATCCATATTTAATCAAATTCCCTGATATACGTAATACCTATATATACTTATAATACACTAGCAGCGCTCCGCAGTTTCACCCGCGTAACTCCCGATCTCGTGGGAATATCAGGATAAAAAGTAGCCTATAGCCTTCCTCGACAAATGGACTATCCAACACAAAAATATTTTTTCATTTCGAACCAGTAGTTCCTGAGATTAGCGCGTTCAAACAAACAAACAAACAAACTCTTCAGCTTTATAATATAAGTATAGATAGAAACAACCAGACCAGAGACAAATATAACCATAAATACTTGTCTGAGGCGGGAATAGAACCCGCAACCCTGTGTTTGGCAGTCCAGCATGGTGACCATTGTGCCAACTGGGTCAATGGTCACCATGCTGGACTGTGCTACTAGCACTGTGTACTGTGCTAAATATCTATTACTATCTGATCGGTCTCTATCAACTCAACTGCTCATCATCATAGTTGAGTTATCAGTTACTGAACTGATAAAAATCTGATCGGGATAAAAATTATATGTTAATCCAGGTTTCTAGCTATCTACATTATTCTACACATCAAGTATCAACGAAATTGGTTCAGTACTTTTTGCGTGAAGGAGTAACAAACAAACAAACACACAAATATGTAACGCGATTACTGAAGTCATATGCTTAACAACATCAAATAGTTATACGGAATACTAGCCGAGGGATAAACTAAGTTTGAAACGAATGTTGGTGCGAGGTCGAACTTTTTAGACAAACTGGTTTGTCCAAAAAATATGCCAATTTCCAAGTTATTAGAACTTAGTAAAAGGTCCTTCCTTGTTAGAGAACGAAAAGGAGATAGTAAATATTCATCCAGTCGGATTACACGCGTATTATCTTTATCTGACATATCTTTGACTCTGACGCATACTGACATATTTAATATGCATATTGACATAATTTTGGCCACACGGAATGACATACGCAATGCAGTAGTCCGGCTACCAAAATACTGCAACTTCTCAGTATTCATGTTTTGGTTAGAACAGAAACAAAAGACCACAAAAAATATTATGGGAAAAAAGACAAAAGACGATGAAAATGAAAACAAAAGACGACGAGTTAAGTCATGATTAAACTTTTCGAAAGAACTCCTAATATTTTCTCTACTCCACCGTAATCTTGTTGAATTCAAGAAACAAAACATCTCACACCTTAATCTCTAAAGTATGTCCAACAAAGTCACAATGAGACGTAATATTCCTTTTAACAAAATGTTTTAAAACAGTATAAATTCTAAAGACTGAAAGTTTCCGCAACACATGTCATAAGCGGAAACAAAGTTAACGAACTTCTCTTTCTCTTCAGACACTTTCTAACACCCTATACAGGGTTATTGGTAACTATATTGGCAAGCGGTTGAGGGCCACTTCTGTGCACCTAAACAAACTACTTTTGTTCTATGATTATTAGAAATTCTACCTTTTTTTATCTAAAAATTATGAGATTCCTTTTGTAAGTTCGAAAATAAGTTAATTTTTTTAAAACAAAGGTCGTTCAGACTTAAAACAGTAGATGTAACCTAAAAAATAAGTATAATCTTAAGCTTATTGACCTTTTCGCGTAAGGAACAACTGTTTTTCAGATAACATAACAAAAAAAAAAATTTCAAAAAAAATGTTCGATTACCAAAAGTCGTAAAACAAAAATTACTTGTTTTAGTGCACAGAAGTGGCACTCGACCACTTCCTAATATAGTTATCAATAACCGTGTACTTTCACGCAAAGTAGCCTTAATGAGGCTAAGTGCGGAAACAGCCCAGTTTAGTTTTAAACTAAACTAAAAACCTGTAAACTAAACTAAAACCCTTTGGTATTATTACCAACGCAAAAAAATGTGCGTGAAAATATTTACCGTGCCACACGTAAGACATGTCAAGTGAACGTACAGAATTAAGGCCCAGTTTCATGGGAATAGCCAGCAGATAAAAGAAACGATGACCATCACCATGGCAACCGGTCAATAGACGCCTAATTTGTGCCAATTCGTGCTCACCACAATTATCCAACGAATATTGGCCGTATAATCTTGGATAAATACATTCCGGCTTTAATTGCTTTGTTATCTTATTCTTCTACTTCCTTACACAAACAGAAAGATTTATTATTATTTATATTTATAACATCTCGAGATATTTATAAAAGAGATGATACGGAAGTGCTTTTTTGTTTCTGTTTAAATCGTCTTGGGTTTCCATTATAAGTTTAGGTTAGAGAATCGGTTTCTCAAAAGAACTTACAAAACAGTTCGCTTATATGAGAAAATTATAATAGTTACTTAATTAAGTTAAAATCTAGGTCTCAAGCCTGTGGAAAGGCATGCAGTGAACTTAATGGCCCTTATTCCAAAACGAGGTTTAAGAATAGTCCGAGATGTGGATTTAAACCTTAGATTTAGACACAGATTTACTCGTGAACTATAGTCTAAACACTATCCCTTTATAATCTATAGGGATAATGTTTAGACTATAGTTCCTTAGATAATCTATAGTGATAGTATTTAGACTATAGTTCACGAGTAAATCTGTATGTTAATCTCAGGTTTATATCCACATCTCGGACTATTCTTTAACCTCGTTTTGGAATAAGGGGGAAATATGTTGTTAATTTACACATTTCTAATCAAAGTAGTTTTAATTACATTTTGAGGTTAGAAACACGATTTAGGGTCAAATTTAAAGAGGGTGACGTTAGGAGTAATTATTGTGTTACTATTCCTAACCTAACCCACTAACGGGCTACGTTTTAAAAGCTTAAAATATTATTATAATCTTAAGGTTAATGACCTCTCCGTGCAAGGAACAGCTGACTTTCAGATAAACATAACCTCAAAATTAAAAAAAGGTTCGAAATTCCAAAAGTCGTAAAATAAAAGTTTTTTGTTTTAGTGCACAGATGTGGCCCTCAACCGCTTGCTAATACAGTTACCAATAACCCTGTATATTTTTTACAAAACCATTTGTTATGAGAACGAGCAAGTTGGTTAGATGCGCCTCTACGGCATAATACGCCATGCCAATGTCGTCGGCGGGCGTTAATTAACGCATCCCTCACAGTAAAATATTCCTTCACGAAAACCTTCAAAACCGAATCTTATAGTTACCGTTTTAGAGTTCAAATTGACAAAGTTAGTAGTGGTCCATGAATCAACCTTTTTACGACATTGTCGACATATTTTTAAGGTGCTTACGCGAGGTGTGAAGTATAGGTCGAAGGGAATAACCCAAACTTTTTGATCAAACTGATTTGTCCTTTAGGAAATTGTCCACCTGCGTATCAGGTACTATGCGTTTCTGGCAATATGCGTCAAATTTAAAAACTACAGAAATAATGTACCAGGCTATCAGAACTCAGTAAGAGATATTACATCAAAAATATAAATGAACCAGCATCACCTAGCGGTTTCACCCGCGTTGCTCCCGATACCGTGGGAATATCGGAATAAACTGTAGCCTATGACACTCCCAATGCATCACAGTATCCTCATACCAAGGTTTTTCAAATTCGATTCAGAGCCTATTAAATTCAAACAAACAGTCAAATGTGTATAGTCTTAGTATGGATAAAATATACCAAAATTCAAACGCCAAAAGGTTGTGATCTCATAAGTCAAGTTAGTTATTTGATTATGCATGGAAGCACCTATTTATTTTCGTTAGTATGGAAACATTTACTCAACAACTTTGGCATTAATTGTTCCCTAATTAGTTACGGACTAACAATATAAGACGTCTTTGTTTCTATAACATACATACATACATACATACATACATACATACATACATACATACATACATACATACATACATACATACATACATACATACATACATACATACATACATACATACATACATACATACATACATACATACATACATACATACATACATACATACATACATACATAAATATACATACATACATACATTGCAAGTTAAATAAAAGCTTTTAATACATTATTTTGATAGTGACTTTATCAAAAAGGTCAAAATCAGATCAGAATTGTTTATTTACATAGTTGTGTAACAAAATAAGATACTTATTGTTGCTTCAGGTATATTAAGCCATAATAAAAATGGCGTATAAATAGTAAATCCTACTAATATTATAAATGTTAAAGTTTGTGTGTGTGTGTGTGTTTGTTACTCCTTCACGCTAAAACTACAGAACCGATTGCAATGACATTCGGTATGTAGATAGCTTGAGGCCTGGAATAACATATAGGCTACTTTTCATTCCGATATTCCTACGGGATCGAGACTTACGCGGGTGAACCCGCGGGACGCAGCTAGTACCTAATAAAAATTAATCAATGCAAAGCATAGTCGTAAATATTCAAAAAAAGTCTGGTGAAAATACTTACCTTTAAATGATCGGTCAGTGTACCAGTGACAACCCATGGGAAGTTCCACCTCAGATATTTCGTAATTAACTTTTGTTCTACGACATTGGAAATTCGAATATTTTTTGAAAATTTTGATGTTAGGTTTACCTGAAAATCTGCTATTTCTTACACAAAATACAAAGATACAAACATATAAAGGCGCGAAAAACAAAACCCTTTCTTTGCAGTCGGGTATAAAAAGATGTTACGGCAGTGGTTGCTTTACTCAACGGGAACTTCAGCACACCCCAAGAATAACAAGTACAGTCACAATGACAATCATATTCCGGAATGACAGCGAGTTCTTCAGAAAATTTAATTTGAAAATTCCATATAATTTAATTAGAAAATATCCTTTATTATCAACCTACAGGTGTTCGCTCTCAGCACGAGATTATATTAATTAATACAATACACGAGGTACACGAAAATACGGATATAGATTGACAACTTTGTTCTTGACGCTTTGGCACAATGGTCACCATGCCGGACTGCCAAACACAGGGTTGCAGATTTGATTCCCGCCTCAGACAAGTATTAATGCTTAAATATTTGTCTGTGGTCTGGTTGTTTCTGTGTATTTTAAGCATATTATAAGTATATGTTACCAAAATAAAAGTACATAAGTAGTATATCCGTTGTCTATAACACAAGTCTAGTTACTTAGTTTGGAGCTAGATGGCCATGTGTGGAATGTCCTGCAATATATATATATGTATTTTTGCAGCCAAGTGCGAATTGGACTCCATACCACCTTGTATGAGAGCACTACCTAATTTTGTTTCTTGTTTTTAGTTTATTTGTTGTTATGGCGGCAACAAAACTATTTAATCTGTGAATATTTTAGCTCTCTTCACGGTTCCTGAGATACAGCTTGGTGACAGATAGACAGACGGACTTACGGACAGACAGACGTTTTTGCCCTTAGGGTACGGAACCCAAAAAACATCTAAAAAAACATTTTATATCGATGTTGTAGAACGTGGAGACTTTGGGGTCGTGGGATCTCAAAGCATCTGTGTTTTTAGGGATCTTGGTTGCCTTTTTGCTCAAAGGGTCAATCTGGTCTTTCAGAATACTGCCAGCCTTCAGGAGACGGTGAATCGTGAAGGCTGGCAAGATTATATTTCTAAAAACCTGTTGAAGCATTTAGTTTAATATTATGATATTTACGAAAAATGAAAAAAATATATATTCTTCAGCAGATATTTGTTAAATTTTTGTTAAACATGGAACATTATGTAGACACAAAATTAAATTAGTACTTCCATTAAACTTATGAAAGCTTATAAAGTACCGTTAGAGAACTTAATACTTAAGTTCTTGTAACTTTAGAAGTAAGTACTTTATTTGTTAGTAGGTACTTTTGTTCATGGTTTTATATTTTTATATATTTTGAACTATGTAATTTATAGAATAACGAATCGTATTTGATAATTATAATAGACCTATTCTTTATAATCAAGTAGATTGGAACAGCAAATTATTTATATTGCTGTAACCCCAAGGTTTTATAAACCGAAGGATTTAAAACATTTTTGTTAAGTAAATTGTCTTTGCGACTGTCACAAATGAAAGTGTACACTTATAATTTAATTCCATTACTTTAATTCGTGACCGTGCACTCAGATGAAAAGAGTCGGGTTTTTTGTTCCTTAAATAGAATTACTTTAATATAATTTTCTCTCAATTTTCGAAATAACATTGCCTTTTATTTGGGCTAAGAGTAAAAAAAACTATTGTTAAATATAAAAAGATTAAAGGATAATAATAGCACAATAATAGTATGTGGGTGAATTAAGATCGACATCTCTCTTGTATTTTTTACCTACTCTATTTTATCACAGACTTACTATCGGCAGATAGCTTAATCGGTTCCACTAATCGGCCGATATCCAATTAAATGCTCTCATAATGCAGATTTAATCTGGTGTTACTACATTGAACCTATATAATACAATCTAATATAGATAAAATAAATAAAAAAATAAAATAAAATAAAAATTCTCATGTCACAATGTTAGTTACCATGCATACTCCTCCGAAACGGCTTGACCGATTTTAATGAAATTTTATATGCATATTCAGTAGGTCTGAGAATAGGTTAGGTCTATTTTTTATTTTGTTTCCTTTAGTTTTTTTTTTTAAATGGCCAAAACAACGTTTGCCGGGACAGCTAGTTTGATATAAAAATGGTGATTTTAGGTACCAATGCCCATTGGTCATATCTTATATATATAAAAGAAAGTCGTGTTAGTTACACCATTTATAACTCGGGAACGGTTAAACCGATTTGGCTGAAAATTGGTGGGGAGGTAGCTTACAATCAGAAGACGGACATAGGATATTTTTTTCGATATTCCCACGGGATCGGGACTTACGCAGGTGAAACCGCGGGGCACAGCTAGTTATTGTAATAAAACTAGCGACCTGCCCCGGCTTCGCACGAGCATATACTACTGCTTTTTCGGGTTTCGTACTTCGAAAGGAAAAAACGGAACCCTTACAGGATGACTTTGTTCATATTTCAGCCTATTTACATAAAACCTTAATAAATTATAGCACATAAACCTTCCTCATGGATTACGCCGTCTATGGGTTTAAACCGTTTGAAAATGTGTTCAGTGATTTTTGAGATTATTGCGTTCAGACAGACAGACGTGGCGGAAGGACTTTGTTTAGTTAGTTTAGATTGAAGCTGTTGACAATAAAGTATTATAGAATCTCAGTAAATAAATCGAATAATAATAATTAAAATGAGTTCGTAAAGAACAAAGTTATGCCCAAAGTGACACACATTGAGAATCTCCTACTTTTTTTGAAGTCGGAAAAATGTAAAATGTAAAAATATAAATTAAAATCAAATACTTAATCAATAGAAAAATATATACCTACCTACCTAAATAATGATGTCAAACTTTGGCAAAGTCTGTCGTGTACGTTCACATCGAAATGATTTTATTAAAAACATCAATTATTATTGGTAGTGAATGAACAACAAATCAGAAAATTCGTATTTTCGTAAATAAAAAGATTATGTAGTTTCATAAGGTTTTGGGTCAAAGAAATAATACAGAAACTTTTGTAATAAAAGCTCGAACGTTATCGATTTTACTCACGCGATGATGGGCAGTTTCTGTTGATATAATAACTTGTGCAATTATCAGATAAAGAAAGTATTGTGGTTAATGAGCTTTAAATGGAAAGAAAGATAGAAAGACCGCTTTAAACTTAAACCTAACGTGGCATAAAGGCTGCCTTACCCTTGAAAGCGGTCTCTTCCAAGCCTAAGATCGAGATTACGTAAAAAAAATGACATTTTTCGATAGAATTATTGTTCTGGAGCATACGTTTCCATCCCTTTAATTGCTAAAAAAACGTTATGTTATTGATGTAATTGCTTAAATTGTTTTTTTTTTTATATTTAAGTAACTTCCGCTTAACCCTACAATGAATAATATTTACTGCGCGTTGATTTTTAAAGAATCATCAAAGTAGGGATTGTTCGTAACATCCATAGAGCGACCGCCCGAACAAATAGAGACATGATTACGATTATGCAATCAGCGAATCAACAAAACACTTAAATAAGTAATGAGACGCAGATCTAAGTATTTAGACATATAAATATAAAGATAATTGCTTGGGATGCTGGGCTACTTATTGTGCAAAACTATAACTTTAATGGTTACAAGGTTTTAAAACATTATAAAATCCCACTTCTAGGACTACAAAAAGTCCATTAATTTAACGATAAATTCCATTACGCAAATTGAGATTTTTTATTAAAAAAAACATCTGGAGTTTTTCACGCGTGTTGATTGATGAGAAGACGTTTTTTTATTTCATGATCCATTTAAGTGCAAAATAAAATCCATTAAAAAGATGCCCTACTTTCGTATTTGCGTTTTTAATCAATTAATTAATATCTAATTTATTTATGAGAATCTGTTAAAAAAATGTTGTTTGTATGTTTTTTAAGTAAATTAAACGTAAAGACTTTTACGGCGGATCGTAAAATATTATATGAAAAAAAGTTTATTAAAGGTTTAGATAGTCTCATGTGGTTAAAACATAAAAAAACACCATATTCTTTTATGAAACGTTTTATGAAAATACTTAAACGTAAAAAATTTGCTGTAAATAGTTTTTTGATGGTGTTATTTCAAAGTATAAAACACAAACATTCTCAAAAATTTCTTAGCTACGTGAAATACGCGATTAAGACCTGGGAAAATAATTACTATGAATACAAATCGCGTGAGTTTCAAAAGTTTATGAGCTACGTGCGCTATACACCACCGGACGAAGAATTAGAGAGAACTTACTTACCTTTTTATTATAATTTTTTATAAAATATATATTTATAACGGAAATTCTTCGCGCCTTTATACAAATACAGGGATCAAACAATGTATTTCTTCTTCTTCTTATCGTGCCATATCCTAATGGATGTCGGCGATCATCTATTTAAAAACTTTTCTTTTCTGCTTAGAATGGCCGCATCAGCAGTACCGATCCAGGATTTTATGTTATCAATCCTTCTCCTTCCTCTCTTCTCCTCTCTTTTTTAATTATAATTGAGTACGTTATACTATGCATGTATATGTGGTCAAAATATGCGACTTATCTCTTTTTAACTATGCTGAGTAGTTCTAGTTTTTTGTTAAAAATCAGTTTTAAATACCATGGTTTTTGATTATACAATTATTAACAAATATCAGCGTTCTGCGGTTTTACTCGCGTAACTCCTGATCCCATGGGAATTTCAGAATAAAAAGTAACTTTTGTTATTTCCAATGAATTAATGTATTCTCATACCAAGTTTCATCGGTTTAGTAGTTTCGGAGACTATTCGTTACGAACATATGAAAACAAAAAACTAAAAAATCTTTCCTCTTTATAATATTAGTATAGAATTCCCTACAACTTGTCGTTCTACAACATTTTCCTTCAACCTATACCAACATTACATTAAACTCGCAATTAAACTATCTTCAATAAAACCGACGTGTGGTCACCACGGTGCCAGTTGGTCTCTTTTATTTTCGTACACAGGCTAGTTGCTAGATAAAAGCCGTTTGCCGTCGACGTTATAGCATTAGTTTTAGGAAAAATGTTCGAAAGTGGCTAGAGGTACGGACGTGGCGACGACGTGGCTTATCATGTCATAAATAACCCATGTGATATTCAATGTCAACTATTGGACTAAAATGAATTGTTTTCATGTACAGAGCAGATAATTATTTTTCTATTATTTTGGGAAAATAATTACCATACCTAATGAACACTTTCACATTAATATACTTTTGTACATTTAACACTGAGACTTTGTTACCTATTCACCTCAAAACATTTGAGCAGCCGGTCACCAGTTTAGTACCCAGATGTGGAGGATAGTTTTCCCCTCATTGTACTTAGACCTACTATCCCTACTGGCAGGGCTAAGTAGAGCTGCAAAACTGCTATTATTAAAATGTTTTCAACTAAAGCAAGATTTTAAGGTCTAGCTTGAGTTCAAGTTTAAAGTCTTTCAACTTATTAATTTATTAGATAAATTTGATTAGAATAAAAACATTCCAACTATGGTACCTACCTAATTGACAGGGTATCTGACTGTTTAAAGTGGATGCAACAGCAGAAATGGGTTAAAAAGGAGGGACGGATAAGCTTAAAAAATCTAAAATTGACGCCCCCCCTATGCTAACACAGAGGGACCGTCAATCGTGCAATAAATCTTGACAGGGGGACCGTTTACCGCAGGGGAACCGTTAGGGGGACGGTCAATCGTGGACCAAAAAACTGGTTAGTCTTAAATGCCGAGCAAGAACAACCTATTTTTGGTTCACTCCTTATAACAGGCGGACGTCCCGTCGTATGTCGCTTGCCTCTTTTATGTGATACACGCTGCATGGCCTTAGCTTTTAGAGAATGTAAGCCAAATTGACACTATGTTCGAGCAATACTTTCGTGAATCCTTTTAGGGGATATAGATAATAGCTATATATATTAGAAAGCGGACAATCGGTTAGAAGCTGGCTTATGTTCTCTATTTCAAAGCTGTTTGACTCTCGGATACTACTTTTAAAAGAGACTGCAACAAAGGAGACTTACCTAATACCTACCTAAGTAAGATAGAGTAAGAGAGATAAGATTGAGTAAGAGAGATGGTTACATCTGCGAGAGTTCTTGTTGATTGATGATTAATTAAGCAAAGTAATACGCCTGGTACTTGAGACTGAATATTTATTATACAAGGCTATCGATATTTTTTGCATCTTAACTAACAACATTTTATTGAAGTTGTTAGTTTATTTTAGACGAAAATTAATTGCTACTTTCACACATAGATCATAGAGAGTTTACTTTTTATTCAGTTTTATCGGTTTTTCGAAGTCTAAATGAATGATAAATAATGTTTTTAAGACGTATCCATATGGTCTATGTGCAAATGTATTATTAAGCATCCAAAGGAATAAAAAAAAATACTTTGACTTTATAAAAAATCAACTGATCTTCTAGTTATTCGTATTACCCTTCTTAGTTTATGCGGATTTAAAAAATGATCTTTGTCTTTCCTGTATAAAAACTTGGATCTTATCTGGCACACCTATTCACACGAATATCTTCTTTTGTTGTCAAGCATATGAATTCTCTAAACTGGACAGATGCGGTCTGTAACTAGACGTTTACGTGTGTGTAGAGATCCAAAACCGAGCTACATGGTAGGCGGAGTGGGTGGTGTAAGGTTTTATTTTCGTTACGGAAATTCTTGATTCGGTCGCCGCGCTCAAAGCCCGCGATAAAAGCTATGCAATAGCTTAAAAATAACAAAAAAATATTACGGGCTACGACGACAATATCGTTTACAAAATATTTTGATTACCTATTAAAAATTAATTTTATAAAAATCATAAAATCATTATTTAAATGCCAAGAATAAATAAAAAACAAAAATAAATATTTATGCAGTCAAATGAAATGAAATCATAAAAGTAAACTAATAAACATAATCAAAGATACAAGATTCAGTAGCCAAAACGAACAATCTATCCGTTATTGAGACTGACCTGCCTTTTCCAGCAGTACCTTAGGTTACATAATTTAAGTTTAAACCGTAGCTTATCCAAAATTGACCTATCAAAACGTCAACACCAAGAAACATAGGCTTTTCATCGGAGACAATTTTGCGGAAACCACGTAGACCCAATTTATTTGTTGAACTCCATTATTCTTAGGTGAGTTAATCCGATTTGAGCTGTCAGAAAATACTGGTCTCAGAAAAGAACGGTATTTTGATATTGACAAAAATAGGATATATTCTGACATTGGTGTAAGGAATCAATGGTTCGTGTTCTCAATTCAATTTATTTCTTTCGTACATGGCTGCGTCGTGGCTGCGTCACTATATATTTTATGTTTTTTTTCCCGCTAACTCTATTTTATTAGGTGAATTTTCAGTGGATTATACTGATAAACTGATTGTACCTGTTTATAAGTCACTGACTTTACTGACTCAACTGCACCATACATCATCGAAACGTGACGATGACGTCAGATCAGTGTTTCGTTCGATTAATGGTGCGTTACTAACAAACGTGATAGAATACCGTCGAGCTTTTTGTGCGCGATTGTACGCCTGTTTAGACTATTCATGCATGAAATATTATGATAGACGCGGTACTGTCGCGTGGAAAACGCTTTGTTAGAAAATTGGCATTGTGAAATGACTTGACAAATTTAAATTCAATGACAAACACATTAATGCTATAGGATAGTTGCATAATAAGTTTTAGTTTGCGAAATAAAGTATTAATAGAATAAAAAGTTTATTTTCTCTGAACAGTTTAAGAAATCAATTTAGGTTAGGTTTTACGGATAGACCTCGGGTTCGACGACTTGAGAAGGGTGCCGGAATGGGTCGGATGGGCGTTAGATAGATTTATCTGACATAGCTTAGCCTGGGAAGATTTTAAGACAGATCCGGGCGGTCTTTATTGATAGTTAAAGTTTGTTCGACCATAAAGTAAGTAATTTCTTTTTTGTTAGATTTACGAGGAAGTAGCCATTTGGTGCGTTTTGTCTTCTCACAAAAATATAAAAAGTATTTAAATAATAACTCCCAAATCTACTTTATTAAAAAAATTACACAGGGTAGAATGTGACTTAACCAATGAGGAAAAAACACACGGAAGCGCCTTAAAATTCTTATATTTTGCCAATATCTGTCACAACCAATTCGCCATTTTATTATTGACATTATTTTTTGAGCTGTCAATAGCTGTCAAATCTTTTAATATAGGCGTTATGAAAAGCCGACATTTGATCGGCCCAAATATTACGAAATTTACACGCTGTTTCTATATCTTGTATCCTTTTCGTATAAAGTTAGTTGCCCTCAAGTGACGTTGTCTACCCACTGGCAATACTTATCATGTTGATATTTCATTAAAAACCACTTAACGCTTTACAAATACATAGTAACCAATGGGGAAAATACTTTGTGGTGTAGCCCCATTCTTTTGACAGTATCTATGAAAAAGTCGACCATTTTACTGACCTAATTTTTTTTGAGATTACATGTTGTTGCCATATGGTGATATTTGCCCTTAACTGGAGCCGTCATCTACTCGGTTTCAATACTTATAATTTTAATATTTCATTAAATACCAAATTACAATTTACAAATACTAAAATACCTGTGACAGTGACTCAATAAACGACACCTTCGCCACCATTTATCTCAACTGTACCCCACACTTTAAAATAATGAGAACAACCCTACCATCTACTCTCTATCAATATTTATAATGTTAATATTTCATTAAAAACCACTTAACAATTTACAAATACTAAAATACCTATAACAGCGACTCACTAAACGGCACATAACACCTACACCATCGCCATCATTTATCTCAACTGTACCCCACACTTTAAAATAATGAGAACAACCCGAGAAAATAACACCGCTTCCGCACCAAAATGGCATCTTTTAAAATATACGGCTTATATGACATCCGAAAAATATCCTTCTGTCCCGTACACTGAACAATTTCCAGTTACTTTCACGTGAAACGTTATATTTATGGTCCACAATAGAGGTACTACGACAAAGATAAACGACGACCAAACAAAAGATAGTTTGCAAGATCTTACGTGATATTACTACTGGATCTCGAAACGCATTTTAAAGAATCCCAAGAGGATCAAGCTTCAGGGCTTAAGTAATAAACTGCTCAGGTGGGAAAGCTAAAGTCAACTTGTTTAAAAATAGTTTTCGAGGTGGGTATAGACATTATATTTGCTAAGGACCGGCTGAATGTACCGAAGAGTTTCGGACTTACCGAATCACACCAATTCGTACTTGGTTCTTAATCGATCTCATAATATGTTTACCACTAATGTCACAAGGTTCCCTCATATTTGACAGCATACTTTCCTCATATATTTTGACATTTAAATCAATGGGGATTGGCATAAACATATATATTTGGGGATGGGATATAATATACGATTCTCAAAAGTTGTCCTATTGGCGAGTACCTACATTTTTCAGTAAACATATTAAACTTCCATGGAGTGAGCCTTCAAATATGGCCTGTATATAGTAGAAATATTCTTATAAATTTATAAAACAAAAAAGAAACATTTTTTGGAGAACGAAGATTATTTTGTAAAAGGTTTTCAGTAAACATTTGCTACTTTCAAAATACTTAGTAGAGCCAATTTGTATATCGGTTTTGTACTATGATATTATACGGTACGGTATAGTGAGCGAAGACCTTTAAATACAGGTATCCGAGTCGAGAATTTATTTTAAACTAATCTTTTCTAACTGAAAATGTTCTTAGGAAGTAGTTCGTGAATCGTGACTAGCAATTGAAAGAATTTTCTTTTCCTGGAAAACGGAACGAATTTATGTTTTACCACTTCCTTTATATGGGAAGTTTTTAATTTTTTAATTTTAAAGAAACACTGTAGAAATTACTAAAATTTATGTCTATTGGGAATAAAAAGTAATATGGTATTTTCTTAGGTCTTCGCGACTTATAAATATAATAAACTAGCTGCGCCCCGCGGTTTCACCCGCGTAAGTCCCGATCCCGTGGGAATATCGAAAAAAATATCCTATGTCCGTCTCCTGGCTCAAAGCTACCTCCCTACCAATTTTCACCCAAATCTGTTCTGCCGTTCCCGAGTTATAAGTGGTGTAACTAACACGACTTTCTTTTATATAAATAGATAATAAACATTGCAGGACATTCCACACATCGCCATCTAGCCCCAAGTTAAGTAACTAGATTTGTGTTATGGGTGCTAGACAACGGATATACTACATATATGTACTTTTTTTTTGTAAATATATACTTATAATACATAGAAACAACCAGACCACAGACAAATATCTAAGCATAAATACTTGTCTGAGGCGGGAATCGAACCCGCAACCCTGTGTTTGGCAGCCTAAGCCTAAGAACTAAGTCGTCAACTTGAACTCATAATTATAATTAAAACAAAAATAAAAAACGCGAATACATCCGTTCAAATATAATATAATATAATATAATCTATATATATAAAAATGAATTGCTGTTCGTTAGTCTCACTAAAACTCGAGAATGGCTGAACGGATTTATCTTATCTTAGTCTTGAAATTTTCGTGGAGGTCTAGGGAAGGTTTAAAAGGCGAGAAAAAATCGAATAACCGATATTCCCACGGGATCGGGACTTACGCGGGTGAAACCGCGGGGCGCAGCTAGTATAATAATAATTTTGAACAAAAAGTAATTTAGGTATCGGTACAAGAATTAAATATATTAAAAACCTAAATTCAAAAATAAGTTTTTTAAAGAAATTTATTTGAGACTTCATACAGTTGATAATGGATGGAACTCAGGTCTTAAGTTCAGTTAGTCGCATTTAAGTCTGTCTGAAAAGTAACGTCCGTGTAAAAATCAACCTCTGGATGACGAACTACCACTTTTATGATCCACTGTACTTCAATAGGTACCTACTTAAGTACGTTTTGAATACAATATAGGTAATAGGCATTTCATTATAATAATTTTCGTTTGATTTTTTATAAAATAGGCAAATATTAATTACTAGCTGCGTCCAGCGGTTTCACCCGTAAGTCCCGATCCCGTGGGAATATCGAGATAAAAAGTAGCCTATATGGTAATCCGGGCCTCAAGCTATCTACATACCGAATTTCATTGCAATCGGTTCAGTAGTTTTAGCGTGAAGGAGTAACAAACATACACACACAAACACAAACTTTCACATTTATAATATTAGTAGGATTCGGTAAAAATAAAGCATCTGGATTGCGTGCGACCTCATATTTTACACCCTCTTTTATTAAAGAGGATGCAGCGTCATGTTTGAGGCTCTTTCGCTTAATCGCCATCGATTTAAGCCGTTATTACTAGGCACTATTCATATCAGTTAGTTCTCTTTTATAAAGATTTTTTTACAAAACTTTTGACCACTATCACACCTACCTGATGGTAGGTGACGATGCGGCCTAAGATGTAGCACGCTTTCCTAGAAGATACCTATACGCTCGTGAGTTGAAGACCCCCAAATTGTACACGTCAGGAAAGACTGACGCGTGCAACCGATTCTATTTCCTTGCAGTACGAATAAGGAATGACGAAGCAAAACGCTTGGTGCAAACGTCTGGTATGTTGACCATGAATCGGTGCCGCATATCAGTCTGCCTGGTTGTATAACGAAAGAATGGAGATGTTCACACTCCCCGAAATGTATTCGATAAAAGATCGATAAATTATCTTCTTAAAAAAATTGTACTTTATTATTATCTTCAAAACGAATTAGCGAAATCGGTTTAGCCGTTCTCGAGATTTGCGCTTAGGAACACTTCAGCGACTCATTATATTATAGACTAGCTGCGCCCCGCGGTTTCACCCGCGTAAGTCCCAATCCCGTGGGAATATCGGGATAAAAAGTAGCCTATGTGTTAATCTAGGTCTCCAGCTATTTAGATACCAAGTTTCATCGTAATCGGTCCAGTAGAGTAACAAACACACACACACAAACTTTCACATTTATAATATTATTAGGATTAATTATTGGTTAAAAATAAAGTCAAGCTCGCCACCAAATAGGTATAGAAACTCGAAATAAATCGAGTTAAAAATGAGAATCAATAGTATAACAATTTCTGTCTCCGAGTTAATATGTAAACGCATTAATTTTGGTCTAATTGGTTTCGGAAACCACGTAGCTATAACACGCGCGACAATTTTGTGATATATTTTGCTTATGTTTATGTAATAAATACCATAGACCATAGATGAAATACCATTACTCATCGGAATATTATTGTTTATCTATGGTAATACAGACAGATAGGCATAAACATGGACATTTTTATCACTGCTTCGTTGATATATTTTTGTAGCTGTGGTTTTCACTGCGACAGCTAAAGAATAATTCCTCCATCGAAAATAGTTTCGTACAAGAAAAAATAATTTCTTCTTCGAAACCATTTACAAACCTATGGTTTCGTAGACAGCCGAAGGCTATTTTTCAATAATGATTATTACTTTCCGCATTGATAATTTGAATCATGATTATGATAATCAGATGGTGGTTTACCAACCACACACATCGCCATCTAGCTCAAAGCTAAGTAACTAGACTTGGGTTATGGGTGCTAGACAACGGATATACTACTTCAATACTTTTCTTTTGAAAATATATAATTAGAATGCATAGAAACAACCAGACCACAAACAAATATCTAAGCATAAATTCTTGCCTGAGGCGGAAATCGAACCCGCAACCCTGTGTTTGGCAGTCCGGCATGGTGAACATTGTACCAACTGGGTCGTTAAATATGCTGTTTATGCCATGCCGACTTACAGATAAACGGTTTATATGTATAAGTATTTTAAACACGTAGGGAGCGTAACCTTAATTATAGAAAGTACTTACCAATGAATTTTAAACCTTTTTTAATGTGAAAAGTTTGAATTTAACCACTCAGCAAAATAGTATAAACAAGGCCTTGTACAGCAATATGGCGTTCAATAAAGCTGTCTCTACATCGGCAACTTTATTGCTACAAATGTGACGAAAATGTAAATTGCCAGTTCTACGCGTTTGGGACCTATTTCGGAGGCATATTGTCGACTTAAAGGTCACTAATATTCAACATTTTCGCGTTTGCCTTTATTTTATAGTATCAAATTAAACGGTTAGAGATTCTTTAGGTGTTATAAAGGTTTTATTTGATAACCTTTAAAATCTAATTAAAGGTGTTTTACATTATATTTGAACGTTAGATTTTATATTTTTCGTTATTTGAATTTTCAAAATGCGTCGTGTTATTTTATACATAGTAGCTGCGCCCCGCGGTTGCACCCGCGTAATAATTTTCACCGCAACTTTCTTAATTTTTTTCTTTCATAAAAACTTTCTCCTGACAATAACAAACACAACTAAAATGAATTTATTTTTGTGTTTAATTAATTTTTTTGTTTAGATTTAAGTACTTAATTTTCTTTAACATATTTATTGTACCATATTTAAATCTTAATTCTAACATACATTTCTTATGAATTTCATAAATAAATACTTAATTCTTAAGTACTTAATTCGATTTTTTAAATTATTTTTTTAATCTTTTTATTTTATTTATAGTAATATTTTTTTTTAATTCGAAACAGTATTTACTGAGATTAGCGCGTTCAAACAAACAAACTAATACATTTCGTATTTGAATCATTTACATCTTAATCTCTTTTCTGATATCTTTACAGTGTCGTCAAACGAACCGTTTATTCTTACTAATCGACGATTTGAAAATCGAAAAACCCCCTTTGGTTTTCTTATAATGTCATTAGAAAATCTCAAACATCCGAATTCAATTTTTACAACCCGACGCAGACGACGTCACTAGTAATATTTAAGTCCATATTAACGTTCATAAACCTTTCGTGTGTTACAAAAAAGTCAACTAGTAATAAGGGATATTTGGCTTCGAAGAAAAAACCACGTAAAGACGTTCAGCCAAGAAGTAAAGATGCTTAGCAATCTGTTTCAGTCAGCAATACATCAGTCGATCCGTAGTTTTTTTTGTCGATGCGGCAACTTGTCTTTTACCTATCGATTGATAGCGTTTGTGTCTTTGAGATACAAAGTTGACATTGACTCAGATATCCTACTAATATTATAAATGTGAAAGTTTGTGTGTGTGTCTGTTCCTTCTTTATGCAAATTTTAGGAGGCTCACAGATAAGCGACGCTCACTGATCGTTTACGGTCGTGCGGGTTAGCGACGCCTGGCGCGGTCATTACTTCGATGGGTGGCCAATTGGTAGTGTGGCAAAAATATGTTTTCATGAGCCCCTCCGTGCTTCGGAAGGCACGTTAAGTCGTTGGTCCCAGTTGCTACCTCTAGTAGCAGTCGTTAGGTCAAGTTAGAGGCCTCAGGGCAATCTGAAAACTCTAACAATAGGTAAGCCACACTATACGAGAAGAAGAAGATGCAAAAACCAATAAACCAAATGCAGTAAAACTTAGTATATTTATATTTCTAGAGACCTGGATTAACACATATAATACTTTATATCCCAATATTTCCACGGGCTTGGGATTTACGCGTGTGTAACCGCAGGGCTCAGAGAGTTTTTTTTAATGAAGTATCCTCACATTGGGAGTCAAGTATGTTACTCTTTTAATAGATACAACCCGAGTTTTAAGTTACGGGTTACGTAGTCTCCATGGTTTCACCCACGTTAGTCCAAAGAAGATCGGCATCGGGATAAAAAGTAGCATAAGTCTTATTCCAAGACCACTATCTTTATACCAAGTTTCATCGAAATAAATTAAGTAGTTTTTGGGTGAAAAAGTATCAAAGACACTTACTTACAAAGTAATACACAAACTTAACAGCTTAATAGTCTGTCGCTGCCCGGTTTGTTTCTTGAAGCGTTCTATTTGCTATCACTGTGAAATGGCAGTGGTTCTGTCAACCAAACTACTTGGACAAAGCCGTAATATAGACAACGAAATACAATAGGCTTTCGTTATCGGAATTATGTCATGAACTGTACATGTTCTGTCCAGTTGCTTACCTGTCCAATTGCGAATCTGTCCAGTTTCTACTGAACCATTCTGATCCCTAGCTACAACCAGTGAGATTTGACAGATATAGAGTTTTTATCTCCGAACTTCACATACTTTATTGTGACATAATAATTAGAATCGCGTGTCTTAGGGTTAAGAGTCAATTGGGATCTTGACTGATTTTCAATAAGTATTTAAAAAGTCGCAAATGTTTATTAGAAACTTCTTATTATCATTTTTTTCGAAAAAGTCTTATTTAATTGAAAAAAAAAAACAACATGTTTCTTTATTAATTTAAATCCGCAAATATTCTATTCGGCCACCATACATTTTAATCAATGATTTTTGTTTTTTTCTCTAGTAAACTGGAAAATCGTGACGTCACACGAAGGTCAGTCATTTCGCCCGCGTTTCGTTTCTTTTAGTCAGAAAACAAAATACTGCAAATTTATTTTGCGAAAATAAAATATTTACAATACATTTGAATGCGAAATAAATATTGTTGAGTTATTGTAAACCTATCAGCTTCCATCTTCTATACATATAAAATTCTTTGTCCTGGCTTAATGATGGATCAATGCACAGCCTAAACCGCTGTTCGCAAAGACCTGAAACTTAAAGGGTGTGTTTTTTGTATGACGTAGACATTCGATAAGAAAGGATTTTCCGAAATTCTACCCCTTAGGGGGTGAAAAAAGGGGGCAAAGTTTGTATGGGACAACGTGATTACTTGGTTTATTTTCGACTTCTACGCGGACGAAGTCGCGGGCAAAAGCTAGTTTTCAATATATTTCATGTTTCATTATCACAGTCATGTAGTCAATTGTCTTAAGTTCGTGTGGTCAAGTTTATTTCACCAATGCGTATCCTACCTACGTCTAAAGTCAAATTTCTTTATTCATTTGGATGCTTATGTATATTTTGTACAAAGATCACATAGAAACGTGGATGTGTGCCTTCGGAACGCGCCCACCAACGAGAAGAAGGCACATGAAACTCATGGTGTTTTTTTTTCATGTGATCACACTTACAAAGGTCATTATTACAAATATTATATAAAATGGAGCAACTAAAGTCACGTCCTCTGGTTGACATATCACTGGCTTCAGCAATATAATAAATAAGTACTTACTCAATATGGCCTTTATAAATATCGAAATCAGTGAAGATCAGTTCAACGATCTCATGCGGAGCAGCAAGGAAGGTGTAGAGTAGACAGTCGATGCGTGGAGGGTAGGGACGAGGGTAGTCCGGGCTGGTGAACGTGCCGCGCTCTTTGTTGTATGTTGACGTAAACTGGATACACGTACAGCCTGGGGACAAAACGTGTGCAGTTTTATTAAAACACTGATATTTGCTTTTCTAAGTCTAGAAAACGCTACATTAATGTTTGTCACGTTATAGAGAATAAAGTAGAACTGTAAAAGGAATTTTCAAGTAATCTTTCGCTAAAACACTCAAAAGGTCAAAGAAAAGACAAAGAAATTACAAACTTTATCTCGAACTAACTTTTGCTCGCGACTTCGTCCGCGTAGAAGTCGGAAATGGACCGAGGAATCACGTTGTCCCATACAAACTTTGCCCCTCTTTTTTTACTTAGGAGTAAAATACGGAAAATCCTTTCTTAAGCCTACGTCACAGAAAGACACACCCTCCAAGTTTCAGGTCTGTACGATCAGCGGTTTAGGCTGTGCGTTGAACCGTCACGTCAGTCAGTCAGATAATCATACTTTTCACAGTAGTAGCGCGCTGTGGCTTTACCCGCCTAAGACCTGATCCCATGGGACTATATGGAAATAAATATAGATTTATTTCGTCATTCTATGAACAACCCATTGCCCATAGTCACCCATTGGTCGATTTTTGTTGACCAATTCTTTAGAGTAATTTAGTGGGAAACTTAGATGACCAAATAAATGCGTTATTTAGTGGCCAAAAAGTAATACTTTTCCACCCTTGGACGGATTATACTACTTTCTGTTGTTTAATTTGAAATATATTGATCCTTTAAGGTTATTCTACCGCACAATCTATCAAAATAAACCCGAAAACTAATTGAAATAAAACAAAAACTCCTCGTCAATAAAGGAGGTTCATTTTTATGTATTATCATAAACAAATTTTACGCTGAAAGGGGTGATCACAAAAGAGTCATCCGTCGGCTTAATTGCCTTTTTGTTGTATAATAGAAAGAGTAACAGCGGGGGTGAACACGCAAACAATAGATATTTTGTCGAATAGATAGAACTCTCTTCCGTGTCGAGGTGGAATTGCGCGCAAGTCTGCGACCAAATCACGTTCCTAAAGACGATCGTAGATTTACCCCTACGACAAAAGTCTTCTATTTTTTTATCGATGACTAGCTGTGGGCCGCGGTTTCCTGCAGGTCCCAATTTCATAAAAAAATGGAAGCAGGTACGTGCGTGAGAAGTTCTACTTTTAGAAGTTTACGTCCGTCCGTCCGTCAGTCCGTCAGTCAGATGTTTATTTTACGGGCAGCTTCAACCTGTTACTTTAATGTTACAGTGATGAGCACGCATCGTAAAATTTCACTCTCGCAGCTTCAACCTGTTTTACTTTTGGGTGACGCAGTTGCAACATGTGACTTTAGTGTCACAGATGCGCGCGCATCTTGAAATATCACTCTCATCATTTTTTCATAACGCGCCTAAAGAAGTAACTATAACTTCAAAAACTGAATGAAAATTATCCTAAATGTTCATTCAGGTATCTACATACCGAGAAGGTAGATACAAAAACTACTAAACTGATTTTGTAGATAGCTGGAGTCCCGTAATACATGGGTTGTTATATTTTTTATCCTGATAACGATCCCGGACTTACGTGGGTGAAATTGCGGAGCGCAGTTAAAGCACAAAGCTTCACACGCTACGGATTTATGAATATTGTATAGAAAAAGTCAACTCGGCAAATTTTTCGTAATCTTGTACCGTATCAAATGAGATTATTCAGAACGTTATTTTGGTTGAAATTGAAGATAAACTTGTGTCAGTAACACAGAAATTTTATTTGCAGAAAAACAGCGCTTTTCACAGGAACCAGATTGCAAATGAAATTCGCGCAATTACAGGTGTCAGGAAATATGACGGGATGGTGAGACTTTCTCGCGGGTCTTTTTAACGGTTCCTTTCACTACACTTTTGTGCACTTTCACGGAACGAAATTAAATAATATTTCACCAGAATTACAGTCGGTTCACAATTATTAAGTTTCATGTGAATTAAACTACAGCACCACATTTATTGGCTCGATTCAGGAAGATTCCAGCCAAAACCCGTGCGGAAAGCTTCAAAGCAGTCTTGCAGAGTCGGCAATACTTTTTTAATTAAATATCGAAATTAATTTTTAATATTGATTTTTATTTCGGCAAACATCTCTGTCCATTTGCAAACGAGCAGTTCTACTTAATTTGTAATTCATTGTGTAAGTATCAAAACTCTACAAAACGTTATTTACCTACTGTTCTGAATAGACAGTTGTTAGCCCATATAGCAAACAAAACGGGTGAGTTCCTTTACGACAGAACATTAATGCAAACAAAGTCACTACAAATAGTGATACAATTTTCAAATGAGATTATTCAACTAAGCGCCTCATCACTATAAAGAGTACATAAAATCCTACAGAGTAGCAGTAATGGACTGTGTCTGTGTAAAGAAAATAAGGCTGAGTGTATACAGGTGGTTTAAAAGTTTCCGACTTCAACATAAAGATGATCTGTTTATTCCTTGAATGAAGATGTCAAGGATTCGTCAATAAAAGCTCCACCTCTTTTGAAAAGTACCTACTACTGAAGGAGCGGTGTTTTCTTAGTGATAGCTCAACTTTTATTCCGAAGGTCAAGGGTGCAAATTGCAGCCTGCCTGATTGACATTGTTCTTACGGTGAAGGAAGACATCGTGATGAGTTCCACGGCGAGCTCCAGACGTATTGACAAGTTCTTTCCTCTGGACTCTGTCCACTAATCTGACGGAGTAGTAGGTGCTGGGAAAAGCTACTCCATTACCACGCAAAAGGGACAGAACTAAAGATGTCTTGTTGCGGAAAACAGCCTTGAAACTTTTGAAACCTTACAAAGTACTCTGAAATCGCGTTCCGTTCCTTCAAACGCAAAAAAAAGCGTGCACGTTCATTATGTTTGTAGCTTTAGATAGACAACTTTATTTGTACAACACAGGAAGGAACATAGAAAACGATACCGGTATGGTACGGTCGATACCGTTTCTCGTTTAAAGCTTTTTAAAGCAACTTTTCGTTCAAAGTTTCGATAGTCATCGCCGCCTTCAGCGACGCTTCAATGTACAGAGAGCCTTATAAACAAAATAATAGGTGCACTGAAGCGTACAAGCTACAAAGTAGTAGGTAGTCCGAAACTTACTTGGATTTATGGCGTACCCTTCGTCAACTGTATGAAGAGATAAGTGCAGGAGCAGGATAAGAGCCGTCGACGTCTGAAAGAAAAGAGATTTATGTTTTCATTTTATTATTTTATTTTTAAAGGTCACGTCAATAAAACAGCTTTAGAAGGTGGAAACCCTTTAAGATAAAACATGTGTTAGTTCTTTGTGTTATTATTTTTTCCAAAATAAACAACCTTAGAGTATGGAATGAATTATTATTGGAAATTCGGAAATATTTTCGGAAAAATGCACCGCTATAGTGTTTGAACTTTAACATTCACATCTGATAAAATTTTATAATTTTTATCTTTTCATCCTCATTATAGTTCTTAATTCTTTAGTTGCTTTTCCGATGTAAAATTTAAAATGTAAATGTGTGTGTGTATGTATGTAGGTATGTAATGTGTATGTATGTAATGTGTATCTGTGAGTATATTATGTAATTTAAATTAATTATTTTAAATAGGTATCCAGCAAATAACATAATTTATCGTTAATATTTATTGCTTCATTTTTTTAACGTTCAACATTTTAGTAAATTAACTTTTTGTACCTGAAGGGGAGCGAGAGGTATAGTTAGGTATGAAATTGCTTGGCGAAATGTGTTTATTATTTTCTCTAAAGCTTAATCTGTCGTCTGACATTTAATATCCCTTCTATACATTATAAGATACATTAACGGCTTAATTAGTATCGATCGGTTTGGCACATTCATATACATGGGTTAGGATTATAACAACCGCATATTAAATTTTAGTTGGGTTCTTAGAGTAAGTACCTAACTTCCATTTTGATGTTGTCTTGACGACACACTTTCATAATATTTTGAGTTATATGATATATGATAACTTATTCTTCTTCTGCCTGCCCTTAAGAATAAAGAATAAGAAGAATAAGAATATTTATTTCATAGATTTTGGGTACATCGAGGTGTTATTACAATTAATAATTATATTGCATATACAGTGTAGTTCAGCCGACACCTGCCTGTAAAGGCGTATGAAATCAAACAGATAGGTCGATTAATAAAAATTTAAAATTGCAGTACCTACTTAACTATCTCAATTTATGTGAGTTTAGACCAGTATAATATTGTCTTCTTCTTCCATTCACTTCTATTAGTCGTCATCTTATCGTTCATATTCTGCTCTCTCATGTCTTGTCTCAGGCAGTCCATCCATCTTTTCCTAGTTCGTCCTCTTCTTCTACACTCTCTAATTTCATACTTATCACTTTTTGAGTCACATGCGTCTCCTTTTTCTCAACTCAAACTTCTTCTGCCTGCCCTTATCCCAATTTATGTGAGATTGGAGCAGTAAAATATTGTCTTCTTCTTCCATTCACTTCTATTAGTCGTCATCTTATCGTTCACATTCATCTCTCTGATGTATTATGTCAAACAGTCCATCCAACTTTTCTTAGTTCGTCCTTTTCCTCTACAGTCTTTAATTTCATACTCATCACTCTTCGAATCACATGCGTCTTCTCTCTCCTCATCGCATGACCATATCAACTCAAACTTATTCTGCCTGCCTTTATCCCAATTTATGTGAGGTTGGACCAGTATTATATTGTCTTCTTCTTCCAGTCACTTCTTTTAGTCGTCATCTTATCATTCACATCCATCTCTCTCATGTCTTGTATCAAACAGTCCATCCACCTTTTCTTAATTCGTCCTCTTCCTCTCCACTTTCTAATTTCATACTTATCACTCTTCGAGTCACGTCTCCTCTCGCCTCATCGCATGACCATATCAACTCAAACTTATTCTGCCTGCCTTTATCCCAATTTATGTGAGGTTGGACCAGTATAATATTGTCTTTTTCTTCCATTTCCTTCTATCAGTCGTCATCTTATCGTTCACAAGCATCTCTCTCATGTTTTATGTCAAACAGTCTATCCACCTTTTCTTAATTCGTCCTCTTCCTCTCCACTTTCTAATTTCATACTCATCACTTTGAGAAACCCACATTTAGGGAAATGAGAACATTGAAAACCGTCTCTTTAGAAAATTATTAAATCTATTTTCACAAAACAGTTTTATACTGAATCGGGGTGAAGTGCGTTTAAGCCCAAATTCTCTAACGAGCATAATTTGTATGTCCAAATGGCAAGTAACATAATCGACAGAATATAATATAATAATACAGAATATAATAATGATACTACTAAATAATAAAATGAAGAAAGCTTTTGGTAAAACCGTTTATCACCCATTTTAGATTACGTATCGCAAAGGGATTTAGAGTAAATTATTACTGGAAAAATTTGAATTGATGGATATCTCTAGCACCCAGATTGAGACATTATTCATTGATACCGAATTTAATTTCAATAAATCCTTTTTGGGATTCCATTGTCAATAAAGACCCTTCATCATTTCGTCATTCCGTCCGGTGTGTCTGTCCGAGACTTAGCTCAGATACTATTATGTACCAGAAAACTGCAATTTAGTAAGCACATACAGTCGGCTGCATAATTGTAGCTCCCGGTAGAGTTCAAAAATTACTATTATTGGCATGTTTTCATTCTAATAATTTATGTTTGATAAATTGATGAGTTAGAAGACTTAATTTTTGGGATTCCGTTGTCAATAAAGACCCTTCATAATTTCGTCATGTCCGTCCGGTGTGTCTGTCTATCCGCGACTTAGCACAGATACTATTAAGTACCAGAAATTTAATTTGGTAAGCACATACAGTCGGCTGCATAATTGTAGCTCCCGGTAGAGTTCAAAAATTACTATTATTGGCATGTTTTCATTCTAATAATTTTTGTTTGATAAATTGATGAGTAAGAAGACTTTAAACTTCAACTAAAGCAGGTATCTATAATCTTGCTTGTGTTGAAAACATTCTTATTACAGCCGTATTGGAGCTCTACGGTGGGTCTGCAATTATGCAGCCGACCGTACAATCATGCTGAAAAAATGGAAAAATTGTGAAATTTTTAGGGTACCTCCCCTATATACCTAAACGTAAAGGGTTTAGGGTTCCTTCCTTCTTACCTACACATGGAGTAGGGTGTCCTTGGATAAGTCTTTTTAAAATATTAGGGGTGTGGATACCATTTTTCGACGCAGGGATCCGTTTGCGAAATATAAAGCTTTAAAGAGCTAATTTTTCTTCGAGTCAAGTACAAGTTACAATTGTTCGAGGATTCGAGGTTAAGGTGGAACTGACTGGCATTAGAGGGTTTACATCTTTTATATGCGGAATAAAAAAGGACGTCTGAGAACGATACGGAGTGTAGCCATATGACATTACAATAGATCAAAAAAAATGTCATAATAAAGTATCATCATTACATTTTTTTATTATAATTTATCTAATGTTAAAAGTTAACGTAAAAACTAGGCTCATCTGTACTAATATTATAAAGCTGAAGAGTTGGTTTGTTTCAACGCGCTAATCTCAGGAAGTCATCATCATCCGAGCGATGTTCCCGGTTGCATCCCTCTCGGGAACCCGAGGTCCGCTTTCCTACTTTTAAGCCTCCACTTC
This sequence comes from Idaea straminata, assembly GCA_951213275.1. Lineage (NCBI taxonomy): Eukaryota > Metazoa > Arthropoda > Insecta > Lepidoptera > Geometridae > Idaea > Idaea straminata. Next base: position 9,959,930 of record OX577857.1, on the reverse strand, counting down.
TCACGATCTTCGGCATCCTGGTTAGTAAGGCTATTTGCACGCGTATCACCCTTTACGACGTCAAGCCAGCACTTCTTGGGTCTACCTTGTCTGCCACGACCTGGCGGAGGCGCCATGGCATGACATTTGTTCCCCACGTAACTTGCCGGTTTTCGCAAGATGTGACCGTACCAGCGTAGGCGACATTCTTGCAATTTATCTGCAATGTCTCGGACATGAAGTCTGCCCCGGATATGCGGATGCGAGAGTTTCGACGCGATCCTTTTGCGTCACTCCACACATCCACCGCAACAGCTTCACCTCCATGACACGCACCTCCTGCTTATGTCGCTCAAGCACCGGCCACGCCTCACTACGATACAAAAGGACAGGTCTAATGATAATGCGCTGATCTCAGGAAGAACTGGATCGAATTATAAAATTAATTTGTGTTAGATAGTCCTTTTATCGAGGAAGACTTTAGGCTATTTAACATCACGCTGCGACCAATAGGAGCGAAGAATCAGTGGGAAATGTGGAAAAAAAAACCAGGGAAATTATTCATCTTTGAGGGCGTCCATAGTTTGTTTGAACGCGCTGATCTCAGGATCTAGATCGAGTTGAAAAATATAGGGTACTTTTTATCCCGATATTCCCACGGGATCGGGACTTACGCTGGTGAAACCGCGGTCCGCAGCTAGTCTTTAACAAATTGCGCCCCGCGGTTTCACGTAAGTCCCGATACCGCAGGACTTTCGGGATCAACATGTGCTTCTCCATCCCATAAACTACCACTATGCCGATGCAAAAACGACGGGGTGTTATAATTTTGACGTGTCTGTGTGTGTGTGTGTCTGTCTTTGGCATCGTAGCTCCCAAACGGATGAATCGATTTTGATTTAGTTTTTTTTGTTTGAAAGGTGAATTATTCGTCCAAATCGGTCCAGTCATTTGACCGTAAAGAGCTAACAAATAAACAAATAGTTAAATAAACAAACTTACGGATTTATAATATTAGTTAGGAATGTAAATGTTTAACAGACGAAAGGTTCCGTATATGTAACATGTATCGTAACTTGGATTCCTCAGCGGTACAGGATATGTTTACGACGCAAATTCCTTACCATGCATCCTTCGGATATTTTTCATCCCCAGTGAACAATCTATGTACAATCAATGGTCAAAAGTCTGTACCCACCATAACGTTTACAATCCTGTGCAGCACTATTTGAACATTATGAGAACGTAATCTGTGGATTGAACCCACGTCGGTTGGGGCGGCTTATACCACTCGGCCAACTAAAGACATAGCTAACATGTTGAAAATAATAATCACACTTATGTTTGTGTGTAACGTCTATTAGAAGAAGGTCGTAAGTTCAATACTCGTTTATTATAGCAGTAGTAGTATTATTGTAGCGGACTGATAATGGACTTATGATGCATACTGTACAATGCTTATATATTAATCCTAACAATATTATAAATTCGAAAGTTTGTTTTGTATGTTTTTTATATTTTATTTAGTTAGTCTAAAATCGGGATAGTGGCAGTTTAGGGAATGGAGAAGGACTTAAGATACTTTTGATCCCAAAATCCAACACCCAAAATTCCCGCAGCTTCGGAATTTACGCGGGTGAAACCGCGGGTTGTAGCTGGTTGAATATAAATTGCAAAAAGCGACCAGACTAGGTATTTGATGATACATAAACAGTATTTTTTGTGTTAAGGTGAAGTTTGACCTGAAAATCCCTATCCCTTTCCCACGAGCGCGCCGCGAGATGACTCTATCCCTTTTCCTCCGCGCGCTGTGAAATGGTTTAAACTGTTTTATGTATTTAAAAGACTCACATCTGTTTTAGTGTAAAACCATCTGTACTACCTTATGGAATTTGATTTAAAGTTTATGAAAATATAAATTTTGTACTTGTTTTTTCTTTATAATCGCCGTAAAATTGAAAATGCTCAACAAAATGTCGATTTTTTTTTGGATTTTCACGATTTTTTTCTATAAGAGCAAATCACTCTAATCGTGCTTCGAAGTGTATGACAATACAAAGCCTTTCTTCACCTTTACGACAGTAGGAATATTATTCTATGGATTTTAGTGGTTGATACCCAAAAAATGTTTCTAAGACACGCTTCTGGTCTTACCACTGTAAGCGGAATTGTACTACAAAATTTTTTAGTACCTAAAGGACGATGTTGGTGTCATATTTAAGGGCAGGAGCTAATAAAGCTACCAAAATCGACCTTTGTTTTAAGCAACTCTAAGTAATCAAATACTCTTTTTTTGTTATTTGGATATAAATGGATATTGTAGGTTAATAACCATATTTTTGTTTATTGTGGTTGAAAACATGATATGAACAACTTCGTTCGATATAAAAAATGTTAGAAAACAGAGAATTATTAGATCGTTTATCGGGTTTTATTCAAAAATAGTTAACGTTTGTTTCTAAAAATGAATCAAATGATAGGTTTTGACCTCTAGGAACTAAATTTGTAGATAAAAATGCTAAAATGTTTTGCATATCGATCAAATATAACAGTTAGCACGCAGCACGCTACGTTTTTGAGAGCGGGGGCTCAGGTAAAGTGAATACCTACACACGGTACTGAAAGAGCGCCTTAAATAAAAAAAACAAAGTCCTAAGATTTTTAAGACTCCGGAGAGACCCTAAATGTTTTTTTGACACGGAACCGTTACGGATGGAGTAGGTTAGGTTCCCCACCCCCTTTCCTGCCCTCCCACTTTCCTCTCCTCCCTCTTTCCTGCTTTCCCCTTTCCCCCCTCCCCATTTCCTCCTCTCTCCCTTTTCATCCCCTTCCTTTTTCTACCCCCTCCCGCTTTCCTGTCCTCCCCCTCCCATTTCCTGCCCTCTCCCTCTCCTCCTCTCCTCCTCTCCCTCCCCCTACACCCTCTCCGCCTCCCCATTTACTGCAACCTTTCAAAATACATCTTTAGTCCTGATCCCGTAAGTCCTGATCCCGTGGGTATATCGGGATAAAAAGTAGCTTATGTGTTAATTCAAGTCTCCAGCTATCTAGTTTCTTAGTTTCATCACAATCGGTCCGGTAGTTTTTGCGTAAAGGAGTAATCCCGTAAGTCCCGATCCCGTTGGAATATCGGAATAAAAAGTAGCCTATATGTTAATCTAGGTATACAGCTATCTACATACCGAGTTTCAACGCAATCGGTCCAGTAGTTTTAGCGTGAAGGAGTAACAAACACACACACACACGCACACACACACACACAAACTTTCACATTTATAATATTAGTAGGATAATTCATAGAGACAACCAGACTACAGACAAATATCCAAGCATAAATACTCGTCTGAGGCGGAAATCGAACCTGCAACCCTGTGTTTGGAAGTCCGGCATGGTGACAATTGTGCCAACTGGGTCGACATAATAATAATATTATATAATAATATAATATTATATTATAACGAAGACATTTTTGGGAAAATTCAACCTCTACGAAGTCGCAGGCATAAAAATTGAATAACCTTTAAATTGAGTCGCGATTCTTTGAACGTTGCGTGTGCTTTACGCAGCGTCGTGCTGATTGTTTAATAAACTTTGTTAGTAAATTTTATGAATATTATTGACCACAGCCCCTTGAGCTTTCAACGAAGAAAACTTGCCTTTCAGTAAACCACAACCCGTGTAATAGACATAGATTTACCTACTCGGTAATATTGATAAACTTAAGACATTCACTCAAGGGACCGTAACTCGAGAACAGAGTTATTTACACCTACACTCATATAATATTTAAGTGAAATGTGGCTCGGGCAACCTATATTCATAATAATATTGTAGGTGTATCTAGTTATTTTACTTTGAATTTCAAGGTTTTTAAATATTTACTTAGTCGATTTACCTAAATAACTTTACGCCTGCGACTTTGTCCGCGTAGGGGTTGAATTTTCCAAAAAAAAATCTAAGCTGACGTTTACGTCATTATCGAATGACAGACCAAAATCACGTAGACGAATCAAATGCTAGCAAGTCGAATACAAGCCAGCATATTAAAACAGGTCTTCTTTCGGTACAAAGAAGTTCATTTTGCAAGTTGCTATGGATGGTAGTCATTTATAAAAACAGGTCATGGCTTAACCGCCGCGGCTAGATTTAGCTACATCTTCAACTGTAGTTCGCGTCACAAAAGCAAGTGGTAGAATAGAATAGAATAACATTTATTTCGACTAGCATACGATAAAACATATTTAGAACAGTTGAGAGTTGTTGACAAAACAAAAAATTAGAACACTGTCATGTATAAAAATAAGAAACAAAAGAATAAGATAAAAAGACAGGTAATTAAAAGAATACAAGGTACAATAAATATAAGATACAATGACAGAAAATTCACAGAATACAGAAGAAAGGTACTTGATTGACTATTTGGCCACCTCTGTATATGTTGTTGTTGCTGGGGTTGCTGAAGCAAAGTCTTGAAACTGTTTGAACTTCTATTTATTTTTAACTCTTGTAGTCCAGTACAAGAGTTAAAAATAAATAGAAGTTTTTAACTCTTGTAGTCCAGTACAAGAGTTAAAAATAAATAGAAGTTCATTTGTTCATCAGAATATTGTAAGCAATTCGCAGTTTATCCAACAAACTGCGAATTGCTTACAATATTGGCCCTATTTAACATGGCAAAAATGTCCCTACAAAGGGTTCTTGTTCGGGGAAGCCGAACGTACTGTTTGAGCCAATAGGGAAAGAGAAGGGTACGGAATGTAGCCTTCTCTTTCCCTCTTGGGGGCAGAGTCCACCAACGGTCATTTCCATATTGGTGTCTCTTTCACTATATTACAAATAAAAATCTTAGTCTAAAATATACTAAACTATCTTATTACTAATTGTGCTGCACAGGGTATAAGGAGCCGTGTGCCTCCAAAAAGACTCTGCCACACAAACAAACCACAGACACACACACTGGGTGGTACACAAATCTAAAATGGTAGTGAATAATTGTGACAATTTGTCGCATGTCTATCCCTGTAATTTGTTGCTGTTGCCTATTGGCAGTATAATGGAACAAAACCCCCTGACAGTTACATAAAATTACCCTTTTGTCAGGTAAGGTTAGTATGTTGAAATGAGACAGAGGGACCTAACCCGACACAGATGGTATATAAGGTTGCCTCATTTCGTGTAATATGGTACGCAGATTATTAACGTTCTAGTTCCACTGAATTATTCAGGACGTAGGTTACTATATTGTTTCAGGTATGTTGTTCGTACTTAACTATTACCTCAGACTACATTATTGTAGTCTGAGACTATTACTTATTTAGTTAAATCTGATATTAAGGTAGATCGGAAACTATTCTATTTTCTTGATACATTAGCTAATCTATTTACGAATTCATAATGTAAGATATTTTATACCTCGTTTTTATAGCGTACTAGCTTTTGCCCGCGACTTCGTCAGCGTAGAAGTCGAAAATGGACCAAGGAATTACGTTGACCCATACAAACTTTGCCCCCCTTTTTCACCCCCTTAGGAGAAGAATTTCAGAAAATCCTTTCTTATCCGGTGCCTACGTCACACAAAGAACATACCCTCCAAGTTTCAGATCTCTATGATCAGCGGTTTAGGCTGTGCGTTGATCCGTCAGTCAGTCAGTAGTTCAGGACAAAGCATTTTATATGTATAGATAGATAGAAGATTAAATATCACACAGTGCTTCTCCTCATACAGTGGTGCGGTTCATATATTTTTAGAGTTCTCAGATCGCCTTAAGGCCTCGAACTTGATCTAACGACTGCTACTAGAGGTTCAACCGGGACCAACGGCTTAACGTGCCTTCCGAAGCACACGAAAACACATTTTTTGCCACACTACTAATTGGTCACCTATTGAAGTAATGACCACGCCAGGCGTCGCATAACCCGCACGACCGTAAACGATCAGCGAGCGTCGCTTAGCTATGAGCCTCTTGACACATTGCTAATATATGTAATAAAAGTATTAAATATTGAATGAATAGATATCAATGCTTTTATTATTAACTAGCTGCGCCCTGCGGTTTTGCCCCCGATAGTGTGTTTCTAAAAGTGATAAGCATTTCCTAAAGATTTCTATTCATAGTTACTACGAACTGAAAACTTTAACAGCCTTCTACCACTTCAGAGATTGAATTTCCAAAAATAATTTCTGACTGCGCGCCTACGTCCTAAAAGGAACCCCCTTCGAAGTTTCGTAGCTCTAAGAGTTTCAGAGAATTCTTGATGAGTCCTTTTCTCTTTTATAAAATTAAATATTGATAGTGCGTTAGCAAGCACTATTTTAGACTAGCTGCGCTTCGCGGTTTCACCCGCATAAGTCCCAATCCCGTAAGAATATCAAAATAAAAAGTTGCCTATAACCTTTCTCGATAAATGGACTATCCAACACAAAAATAAAGTTTCAATTCGAACCAGTAGTTCCTGAGATTAGCGCAATCAAACAAACAAACAAACTCTTCAGCTTTTAATATGTGTATAGATTTTTTTCAAATATTTACAAACAAAATCAAATAATATGCATGGTATCTTAATTTCGTCCGAGGCGTTACTTGACCGTGAACCGTAGTAGTTATCGCAGTCGCACGGTAAGGGGGGAAATAGCGAGTTCAAATCTCGGCACGGTGCAAAATTTCGGAAATACTTACGTTTTTCCTTGAAAATATTCATAAATAAGACCATGTATATACCATGTAGCCCCAAATTATGAAACTAGGCTTGTAATTTGGTTGCCAGACAACGGATAGAATACCTACTTATGTTTCTACTTTTTCATCTTATCTTCATCTATACTAGACTAAATTATCAAGAGGAATGTTACTTTTTGTTTTTTTTTTGTTTCTAACGAATAGGCTCTGAAACTACTGGACCAATTTTGATGAAATTTGAAGGATACATTGCTTCATTGGTAGTAACATAAGCTTTTTATTCCGATATTCCCACGGGATCCGGAGTTGCGCGGGTGAAACCGCGGAGCGCTGCTAGTATTATAGGTATATAGAAAAACACCCAGACCAAAAACTATTTGTGCGACAAAACTCGGACGGTGGGAATCAAACCCGCTATCTTCTGTGTTACGGGCGATTATTCGCCCTTCGCGCCACAGAGGTCGTAAAATTAATAGTGTTTGCATAACAATTTCGGAAAACTTCTGGTAGACTAACTTCAAAGTCGTCGAAACTGATAGTAGAACACCCTGCATAATTTATTAGCTTCTAGCTATTACTAGCTGCACCCCGTGGTATCACTCGTGTAAATTCGGAAGAGGAATTTAGACAAAAAGTAGCCTACTATGGCCTATCTTACTATTTTCTATCACCATCATCTTATTTGTCATTAGAGTCCTTAATCTTACCTATATAAGACTCTCGATATACCTACCTACGTGTAGCTTTTACGAAAAATTTCTCAATAAATATAGACCAATTATTATTTTTGCGCGATTATTCCAAAAAAATGACAATAACAGTTAATGAAGTTGGGTGCAATTTTTGAAATACCAATAGCCAAACTTGGATTTTTTTTATTGCTTGTTCCTCTTGGAGTGATCGAGGCTCTGCCACCATTAAAGCTGAATCAGTTCTTTTCCATCCAAAGGTTGCCTGGAAGAAATCGCTTTCAGCGATAAGGCCACCCATTTGTTCAACTTATACTTTCTTACTTTCTAGCTATTACTTTACTTTGTGTATATAGTGTTCTGTTTCTTCCTGTGTTGTACAAATAAAGTTATCTATCTATCTATCTCTGTTTCCAGCATACTGGTTAAACGCATATTTTTCTAATACCCTGGACCGCCATCCTCTTAAATAGCTCTAAATTATCCTCTAAATTTTCCATTATCTCATCTCCCTTTGTAACCTTAAATTATTATCTCAAGTGCTCCAGTGCTAGCGCGTCTAGACTTCAAATAATAAACTCAATGTTTATAGCAACTTCCTTTTGAAACTTTTAGGGATTCATTAAATCTAGGCCTCCGGCTGCGGGTTAGGTTAATTCTAGCTCACTGCCGATCCCAAGCGCGCATAAAGTAGGAGGGTTCACCACAAAGTCAACTACCCAGCCGGAGAAAAACCCCAAGAATTCACAAAAAAAAAAAGAAACGGGCCACTCTACTACATGACGACCTAGACAGGGATTTGAAATGTTTCGAGCAATGCTTCAGCTTGGTAATATGGAAAAAGAAGACCAACTGGAGACTTACTGCCTTGAACAAAAAACCTTCTAGAAAAGCGTGCTAGGTACATCTTAGACCGCATCGTCACCTACCATCGGGTGTTATAGTGGTCAAACCTTGAACTATCAACTGTAAAGAAAAGGAGCCCTCAATCTCAAAGTCGTGTATCTAAAGAAAGTTTCACATAACTCTCGTCCTTCTTTAAGGTTACATTTATTCCCATCTATCTCTTAGTACCGGATCCCTTTAAGGACGACCTTTATCGAGCTGTTTAATGGATGATAAAATATATTGCAAATTGGTTGCCCAAAAATTTCAGTCCAGAATGTTTTTTTTTGTTTAAATACTTTTTGTAGGTTTAGTTAATAGACGAATTCCATACCAATGAAATACATAATCTTTATCTGAACTTAACTTTATTTCATTAACCAGACCAGTGCAAATGACTAGTGTCAATTTAACTGCCTACCTAAGAGTTGTGACTGAAAAAAAACGTCAAACTAATGTTTGCATATTCTATAAGATTCATACTTTCGGTTGGTATGACATTTGTCTCTTAATTAAACCAGTGAAAGTTAAAAAAATACAAAAAATTTAATTGTAAATTGTCTGTTATACGTCCTGTATCACGGGGCTATGGAGCCCCGGACCTTTGGAAGACGTGCGTGAAGCCGAAGCCAACACGTAGAGGCCCTTTACAATAACAAGTATAATAGCAAGCAATGGGGTGGATCCTAAACCGGCGATTATCCCTGTCTACACTATAAAGTGCAACCAAGGACAACCTCCGGTTTGGATGAAAACTATTGATAATCTACAGGACAAAACTACTGGAGCTATTGTGATGGGATGGTAGTGGACTAGATACTGGGGAACTATGGATACTATGGCACCTGCCGTAACCATGTTCAATAAACACGTAAAAATGGCAGGCGGAGACTCGCCAACTTTCAGACTGGGCCACCCTAATTAGCCGAGTGAATTACAGCAAGGGGGCAACAGGAACGTGAGTGGCTAAAGGATGGAGAGGCCTCACTGGATTTTAAGTCATCGCTGGTAGTCCAAGCGAGCGGGCTAACTCATCACTGACGTTCAGCATCCATCCATCGAGCATTTCTGCTATTGCGACTCCACTCTGGACAGCCGGTGAAGGCAAGCCAGAGGCGGGGGACCGCTTCCTCATCAGGTTTCACTCCGACCAACCAACTTCCCCCTGGAGAACTCGGGACCGCGGGGTCGTTACTCCCCGTCACCTCGCCTCAAGGTGCCCTGCGGGCTAATATTTATAATTGTAAATTATTATTAATCGTAGTCTGGGCTGAATTTTTTTAGAAAACCCAATTGTAATTTATTTATTGACCTATTTAATTTGATATAAAATACTTTTCATCCATTAAACAGCTCGATGAAGGTCGTCCATGAAGGGATCTTAGGTTATCTATTCACGTAAAAACTCACTACATTAGATTAAGTATTGTTCTTCTTTAATAAAAACCTTTTTTATTGAAGTAAGCCTATAAAAGTGGGGTCACACACGGGAATAAAATATATAAAAAGTAAGTTAAAATATAAAATGACTAATAGAGGTTTAACGTATCCATTACTAGAATTTACGTAGATGGAATATTCTAAAAGGTAGAAACTCGGCGCATTAAGCAAACAAAATGGAAATATTTATGCTTAGAAGATTTAAGGTCCTAACAGATAGTAGACTTTTAATCGCACCATGAAAAGATTGACTGATTATACACTCTGTTGCAAGAAAGTCTCCATTAATAGTACATTAAGTAAGCCACCTTTAAAGTTAATGTTTTAATTAGGTTGCTTATTGTTGCACTACATATAAGCCACATTAGCTTTCTAGCCTCCTTAGAGTTAATGATGGATTAATGACGTTCGAAAATTAGTTTTAATTCGACATTTCATTAAATTATGATTATTGCAATAGAAAAATGGATTTAATGTGTCATTAAAATTATAATGCCGTTTCGTGGAACTGAATGAAGTTATAGAGCATCAAAAGGCTACTTACTTACTAATGTAAAAATTGGTACTTAGTCTTATGGCTCAAATCGAATCGAAGTTAGGCATTACGAACGTAAATAAAAATTGACTTCCTACGTTCCAATGGCCCAGTGAGTAAATATTATTAGAATTTTCATTTTCGCTAAAAGATAAGATCCTGACTTACCTAACATATTTGAACATGAACAGTTATAGACATATAAAAAATGGTTGTCTGTAAAGTCGGTTTACGGACGATAATTTTACGTGATAACGTCATAAGAAAACGACGAAAAATTGAGATTTTTTTGTTATTCCTTTATATATGTTTTTTGCTTTGTTTTTTATATTTTTTATAATTTTCATATTTTTTTTAATTGAATATAAGTCTTCTATTTGTCACTCGCCACTATATCACAAGCCCAGATGAGCGATATTATTACTAAATACTCTGTTTCCTATGTTACCATGAGGCGCCTGGTCATATTACCATGACGCACAATATTAACGTGACACTTTTTTATGAATGCAGGTGTTCTAAATTACTAGACGTTATCACGTCAGAGATAACTACAGGTACGAGAAACGGCACGCAGTAATTTTCAGGATACATCTTTGGTAGATATATCCTAAAACTTATATAAGACTAGTACTTTCTACACCAACCGATTACTGCCTTAATCCAGCGACTAAAAGTCTCTAGTACGTGGATTGTAAAACTGGACTAATCTGAATGACATTATTCAGGGTAGGGTACACAAATCTACATAATTGTACTCTTGATGATAATTATACAAAGGCTTAGGTGGGGCGAGCTTTAGGATATTAGGCTGATGAAACAAAATATTAAGAGTCTTTTAAAAGTGTTTAATTTATTTCAATGAAGGCTAATTGAGGCTTATTTTGGGTGTTGAAAATTTAAGTGAAGACTGGCGTAGGTAGCAAGCAGCGACCGAAAGGTTAATAAAACATCATCATCATCAATGGCTAAACAGCCCTCCATGGGCCCGAACCTCCATCAGCGCCTTCTTCCATCCTTTTCTGTCTAACCTTACCAATTTTTTAAGATAGATAGATAAACACTTTCTTGCACCATAAAAACAAAACGCAAAATGATTACATATCAAAAAATTAATATAAATTCTAACTTAAGTAACTACCTATATGCTAAAAGAAAATTCATTTTAATACCTTACAATATGGCACAATGGGCGGCCTTATCGCTAAAAGCGATCTCTTCCAGGCAACCTTTGGATTTACAAGAATTAAGGAAGCCGATGGTTTTTACGTCTTGGGTAGCTCCATCCAACCATCTAAGCTTAGGTCTTCCAATTCTGCGCTTACCATCTGGGTTGGACTCAAGCAAACGTTTAGGTACCCTGTTTGATTCCATTTGGTGTACATGGCCAAGCATAGTACACCGAATGGACCAACAAATAGTTGGTTCGAAAACCTAACAGAATAACTAACAACATTACCGGTCCGGATGAATTCCTACAACGATTTGAATTGAATCGCATTAGAGGACCTGGCGGCTTATATTTTCTTAAAAGACACTCAGTGTCGCCAGTTGGGACTTGATATCACCCAGGTTAAAGAAGAATAGACCGTCTTTTTTGTCGTGATTATTTGTCTCCAAAACCAACGTGCGCTAGACTAACGAGGGTGAACTTAGTTAACAACAGGGAAGACGAGAAACTTTTAACTACCGACATCAATATAGAGAACCAAGAACACACGAACACATACTGAAATCCATCTTATGTTAAGGCAGTTGTCCAAACTTGTGAATAGTTTCTTATCCCTTGCTCACTGAAACAGGTAAAGTAGGTACTTTACTCTCAGTTCGAGTCAGTGATTTACTCAAAGTTGGTGCCTTTAGTGAGCAATGTTGCGTTAAACCGATTCATCATGGTTTTGATGTGTTTTGTTGGTTGCTAAGTGTGCTTGATATGTATTTATTCTACACTTACCAACATTATAGTGGTATGTATGATAAGTTTCCTATTAACTACTGCTATAGTTTAAAAACTGGGCAAGTGCGAGTTCGGTTCGCGGACGATGCGTTCCGTACCATATTCTCTTTTGAGTATTTGTTGTTATAGCGGCAACAGAAATACATCATCTGTAACAAACTCATCATCTTGAAATTTCAATTATAGAGCTGTCCGGTTCATGAGATATGAGCCTGGTGACAGAATCTGAGTGACAGACAGACAGACGGATGGGCTTACAGTGGTTAGTGAAAGGGTCCCGTTTTTACCTATTGGGAACGGAACCCTAAGTCGAAAGTTTTTTTAGTAAATATGAAACATTTTCAAAAGCTTCTGAACCTGTACTGAAGATGCCATCTGCATCGAAGGCGGATGTTTACCCGCCACTCCACAGAGGTAGTCAAAAAACGCACTAACAGTGTTATATATTATGAATAAATACATTATTCAAAAGTACCAAAATTTGGATCAATATGTTACCACTAAACCCATATTTTAAGTGAATATCTCAATGTTGCACATTTTTATAAAGCGGAAGAGGGTCTAAGGGTTGTCATCGTTGGACCCTTATAACCAGGGTTTATCCTTTCACATGTATCTATATAATATGTCACTATACTACCACAGCCTAACAGTCGTATTATCCGGAATTTAATGTTATTTTATGTTTTACCTGGCTTTAAAATTACCTACTACATGACAGCAAGGATAGGATTTATTTATCACTAGCTGCACCCCGTGGTTTTACCCGCGTAAGTCCCGATCCCGTGGGAATTTTGGGAAAAAAAGTATCCTATATTCTTCTCATCTCCTAAACTACTACTATGCCGATTCTCGTCCAAATCGGTCCAATATTAACAAAAAACTAAAACGGATTTATAATATAAGTTTGGATTAGGATATGCTGTAAAAACCTTTTTACTGTAGGTCAAATTAATCTTCCTTTTCCAGAAAGATCCAGACATCTTTCCCTTTTTTTCTCGTATGCCAACAATAAAGTAACATTTAATAATATAGAACTAGTACATTACCTTCAGGATATTGCGTTCTGTTTCTACCTACATTACTTAGCGAAGCCTTTTAAGTGCCTGCTGTAGGTTTTTGTGTTAGCGAAGTGTTAATGCCGTTTAGTATAGTACAGGCATATAATAGTTACTATAAACTACATAAAATCTATAAAACCGTGATAAGACCTGTCGTCTTGTATGGATCGGAATGCTGGACCGAGAAGAAGAAGGATGAGAGAAGATTGCATACAGCGGAGATAAGAATGTTTAGATGCATGTGTGGAGTAACGAGGATGGACAAAATAAGGAATTACTATATTAGAGTAAGCCTGAAAGTAGCACCAGTTACTGAAAAAGTAAAAATAACCGTTTGAGTTGCTATGGACATCTGATGAGGATGAATGTAGTGGGATGGAGAGGAAGAGGACGACCTAAAAAAATATGGATGGACTGCGTGAGACAAGACATGAGGGAGATGAATGTGAACGATGAGATGACGACTAATAGGAGTGATTGAAAGAAGAAGACATACTGCGTCGACCTCAAAGATATTGGGATAAGGGCAGGAAGATGATGATGAACTACAAACTTTATCAGCCCTTTTTACGCCTTTAGAAGTTTAATTTTCAAACATTCTTAGTGCTACCCTAGGAACCCCCATGCAAAATTTGAGACTTCTAGCAAGTAAGTAAGTGTAGTTTCTGAGATTTATATGAACTTTGAACGTACTTGACATTAATGTTTTGTCTAGCTTTAATTTACTGCAGTGTAAGTAATGTTTATTAGATTTTCAGAATCCTCTTATTTGTAGCTCTACCGAAAACCCAGTGGACAACGACCTCTTTATGATGCTCGATGCTCTAGTGGCATTCTGAATGTGTTGATGGATAGACCTGATTGTCCCATATGGAGGCATTGGGTTGGTGTTCATGTTGATGGATAGACCTGATTGTCCCATATGGAGGCATTGGGTTGGTGTTCATGTTGATGGATAGACCTGATTGTCCCATATGGAGGCATTGGGTTGGTGTTCATGTTGATGGATAGACATGATTGTCCCATATGGAGGCATTGGGTTGGTGTTCATGCAATCGGGGAATGCATAGCTGGCCAGGTTTGATGTTTTCTTTATGTCTTTTTTTCTTTATGTCTTGTTTTCTTTTATATCCGTTTCATTTCAAATTTCACTAACAATAGTTTACAAGTTTTTTTTTTAATAATATGTGTACTAACAAATAATGGATTGTATGATCTGAATAAATTAATTTTATTATTATTATTATTTAATCTATGTACAATCAGGCATCAGGCAGGTTCTACTCGAGTTAAAGTTTAAAGACCTTTAAATCATGAATTTATCACACAACCATAATTATAATGAAATCTAATGATTGCAGTTTTAAAACTCTACAGCGGGTCTGCAATTCTGTTGCCGGCTGTACCTCAGTTTGAATTAGTGGCACTCAAAGTTTAGAGTTTTTGGTGCATGGATTCAGTTTTTAACCAACTACAAAAAGGGCGGTGTTTCTCTATTCAGCTGGGTTGTATACGCGACTAGCTTTTACCTTCGACTTCGTCCGCGTAGAAGTCGAAAATAGACCAAGTAATCACGTTGTCCCATAGAAACTTTGCCTCCCTTTTTCCGAAATTCTACCCCTTCCCTAAGGGGTAGAATTTCGGAAAATCCTTTCTTATCGGATGTCTACGTCATACAAAGAACACACCCTCCAAGTTTCAGGTCTTTACGATCAGCGGTTTAGGCTGCGCGTTGATCCGTCAGTCAATACAAAGGATTTTATATGTATAACTAGCTGTTGCCCGCGACTTCGATCGCGATGTGGTTTTGGGTTATTTAGAATACCTAGCATTTTTCTGCATAGATACAATTTATCATTCGGTGTAAGTTATAAAAACAAAATAGGTAGTTACATTGTTTTTAAACTATATTTTTAATTGATTTGGCAAAGGCAATTCTTATTCTAGGCTTACTCATACTACGAAATTAGGTCTAAAGATGCCTGAAGAGCGTGTAGAAAGAAAAACTTTCGGTCCTAGGGAAAATCGCTTTCACTGAGAGCTGTCATGTTAAATTATGGCTTCGCGCGGCTTGTGCAATGTGTTTTTAGCCAGTATCAGTATCATTACGCATTAGGGACTTCAAAAACCTAACCTCCTTGATTTAGGTAACACCAAAGAATAACAATTATGGCTTCGCACGGCTCATCCATACAACCAGAGTTTAGTACATAATAGGTTTTTTCTTAGTAATCGAATTCAGGTAGATATATTTAGTTCAAGATATCTTATTTAATAAAATAAATGTAAAGATGAAAATGCGACGTATGACCATGCTGCGCCTCTACCGGCGCCCTGTCAAAATGTTGCAGATGTGGCTTTGTGACCGTGCGCTCAGTGTCGTTTCTTGAGTAAAAAATACTGGCGGGAAATGCTTGCATTTTGAATGATTTTAATTAGTATTATCTTTTGTTATTTTATTATGTTTTTGTGTTAAGTTTCATCATTTATGATTGTGTATTTTGTGTAAATAACATTTTCTAGACAAACCGTGTTACAAAAACTGTAATTTAAATCTATGGACTTCGCGTCATCACTCAGTGTTGGATAAACTAATTTATAAAAATCTCTTCGGTTAGTACCAACGTATTTGAGTATTAAAAACATGTTGAAAACAAATAGCAAAAGCAAAAAATCTACATAATGTACAACCTCTTTGGTCCCAACCTTGTAAGAGGGTCAGGTAGTATGGAGTCTCTCATTCACTCTCGTTGTTAGGAAGAATTTTATGTTTATTCGTAATGAAAAGCACAGTGTTTACCTCGGGTTTGTTTTGTTTACCCAAGGTGTGAAAGTCACTCATTTAGTCCCTCGAAGTATTAGCGCCTGTAGACCTGCGCCTGTAGACCACTGGTAGAAGTGAGCAATTTACAGCACTCCGAGGAGCAATTCCGTTTTTATAACGAAAATTCTCAACACATTCTTGTAAATTTTTATAGGACCACTTGAAGCTGTATGACTGTAATTTGTTACTGCGACAAACTGACTTAAAATATCGATAGTGCGACTGTTCTCAATTACGAAGTGCTGAAACTACGAAGTTACGTTACTACGATGCACTTAGTATTTCCTTTCTGGAACTGGAACTGCAAACGGCGAATACATCTTACATCTATATAATATCTATACATATAATAAATCTGTAGACATAAAAAAATCTGTAATTGTAAGATATCCAGAAAAAAAATACACAGGTCGTCTTAAAATCGTTAGCTTAACACGATAGGGTAGTTTTTAGAATTTTTGTCTGTTTGTTTGTCTGTTTGTCTGTTTGTCTGTTTGTCTGTTTGTTTGAACCAGGTAATCTTATAAACTACATAACAGATTTTACCAACCTCCACATGAATATGTTCAGAAAATATCAGATTAACATTTAGGGTATGTTTCAATTTAACTTTAATACAATAATTATGATATTTGATGAAAAAACATATTTAAAATGTGAAATCGAAATATTTTTCCGTGGTAAAACTTAATCGAACGTCAGAAGGAAACAGTACCCTTACTACGACTTTTTTACGTATTCGATGTAACATACTATATTGAGTATTTACTATGAAACTTCCTAAAAATCAACTTACTAGGTCCACCCGTCTCTGAGAATATCGGGAGTGACACACTGACAGACAGACGGACAAAAGAGTGATCTTATAAGGGTTTCTATTTTTCGAGTGCTTCAAAAAGTCATAGTAGGGGTACAGTACATGCCTCCGCTCAAGATGACAGCTGTCATGAAACCAAATAGTTTGCATTTAATACTACCTACGTCAAACTGAAAATGAGGTTAGTACAAAGAGGTACTACTACATAATGTCACCGATCTCCTTTACCGAAGACTTCTTCGATGTTACACTTCTATCGCGCTTTTCTCCTGCTATAAGTTTGAATTATGAGTTCAAGTAGCGGAAACCTTAGATAGTAAAAACAAAAAAGAATTATCCAAATCGCTTCAAGAGTTTACGAGTAATCAGCGAACATACATAAAAAAATATATATATACGTGACGAATTGAGAACCTCCACCTTTTTTTATGTCGGTTAAAAAATATACAGGTAATAGTCATTTGTAAAAATCATTTTTTTCCCAAAATTACGTAGCCCTGCCAGCTACCTAATAAAAAAAACTGGGTATTTTGGTCAAGAATTCAGAAAATTGGATTCCTAGGACATCACGTTCCTTCAAATACCCCGTTTCCGAGACGCTTTAGATGTTTGGTGTGAAAGCATTTTTTGTTCAGCGTAATGCCTGCTATCAATATGTAAGGATCTCAATGTGCATCGCGTTATTTTAAGTATAAGTATTTGTTCTGTCCAATTGCCTTTCTTTTTAATCATTAATATTATTATTTGATAATAAAAACAATTTAAAATATTATTTGCACCAAAATAGATTATTATTTGCATGATGTTGGTATTATAAATACTATAATAACCTCTTATATTATTAATTGAAGAATATGAATCGAGACACAAAGGTAGTTGATAATTATTTTTTCTTTAATTTACAAAAATCTAAAGATAACTAGGAAGACAAAGAACGTTGAAAGAAGAAGTATTAGCGCCCTCGCTGCGCTCGGGCGCCAAACTCCGTCTCGGGACTCAATGAGTGACTTTCACACCTTGGGTAACAATGTACTATTTTTGTTAATTTTTCACAAATAAAACATAATAAACAACAATATGATAAGCTAAAACTAAGTCCAATTTCTATTCGCACAAAACTTTCAACGTTCTTTGTCTTCCTAGTTATCTTTAGATTTTTGTAAATTAAAGAAAAAATAATTATCAACTACCTTTGTGTCTCGATTCATATTCTTCAATTAATAATATAAGAGGTTATTATAGTATTTATAATACCAACATCATGCAAATAATAATCTATTTTGGTGCAAATAATATTTTAAATTGTTTTTATTATCAAATAATAATATTAATGATTAAAAAGAAAGGCAATTGGACAGAACAAATACTTATACTTAAAATAACGCGATGCACATTGAGCTCCTTACATATTGATAGCAGGCATTACGCTGAACAAAAAATGCTTTCACACCAAACATCTAAAGCGTCTCGGAAACGGGGTATTTGAAGGAACGTGATGTCCTAGGAATCCAATTTTCTGAATTCTTGACCAAAATACCCAGTTTTTTTTATTAGGTAGCTGGCAGGGCTACGTAATTTTGGGAAAAAAATGATTTTTACAAATGACTATTACCTGTATATTTTTTAACCGACATAAAAAAAGGTGGAGGTTCTCAATTCGTCACGTATATATATATTTTTTTATGTATGTTCGCTGATTACTCGTAAACTCTTGAAGCGATTTGGATAATTCTTTTTTGTTTTTACTATCTAAGGTTTCCGCTACTTGAACTCATAATTCAAACTTATAGCAGGAGAAAAGCGCGATAGAAGTGTAACATCGAAGAAGTCTTCGGTAAAGGAGATCGGTGACATTATGTAGTAGTACCTCTTTGTACTAACCTCATTTTCAGTTTGACGTAGGTAGTATTAAATGCAAACTATTTGGTTTCATGACAGCTGTCATCTTGAGCGGAGGCATGTACTGTACCCCTACTATGACTTTTTGAAGCACTCGAAAAATAGAAACCCTTATAAGATCACTCTTTTGTCCGTCTGTCTGTCAGTGTGTCACTCCCGATATTCTCAGAGACGGGTGGACCTAGTAAGTTGATTTTTAGGAAGTTTCATAGTAAATACTCAATATAGTATGTTACATCGAATACGTAAAAAAGTCGTAGTAAGGGTACTGTTTCCTTCTGACGTTCGATTAAGTTTTACCACGGAAAAATATTTCGATTTCACATTTTAAATATGTTTTTTCATCAAATATCATAATTATTGTATTAAAGTTAAATTGAAACATACCCTAAATGTTAATCTGATATTTTCTGAACATATTCATGTGGAGGTTGGTAAAATCTGTTATGTAGTTTATAAGATTACCTGGTTCAAACAAACAGACAAACAGACAAACAGACAAACAGACAAACAAACAGACAAAAATTCTAAAAACTACCCTATCGTGTTAAGCTAACGATTTTAAGACGACCTGTGTATTTTTTTTCTGGATATCTTACAATTACAGATTTTTTTATGTCTACAGATTTATTATATGTATAGATATTATATAGATGTAAGATGTATTCGCCGTTTGCAGTTCCAGTTCCAGAAAGGAAATACTAAGTGCATCGTAGTAACGTAACTTCGTAGTTTCAGCACTTCGTAATTGAGAACAGTCGCACTATCGATATTTTAAGTCAGTTTGTCGCAGTAACAAATTACAGTCATACAGCTTCAAGTGGTCCTATAAAAATTTACAAGAATGTGTTGAGAATTTTCGTTATAAAAACGGAATTGCTCCTCGGAGTGCTGTAAATTGCTCACTTCTACCAGTGGAAGAGGAGAGGTACAGATTAATGAAGCGCTGGAACCATATTCTCATTGCAAAAATCTTCAATGGATTACGATTACGTACTACTTTTTTTACGATTACGGGTTGCAATTTGGAGATTACTAGTCATTTTTGCATGATCGAGGGGATTGTTAGTGACATTTCAGTGATTAGTAAAAAATATTTCTTAAAATATCAGTAAAAACAAAAGTAGCCAAAAAAGAAGTCCAATCTTATAGACGACTTATCAAACACCCGCTTGCGACGAGAAAGGTTGCGGGTTCGATTCTCGCCTCAAACAAGTATTTATGCTATACAGATATTTGTTTCTGGTCTGGGTGTATGTATGTATTTAAGTAAGTATATATTTACAAAAAAAAGTATTCTAAATGATAAAATAATAAATATAACACCCCGTCGTTTTTGCGTCGGTGGTTAATTTTTTTATATGTATTCTGTTATCTAAATCCCATAATAAAAGCCTAGTTGCTTAGCTTGGGGTTAGATCGCGCTGTGTAACATTTCTAAAATACTTTTATAACCTCACACAACCGTTACGTTACCTACCCACCTGTAAGTTTTTGTGTACCTACTGCACTTGTAGGTAATCATTGTATGTCATTGGATATTTAATTCACTTTTTCACTACTCATACTCCGAAAGTAGATCTAAAGGTGCCTGAAGAGCGTGTAGAAAGAAAAACTTTAAGTCCTAGGGAGAATCGCTTTCACTGATAGCTGTCATGTCAAATTATGGCTTTGCGCGGCTTGTGCAATGTGCTTATAGCCAGTATCAGTATCATTACGCATTAGGAACTTCAAAAACTTAACCTCCTTGCTTTAGGTAACACCAAAGAATACCAATTATGGCTTTGCACGGCTCATGCATACTGCCAGAGTTTAGTACTTAGTACTCGGGCGCCAAATTACGTCTCGGGACTCAATGAGTGACTTTTACCCCTAGGGTAACAATGTACTATTATATCGTTAATGTAGCATTACAACAAACCTCTGTGGTTTATTAAGCTACATTATAATAAATATTATTTAATTTTTTTTTAAATTGATAATAAAGGGAAAAATACCGAACTGTATGCTCCTATTCAGACATTCAGTTCACGCTCTGTATTTATAGTTGGCTAACATAATATGCTACAGAAACGTGTCACAGTGCCACCTAATCCTAACTGTTGTGAATCCGGACGGAATCGGATTTTGCGAGGCGACGAAATTGTACAAAATCCCCGCCCAAGGAAGTCCGACTATAAAAGATGCAAGAGTAAAGTGTACGAAACGAGTTCCGGACAGCTCCGGAGAGATGGATTAGCTTTTAAAGTTCAAAATTCTTTGAAAAAATTACCCGTCCAAGTTCCGAGCTTAGAAGAAAGGTCTTTGGATTTATAAAATAGGATAGGTACCTACCTACCTAAGTAAAAACTTCTTTGTTTTAAGACCTTGTCATTTTGTTTGATTTCTAAAAATCTTTAGTAAAAGTTATGACTAGAATGTAAACAAACTACAAAAGCTCTATTTGTGTCCTGAAACCCGAAAATTTCTAATCTCCTTTTTCTCATTCATTTTGGTCAACAAAATCCCGCGGCCAAATTTGTTTGTTTAATCTTAGTAAATGTTATAGAAATCTATAGTGAAAGTTATGACGAGAATGTCACATGAATTTAAATTTTTCCCTGCAGCTAAATTTCAAACAACAAAAACTCTTTTCGTATCCTAAAGCCCCAAAAAATCGGACCTCCTTTTTCTCATTCATTTTGGTCCACAGAATTCCGCCCACATGTTTCATTTTCATACAAAAAAATAATTTCACTCCATTACAGGACTGCAGACCTTTTGACCTTCATAAATACATGTAGTCCCACGACGTTTTCTTGTCCCGTGACTCTACTGTCGTATATTTTTCTAGAGATATGAGAAGTCTACGGTATTTTTATCTTTTTTTCTCCGGCCGATTAATATAAAGACAGACAGAAAAAGAGAAACAACGTCCCGCTTTCGTATTAAAGTAACTAAAAACGTATTAAAAAAAAGTCAATCAATCCATTTACCTATCACAGTTAAAAAGCATAACAGCCCTTTTATATTTTAAAAGTATATTAACATGTACTCCTAAAGGTTTTCAATTATTATTAAGTTGCATCTGTTTTGTGGGCTACTTCCCGTTTCTTTAACTTCCCGTTTCTACAACCACCCAAAGTACCTACACAAAAGTAGCGTTTCTACAACTTTTAAACCTTCATACTGACACAAAAACACAATTTCACATATACCTATATCAAAATGTCTCCTAAAAAAAACATTCAACCGAATTGAGAACCTCATACTTTTTTTGAAGTCGGTTTAAAAAGATAGTGTCTTACTTTATTCATTGCTTAAGGTACTGATTTTTTTAGAAATAAAGCCGCAGCTCCGAACAAAATATTGTAGTTGACTATAGTTTTGTCTTGGAAAAGATTCAGGTCACTATAAAATCTAATAACGAAAGGTTTTCAATTATTATTAAGTTGCATCTGTTTTGTGGGCTATACTTCCCGTTTCTACAACCACCCAAAGTACCTACACAAAAGTAGCGTTTCTACAACTTTTAAACCTTCATACTGACACAAAAACACAATTTCACATATACCTATATCAAAATGTCTCCTAAAAAAAACATTCAACCGAATTGAGAACCTCATACTTTTTTTGAAGTCGGTTTAAAAAGATAGTGTCTTACTTTATTCATTGCTTAAGGTACTGATTTTTTTAGAAATAAAGCCGCAGCTCCGAACAAAATATTGTAGTTGACTATAGTTTTGTCTTGGAAAAGATTCAGGTCACTATAAAATCTAATAACGAAAGGTTTTCAATTATTATTAAGTTGCATCTGTTTTGTGGGCTATACTTCCCGTTTCTACAACCACCCAAAGTACCTACACAAAAGTAGCGTTTCTACAACTTTTAAACCTTCATACTGACACAAAAACACAATTTCACATATACCTATATCAAAATGTCTCCTAAAAAAAACATACAACCGAATTGAGAACCTCCTACTTTTTTAAGTTGGTTTAAAAAGATAGTGTCTTACTTTATTCATTGCTTAAGGTACTGATTTTTTTAGAAATAAAGCCGCAGCTCCAAACAAAATATTGTAGTTTTGTCTTGGAAAAGATTCAGGTCACTATAAAATCTAATAACGAAAGGATATGAAGGATTTCGTTGCCCATAGAAATGAGTACGTCGTTTTTGTCCGAAATTAATTTGGTATATTTCCAGTTGAATACTATTCACTGGGTATAAAGTAATATTTGGTAAGTATATGTGATCATATCAATGTGATCTCATGCGAGTGATTTCAACTGATGTTTTTATCGCAGGCATTGAGTGCGGCGACCGAATCAATAAATTCCCTAACGAAAATAAAACCTAACACCCCCACTTCGCCTACCATGTAGCTCGGCCGGGCGTTCGCTTAACGTGTATGTATGTGGTACGACTGTACGAAGCTCGCACGATGCAATAGCTTTTTTTACATTTTTATGTCAATATTATTTTAGTTGATAATATTTTATGTTTTGTCTCCGAATTAGGAACTATACTTACCATAGAATTCATAAATGGGTTTTCCAAATGAAAGTTGGTGTTATGCGTAGTTGATATCTTGCGTCAGCCTTATTTTCAGAGTTAGGCATTTTGCGTAAACGTTGTGTTTTGCAAAATTGGGTTTATGCTTCAAAAGGACTACTTAAGCGATTTCTATGACACTTACTACCATCATAAATATTACACAGTTGTGTTTTTTTTGGTAAGTAATACAAAATACTGTTATATTGAGCAGGTGTCCAAAGAGTCAATATACGTAGACCCAACGGTATTTTAATTTTTTTTCTTCCCAGTCTATGTTCTATTTTTTTTTATTGTCTTCACTTTAATCAATCACACGTTTTCGCTGACTTTGAATATCACACAAAGCATTCCTTACCCCTAAAACATTTCTTAGTGCTGTAACACTTCGCTCTCCGTTTTCTTAGAATAGTGTAATTATTAGCCGAAAATTTCCCTCATTTACTTTGTTGGATGAACAGATCCACCATATGCCTCCAGATTATATTGTTCTTGATAAAATAAAACTTCACACATTGTAACCTTCGGCCTCATATTTAAAAAATATAATATACATATTTCGAAAAGATATTTAAAAAATATTCAAAAACCTATCACTTTATATCCTGCCGCCTTCAAAATCTATTAAAGTAAGTATATAGTCAGCAGCAAAAAATGTTGTGAAAATTTTTCATTACATATTTTGGAGGAGAAGGTACCTACCTACTAAAATGAAAAATAGAATAAAAAAAGCTTTAAGGCGCCCTTCCAGTACCGTGTGTAGGTATTCAGATTACCTTAGCCCCCGCTCTCAAAAACGTAGCGTGCTGCGTGCTATATGTTGTATTTGATCGATATGCAAAACATTTTAGCATTATTATCCACAAATATTATGTTCCTAGACGTTAAAACATAGGTTTTAACGTTTGTTTCTAAAAATGAATCAAATGATAGCATTTGATTCATTTTTAGAAACAAACGTTAACTATTTTTGAATAAAGCCCGATAAACGATCTAATAATTCTCTGTTTTCTAAAAAAAATTTTATCGAACGAAGTTGTTCATATCATGTTTTCAACCACAATAAAAATAAAAAAATATGGTTATTAAACTACAATATCCATTTATATCCAAATAACAAAAAAAGAGTATTTGATTACTTAGAGTTACTTAAAACAAAGGTCGATTTTGGTAGCTTTATTAGCACCTGTCCTTAAGTTAAGGAGATAGAAGGACATTTTTGAAGGCATGAGATGGATCCAATAAAAGTAATAAGTAACCAAATTTTATCTATAGTAAACTATCAGTAAACCCAATATAGTCACATGGAACCCGACACCCGCGGTCTAATCTTCTTATCCTAATATGAAATGTACGAAGCCTTTTTCGTACATAACACGCGTGTTCTTGAATATAAGTGAATTATAAAGGTGCCTATTCTAAAATTGAAATTATATTTAGTAAATATTGTTATGGGCGTTTTTTCAGTGTCTAAAAGGTCTAGGACAACGAATGTCTAATAGATTTTTAGTTTCTTTATATCATTTTGACTCATTTATTATTAAATTATACCTACATACAATCATCAAACATAAATAATAAAGACACACATTATAAAGTACTAGCTTTTGCCCGTGACTTCGTCCGCGTAGGAGTTCAATTTTTCAAAATCGTTTCTTATCGGATGCCTACGAAGAATGCACCCTCCAAGTTTCAGGTCTCTACGATTAGTGGTTTAGGCTGTGCGTTGATCCGTCAGTCAGTTAGTCAGTCATTCAGGATATATTATATTTATAGATGGATTAAGTAATAAGGTAGAACTAACCCTGTTTTAAATCTATTCTCAAAATTTTAGTTTTAGACAGCTTTTGTCCGCAACTTTGTCTGGGTATGGTTTAAATTTTCCAAAACATTTTCTTCAATTTAAAATATTGTTAAACTACCTATCTACTTACCTAAGTAACTGTATATAATTTCATTTTCTGACAATTACCTACCTACCAATTTGAAATCGCTAACGTTTTGTCTTTAAATTAAAATATTTGTATTCGACTTCTGTAATTTGTAAAGGGCTTGGAAGTCGTTTATTTTTGACTGCTACGAATTAATTTTATTAATAAAGTTATAAATCTTTCATTATAAATAGGTATTTGAACCTTGATAAAAATTAAAAGAACTGTATAAAAATTCTGCCTGAGTACCTATTTAGAAGTTTCCTTTTGCCTTCGAATCTGTAACGATTTCATACAAACTATGTACTTGGACGGTAGACCCTTTTAATTGCCCGTATTATTATTATAGCTCCAATGTATAAAATGTAGGTAAAGAAAGATAATTTACCTAAAACTCTAGTAAAAAGGTCTCATTAACTGACTGAACAGTTTCATAAAAGATACCTACTATTTTGTTAGGAGCTGAAAAGAGAATGCCTATTTTTTTAGAAGATTTAGGTCACTGGTTAAGTCAATGTTTTTTCTGCTTTAGTTTTAACCGAATTCAAAAGAGAGGTTCCCAAGTCGTATAATTGTCTTTTATGGCTATTAGAGTATAACTTCTTGTTTATTAACCGATTTTTATGATTAATTTTTTGTTGGTAATAAAATGTTTTCTTCTAAAAATTTGATGAACCTCATACGAGGATCTTCGTAGAGACAGAGTTGCACCTCGAGAGTGCAAACAAAAATGCTCAGTTATTAATTGTTTTCTGTATAATCGGCCCTTATGCTAATAGAGGTACAGATTAATGGAGTACCTACTAAAGATGGTAAAATAAATAAATAATTAAAAAACCGACTTCATACAAGTACAATAATACCTTTATCAGAATCAGAAAATATTTATTGAAGAACAATATGGTGTTGGGGTTTTTACATAATAATACAGTGCCTAGCAGTTTATCATTAACGGATGTACAATAAAACGTAAAATTATTAATATAGCAAAGGCTAATCTATAAGTTATGTGAGTATGTATGTTCGTTCGTACGGTATTAGGGACAGCGCCCTGGATCTTATCTCTTCTTATCTGAGCGGTAGAGTCCAGAGTGTTGATGTTAACGGAAAACGATCCCCCGGATCTGCGATAGCAATGGGGGTTCCTCAAGGATCCATATTAGGACCTTTCCTGTTCTTAGTTTATATAAATGACTTACCTTACCTTGTAAGGGACAACCATGGGATAGTGTTGTTCGCAGATGACACCTCCTTGGTGTTCAAGGTTAAAAGGCGTCAGTCGAACGTTGACGATGTGAACAATGCTCTTTCTAGAATAGTTGATTGGTTCAATTCCAATAATTTATTACTGAATGGATCCAAAACTAAATTAATTCGGTTCACACTTCCAAATGTAAAACAAGTCAAAACTGTTGTAAAAATTAATGATGAGGAAGTTGAATTAGTCAGTAAGGCTGTCTTTCTAGGTATAACTTTAGATCCTAAGCTTCAGTGGGGCCCGCATGTGGAAGCATTGTCCAATAGACTTAGTTCTGCCGCTTACGCCGTTAAGAAAATTCGCGAATATACGGATATTGAGACTGCTCGCCTAGTCTATTTCAGCTACTTCCACAGTGTCATGTCGTACGGCATCCTACTGTGGGGGTGTGCTGCGGATATTGATGCTATTTTCATTTTGCAAAAGAGAGCTGTCCGAGCTATCTACAGGATGGGCCCCAGGGAATCACTTAGGGAAAAATTGAAAGAGATCAATATATTAACGCTCTATTCACAATATATCTACGAAAACTTGCTATACGTTCACAAAAATCCTGATATTTTTCGTAAAAATAGCGATATTCATAATTTCAACTTAAGAAATAAGGATGAACTGACCGTGCCCGGTAGTAGGCTCCGGAAAATAAACAGGTCGTTTAATAATACATGTGCGCTCTATTATAATAAATTACCTAAAGATGTATATGATATGTCCATTAACAGGTTCAAAACTTTTATAAAGCACTAGCTGTTGCCCGCGACTTCGTTTGCGATGTGGTTTTGGGTTATATAGAATACCTAGCATTTTTCGGCATAGATACAATTTATCATTCGGTGTAAGTTATAAAACAAAATAGGTAGTTACATTGTTTTTAAACTATATTTTTAATTGATTTGGCGAAGGCACTTTACTTACTCATACTCCGAAAGTAGGTCTAAAGATGCCTGAAGAGCGTGTAGAAAGAAAAACTTTCAGCCCTAGGGAAAATCGCTTTCACTGACAGCTGTCATGTCAAATTATGGCTTCGCACGGCTCATCCATACTGCCAGAGTACTGACAGAGAGTATATAATAGGTTTTTTCTTAGTAATCGAATTCAGGTAGATATATTTAGTTCAAGATATCTTATTTAATAAAATAAATGTAAAGGTGAAAATGGTCAAAGCGACGTATGACCATGCTGCGCCTCTGCCGGCGCCCTGTCAAGATGTTGCAGATGTGGCTTTATGCGACCGTGCGGTCAGTGTTGTTCCTTGAGTAAAAAAATACTGGCAGGAAATGCTTGGATTTTGAATGATTTTAATTAGTATTATCTTTTGTTATTTTATTATGTTTTTGTGTTAAGTTTAATCTGGTTTTTCATTTATGATTGTGTATTTTGTGTAAATAACATTTTCTAGACAAACCGTGTTACAAAAACTGTAATTTAAATCTACGGACTTCGCGTCATTACTCAGTGTTGGATAAACTAATTAATAAAAATCACTTCGGTAAGTACCGACGTATTTGAGTATTGAAAACATATTGAAAACAAACAGCAAAAACAAAAAAAATCTACATAATGTATAACCTCTTTGGTCCCAACCTTGTAATAGGATAGTATGGAGTCTCTCATTCACTCTCGTTATTAGGAAGAATTTTATGTTTATTCGTAATGAAAAGCACAGTGTTTACCTCGGGTTTGTTTTGTTTACCCAAGGTGTGAAAGTCACTCATTTAGTCCCTCGAACTATTAGCGCCCTCGCTACGCTCGGGCGCCAAACTCCGTCTCGGGACTCAATGAGTGACTTTCACACCTTGGGTAACAATGTACTATTTTTGTTAATTTTTCACAAATAAAACATAATACACAACAATATGATAAGCTAAAACTAAGTCCAATTTCTATTCGCACAAATTTTTCAAAATACTTTGTCTTCCTAGTTATCTTTAGATTTTTGTAAATTATAGATAAAATAATTATCAACTACCTTTGTGTCTCGATTCATATTCTTCAATTAATCATATAAGAGGTTATTATAGTATTTATTACACCAACATCATGCAAATAATAATCTATTTTGGTGCAAATAATAATATACATTGTTATTATTATCAAATAATAATATTAATGATTAAAAAGAAAGGCCATTGGACAGAACAAATACTAATACTTAAAATAACGCGATGCACATTGAGATCCTTACATATTGATAGCAGGCATTACGTTGAACAAAAAATGCTTTCACACCAAACATCTAAAGCATCTCGGAAACGGGGTATTTGAAGGAACGTGATGTCCTATGATTTCACAAAAGTGCACGGTGCTCTTTGAGACTCATACCTATCGATAGAGGGCATCGAAAAAAAAAACAAATAATAAAAACACCAACCCTCTAAAGCGTTTTCGATACAGGGTTTTTGAAGAAACGTGATGTTCCTTGATTTTCTAAGAGTGCGCGGTGACTTTATGCCAAAAATAATTGTGTAATATTATGTTATGCCTAGTTTAGGTTTTTATGTCAAAACCGATTATTCCAAAACCTTTATGCCAAACTACAAAAGGACATTCAACTTCTAAAGCGAGACGTTTCGGAAATGGAATATTTAAAGAAAAATGATAACCAATAATTTTTCAAAAGTTTGCGGTTCACTTTGAGTCCCATACCTATCGAAAATGACAAATAATGCCATCAAACAAAACCTATAAAGCGTTGGGCATAATTTATTCATCGGGTCTAAAATCACAGCGCAAAAAACATAACATAAAATATAACCACGCTACCATACTGAATGTCCGGACCCCTTTTCCAATTTTCTAAATTCTTGACCAAAATACCCAGTTTTTTTATTAGGTAGCTGGCAGGCCTACGTAATTTTGGGAAAAAAATGATTTTTACAAATAACTACCTGTATATTTTTTAACCGACATCAAAAAAGGAGGAGGTTCTCAATTCGTCACGTATATATTTATTTTTTTATGTATGCTCGCTGATTACTCGTAAACTCTTGGAGCGATTTGGAAAATTCTTTTTTTGTTTTTACTATTTAAGGTTTCCGCTACTTGAACTCATAATTCAAACTATAGCAGGAGAAAAGCGCGATAGAAGTGTACCATCGGAGGTCTTCGGTAAAGGAGATCGGTAATATTATGTAGTAGTACCTCTTTGTACTAACCTCATTTTCAGTTTCACGTAGGTAGTATTAAATGCAAACTATTTGGTTTTATGACAGCTGTCATCTTGAGCGGAGGCATGTACTGCAGCCCTACCATGACTTTTTGAAGAACTCGAAAAAAAGAAACACTTTTTCGATCACTCTCTTGTCCGTATGTCTGTCAGTGTGTCACTACCGATATTCTCAGAGACGGGTGGACCTAGTAAGTTGATTTTTAGGAAGTTTCACAGTAAATACTCAATATATTATGTTTTTTTTTTTTTTTTTTTTTTTTTTCTTTTATTATGGCTTCGCACGTGTGCATTTAGCCAGTGTCAAGTTATATTTTGCATCAAATTATGACCCGATTTTTCATAAATCGGGCCTAAAGTGTTTCAATACAGTCAAAGTCGTCATAGTCCGTCAAGTCAGGGGTTATAGTAAAGCGGTGGCAAGTTTACCATAACCTTAATAGGAGATTTGGAGGCAACGTGAAAACTGCATGTTTGACACTGATTTTTACTTTCACTACACTTGTGCACTTTCACAGAACTAAATTGAATAACATTCCACCAGAATTATACAATTCGACTCGGGTTACATCTAAGTTTCATGAAAATAAAACTGCAGCACGACATGTTGTTAACTCGTTTCCGCCAAAACTCCAATATATTATGTTTAATCGAATACGTAAAAAACCCGTGGTAAGGGTACTGTTCCCTTCTGACGTTCGATTACGTTTTACCACGGAAAAATGTTTCGATTTCACATTTTTTAAATGTTTTTTTTATCAAATATCTTAATTAATGTATTAAACTCAAATTGAAACATACCCTAAATGTTAATCTGATATTTCCTGAACATATTTGTGTGGACCTTGTCGAAATCTGTTCTGTAGTTTATGAGATTACCTGGTTCAAACAAACAAACAGACAGACAAACAGACAAACAGACAAACAGACAAAAATTCTAAAAACCACCCTATCGTGTTCAGCTAACGATTTAAAGACGACCTGTGTATTTTTTTTTTTTTTTTCTGGATATCTTACAATTACAGATTTTTTGATGTCTACAGATTTATTATATGTATAGATAAATTGTGCAGTAAGGCGTACTATGATACTTCGTCTTACCTTAATGATAACAACCCTTGGACGTGACTTTAATTGCTCTATTTCAAATAATACTTTCAAATAATTGTAATATTGACCTTTGTGAGCGTGATCACATGAAAAAAAAAAAAAAAACCCCATGAGTTTCTTGTGCCTTCTTCTCATTGGTGGGCGCGTTCCGAAGGCACACATCCTAACTTAGTTTTTAAGACGTGTCTATGTGATCTTATACCTAGGTATTAAGCATTGAAAGGAATAAAGATTTTTGACTTTGACTTTGACTTCGTTAACTTCATAATAATATGAAGTCTGGGTTTTCTTTCGGTTCAAAATTTCTCTTACATACATTATGCTGGGATAGGCTACCTACATTTAGAAATAGATTAGAGCCCTTGGAAGTTTGTGAATCTACATAATTATCTTATCAGCAGATAGTACCTACTGTAACTGTCTATTCCTGTTATTTGGTACGTAGATTGTAGTTAATTATTATCTACCTACATTTTTTGTTTGGGTATATTCTAGACGCAATATTTAGTAAGTACACATCAAGCAGAAAAAACCCAACAGGAAAACCTAACGGAATAAGTTTGTAAAACATTATTATCCGGAATATCGGATTCTTAATCTCTCCTAACAAAATAAGGAACGTCGGATGGCCGAATAATCCGTCGCCTTAGAGCTCCAGCAGACTACAGACTGTTTTCTGTCAATCGATAGTTCCCTGATAGTTAAAATTGACCTGTCGGAGAACCGAGTGCACGATTACATTATAACAGAACTTTCAGCGAATGAAGATGGTAACTAATTTTGAAAATTAGCTCTCCATATTTATTGTCAAAAATAAAACATATAAGCTTTACTGTAACAAACTTTCAACCGATTTGGCATACCTATTAACATTCTTAAAGAATGATAACTAATTTTGAATATCAACTCCCCATATTCTTTGTCAAAAATAACAAATACAAGTGAAAGAATTACTTCAATACGTCAATTAGTTTCCGATTAGAAGTAAACTAAGCGGAGTGTTAAATTGACGTCACATGCAGTCACGTGACTGTTAGCGGGAACCGATATTTATCGTAAGTTTAAACGCCTGTAAAATCAAAACTAAATGGTATTTTTGACTACAACAAAAACGAGTGTATTTTTATACATACAAGCTTTACTGTAACAACCTTTCAACCGATTTGGCATACCTATTAACATTGTTCATTATCGGCCGATAAAATGTATTAAGACTGTAAAAGCTCTTAGTTAAATATACCAAATTAGGAGCTTATGCAAACGAAGGGCTACTTAAGCTATTAGCGTAGTCCACCAACGCCACCATTTATTTTTTTCAAACTCTTGTCGCACGATAACCTTGAGACATAACATTTTTGTCTTGATGTCATCTCTCACCTGGTATACCTTTTATACAACATGGCGTTTCATGTAATCCTCGGGAAATTTCTTCTAAGGCTACTTAAGCTATTGGCGTACTCCACCAGCGCCACCATTTTGATTTTTTTCAAACTCTTGTCGCACGATTAGCTTAATACATAACATATTTGTCTTGATGTCATATCTCAAATACGTTTTATACGACATGGCGTTTCATGTAATCCTCGGGAAATTTCTTCTAAGGCTACTTAAGCTATTGGCGTACTCCACCAGCGCCACCATTTTGATTTTTTTCTAACTCTTGTCGCACGATTAGCTTAATACATAACATATTTGTCTTGATGTCATCTCTCAACTGGTATACGTTTTATACGACATGGCGTTTCATGTAATCCTCGGGAAATTTCTTCTAAGGCTACTTAAGCTATTGGCGTACTCCACCAGCGCCATAATTTTGTTTTTTTTCAAACTCTTGTCGCATGATTAGCTTAATACATAACATATTTGTCTTGATGTCATATCTCAACTGGTATACGTTTTATACGACATGGCGTTTCATGTAATCCTCGGGAAATTTCTTTGAAAACTTTAGCGCCTCATATCTTCGAAACTTGGTACTTTTGGATAGAACTTTAAATACTTTTATTTATTTATATATCTAAATATTTTGGGTCCCATCGTTCGAAAAGAGATTGAACTAAAATTAAGATGGCCCCGGCGGATTAGGCCAAAATCCATACAATAGTTTTATATGTCCTTTCAACTTTGTCCGAGTTTCCGACAGATAAATAAACACAGAAATCCACACATGAAAAGGTCAGAATACCTAAAATACTTGGATCTACATTAATCAACATTAAGCCATATTGAACATAGTTTTTAAAAAACTCAGCAAATCAATTACTTTTTGCCATTTGATACAGAGGTACTTTATGTCAACTTCCGCGATAAATAATAAATATTGCAGGACATTCCACACACCGCCATCTAGCCCCAAGCTAAGTAACTAGACTCGTGTTATGGGTGCTAGACAACGGATATACTACTTATATACTTTTCTTTTGTAAATATATACTTTTAATACATATAAACAACTAGACCGCAGACAAATATCTAAGCATAAATACATGTCTGAGGCGGGAATCGAACCCGCAACCCAGTGTTTGACAGTCCGGCATGGTGATCATTGTGCCAACTGGGTCGTCAATGGGTGGGCGATGCCCACGAAATACTATTATTTAATTCAGTTATTGACCTCAGTTCTATAATTATCTGAGATCAAAAATAAGCATTTTGTTTTCCCATCCCCTAATGAGGGAGAGTAATGAAGTCATTAATTATTGTACGGAATTTATTGATCTATATTGTTGACTTAAAAAAAAATGTTTTTTTAAAAATTGATTAAAAATGTTTTGAAACGACTCTATGAGAGTCGTTTCAAAACATACAAGTTAAGGTTAGGTTTCTCTACGCAGAAAACAGACCTCTGTAGGGTTATAAATTTTAAAAGTTTTAAAAATTATTTCTTAGTTCCTATGTTCTCAAAGGAACCCTCATGCGAAGTTTGAGACACGTAACTTTTAAGTTTCAGAGAATTGACGTGATGAGTATATTTTTCTTTTGTTTATTGCGAGGCGCATGTTTTAAATTAAATTAAAATCCATGTTAGTAACAAACTTCTTATATTTTATGTTATAGTAATTCAATAATAGTGTAATTTCGATCGTCTTTTGGAAAATAACTAATTCTTTGGTTAGACGAAAATAAATTGTATACGACCTGAAATTGATGACGAAAACTTTGTTTAGACTACCCCCTATATAGATGAAATTGAAGTTTAGACCACCTGTATTTCTATTCGCTTCTTCGACGAGTTGCTACCTTAGACGACCTGAGTTTGCGACGATTCGATACTAACTCATTAAACTTATAGTTAAACTTAACTTTTTATAAAGCTACCATGGTTGTATGGTATGGGGTCTCAACCTAGACTGCCTGATCCGATTCGATACTAACTCATTAAACTTATAGTTAAACTTAACTTATTATAAAGCTACCAGGTTGTATGGGGTCTCAACCTAGACTACCTAATCCGATTCGATACTAACTCATTAAACTTATACTTAAATTTAACTTATTATAAAGTTACCAGGGTTGTATGGAGTTTCAACCTAGACTGCCTGATCCGATTCGATACTAACTCATTAAAGTTATAGTTAAACTTAACTTATTATAAAGCTACCAGGGTTGTATGGGGTTTCAACCTAGACTGCCTGATCCGATTCGATACTAACTCATTAAAATTATAGTTAAACTTAACTTATTATATAGCTACCAGGTTGTATGGGGTCTCAACCTAGACTCCCTGATCCGATTCGATACTAACTCATTAAACTTATAGTTAAACTTAACTTATTATAAAGCTACCAGGTTGTATGGGGTCTCAACCTAGACTACCTAATCCGATTCGATACTAACTCATTAAACTTATACTTAAATTTAACTTATTATAAAGCTACCAGGGTTGTATGGAGTTTCAACCTAGACTGCCTGATCCGATTCGATACTAACTCATTAAAGTTATAGTTAAACTTAACTTATTATAAAGCTACCAGGGTTGTATGGGGTTTCAACCTAGACTGCCTGATCCGATTCGATACTAACGCATTAAAGTTATAGTTAAACTTAACCTATTATATAGCTACCAGGTTGTATGGGGTCTCAACCTAGACTCCCTGATCCGATTCGATACTAACTCATTAAACTTATAGTTAAACTTAACTTATTATAAAGCTACCAGGGTTTTATGGGGTCTCAACCTAGACTGCCTGATCCGATTCGATAGTAACTCATGAAACTTATAGTTAAACTTAACTTATTATAAAGCTACCAGGGTTCATTATTAGCAACAACGGCCAGCAAGCTGTTTGAGCCCCCCCCCCCCTCCGAACCCGAGCCAACAGTTAATCATTACGGTTTTCTATCTAGAGGAGAAGAAACCACGTGGCGCAGCTAGTGATTAAATTGAACCATGATTAAATTGATATGATGACATGATTTTGTCGCACAATGCGTACTTTACACGTAATTGAATGATCGGGTTACTTAATACACAACAACTCACTTAGCACACTATTACTAAAGCAATTACGTGGAATTCAAACTAATATTGTTAGTTTAGGTAGCTAGAGTAGCTAAGGATCGATTACTATTAATTACGTATTGGCGTAATGTTGATTTATTTGTGGTCTAGTTAAGGTGATGAGAATGCATCATAAATACGAATATTTTTTTATTTGTTGCCCTTGACCAACTCGATCTATTTGTATGAAAAGGGATTGTATGGGATGGGATGGCAAATTTAAATTCAAATATCATTTATTGTGAACACAGGTATAAAAAGTTGTTACCTAATATGATACACAAAATATGTCCTCTGTGATCGACCTTTCGGCATACAATATACAGGGTAATTTAATACTAAGGTAGGTTTTTTCTATTACTACTCTAAGAGATCAATGCATTATAAAGAAATAAAAAGCAATAACAACAGTAAAGACGAATAAACTAATTGGAAAATTATCATACTTTTTAAAATTCAAATATATAAGTAAATGTATTATGAATAAAAGTAAAAAGAATACAATGTGCATATAATGAAAAGTTATTTAAATAGTACCTGCAGTTTACAAATTTCGATGTTGATCCAGGCACAATGTTACTCAATAAAATAAAATTCTTAGATAATAAAATACCCATTAGTCATTATTAATGAAATTCAATTTACTCAATGTCAGTTACCTTAATGTCAAAAATTCATTTAGTGTGTAAAAAGTCATGTTAGATAAATAATCAAATAAAGATTTTTTAAATGTTTTAAAGTCATCACATCCCTTTATTTCAGTTGGAAGTTTGTTAAAGATTATTGGAGCAATCACAAAAACACTATTGTGATATAAAGCTGTTTTGACTTTGCTTCGTAATTGTATTTCATAGCGACGACGTGTACTTTTAACTTTGGTATAAAACTCTGGATGACGTTTGACATATATGGCTACCTCATATATATACATGCAGCTCAACGTTAAGATCTTATGATTTTTGAAGTGAGGTCTGCAACTGTCTCTTTTCTTTATCCCACATATTGCTCTGATACAGCTTTTTTGTGCTATAAACAGCTTCTTAATATTCGCAGCATTTCCCCAGAATATAATCCCATATCTGAGTCTCGAAGCTACATGGCCGTGATAAGCCGTAATCACTGTTTTCTGGTTAGCCACCTTCTTCAACATCCGTAGGGCATAAGCAAATTGTAAAGTGCTTTTATGAACAAAGTCCAGATGAGATTGCCACTTCATATCATTGTCGATGTTTAAACCCAGGAATTTAGCTGAATTTGTTTCAGCTATGTTCATTCCTTCATAAGTAACCGTATCTACTGATCTAGGTTTCTGCTGTCGGAAATTTGTGTATTTGGTCTTTCCAAAGTTTACTTTGAGGTTGTTTGCTGCTAACCATTTGCAAATTGAGCCAAGACTTTCCAGAATTTCGATTTTATCTTTGCACACTACAGTGCAGTCATCCGCAAACAAAATCATTGGACTCCCTGTTGCTCTTGGGAGGTCATTTACGTACACAAGAAACAGAAGTGGACCAAGAACACTTCCTTGAGGTACTCCATGTTGTATAATTCTACAGGAAGACGAGTATGTATTCTCTACTCGTGTTCTCGTACATATTCTATTTATTTGAGTTATTTGGATTCTGTCACTAAGAAAAGATTTCAATAGTTGTAACGGAACACCCCTTACTCCATAGTTCTCTAGCTTGTTCAGAAGTGTTTTATGCTCAACAAAGTCAAATGCTTTTGACATGTCCAGATACAAAGCATACACTGGTAGTCTTTTGTCCATAGCATAGTAGCATAGTAAAAGCGGGCAGCCTTTTTTAGTAGCGTGGCCGCCTTTCAGTCCTAGAGAAATTCATAAACACAACAAATGACAGGTTTCCCTGTTACGGAGCAAAAAAAAAATATTTTTTTAATATCAAATAACAGGCAAGTCTGGCGCTTTACAAGATTTTCTGACATGACATTTGTCGTATACGCGTACATTTCCAATACCAAAACGATTCGTGCTTAAATCGTCACCTACCATCAGGCAGGTGTGACAGTGGTCAAACGCTGACCTATCACATGTAAAAAAATGTTACTACCCCTTTCACGGCATATTACTGAACCTGATGCATGTCCATGCTTTGTATGTTTATTAACTTATGTATATATGTGTTTGTGTATAAAAAATAAATGGTTCAGACAATTTACAGTGTGAAATAGAGCATATTATTCGTTTCCTTTTTGACCAATTAGCTTTTGCCCGCGACTTCGTCCGCGTAAAAGTCGAAAATGGACCAAGGAATCACATTGTCCCATACAAACTTTGCCCCCCCTTTTCACCCCCTTAGGAGTAAAATTTTGATAAATTCTTTCTTATCGGATGCCTACGTCACACAAAGAACACACCCTCCAAGTCTCTACGATCAGCGATTTAGGCTGTGCGTTAATCCGTCAGTCAGTCAGAACAAATCATTTTATATGTATAGAAGATAAGAGTACAAGTGCCATCGCGCACATTTTCTCTAATTCGCTGCGCACCTGTGACTTCTCAATTTGTGACATACAAGTAGAACACCACCTCTGCTGTTACACAAACTGAACGGCGGAGTACCTACTTAAAAGTTAGTGGAACTAAGTTCCACTGAATAAATACTAGTCAGTTTACTTTGTATGTTTGCTGGATACATTGGGAACGTGGTCGGTGTTAGTAAGATGCTTCAATATACATAGAAGTGACGTGGATATAGCGCGGGCATAAATATCTTGACTATAGTCGACGACCCAGTTGGCATAATGGTCACCATGCCGGACTGCCAAACACAGGGTTGCGGGTTCGATTCCTGCCTCAGACAAGTATTTATGCTTAGATATTTGTCTGTGGTCTGGTTGTTTCTATGTATTATAAGTATATATTTACAAAAGAAAAGTATATAAGTAGTATATCCGCTTGTCTAGCACCCATAACACAAGTCTAGTAACTTAATTTGGGGCTAGATGGCGATGTGTGGAATGTCCTGCAATATTTAAATTTTTATTTTTATAGATGTACTCCTTTTGCTTCTGTCTTCT
Source organism: Idaea straminata (assembly GCA_951213275.1). Classification (NCBI taxonomy): domain Eukaryota; kingdom Metazoa; phylum Arthropoda; class Insecta; order Lepidoptera; family Geometridae; genus Idaea; species Idaea straminata. The sequence goes on along the minus strand of OX577857.1, from coordinate 9,921,626 downwards.
TCTTCTTGAGGTGCCATCTCCTACCGAAGGTCGGCCATCATTATGGCTATTGTTACTCTTGATGCTCCTGCACGGAAAATTGATCTATATTGTTTTGCTTAAACCAAGTCCGGAGGTTTTTAAGCCATGAGGTGCGCCTCCTTCCGTGGTCGCTTACCTTGCAACAATACGCAGTTCGTACTTATCATTGCGCATAAAATGACGAAAATATTTCAGCTTTCGCTTCTTGACAGTATTAGAACCTCAACTTGTTATTCACCAACTGTAAAACTCTTTCATTAAAGACTCTATCCAGTCTAGAGTCCATGGAATACCTATTCAAGATTCTTCTGTATATTCACATTTTAAGCATTTGCTTATATTCTGAGTTAAGGTCCATGAATCAACGTCGTATTGCTTCTATCTGGCTGAATTTAACCATTTGGTCATTCTCGAATTCGACCATTGGCAAATTCGATTTTCTTTAATATTCGACGAAACTGACCAATACCTAAACCGAAACAAATTAGAACACTAGCCTCATTCATGTAGAAAGCCGGTCGGTGTCTATCGACGCTGGTTTTCACAATTTCCTGTACACAATACAGTTTTACTACAGGAAAACTCTGAAAATTTGTTGGCACAGACAAAACTGGGTTTGTACACGAATGTGGCCTAAAATACTTTAGAATATCTAAGTCGCTTCCTTGAAGTAAGTTAGGGTAAGTACAAAGTAACGAATAAACCCACGTATAGCATTAACTTTAATACGTTTGGGAAATTTACACTACTTCTTCGAGATTGGATGGGTTGAGTTATTGTCATTCTGACGGAATTTGAAATGAGAAGGTTGATTAGATTCTTTAACTTGATTTAGTATTATCCAGAGTTTTGTTCAATAATAATATAACATTTGCATTTTACATCTAATCAAGATAATTTATCAGCGCACTAGGACTAAAGTGTAGTGTGATGGAAGTGCTACTAACCTAGTTCTAAGCTATCTCCTTTAACACATTCAATTATTATTATAAAATATGTATGTTAGTCTATAAGTACCTATGGGCCTTTGGACTGAAATAAATGATTTACATACCAACCTCTCAACTTAGTCAGGCGTGAGACGAAACGTAGAAAATATATAAAGAACGTAGGATTTATTTGATTTTACACACTATTTACTTAAAAGTTTGGTTTTTATATTAATGCTCTTTTTTTAAGATATTATCTAGGTATATTTTTAAAATGAATCCTTGTTTTCCTTGATCACACCGTTTTCGCGAATTCTTTTTTTGTTGAATTTGTTATTGACAGGAAAAGGTTCTTACGAAAGAATAAAAAAGGAAAGTTGCACAGAAAATTATAACGCGGGCGAAACCGCGGGGCGCAGCTAGTTTCTTATATTTTTTTAGTTTTTTATCATTTTCGCTGATCTGGTTGGCATGATTCAACCTTTATCACCTTAATTGAAAAAAGTGTTAATTTTCTTTTAAAAAGTTTCGAATAATTAAAACCATACAGACTTAAGGTGAAAGGGTACCGGCGCTCTCTCCATACAAACGTAGTCGACTGTTTCCTCCCTGGATACTGACACTAACTCAAATATTTTTGTGCCATAAAACCTATAACTGCCATGACTATGCCCATATGTTTTTTTTTCTAATTATCATAGAAATTTAGATTTAAAAAACAAGAATAAAAAATAGTCAAAAAGATCATGGCAGGCATAAGGTTTATGCAAAAAAAATCCTCTAGTATTATAATCCAGGGAGAAAACAGTCAACTACGTTTGTATGAAGAGAGCCCCCGGTACCCTTTCCTCTTAGGGGACCGTTAATTGATGTCTGTTTTAAATTAAGGCGTCCCCTCACAAACTTAGCCTCTAAAAAATATTACACAGCTATTGTCATAAATCATAGAATATCTTATTTGCCATGAAAGGGACTTTAAGCAGGGCTTTAGAACTCCTAAGGAGAAACTTTTAACTTTGTTGGTGTTTCAATAGCAGTTCAGTACAATGGCTTTCAGAGACGCCAAGTCTGTGAGCTTAAGAAATAAGCGTTTAAACGACTTTTACAGGAGACAGTGTAATTTCACCCTTAATTTATGGATTTGCTACGGAATCCGTGATAGTTTACAAAATAGTTTAAAATAATCGATAGAGTTTATGTCGCAATTTTTATTTTTTACTATAGGTAAAAACAATGAACGCAAATACAAATACAAAAACATTCGATTTAAATTCGTTAAAATAGTTTCATTACTTTATATTTTGGAGGAATCGATTTTCATATATAAGGCGCCCGGTATGAGAAAAATCCGAGGGGTAAAACCTACTAACAAGTAACGAAAATCGTGTCACGTTTTTGGTGCGCACCTTTAGTGCGCAACTTTCTAATTTGGCTGTGAGTGTATTGCGTATGGTTAAATACTCGTACTTAAGGAGTAAACTCCAGTCGTGTTTTATTGGAATACTTACTTATACTTGTACTTGAATGGGCTGTTTTCCGCAATGAGACCCTTTTTAATTGGGTCTTTTTTGCGTGAGGTGGAGTAGGCTTGCCCAGCACCTACTACCCTCTCAGCTTAGTCGACCATTTCCAGAGGAGAGAACTTGTCAATACTTCTGGAGCCAATTGGAATACTTAAATAAAAATAAATAAAATCGGCCAAGTGCGTGTCGGACTCGAAGACACGAAGAGGTTCGTAACTCCGTACCATTATATTCTGTTTTTAGTATGGTTGTTATTTGTTGTTATAGCGGCAACAGAAATACATCAGCTGTGAAAATATCAATTGCCTAGCTATCACGGTTCATAAGATACAGTCTGGTGACATACAGACAGTGGAGTCATAGTAATAAGGTCCCGTTCTACCAGCACATCCTAATCATTACACCAAAATTGAGTAACTTTCCTAATATTAAATTGCAGAAATTGTTAAGATTCCAAAAACTTCGAACCAAAAAATTTAACTCATAAGTGCCGGAAAACACAACTCGATAACAACAAAAAGTTTTGTCAAGTTTCCATCCGTCTTGAGTTTTCTGGATAAAACAAAACAAAAAGTAAGTATTTCAGCATTATTCAAATGTTCAAACAAGGATGTTTAATGCTTGCGGCCGTTATGGGGCGTGATTAACAATAGTTGAAAGTTGCCATACAGTTTAATTATTGCAATTTAACCTGTTTGATGTGATTAAAACAAAAAGTGGAAACAAAATCAAAATCGGTTCATCCGTTAGGAGCTACGATGCTACAGACAGAAACACACAGACACGTCAAACTCAAAAAAAAGTCCATTCCATAAAAAAAACGTTGAAAAATCGTCGTAAATATTGGTATATTATTATTATAATGCACCCAATAACCTTTCTTTCCACAATTTTGACAACCTCTGTGACGAGGCATGCGGTAACCCATCTGTGACACATAAGATAGCAGGTTCAATTCCCACTGTCGAATAAGACCTTTACGTGAAATAAGTGATGTAGGTACTTACAAAAACAATATAAGTATTCTATCGGTTGTCTAACCACCATAACATAAGCCTCTAGTTGCTTACCTTGCGGCTAGAGGGCGCTGTGTAAAATGTCCTGCATAAGAAGTAAAACCCGCGTAAGAATTTCGAGATCAATACTATCCTATGTCCTTCATCCTATAAACTATCGTTTTGTTCATTTTCATCAAAATTTGTTTAGTCATTTGACCGTAAAGAACTAACAAATAAATAAACAATCTTTAGGATTTATAATATTAGTTAGGATTTGTTAATGCACGCAATCATAATTATTGGCACCGCAGTTTGCACGCCACAAACTAACTCAGGCTGATCGAGAATGGCCTCTTATCTTATACTGCAAAAGGTATAATTAAATAAGTACTGAATTAAGCACTAAAGTAGGGATATCAGTTAAAAACTTTGCCGGTTACTGTTAACCACTTTAAAACTAAATTTCAACTGCCTCAAACTTTAACCGCCCTGTTGGAATGAAGAGAACAAGAACGAAACTACTTCATAATTGACTAGGAAGGTTTTTTGCTTTATTGAAAAAGATAGCGTTATGTTATCCATCACATTCAACAGCGAACCATCTATCAATCATTTAGCATTTTCGATGTTTATAATTAATCAAATAGGTATTCTATGGCAACTTTGCTTTCATTAGACTAGCAGTACTGATACTGATCAGTACTGCTAGTCTAATGTATTGTATTTGTATTTGTATTTGTATTTGTATATATAAAATGTACAATAACTGTATTGTAATATGGTAATACCAATTTTAACATTATTTTTTAATCTATTAGACATGAAACATAAAATGAATCAAAAATACTTAAAATATAAACTCTAAGTATTAAATTACACAAATAAAAAATACAAATTATTACCTAAATAAGTTTTGACGTATTAGAACGTCTTATAAATTGAATTATACAACCGCATTCACAAAAAAGTGTGACGTCATGCGTCATGTTCCGGTACATTGACGGTGTCTAATAAATGTCACGCGTCTCGTGTTAGTTTCTTATTTAGGTTTTCGGTGAAAAATTTTAGGATTTTTCAAGATGTCTATTATTGTATTTTCTGTGTCACGTGTCAAAAATAACAAAGGCATATTACGACTATTTATTTAGCACAATTAAAGCGCTCGCCGCAAGGGTACCGGCGCTCTCTCCATACAAACGTCGACTGTTTCCTCCCTGGATATTGACACTAGCACAAATATTTCTGTCAAAGCCATAAAACCTATAACTGCCATGACTATGAATTGGTTTTTTCAATTTCTAATTATCATAGAAATTTAGATTTAAAAAACAAAAAAAACGAAACTTTGTAGCATGGTCATGGCAGTTATAAGTTTTATGCAACAAAAATATTTACTCTAGTGTCATTATCCAGAGAGAAAACAGTCGACTACGTTTGTATGGAGAGAGAGCCGATACCCTTTCCTCTTAACAATAGTATTTACGAGAATTGGCCTTCAGGTACCTTTCTTATGACATTTACCAAGTAAACTTACTTGCTTATTCTTGTATCCGATACGCTGCATCATAATCTGAAACAAACAGATTAATCTGTTAATATTCTAATTCAATCTACATAGTGTAGCTGACGTAATTAGGTATGCTACGGTGGAACGTGTAAATTGAGAGTTTCAGTTTGCAAGTGTCTACTACATGGGATTTACTTCGAAGTTGATATTATGTACGGTCGGCAACAAAGATGGAGGCTCACCGTCTCTCCTTGTAGTCGGCCCCTCATGACTGAGGATCATCAAAAAAAATACAGGACATTCCACACATCGCCATCTAGCCAAGTAACTAGACTTGTGTTGTGGGTACTAGACAACGGATGAACTACTTATATCCTTTTCTTTTGTAAATATATACTTATAATACATAGAAACAACCAGACCACAGTGAAATATCTAAGCATAAATACATGTCTGCGGCGGGAATCGAACCCGCAACCCTGTGCTTGGCAGTCCGGCATGGTGACCATTGTGCCAACTGGGTCGTGGATCGTCATTGGGTGTATGGTCTGCATTAGTTTTTCCAAAAATCCCCATTGAAAATGTCCATTAATTGGGATTTGTGAACTTTTTGTTCACATAGTTATTGCAATCATTCGTTAATTAATTAATAAAAAATAATTCTAAAATGGAAAAGACTCAAAAGACACTAGTAGATTATCAGTAGTGTTCTCAAATAAGTAAACTTCAGCAAAGCTACCATTTTAAGTGGATCAATTTAAATTCTAAAGTGTTACTAAATAGTAGATAGGTATATACAGGGTTATTGGTAATCATATTAACAAGTGGTTGAAGGCCACTTAACACCACTTAATACTTAATTGTGCACATAAACAAACAACTTTTTTTCTACGACTTTTGGAAATTCGAATAATGTTTTGAATTTTTGACGTTAAGTTAACCTAATAATCAGCTTTTCCTTGCATGTAAAGGTTATTTATTTTTATTTTTTGTTTTCTTTTATTTTTTATGAACCTTAGTATTATAGTATATTTATTTTTTTAGCTTTTTCTAATGTTCTAACGCCCGAATACTGAAAGGGTACTTATACATTTAAGTATCATATTTCAATAGGATAGGAGCGTCTTACTTAGGGAACTCTGCAATGTCTGAGTATTCGGGAGTTAATCTGAATGACCTTTGTTTTAAAAAATCTGCTAATTTTCAAAGCCAATTTACAAAACCTCATAATTTTCAAAAAAATGTTCGAATTCGTAGAACAAAAGTTATTGATTTAGGTGCAAAGAAGTGTCCATAAACCGCTTGCTAACATGATTACCAACCAGCAGTGCTCCGCGATTTCACCCGCGTAGGTATGGTAGTAGTGATAAATATCGACGCCATTTGCACGTTACTATATTAGCATTTAAACGTAGACTTACATTTGCGAACTGGATGGAATTCCCAATTTACCGTAATATACGGGACTATGCCAGTAACTTTGAGCTCATTGACACTCAGCTGTAGCTAACCATATTTTATTCCATGTTAAATTAATTTTAACCAAATAGACGAAGTTACACGGACTGAAGATTATTTAGACTAGGTATTATTAGATCGCCCGATAAATTATCAAAACTGATAATTTGACCAATGTGGCACGTCGTGCGAAAACTCGCCTGCGTCGCAGTTGGTTTCAGGTTCGAAAAATCAAATATTTAAGATTTTTTATGTGGGCCTTTAGGGCTATATCCTAAACTATGAGAATTAGCGCTAATTCTCTATTATTGTTTATAATAACAAAATTAATAACTGACAATATAATTAATTAATATTGACAAAATTAAAAACTGCATCATTAGATTTTTGGAAAAGTCATTACCCTAACCAGGAATCGAACCTGTTGATTGAAAATAATCATCCTATATTTTTATACCAATCGATAGTCTTACAAACAACACACAAAATTGCAAACACAAAATTGATAAGTAAACGCCGCCCGGCGAGGTATCAGCCGATTAAAAATCTATGGTCTATTTTTTAGATGTTTAATTTATATTTAACAAAGGCTAATACGAGAAGTATTTGTGCGGTAAACACGTAATTACATAGAAATGAATGAATTATTATGAATTTTAGATGAAGCGAAACTGAAGTTGCATTAGACACTGCCAGTTGTAAAATAATTAGGTATCTAATACGGACACTATACTGAGTAGCACAATAAAATTAGTTTTATTTGTAAATAGTCTTTTGTTTTTAACTGAATTTTAATTGAATAAAAAAGCAAGGTTCGCAATTCGATTGTAGTTTTTTTTTATTGACTCCTAGCTTTTGCCCGCGACTTCGTCCGCGCAGAAGTCGAAAATGGAAAAATGAATCACGTTGTCCCATACAAATTTTGCCACCTTTTCACTCCTTAGGGGTAAAAATTTCGAAAAATCCTTTCTCATCGGATGCCTACGTTATACATAGAACACACCCTCCAAGTTTCAGGTCTCTACGATCAGCGGTTTAGGCTGTGCGTTGATCCGTCAGTCAGTCAGCCGTTCAGGACAAAGCATTTTATATTTATAGATTTAGGCGAAACTTCGTTAATGAATCAATTTTGATGATTCTTATTTTACTAGGAAAAGTGGTCACTCAAAAATGGACTATAAAATTGGGATTGGTGAGGATTGGATGAGGATCTTCGGAGTGATGCACAGAATTCGAGAGTGCAACTAATTGCTCGGTTTAAATTTTTACCAGTAGCATATCATAATATTTGGATCGTCTTTTGCTATTGTTTAAATCGATCGTTTTCAAAAGATCTAATGGCCAGTTCCAGGGTCTAGAAATCTAGAAATTGACATTTGAAAAGTGAACTATATCAGTAAAAATATACAGGGTTATTGGTAATTATACTAGCAATCCGTTAAGGGCTACTTCTGTGCACCTTAACAAACAACTTTTGTTCTACGACTTTTGGAAATTCGGAAAAAAATAGAAAATGTACATTCGAAAAACGGCAGATTTTTTATAACAAAGGTCATTCAGACTAAGAACAGAAGATAAAACTTAAAAAAAGTAAAATTTTAGGGCTAATGACCTCTCCGTGTAGGGAACAGCTGATTTTCAGGTAAACGTAACCTAAAAATTAAAAAAAAAAATTTATTACCAAAAGTCGTAGAACAAAAGTTGTTTGTTTAGATGCACGGAAGTAGCCCTCAACGGCTTGCTACTATAATTACCAATATCCCTTTATACTATCCAAAGTATTCGAATTGAAAACATTTTATTTTTTAGTTGGTAAAAAAAATGAAACCCGTAAGAAAAAATCTCACTAGTTCCATCATGGAACTGTCCAATGGAACTAGTGAGAACTGACTCTAAATCCTTAACCTTTGTCATACAGCTTCATTGTTCTTAGAATTATCCGGTTGATTAGGTACATGGGTAATTGTGTTGCTGGATTTATTGACTTAACTATTTTGAAACCGGCTAGAGTGTGTTTGACAAGCAAGCAAAAGGAAAAGAAAGTACTTGCACTAGAAGTTCAAAGAAAGTAAATACATTAAAATTTTAACTTAAAATACTTCGGCAACGGATTATAAAAAGTTACAAAAAGATTTATGTGACATGTTATTAACAGGTTCAATATGTTTTAAGAAGCATAAATTGTGCGGTCATTCCTGTCTGTCCCCGAATGCTGTCCCCAAACGGGGAGAACCTGGAATTAAAATTCCTACCTGACCCCGAACTTTCACCGAAATTTAATTCTGGGATAGGCAGGAACAAGGTAGAACTATTTGTGCTTGTTTGTCCCTGAATTCAGATTCGGGGACAGCCAGTTACATTTATAGCCAAACCTTGGAGTTTTGAAGTCTTGAGTTAACAGGTACCTTCTAGGCGAGCATGCTACATCTTCGCTTCCTATCAGGTGAAATAAGGACAAATGCAAGCCTAAATTGTTAAAAAAAATTGTTCCAGAATTAAATTTGATCGAAAAAAGACGATCGAAACGGAAACAAAAGACGATCGAAATTGTGTCTAACACGTTTAGGTAGATAGATCAATAACTCTATTTGTACAACACAAGAAGGAACATAGAACATCATATTATACACTAGAAATTATAAGTTGCTTAAATGGACGGCATTATCGCTGAAAAATATTTCTTAATTTTTGAATGGAAAAGAACTGATTGAACTGAACCTACCTACTAACAGAGTCAATAACAATAGAAGACTGACGCTTTGAACCATTTTATCGATAACTAAAAATATTTACAATTTTTCATGTCAACTGTGTACTCTTATAGTTTCATTTTGCAATAATCAAATCGGGTAGAGATGAGATTTTTTTGTTAGGTAATTTTAAATAGGGTAGAGATGGGATCGGGTAGAGTGAGGTCGAAGCCGAAATGAGACGGTTCGGATGCATGCAATCGATGATCCTAGACAGTGCTCCATGCCCGAAGTAGCTCTCGTCTAATTCAAACAAACTCAAGGGCTCGTATCGTTGCCAAATGACCGTTGCCATCAAGTGACGCAGCAATTTGACCGTTCTGGACACAGATACTTCGGTCAAACTTTGACAAATAACACCAATGCAAAAACCCTCAACCACAGCCCAATACCGAACCCCTTTTAGGTGTAAGGGTATCGGCGCTCTCTCCATACAAACGTAGTCGACTGTTTTCATCCTGGATAAAGACTCTAGCACAAATATTTTTGTGCCATAAAACCTATAACTGCCAAGACCAAAACATAGGGGCATACCCTATGTTTTGGTTTCTTTTTATTTTCTAATTATCATATCAAAAAAATACAAAACATAGGGGCATGGTCATGGCAGTTATAAGTTTTATGCAAAACAACTGCTCTAGTGTCATTATCCAAGGAGAAAACAGTCGACTACCTTTGTATGGAGAGAGCTCCCGGTACCCTTTCCTCTGAATGACTTTTAAAGTATTTTAAACTTTTGAAATAATGTCTATAACTGGGCCGTTGTTTATGATTTTAAGACTTAGGCAGATTATACAACGTTAATTTTATGTGTCTTATTATATTTCGAGAATAGTCAAATGGTTCAGACTTTTTCAAAGGTAACTAGTATTATTAATGACAACTACCGATTCCGTGGGAATATCGGGATAAGAAGCCTATGTTTTTCCTAATGAATCAATGTATCCTTATTCCATGTTTTATCAAAATCTGTCCAGTAGTTTCGAAGCCTATTCGTTACAAATAAACGAAAAAATCATTCCTCTTTGTAATATTCGTGTAGAAGTGTAGTTTGATGGAAAATCGTTGCGTTGTTGTGAATTTATTTCCTACATGTCGCGGACGACTAAGTGTCGGGCGATCGGCGGGCTTTGTTTTGATTTTAATTTGTAGTATGTACCTAGTATATTTCAAAGCCGGTTGCCCGATGTTAGCTTTCTATAGATAGATGTATAGGTAGGTAAAGTTATAAAGTTGATTTGTTTGTAAACATTGGGTCTCTGGCTAAGGTACTATGTTGCTTGACCGTAAAGAGAGCACCCTTGCTTATTTTGTTATTTTCCTTGTTTTAATCTGGGAAATGTTAGTAAATACTGGTACTTCCTACCTATTTAGGGTTCAAGGAACACATAATATTTTATGTTTGTTGGTAAATAGTAAATTCATGTAAATTATGCGTATTAGCTTATATGTGCTAGCGCAGTAAGATGATGTAAATAACGAGTTTTGTGTTTTGTTTAAGGGCTTAGAGATGCTAGTTTGTCATGTAAACAATGTTTTAGTATGTCTAGGAATGGTCTAATGACCTGACGTTTTGTTTGTTTACATTCTGTAGTTAAGTACCTAAAGTTTTGTGGAAAATTACCAAGTTCGTTAATGTTTTGAAATGTTGTATGAGAAAGGGATATCTCCTGTCTCGTTCGGAGGTTGTGTAGACAAAGACGGCAGTACAATGAGCGAGACAGATGATTTTGGCGGCACGCCGTCTGTTGTTTAGAAATAGGTACTTCCTGCTACCTAGTATAAGGTGAGCGTTTGATATGTATGATAACCTGTAAAATTTTGTATGAAGTTGCTTGCCGGGAGAGGATGCGATCACAAATGCCGCACTCCGCCACCTGCCACCAAGAGCCGTAGCATCAGTGACCCGCCTGTTCAACGGCATCACGAGAACGGGACACTTCCCGCGTGCGTGGAAAAGGGGGGTCGTTGTCGAGATCCCGAAAGCGCACAAAGACTCCACCAAGCCGGCAAGCTATCGCCCCATCACCCTGCTGCCGTGCCTCTCCAAGGTGTTTGAGAGAATGCTGCTGGAGAGACTGACCCCCTATTTTTCCCCAAGACCAGAGCAGTTCGGATTCCGGTCGGAACATAGCACCACACTCCAACTATCCAGGGTACTGCACCACATCGCAGTACTCAGAAACAAGAAGGAACATGCCGTTGCAGTACTCCTGGATATGGAGAAAGCTTTCGACCGGGTCTGGCACGAGGGCCTGGTCTTCAAAATGGACGCCGCGGGAATTCCACTGCGCTTCGTGCGGATTGTGGACTCCTTCCTGACCGACAGGACCTTCCGCGTCAGGGTGGAGGAGTCCTTATCGACAGACCACCAAATCAGGGCCGGCGTGCCGCAGGGTAGCGTACTGTCGCCGACGTGTTACTCCATCTACACGGACGACATACCTACCCCGGCGAATACGCACCTGGCCCTGTACGCCGATGACGCCGCCTTCATCACTTCCTCGTTCAAGGACTTCCACGCTGCGTCCAAGATGCAGACAGTCCTGGACGCCCTTCCCGTCTGGCTGGACAAATGGCGCCTTAGTGTCAACGTGGGGAAAACACAGGCGATCATTTTTACAACCAGACGGACCCCACCATCACCTTTGAAACTGCTCGGCGATACCATCCCCTGGAAGACTACGGTCAAGTACCTCGGGGTGACCATCGACAAGAAGCTGAACATGGCCGCGCACGTCAAGACCATCGTGCAATCGACGCGCGCCGCCCGCTCGATTCTTCGTCCAGTGCTCTCCTCTGCGCTCCCGCTCCGCATAAAGGTCGGGGTGTACAAGACGTATCTGCGAACTCGCCTCACGTACGCCGCCCCGGCCTGGTTCGCGTTCCTGACTGAGACCCGTAAAAAGTCCCTCAGGGCGCAGCAAGCGCTCGCCCTGAGGACCATAACAGACGCCCCCAGATTCGTCAGGAACGCAACCATCGCGAGGGACCTGAGAGTTGAGTGCCTGGACGACTTCATCACCAGCTTGTCGCGGACCATGTTCAAGCGAGCAGACGCCTCGAGGTACCAACACCTTGCTGGTATCGCTGAGCAGCACGAGAGACCGGATAGGGGCCTTCCCTATCCGAGAGAGGTCGCCACCCGACCCTTGGCGTCGGAGATCCCTCAAGAAGAGGAAGAAGATGAGGAGGGCGAGCTCCACCCGGCGCACGCCCCGCCCCCAGGGACGCGGCCGTAGTAGCGGCCGCCGCATTGATCCCGCACCCATGGGCCCCCGGCCCGAAGGAGCAAACCCCCCTCATCCGAGGGAGAAGATAACCAGTCGGTGAAGTTGCTTTTATTTTCATTTTTTGTCGATCTACGGAATAAACGCTCTACTATTGTTATACATTAAGAAGAAAGAAATACAGTCCATTTGTTATGAGGAAAGTGGTGTTTTAATTCAACATCGAAGTAGAAACCCCCACAAGTTTTGGTCCTTCGAGAGCCGGATTCCTGCTTCGCATAAGGCTCAAAAGCAAGTTTTGGTCCTTCGAGAGCCGGATTCCTGCTTCGCATAAGGCTCAAAAGCAAGTTTTGGACCTTCAAGAGCAAGATCGAAAAAAGAAGACTGGTGTGTTGCCGGGGCCAATCGTGCCGCAAGCACCAAGAAATAAAAGACGAACCCGAGGAAGATCGGCGTGTTGCTGGGGCTACGTGCCGCAAGCGCCGTGAAAATTTAAGATAATTGAAGAAGAGGTGTGTTGCCAAGGCCAACAAGCCGCAAGCGCCTGAAAAGAAGAAACCAATTATCAAGAAAGAAGAAGCGTATGAAGATTCGCTATAATACGCTGTGAAGAGAGAAAAAACGAAGGTAGGTGACTGTACGTAAAAAGCAGTTCACCGAGAAACCACAAGAAAGCGAAGATTTACTGCGTCCGGAGGTGTCGAAGATTTACTGCGTCCGGAGGTGTCGAAGATTGACTGCGTCCGGAGGTGTCGAAAATTGACTGCGACCAAGAGGTGCTTCGCAACGCGGTGGTCCGCGGCTCTCGGTACCCACTACCTAGCGGTGTTAAACAGTGTGTGCCTTGAGTTAACGCCGAAAGGCGGTGTGGTGTTTTTGTGCATCACCACCGGTCTGTCAAGAGCGCTCGGGAGCGCAAGACCGAACAGCACTTCTGCGCCAGTAAGGTGTGTACTGGGACGGGGCCGGACTGTAGGCACGCCGACGGAGGTCGGCATTTCCAACCGACTTCCCGAGCAACCCGCGCCCACACGCACCCTCTGCTGGGTAGATCACCTTCCTTCCTATCCTGCTTCACATCCATCCCCTAGGGAGCGTATCCCGGCTCAACCCGGGCCCTCCCGAAGGACTGATAGGGCCATTTAGGCAGGTAGGGACTTAGGGACCAATAGATAGGAGCGTGAAGTGCTGAAGATGAGAGCTGTACGAAGCCCACCGCGAGAAGAAGAGGGACGCGTCCACGAGGAGCCACCAGCGTCACCGTCCGTTACGGTCGACCTTTCCGCACCGACTACATCCGGGACCGCACCACCGTCAAAATCGCGAACCGTCACCACACGCGCTCAAGCCGCCCGCAACCTCGCCCAGCGTAATGTCGTGGAGAATTCCGTACCGCCAAAACCACCTGTGACCGTGCTACAGTTAGTTCAAGATGAACTGAGAAGAGCAACACCAGCGCCGTCGACCAGGGGATCAGTGTCTAGCGCCACGGCTAGAATGAGGCAAGCGGAACTAGAAGCGGAAGAACGCCTGGCGGAAATACGCAAGCAAGAGTTACAACTACAAGCGAGTCTTATAAGGAAGAAACTCGCTATGGACCTCGCGAATATTAGGGAAGAAATAGAAGGAGGCAGTCAAGCGGGCTCCGAGGGAGCAGGCGAAACCGAACGTAGAGTCGAAGACTGGTTTCAGCGTAGTGATACACGGGGGGAGCCGCGCGCAGAGATCGAGGCTCACACGGACCCGACCGCGCCCCCACCAAGACGCCCCTCGCCGCCGAGACGGGACGTCACCGACCGATACCCTACGACGAATAGAGTTACATCGGAACCGAGGGATCGCCGAGAGAGATCGTTTTCACCGGTACGAGTACGTCACGACGACCGAAGTATCGACCGACTCACTGAAGCGTTAGAGAAGATAGTCAATCGACGGCCGCCGCCGCGACAGACGATGGACCCGCCTATCTTCAGCGGCGCCGCGGGGGAATGGTTGCCGTTCAAAGCTGCGATGAAGGACACTACGGGCCTACATCGCTTCTCCCCGGCCGAGAACATAGGACGACTGAGATCGTGTCTACGAGGCGAGGCCAAGGAAGCCGTGTCCGCACTCCTCTATACCGCGACGGACCCGAGAGTAATTATGCAGACACTAGAACAGTGTTTCGGCAGGCCAGAGGTGATTATTGACAGCGCCTTTGAGAATATAAGAAAGTTGCCTCGACTCGGACAGTCTACGGTCGACCTAAACAACTTCGCAATTAAGTTTCAAAACATCGTGACGGCGATTAATTGTATCGATGAACGAGGATACCTACAGAATCCTATGTTGGTGAGACAAGTTATAGATAAACTTACACCCCATATTAAATCGAAGTGGTGCGACTACGCCGAAGAAAACGCGAGTAGGAGTGAGCCAGAGATAGTGACACTGTCTCGCTTCCTCATGCGAGAGGCAGACAGAGCTATGCGTCACAGTTACTCGTCGACGTCACAGACACCGTTGTTGTTGCCACCTCGAAATGTAAACACGAATGTTTCACGCCGACCGAACGAGAGAGTAAGGGGAAAGCCTGTCTACGCTACATCGTCCGAGGAGGATAATAGCGCCAAGAAGGCAACGTGCCTATGCTGCGGCGGGGAACACGAGACAACAAAATGTAGGAAGCTTATAGCTATGCCCGTAAATAAGAGATGGGATTGGGCACGCGAGACGCGAGTATGTTTCCGATGTCTTAGTAGTAAACACAGAAGGTTCACCTGTAGACAGAAGAAATGCGGCATCGGAGAGTGTAGACAGGCACACCACGCCCTGTTACATTTTGAACGTGAGACTGAGCAGCGAGCGTCGACTTCAAAGGCGATCGAAGAAGACGTCGTCGCTGCGTCCGCACGACAGGACAGCGAGGAACAGGTTTATTTGAAAGTGTGTCCTGTCACTATTCGTGCTGAGAACGGGACTCAAATAGAGACGTACGCCCTGCTAGATGAAGGCTCTACGATAACACTGATCGACGAAGAGATAGCTGTGAAAATAGGGGCTCAGGGCATGAGCAAACCATTGAACATTCACGGAGTCACGTCGAGTCAAAGAGAGCCAGACAGCCGCGTAGTGAACATAGAAGTAAAAGGAAGAAAGGAGGCCCCGTACCAATCGATCAGAGCACGAACCATTAAGAATCTAAACGTCGGTAGTCAGACTGTGCAGACAGAGCTACTTAAAGCGCCGCACCTTAACCGACTTCGAAGAGAAGAGGTATGTTTCGTCAACGCGAGACCTCGTATTTTAATTGGAGCCGATAATTGGCATTTAATCGTCACAAGGAAGCTGCTAGTAGGTAAAAGGGAACAACCCGCCGCGTCGTACACTAAACTGGGATGGATCATACACGGCTCCGCCCCGAGAAGTATAATTGAAAAAGTGGAAGGATCTGTATTGCACGTTCATACGATACAGGAACTGAGGCGGCGCGAGAAGCGGACTGCGGATAGCAGCAGCGATGACGAATTACACGAAATAGTAAAGGCTCATTTCGATATCGACGCGCTAGGTGTGTCTATAAAGAGAAAAACAGCCCCCGAAGTAGAGCGCGCGTTGAACATATTCAACGAGACCGCGCGGCGAGTACAAGGACGCTTCGAGGTAGGGTTGCCCTGGCGTACCGATGACGTCATCATGCCACCTAGCTACGACATGGCTCTGCGTCGACTGAAAGGTATAGAGAAGAAAATGGATAAGTCTCAAGAGTTTAGGAACGCGTATACGGCCCAGATAGAAGGCCTGTTGAGTAAAGGATACGCGGCCCCGTGCGAGAGGGAGCACGAAGATGACCCTCGCATGTGGTACTTACCCCATTTCGCTGTGACTAATCCGAACAAGCCTGGGAAGATTCGTCTGGTATTCGACGCAGCGGCACGTACCAACGGAAAATGTTTAAACGATGAGTTGTTAGATGGACCGGACCTACTTCAAGCTCTACACGGAGTGTTGTATAGGTTCAGGGAGAGAGCCATCGCCGTAACAGCCGATATAAGAGAGATGTTTTTAAGAGTGAATATCCGAGAAAAAGATCGTGTAGCGCAGCATTTTCTGTGGCGGGGGGAGAACCGTCAGCACCCTCCGCAGCGCTACGTTATGAAGTCTATGATTTTCGGCGCCCGAAGCTCTCCGTTCTTAGCGCACAGCGTGAGGAATAAAAACGCGCTAGAGTTGAAGGAAAACTACCCGCGCGCGTACGAAGCAATAACACAGAATCATTATATGGATGACTGGGTAGAGAGTTTTTTCACAGAGTCAGAGGCTGAAAAAACAATAGAAGAGGTGCGCAGCGTACACGGAGAGGCCGGGTTTATGTTGGCAGGATGGGACTCGAACTGTGAGGAGATATTGTCCGGTATCCCGTCTGCAGACCGAGCGCGCACTCCCAAGGAGCTCGGCGCGAGCGCGCACCCGTACGGAAAAACGTTAGGAATACTTTGGCTACCCGCGACCGACGAATTAGCGTTCAACACAGCGATGCCGCGAGTACCTACGCAAGTGAGAGAAAGAGAGAGAACGCCGACGAAGCGAGAAGCACTGAGCGTAGTGATGTCGCTCTTTGACCCGCTAGGCCTACTCAGTCCATACACGATAACCGCTAAGATTATTTTACAAGGATTATGGCGGCAGAAAGTAGGCTGGGACGAGCCGCTACCTCACGAAGAGAGCTTCGCATTCGATGAATGGCAGAGAGACCTAAGCTACATATGTAAACTACGAGTACCCCGCTGTTATGACGTCACCGCCGGCGCGAGCGCGCGACGCCAGCTACATGTTTTCTGTGACGCGAGTGAACAGGCCTTCGCTGCGGTAGCTTATTGGAGAATAGAGAAACCGGACAGTGAAATAACGGTCAGTCTAGTAGCTGCGAAAGCCAAGGTGGCACCACTGAAGGCGCAGAGTATACCTAGAATGGAGCTGCAGGCCGCGTTGATTGGAGCCAGGCTAGCAATGGGAATTTTGAAGGAGCATCGATGTAACGCCGATGTGATATACTGGAGCGATTCTAAAACGACACTACAGTGGATAAAGAACGACGCCGCGCGATATACACCCTTTGTAGCGCACCGTCTCGCTGAAATCGCAGAGTTATCACGACCCGAACAGTGGCGATGGATTCCCACGGACCAAAACGTCGCGGACGACGCGACGAGAGCTGGCAACACGCGGCTGACGAGCAGGGACCGGTGGTTCCACGGCCCCCGTTTTCTTCATGAAAACCAGGTATCGTGGCCACTCGGAGAAGGAGACCCTGAGAGGGAGATTTTTGAGGCCGTGTTGTTGGCCAGCTCTCCCGCTCCGGTTTTCGCCACCGATCGTTTCTCGTCGTACGAACGATTGTTGAGAACGGCCGCCTACGTGTTGTTGTTTATCGAGAGGTGTAAGAGAGTAAAGCGCGAGATGAGTCTAGATCACCTAAAACGAGCTGAGAGCTTGCTCATTAAACAGGCTCAGATCGAGAGTTTCGCTCAAGAGGTAACGCTGTTAACGAAGAAACAACAAATAGGACGGACGAGTCGTTTGTACAAGCTAGATCCTGTTTTGAATGAAGAGGGAGTTATGTGTCTGAGAGGAAGAATCGACCGCGCGCGTGTAGCTACGTCGGAGATGAAAAATCCGCCGATATTGTGCGGATCGCATCGTTTATCTAAGTTAATAATTAAACGAGAACATGAAGGAAATAATCACATCGGTAGAGAGCATGTGATTAATAACATTAGACAGCGATATTGGGTTCTACGGCTACGACCGACCGTGAGAAGTATTTTGAGTAAATGCACTGAGTGCAAGCTACGGAAAGCTAGCCCTAGAATTCCTGTGAAAGGTAACCTCCCCGAGGAACGTTTGAAGGCTTATTCTCGTCCGTTTTCGCAATGTGGAGTAGATTGCTTCGGCCCTATGTGGGTGACGATAGGGAGACGGCGGGAAAAGCGATGGGGAATGTTATTCACGTGTCTAGTAACAAGGGCGATTCACGTGGAGTTAATCGCTAGTTTGAGTACCGATTCGGCGATAATGGCGATTCGGAGGATGTCCGCGCGGCGAGGATGGCCTGAGACAATTATGTCCGACAACGGGACGAATTTTCGCGGGGCCGACGTAGAGTTAGAGAAGGCTTACGCAGAGTGGCAGCCTGTATTAAAAGATTATTTGCTCACGAAGAGAGTAAATTGGAAGTACATAGATCCCGGCGCGCCTAACCAGGGCGGGGCGTGGGAGAGAATGGTAAAGTCCGTGAAAGTAGGACTAGCGACGGCGCTGAAGGAGCGCGCGCCCCGAGAAGAGATTCTAGCTACGTTAATGGCTGAAATAGAGAACACAGTGAATTCGCGCCCTCTCACTATAGTGTCGGTCGAGGCCGAGGACGTCGAGGCGTTGACGCCTAATCACTTTTTGTTGGGCTCAGCGACGGGTTTGCCGACCACGGGACCGAGTGAAATAGCTGACAAACGAGCCTGGAGGGCGGCCTTAGCGCTAGCGGACGCTTTTTGGCAGAGATGGACGCGCGAGTATTTACCTACGCTGACACCGAGAGGAGATGTTAGGAATCGTCAAGAGAATGTGAAGAGCGGCGATATTGTTTTAATCGTGGACGGTTTATTACCGCGGAATACGTGGCCGATAGGGCGTGTGGTTGACGTGTTTCCGGGTCCCGACGGTGTGGTACGTAGTGCGGAGGTAAGGGCGCGTGGTGGCCTCTTCAGACGACCGGTGAGACGTCTTGTCGTCCTTCCCATAGAAGAGGAGTAGGCTTCGAAGATCTACGCCGGGGGAGACTGTCGCGGACGACTAAGTGTCGGGCGATCGGCGGGCTTTGTTTTGATTTTAATTTGTAGTATGTACCTAGTATATTTCAAAGCCGGTTGCCCGATGTTAGCTTTCTATAGATAGATGTATAGGTAGGTAAAGTTATAAAGTTGATTTGTTTGTAAACATTGGGTCTCTGGCTAAGGTACTATGTTGCTTGACCGTAAAGAGAGCACCCTTGCTTATTTTGTTATTTTCCTTGTTTTAATCTGGGAAATGTTAGTAAATACTGGTACTTCCTACCTATTTAGGGTTCAAGGAACACATAATATTTTATGTTTGTTGGTAAATAGTAAATTCATGTAAATTATGCGTATTAGCTTATATGTGCTAGCGCAGTAAGATGATGTAAATAACGAGTTTTGTGTTTTGTTTAAGGGCTTAGAGATGCTAGTTTGTCATGTAAACAATGTTTTAGTATGTCTAGGAATGGTCTAATGACCTGACGTTTTGTTTGTTTACATTCTGTAGTTAAGTACCTAAAGTTTTGTGGAAAATTACCAAGTTCGTTAATGTTTTGAAATGTTGTATGAGAAAGGGATATCTCCTGTCTCGTTCGGAGGTTGTGTAGACAAAGACGGCAGTACAATGAGCGAGACAGATGATTTTGGCGGCACGCCGTCTGTTGTTTAGAAATAGGTACTTCCTGCTACCTAGTATAAGGTGAGCGTTTGATATGTATGATAACCTGTAAAATTTTGTATGAAGTTGCTTTTATTTTCATTTTTTGTCGATCTACGGAATAAACGCTCTACTATTGTTATACATTAAGAAGAAAGAAATACAGTCCATTTGTTACGAGGAAAGTGGTGTTTTAATTCAACATCGAAGTAGAAACCCCCACACTACATTTTGGTGAAATTTAAAGAAGAAAATTCCTTGTCGTTTCTAAGCCTATGCAAAAAGCAAAATCAACCTATGCCATTTTGTTTCGAAGCCCTTGCGGCTTTCGTTCTTCCGGAAGAAGTTCCTCAACAATACAAGGATTAATCGGTACCCTGTCTAAGTGAGCGGGAATCTTAAGGAAACCATGTCATTAATTGAAGACCTTCCCTTCGAGCGAGAGACGAAGTCATTTAGGTGATTTTGTAACTTTGGCCATTTCGGCGACATTCGTGTTCAAGTTGATTGGCTAATTATGTTACCTCAAAGGCATAGACTTTTAAATACAAAATATAATATTTTCATTAACCCCACGGGACGGGGTGTTATAAGTTTGACGTGTCTCTCTTTGTGTGTGGGTGTGTGTGTCTGTCTGTGGCATCGTAGCTCCCGAACGGATGAACCGATTTTTTTTGTTTGATTGTCTTCTCATGGTGACACACATGATTGGAATTTATATAATAGAACGGCCAGAAAGAAGTTTTCAGATTTCGTATAAAAATAGTAACAAAAAACAGACAAGACAATTTTTTATATAAAAACAGCCAATTTGGGGGTATTTCCGTTATTCCCCGAAGTATTTCTTAACTAAAAGCTTTCCCGAATTTGGGAAAATCCTAATTTATCTATTAGATAATCCCAAAGTTGTGCTTTAAAAGGTTTATCTTTTATATTTAACCATAGTATGATACAATCATGCTTTCCAGCTAAATTAATTGGAAAAATGTACCAAAACCAAAGTTTGGAACAAAAATGAAGTAATACGTAGTAACAGAATCGCCTGCTGTCTAATGACGTAAATTAATCTTCGTATCTCACCAAATGGACGGCCAAAACGATGCGTTTGATGCCCTCACGTTGACGTGTGAGATATCTTTGAACTATGGATAGCCTCTAGATCATTTTCTTAATTACCACACTATAAAATAACATCATGATTGAATTGTCATCTCTCTAATAGTATATTTATTCATTATTCATCTGCGTAACTCCCGATCTCTTGGGAATATCGGAATAAAGGTATATAACAATCCCAATTAATTAATGTATTTCATACCAAGTTTCATCAAAATTGGTCCAGTAATTTTGGAGCCTGTTGGTTACAAAAAAAAACATTAATAGGTATAAAAATAGAAGTATAGATTAGTAATCTATCTTTTGAAGAGAAATGTGTTGTCTGAAATTGATTCGTAGGGTAATTTATTCAATTCATAGAAAATTGTGTGGAAACTCTAGAGTTTCTCCAAAAGATGGCACTTTAAGCCATAAATAAGAAGAAAGCTTCCCCAGTGGTAGGTGGCTCAAGTAGCTGTGTAATAAAGAGTACCGCTAAGGTTAAGTTGAGATCATAGGTTCTATTCCCAACGGGAGCATTGAATTTTGAAAAGTGTTTTCAATCCCTTAAAAGGTTTTGTATAGACAGGTACTTCTAATAAAAGTAATGATAATAAAAGATGTCGATTTCCAAATTTGAGGGTAGGTATTCTATGTTATTAAATTCAGGGAACAGAAAGTAATATTGGAAAGTCATTAATAACGACAGGGTGTGCCTAATTTCGTCATGACTTTGCCGTATTTTATAAATGGATCAATTAGGTTTGATTCAAATGTTTTGTTCGAAAAACTTTTGGTGGTTGTTGTGGTGGGGTGTATACTCTACAGTTTTGTATATGGGTGTTGTTTTAGGGCTCCGTACTTAAAGGGTAAAAACGAGACTCTATTTCTGTGACTCCACAGACTCCACTGTCTGTCTGTCACCTTGTTGTATCTCATGAACTTAGATAGATTTTCACAGATTATGTATTTCTGTTGCTATAACTAAAAAACAAATACTAAAAACAGGATTTAATGGTACACGACCCTTTGTCCCCGAGTCTGACTCGCACTTGACCGATTTTTTCTTTACCGTCTAGGTCCATTGGCATGTATACGTTTGGGTAACCTAAGGTTTGCTATCTCTAGATTTAAAACTGTCATATCATTTTTGGAGTTTTTGAAATGGTGCAATTAACTGATTGTGTTTTCTATCTTCTTCTCTATCTTCTATAGGTACATATATAATTCTTTGTTCTGAATTACTGACTGACTGACGGATCAACGCACAGCCCAAACCGCTACTAATCGTAGAGACCTGATACTTGGAGGGTGTGTTCTTTGTATGACGTAGGCATCCGATAAGAAAGGATTTTCCGAAGTTCTAAAGTTCTAAGGGAGTGAAAGGGGGAGGGGTTTGTATGAGACAACGTGACACCATTTGATTTGATTTGAGAACAGATTTGGGTGAAAATTGGTAGGGAGGTAGCTTAGAGCCAGGAGACGGACATAAGATACTTTTTATCCCAATATGCCCACGGGATCGGGATTTACGCGGGTGAAACCGCGGGGCGCAACTAGTTTGTTATATAATACTGATTTTGATTAAATAAACACTAAGGACATGAAATTACGTTTTAAAGCATTTTATTACTGACTGTATCTGATTACCTTCCAACATGTTTTGGGATTCGTTTGTTAATGGTTTTCGTTTGGAATAGAAAATTAATTACGATTATAAAACCATTGGTATTAGTTTTGTTATTAAGGGTCCCTGGGGCTCTCTCCATACAAACATAGTCGACTGTTTTCTCCCTAAATAATGACACTAGAACAAATATTTTTGTTGCATAAAACTTATAACTGCCATGACCATTCCCCTATGTTTTGTTTAAGATATTGATAATTAGAATAAGATATGATAATAATTAGAAAATGAAAAAAACAACAAAACATAGGGGCATAGTCATGGCAGTTATAGGTTTTATGGCACAAAAATATTTGTGCTAGTGTCATTATCCAGAGAAGAAACAGTCGACTACGTTTGTATGGAGAGAGCGCCGGTAGGTACCCTTTGACCTTAAAAAGGGCGGCTAAAGTTTGTAGTAATTATTAAACTAACTGCGGGTAATAAGGGCCACTAAACGGATTTTTAATAACCTTGAGGGACAAAATGAAAAAGAAAATAATCAAATAAATTCTTTTTCAGATTGACAATAAAGCAAATATTTATATAATGTTCTCTTTTAAGTAATTTTTCCTATAGTAATTATTTTCTCGGGTCCTAATCGCGTTTTTTTTATTTTTATATCTCTTACCTCGACGTTTCGACTATGTTACAATAATCATGGTGGTGAAGAGATCGAGAGGATGAGAGGATGAGAGAGAGGAGATAATGTCTCTACTATGTATGAAATACGCAATAATTGCTATGAATGCAAATCGTGTGAGTTTGAAGTTTAATTATTTTCCCTATGTTTCCGAAATATTTCGTTTCGAATTAAGATGGCTGATGGCTCTTATTACCCGCAGGTGACTTATATGTATTCTGTGTTTGGAAATTAATAAAACTTAAAAAAAAAAGAGACACTGGTGCGAATACAACCACTGTACGCAGCTAGTTATATAATATAAATTCAAAAAATAATTTTATTCGTGAAACGGCTCATCCGATTTTAATTAGTTATTATTATCTCTTCTCATTATATTTTAGAGACAAAGTGGAGCTCTACCATTCAGTCTATTTTGAATGTAAGATCAATCATCAAACGTCAGATTCCATTAAAACTCAGAAGTTACTGGAATTATGTACACAAAATACCATATTTCTGAAGTTTACTTCCATTTCAATCTGAGTTAAAACAATACGTCATTTCCGTTCGTTGAATAACAAATTCATAAACTTTTGACGGCTTACTGAATACAATAACTCAAGGTAGGTACCTACTTACAGGTAGCTAAATTTCTACTTACTTAAATGAAATGAAAATTAATTTTCTGTTTAAATAACTGCGCCCCGCTGTTTCACCCGCATTAGTGCTTGTCTGACGGAAGGTGAAGCAAAGATCAGGGACCATAAACCAGAATATCTGTTTACGAAATTAAAATTTTGTAAAACACAAAATAAACGGTTTGTCCGGGATCAACTGATGCACCACGCACACAACTTAGTGGCATTTAGGGGTAGTTTCCGCTACCATGCAACTCAGTGTTGGAACGATATTCCACCACCTATTCGTAATTTTCTTACTATTGGGAGGTTTAAAAAACATTTTCGTGTTCACATCCTATATGAACAAAAACTGGATATCCCGGAGTGTTTCACTAATCCATGGTAGCGGATATTATCACACTTATTTATTTATTTTATTTATCATATTTTGTTTTATATTGTTGTATATAGTTAAAATTAAAACTGAAATTTTCGAATGGAGACCAAGAATCGGGAAGAGACCACCAGCCAGATGGTCCGACGACATAAGAGCTAATGCTGGCGCTGCGTGGTCCAGAAGGACCTGTGACAGAACGTTGTGGAGAGGCGTTGGAGAAGCATATGCCCTGCAGTGGGCTAATACATGCTGCTGAAGAAGATAAGAAGAAGAGAGTGCTTGTCTATACTAATATTCCACACTAATACCTATTTTAGATGAAAGATTTGATTATTTGTTTGCATTGAATAGGCTCTAAAAGTATTGGACCGATTTTGATGGAACGTGGTATGAGAATGCACTGATTTATTGAAAGTATCTTAGGCTAATTTTTATCCCGATATTCCTACGGGATCGAGAGTTACATGGGTGAAACCGCGGAGCGTTGCTAGTTTTGAAAACGTATGGTTGGTGCAGGGTTTTGTCACTCCAAGACTGTTTACTGCCTACTATTTTAAGCTATCTATATTTTTTGCGTAATGGCCAATTCCAGTTTTAAAATGTTGTAGAAAATACTTAACCTTTGACCTAATGCTAAAAAACTCAAATCAAATCAAATAACTTTATTTGTAAACAGGTGAAATTTGATGTTATATAAAGAGGTTGTAAAGCAACCTGTAAAGGTATTTGTACACCGGTAAAGGTAAACCTTTACAGGAGTACAAATTTTGAAATAGCATAGTAAGAGATCACTAATAATATCTATCTTCTATATTATATCTATATATATAAAAATGAGTTGCTGTTCGTTAGTCTGATTAAAACTCGAGAACGGCTGAACGGATTTATCTTATCTTAGTCTTGAAATGTTCGTGGAGGTCTAGGGAAGGTTTAGAAGGCGAGAAAAAAACGAATAACGGGATCGGGACTTACGCGAATGAAACCGCGGGGCGCAGCTAGTTTAACAATAACAATTACGTAGTATTTTTAGCTTAGTACACGGATCATGGTAATGTGTCAGACAAAAGAAGTTCGACAAATTACGGGCGTAAATCCGATCGAGCACGCATGGGATGCCCTTAAGCGAGCCGTTTGGAATCGCCAGCCATCCCGACAGACCCTGTCAGGGATCAGAGAACCATTCAAGAATGGGACAGAACCGCAAGAGTTAATGGATCACTTGATCTTTAGCATGCCCGAGAGAATTTCGCATGTGTTCGAGATAGAGTATAAGTTATTTTTATATCAAATTAAATATCGTTATTTACCACAAAAAAATATAAAATAACAATTACGCGACTCTACCTCTTGCGTTAGTTGGAAAACTGTGTTGCTAAATGTAGGCTCTTCTATAAAAAAGCTAATTCATAAAATTGCCACTTACTCATAATTATTATAAAAATATAAGTGTACATTTTATGTATTTTAATTTATTATCTTGTTCAAATATAAGCTTGTGGCTTAAATGGTAAATATTTAATAAGATAACACTATTACAAGGTCATTTTGACCGACCTCAAAAAAGGTGGTTCTCAATTCGTCGCGTACCTATATTTTTAGACGCCTTAATTGATGAAATTATTCCTTTTTTTTAATACGTTTTATTAAAAGAATACAAACTTATTTACCAAACTAAATAAACGGTAACACTTACCTATTTTATTTACAATACACCAACAAAAAATCACTACTTGACCTAAATACCACTAAATATATGTAGTTAATTAAAGTTATAACGTTATTTTTTATTAAATTAAATTCGTAGCAACCTACGACGCTACGAGTAGCGAGTAACGGTGCTACAGCGTAGACGACCGCTACGAGGAGGTTTTCCCGGTAGACTGGCGGACCGGACCGAACGCCGATGCATGCTCCATTTCTTAACGGCCGAGGTGTTATAAATTTTACATTTTGTTACTCGAGTACACATATGTTTTGGTTACCTTTATGAATATCTGAAAGCAGGAAAGAGTAAGTACCTACCTAACACTCACCAACAGAAGTGAGCGCTTAAAACAGAATTAATAATACAAAAAGTGTGAACAATTGAAACCCAAAAAATCTCTATATTCGCGTATTAAAATGGACGATTGTTGTGCGTGCAATACACATCAAATTGTGGTTTCCAATGGTTTGAAAATGTTGTTTGGGGCAAACGCAGACTCGACTGAATTTTATTTAATCTACTATTGTTTGTGGAATCGTCTATACTATAGACGTTACTATTTTTTTTTTCTTTTATTATGGCTTCGCACGTGTGCATTTAGCCAGTGTCAAGTTATATTTTGCATCAAATTATGACCCGATTTTTCATAAATCGGGCCTAAAGTGTTTCAATACAGTCAAAGTCGTCATAGTCCGTCAAGTCAGGGGCTATAGTAAAGCGGTGGCAAGTTTACCATAACCTTAATAGGAGATTTGGAGGCAACGAGAAAACTGCATGTTTGACACTGATTTTTACTTTCACTACATTTGTGCACTTTCACAGAACTAAATTGAATAACATTCCACCAGAATTATACAATTCAACTCGGGTTACATCTAAGTTTCATGAAAATAAAACTGCAGCGCGACATGTTGTTAACTCGTTCCCGCCGATAACAAAAATTGAGTTTGCTCTGATGCGTCAGTAAAGTTTGGTAGTATAGTTGTCATTAAAATTAAACATAATACAAGCATCCAACCGTCCATTTGTCCGTTCGCTCATAGCTATAGGTTTGTCCCTGTCGGGAATCAAGCAGGTGAAACCGTGGAGCGCTGCTAGTTTAGTAGCTCTATTGTGGGTGTATTGTAGACATAAAATGATAAAATACTTAATAGAGAGACCATCTGAGCATATGGTTAGGAGACTAGCAAAAGTAGTCATCTCAATCTTTTTTTAACCCTCGACCCAAAAACGACGGGGTGTAAGTTTCACGTGTATGTGTGTGTCTGTGGCGTCGTAGCTCCCGAACGGATACACCGATTATGATTTTGTTTCTTTCTTTTGAAAGGTGAAGTCGGGAGTTCTTAGCTATGTTTGATCAAAACGCAGTCATTTTGGCTATGCAACAATAACACAAACAACAAATTTACGATGTTAAAAATTGTTAAAAAAGATTATTATTTTATTTACCATATAACAGCAAAACCTGACACATAACAACATTTTGCTACATAAAAAATGTTGTTTGTATTAATATCCTACATATTTCCACAGAATTTGGCGACGACTAAAAGTAAAATATAAAAATATCTCACCATGTACTATGCCAGAATGTTACGATCCCTCTCATTCTGAACTAAGATGTCAGTTAATCGAAACACTCCGTCACATTCGACGTAATTACAAGGAAAACTATCTATCACGTAGGAATTGTTTAGGAATCAATCAAATGATCTGATCAGCAAATTCTCGTAAATAAAATTGTTCAAATTATATTGCAATATCATTATGATTACAAAAAATACCCTCAAAGTAGTCCAAAATACCGCCAAAGTCAGATTAATCTCAAGAATATTTTTGCCGTGATAACTTCTATTAAATCGATGAACATCGGCAGCACTCACAAAAAAGTGAAGTCATCGCTCACGTTATGCTCACGTTACCGCTCACGTTCCGCCCACGTTAAGTTATTGACAAGGTCGTTTACAGACAACCATTTGTTAAGTCTCAAGTGTCGAGTCTCAAGTCGCCAGTCTCAATTATATCATCAATGTTTTGTTATGACGTTATCACTTAAAATTATTGTCCGTAAACCAACTTTACAGACAACAATTTTTTGTAATCGAATTGCAATCGGAATTATGTTGCAATGTAATTCAAACAATTTGATTTACGAGAATTGGCCTTCTGGTGTAAACTCTATTAAAAGTATGTATTTTGTTTCTATTTGTAGACTCTGATATCTGATACATTTGTGGTTAATGCCTAAATTTTTTATCAAAGGAATAACAAATATATACCTAGGTTACATGTTCGTAACCTCCTAAAAGGAAATGTTTGCATTATTTATTATTATTCTGTTTATATTTATTGTTGAATTCGTATCTGTTCACATCAATAGGTTTTTTGAGCATGACCTTTTGTTTACCCTTTGAGTTTTTGTATATATTTTTCATAAAATTCAAAATTGACATCAAAAAAATACTGATAAATGATACATTTTCTTAACGCTCGATTTTAATACCCATCAAATAAAATAAAACTCCGAATAATGTGCGCCTAGATTCGAACCCACAACCGTCAAATTGACAGTCAAGGTTACTTGGATAACGCAAACCCTTAATACCTTTACCAATTTGGTTAGGGTACAAAGCCAGTGAACCGCAAACCGCAAAACAAATGAAACGCGTACACTATAAAGAATACCTGAGTAGAGTAATGCTGCTCAGTAAATTCACTTCTCTGATATTGAAGGTATTTCCAATTTCATCCATTCCACTTGGATTTATGTCCCTTAGTGGCACAATCACAGTTTCTAGATACGACAGGCAAATGAAAACATATCGCTCTCTAGAGAGACCATCGTACACAAACTTTATCAATTGATTTCCATCCTGTCCTGAGGGGGTTTGTGCGGCGTATATTTTTGTTTACTTCGAATATATTTAAGTTCAATATTGACTGTAACAGCGCTTAACTTAGTAGATTCCTTGAGTGATTGCGGGGTGCGGGAGGGTTGACAGTACTCTTTCATATCACTGTTTCTGCTCCTAAAAAATTGCTTTGTTGTCCACGCAGGTCATAACAGTGTGCTGAGTTCTAGTACAGTTGTGAAGTTAAAATATTTAAGCGAGACGTTGTTTTGTGCCAATTTGATATCAACAGTCATACTAGTGCCAGGATGATGTTTAGAGAGCCGTTTCATTTCTCCTAATCAATTTTCTCAACTACCGTTACATAGAAAAAAAAATAAAAACATAATCATCTCCACTAGACGCTAGAGTTTTCTTGATTATGGTAAAACAATCTTAAAATGAAAAGCAGTGTTTTTAGTTAAAAATCAATATTCCCATATTAAAAATACTGTTTATTATTTTCAAGAACATTTATTCAAAACAATAAATTATTCTTTAGCGTCTGAAGAGAATTCTTTCTTGCTTTAAGAAACCTTTTTTTTTTATCCGAGTAACGGGACAGGGAGACCATTAGGGTGAATGAGTTGACAAAGTGGTACCTACCTGGCTCTACGTAACAATCTATTTCTTCTTTGTGGCTTCTACTGACACGATGTGCAATTCCGGTCAATATCACGTGGATAAAGAAACAATTATTATTCATCATACAAAAACTCGCCACATCGATGTCAGATTGTGTGCACAAGTATTCGTCATCGCGTAATAGGTGTAGCCTAGGGCTAGTGTACTAGTTCCTCTACCAGCGTATCCTCCTTGGTGGGGAAGAATGGATTTTTTTTCGCCTATATCTGCCGTTGAGCTACTTGGAGGCCTACCCAGTTAAACGCTATCTCTTTACCCGTATAAAAAGCAAACATTTTTCCATAGTCTTGGAAAAATATTCGGCTTTGTTTAGTTTCGGCGGGCTACAGAAAAATTCAATAATAATTCACGTTGTGGTTAGTAAAGTCAATTCAAACATCTCTTTCTTTTTGATCTCGTCAAACACAAGACGTGTTTGTTTGTTTTCTTTATTCAGGTGGAGCTCTAGCTATGCTTTACGAATGCTACATACCAGACTACCAGAGATAGCAACTTGGACCAACAACTGACTCTATTCTAGCAACTGCATTATGTATGTTCTTAAGAATTTTTGGATGAACGCAACTTACCTATGGTATGAAATAATTTATTTGGACAATCCGGTGGGCTGTCCAAATGAACTGTTTTGAACAGTCATCATAATAATATGTAGAACCTTAACATAAAGTGATAACTCAACTAAATAAATAAGAAAGAAAGAAAGAAAAAAGAAAGAAAGACATTTATTTGGTGCAGGCACACGACGACTAAAAACTTCACGTCAATAAATGAACTAAATAAAACTAAATGCACTGGTGATGAGTGATAACTCAGCACGAGCGCATTTATTTACATGTTTATGACCAAGTGAAACCTCGTGTTTAAAATGTGTAATATTCCAGTTTTTTGTTGGAAAAAAGTTGTTGAAAGTTGCAAGTTCCAATTTCATTCGTTTGATGATGCGTTACATATTCTATGAGATCTTTTACGATCTCACCACGCGGTTATATTGAACAAAATTCAAATTTTTAACATTGCATACGATGCAGTACCTTGCCCGATGAAAGTGTAAAGTATTCTATGTACGTGCTTCTTATACTATAACCAATTTGATGGCTCTAGAAGTCTAGTATTACATAGTAAACTTATTTAGATTTTTTATTATTTTTTGCATTAAATTAGTGTTATAATATTCCTTTGTAGGTACCTAATCTTAACCTTCATGATCACAAAAAAACAATCCATGAGTTACTTAGATTTCTTCTAGGGCGCGTTCCAAAGGCACACTCCCAACTTAGTTTTTAAGACGTATGATTATGATTTCATGTGCATGAATGTGATGAATAAGAATTTTGACTTTGACAATAGTCGATGAACAGTCGCTTTAATCTCCATCTAAAAGCGTACTAAAATCGTATCAATGCAGCAATATAACTCTGTGGAGACCTGGAATAATCTTGGATTACGACAGCGATGTATTACATAACGTCAAAAGGCACAAGATTCCATTCAAATGTCAGTCGGGTGTAGCATCTTATACCTATCACCATGCAACGCTCTGCAATAATCCAAGATTAAAACACGAATGTACAAAACTATAGCAGTAGGTACTTTTTTTCTTTTTGTGTAGAAAACACTGAGGTAGAAAAAAAAAGCTATAGTTTGGTTCGAAATAGGTTTTGTGAAATGAAACGTATAACTTCAAAGCACTTTGGTAAACTAAACCATAAACACACCAGCACAGAAAAAAAGGTCCCTGTCCCTATAGACGCTGAAGAATATGTTATAGAAAATGTTCTTGAAAATAATAATCAGTATTTATTTTGTATTAAGAATACATCGTAAACTTAATTCCCTGAGCTAATTCATTTAGGTCTGGGGTCGGCATCCATGTGACGATCCATGCCGGATTCTGTGCGACTGCGGGGCTCCCAAGCAAACTATGCTCCACCTCTTGAAGTGCCCCTCCAGTCCTAATAGCTGTACATTGGCTGACCTGATGGCAGCTAATAACAACGCCATAGACCTGGTAGTATACTGGGGTGGGCGGATCTGACCCTACTTCGTCAATTCCCCATTTGGTTTGCGCTATCGATACGAAGAAGAAGAAGGGGTCGTGAAATTATGTAAATTGTAATTTTTGACTCTTCCGACTCATAAGGTTGCCGACCCCTGACCTAGGTGCATTAATACTGCTTATCATTTTAAGTTTTTTTACTAAAACCAAGAAATCATTCTCTAGCTCTATAAGGAGGGAATTATTTCTTGCTTCAAGAGCCCTTTTTTTCTGTGAGGTACTCTGACATATACAACCAGTTTACAACACTTATCAAACATCTCAAGGCATCACAATGATGTAGTTTATTTATTCGTACAAAACCGTGTCCCAAAAGTGTGTCATAAATTCTGATCGTACCGTAGATACTGAATAATAAATGACACTCGTAAATCTCGTATGAAAACCCAATAAATCTAAACTAGTAGTTCTGCACAGGTTAACCAGTAACCGCTGGAGCTCGGTGTGGTGAGATTTACCGAAATTACCTGTAATTATGTTATTATGTACCATTTTTGAGGTAATTTATTGTGGAACAATAATTACCACGCTTTCAATCGCGGACACAGAAAAATTGTAGTGAATTTTGTGGGTTTTTCCAGACTACTAAAAGAGGAAATTCGTTTTGTGTTGGTTTTACATAGGTGATTTTATTGCTGGCCAAGCCTTAAATAAGTCTTTGTTTATAATTTCCAACTAGTAAAATAATACCGGAACATATAGTTAGAAGGTGCCACACTGTGTGGCAAGTTTATAAGCACTATGCCACATAGACGCTGGCCGCGTCTCTGTGCGAAAAAATCTCGAATATTACAAAACTTCCTGCTCCTGGAAATCTTCCGGTATAGCCTTACTGTGCACAGTGGTTTTAGCTTTACTTCATCGGACTCCGGTCACATGATTAAACATGGCCCGGTCCGCTTTCCGTCAGTCACAAGTGACATACAAAAGTGCCTGCGCCAGTGTAAACCAGAGCCAAATCGGTCATAAAGGCCATCCTTGGGCACCGGACTTTTCCATAGAAGTCCATTTATCTACACTAATATTATGAATTATAGGAAAGAGTTTTTGTTTGTTTGTAACGAATAGGCTACGAAACTACTGGTTCGATTTAGATTAAATTTGGTATGTAGGTAGCTGGAGACCTGGATTAACACATAGGCTACTTTTTTATCCCGACATTTCCACGGGATTGGGAGTTACGTGGGTAAAACCGCGGAGCGCTGCTAATTATGGATACATCAAAAACAGGACTCCTTGTTGCCTATGGAACTCTTTAAAAGGCAATCGGATTGCAAATCAAAATATCTGCTGGATATAAATAATATAAAAATAACCTGTCAAAAATTTGGCTTAGAGGAACTTGCAATTTTTAACTGTACTTAAAATGCTAACAAGCACGGTCGAGGTATCCGATCTAATATTACACTTAATAGTTATGAAAAATATTTTATTCCTTTGTTTATTATCAGAACAATAAATATCATAGAGTTAATCAACAAATCACAATCAAAATTGATAAAGTAAATAAATCAAATTACAAAATGTCTCATCAGTATTATACGTTCAAACAATATCGAAAATTCATAATAAAAGCAATTGAAACTAAATATCAAAAGAAAATTGATTGGAATTGAATCGAATCCACGTCAAACCCTCATCGAATTAAGATATCTTGAGAAAGCTTCTTTCAAAACTCCTTTAAAATATTGGATTTCCTTTTCTTTAGTCGAGTTTCATTGATTACTAACAGTATAAGTAGGTATACGTAGATAGATAGGTAAGTACTCATTATGCCCAGGGCTTAAACGACTTTGTAAACCAAATTTGAATTTACTAAGATTTCTGAGTCAATCTTATCTTTGATTTAATTATTGATAACTTTTGTCAGACAAATAAGGTTTGCCTGACTTTGAAATGAATCTACCTAATAGAATTTTGAATGTTGCATTAAAATTCTATTAGTTAAATTTAAGTGGTTTTGACGACATTCCTTAGTTATACTCGGTCGTGTAGTTTGGAAACAATTTAAATATTTGGATTAAAAATGCTTTTTTTGACCGCAAGTGGATGGACGTTGGAGGTTAATTCAAAAAAACCAAAAAAGGCATATGCATTCAAATCAATGCAATTATTTTATTCAAGTGGAATAAAAATATTTTTATATCACTTTCTTAGAAGAATTTCGACTATAAGTAATTTTGCTATTTCTTCTTTATTAATTGTAAATATTGTTTTTTTTTAACATTATCCAATTCCCTTAATATGGCCAAACCAGCGAAGACGCTGCGTTTTGATCTCGCCTATGATAGTCGGCTGCGCCACCAGTTCCACCAGAATCTATCTCCTCTCTTCTTCTTGGCAAGAAACAGCGCAGGACAGGGCACGATAGAACATTCGCGTTCCTGAGACCAAGGTCCACTTTAGGTCGCGGGGCCGAAGTAGTGTTTAACTTCATACGGTTTAAGAATCTTTTTTTCTCTAAAGAATTTACAATTCATTTAACAGAGAAACTAAACTATTTGAAGTACTTACATATATCATTATCAATTTGAATTATTATTAAGTAGATAGGTACACTTCATAGACAACTACATAACAGTGCACAAACAACTAAATTAACGTAGTAAACGTAAACTAAAACTAAACAATAGAAGAAATTATGGAACAACAACACAATTCTTATGAGAACTTTTTACAAAACGAAGTGAAGGTAGGCAAACAAATCATACACTGAGTGACCCGAAGCGCTAATTACGTATCGAAACACAATCGAAAAACTACTTCATCAGTTTCGTATTAGGGAATTACTTATCAGATAAATAGCTACGCCCCGCGGTTTCACCCGCGTAAATGGCTGATCCCGTATGAATATCAGTTCTATCGCAATCGGTCCAGTAGTTTTTCGTGAATTAGGCACAAACACTAATACAAAAACTTTCATATTTACAATAATATTATAGTAGGTACTTATTACCTATTACCAACTTAGAAAAGTTTAAACAATGAAACAATTTGAAGTAGGTACCAATATTCCTAGATATTTCACAAATTTTCACATCATAATTATATTCAAAAAGTTTCAAAGAACTTTGTAAAGCCCTCAGGTTACTTGGGCCATTTTGAACTGTTAATTCTAACTTGAGAAGGATAGCGGATGCAATAAATTCGTATCACCATCCTTAACGACCTTTAACCTCACATTAAACACAAAACCATTCCGGAATCACAGAGAAGTTTTCTTTAGGTACTTTTAATAGGTATTCATGTGTGATACCTAAACGTGATTCGAATTTTACTGGCCCCTTATCATTCTATTAAGCTATAAGGTTAATTGGAACCTCTGGAACGGGGACCTAGAGTAATTAAACAAAAAGAATGAGAGTACGATTTTTTTTTAGATTTTTTTAGGCCGTATAAATTATTTGTTAAAAATATAAAATATTACGAAATATGGGTTTTAGGAAATTCCACTCCTACACTGAAAAAATCGCGGGTGGTTCGACGCTTTATAAATACTGGTGGTATAGATTTTTTAAATTTCTTTAAAAACCTTGTTTTTTGTTTTGGCGGGAACGAGTTAACAACATGTCGTGCTGCAGTTTTATTTTCATGAAACTTAGTTGTAACCCGAGTTGAATTGTATAATTCTGATGGAATGTTATTCAATTTAGTTCTGTGAAAGTGCACAAGTATAGTGAAAGTAAAAATCAGTGTCAAACATGAAGTTTTCTCGTTGCCTCCAAATCTCCTGTTAAGGTTATGGTAAACTTGCCACCGCTTTACTATAGCCCCTGATTTGACAGACTATGACGACTTTGACGGTTTTGAAACACTTTAGGCCCGATTTATGAAAAATCGGGTCATAATTTTGATGCAAAATATAACTTGACACTGGCTAAATGCACATGTTGCGAAGCCATAATTAATAGCAAAAAAAAAACCTTGTTTTGTGCGACGGCGCGAGTTGTCAGTTTTGGAAGGTCGGTCTTCGCATCTGATAGCTCGCCATCCTTTCAGCCATCGGTAACAGCGGGTAAAGTACCTATATCATAATCGTTGACTTTCTTTTATTAGATAGTAGTTGCAATCTGCGATTTTACCCGCGTAAGTCCCGTGAAAGTACGAGTTCGTCTGTGTGTTTGTTACTCCTTCACGCAAAAACTACTAATTACGATCTAATTATTTATCTTATTCTACTAATTAGGATAGCATTAAAATACTTATTTAAATATATTAACTTGCTGAAATATACTAAAAAGCATAGCTAAAAGTTAAAAGTTAATTGTTAACTGAAAATAGTAAAAGCCGAACAAATTAAGTAACTTCACCAAACTACGAGTGATAGCCAAATGGGTTTATACACTTAGTTCGTGAACATTCTAACGATGTTGAAGCGTCGCTAATCTCGTTAGCTCGTTGCACGTGAAGTATTTTTAGTGAAAATTTCAATTATCAATATTTTACTAAACTTTTAAACTCGGACGATTTGTATTCATAGTATAATTATTTTCCCGGGTCTTACGGATGATTCTCATTACACCGTGTCGTGTGTCGTCAAATAATTATACACGTAGAATGAAATGTCAGTAAAAAATAACAACTAGGAAAGAATTAGAATTTGAGGAAATTAAGAGCTTCTATAACTCAGGCAAAATGAATGTATTCGCAGGACTTTGCTACAGCGTGTCCGAGCCGGGACGAGTCCTGAGGGTTATCAGCTGCCGAGTGGACGGGACGGATCCGTGGAGTAGACAAGCGTCGTCCGTGCACAGACGGGACATGGATTATATTCAGTGTAATATAAATTACTTCATACAATATGTATGTAACGTTTCAAATCCGTGCCCCGTCCGTGCCACGTAAACGGCACGCTCCGGACACGGCCCAACAAGAATCATCCCTAAATCAGGCAATTTTTTTACTCCACCTCGATGTTTTGATTAAGTAACAATAGTCATCGCGAGGAGACTGGTGCAGTGGCAAGCATCGACATCTGATGCTGATGTTTGAGGGTAGTAACCGAAGGCTATCGGTCGCATGCCCTCTGCGTCCAAAACCTAGAGAAGATTAAAAAAATATGTTAAGGTTGCCTATTTTTGAATACAAAGTGCAATTGAAGATGTAGCTAAACCTGATCAAACGCAACGCCGCTTAGCCTAGTTTTACTTGCAACTAAAGCAACTTGCAATATGAACTTCATTGTGCCACAAGAAGATCCTATTTCCTATTATGCTGGCAGGGTTTCTACTTCTCATCGTTTGAATAGTAGAACGGCGGAATGCCTGTGTGATATTGTCAAGGTAGATTGACTGCAAGAAAGATAAAATATTCTCACATATTTTCTGTTTTACCTACCATCACCGCAATCTACCGTAATGTCCCCAAAAGTGCTCTTATTTTCCTTAATCGTATTACTATCGAAGTCCACTAACGTATTTTATCACAAAGCCTTAAATCAATAAAACGTCCATAAAACTTTAATGGGGGCACGTGTAGCAATGTTTCGTAAAATGCAACTTTATTGACCTCGATTGGATCTTGAGATTGAGTGTTGTTGGAATTAATGAAGACAGGCTGCGGAGCTTCTGGCAAAACTAAGCTGCACCTTTCATACGCCTCCTTACCTAATGCTCAGCGGGCTATGGAGAGAGCTATGCTCGAAGTTTCTCTACATGATAGAATCCGAAATACGGAAATTCGTAGAAGGACCAAAGTCACCGACATAGCTCTCAGGATTAGTAAGCTGAAGGGGAAATGAAGGTCATATAGCTCGCAGAACTGACAACCGCTGGGGAGTAAAGGTTCTCGAGTGGCGGCCGCGCTGCAACGCGAAACGGAGTGTTGGGAGACCAGCTGCACGGTGAACCGACGATATTGTAGCGGTCGTGGGTAGTCGGTGGATGGAGGCGGCTCAGGACCGCTGTTTGTGGCGTCGTTTGCGGGAGGCCTATGTCCAGCAGCAGACGTATATGGGCTGATATGATGATGATGATGATGATAAACCTAATATCAGCTAATGTCAGCAACGGCTGACCTAATGTCAGCTAATAACAACGCTAAAGATCTGGCAATGCCCTCTTGTTTTTTGATTATTTCCCCTTAATATGTGCATGATAATTTGGAGGTGATTTTATCGAAACATAGATCATTGATGATCATCCTATGTTGATTTAGAATAGAATTAAGTTATTGATAATTAAGTAAAATCTAGTCTTAAACTTTAGGTACGGTCTGAGTCAGAATTGCAAACCCACCGTAGAGTTCCAAAACTTCTATTATTAGAATGTTTTCAATAAAATTCTAAAGTTTGCTCGAGTTCAAGTTTAAAGTCTTTCAACTCGTTAATTTATTAGATAAATATTATTATACCTAATTAAAACATTCCAATCATATTTAGTATCCCTACAAGTTAGATATATGAGGACTAATAAGGAGTCCCTTAACTATAATCACAATGCCTTTTTCAAGAGTGACTGCAGTCACTGCTGTTCGTTTGTGGAATCCACTGCCTTCCGCAATCAAGAAGCCCCTCTAGGGACGTCTTTGAGAAACTTGTTCGTAGGTTTTACACCATCAAAGTTTATGGTCAAGAAAACCGCAGCTCTTTTTGGACTCCTTTATCTAAAGCTTAATTTATTGAGAACTAGCTGGACCCCGCAGTATTACCCGCATAAGTCCCGATCCCGTGGGAGTTTTGGGATATAAAGTAGCCAATGTTTAATCCAGATTTACAGCTATCTACATACTGAACTTCGTTGCAATTGGTCTAGTAGTTTTTGCGTATAAGTGTACAAACAAACACTCTAACACACGTGAATATTTCACATTTATAATATAAGTAGAATATGGTTGACTACTCGGTGTAAAAACAATTAAAAATTATCTCTAGTTGTGTGATAGAATATAAGGTACTTTTACTTATAGCACACCAGCCTGCGCCACTCTAGTGTAATCCATCATTATCAAAGGCAGATTTGTCAAAGGAAACTTGCTACGTTTGGCAAAGTGACAAAATCTGAAATTTCTATTTGAATAGAGCTGCAGGTGAATTTCACTCAAATTAATTTACGATGTATCCAAGGCTGAATAGTGAATACATAACTCCAAAAAACAGCTAAATTTCGAGTAAACAATAATTACCTAAGTTAAGTTAACTACTTGGGTCAAATTATTACCGTAGCTTACAAATACTTATCTAAACGTCTTTTAGGATTCCGTACCCAAAGGGTAAAAACGGTACCCTATTACAGCGACTGTCTGTCTCTCTGTCTGTCTATCACCAGGCTGTATCTCATGAACCGTGTTAGGTAGGCAGTAGAAATTTTAACAGATGATGTATTTCTGTTGCCGCTATAACAATAAATATTAAAAACAGAATATACTGTAGACCCGCAAATGGTTTTTTACGATAAGGAAATCTTAGGTATATATAAAAAGTAAAAAAAATAGGCAACAGTTTTATTAGTTTTTAGGTTAAATCATATATCGCACCTCCGCTCAAATAGTGTCATAACTCAAAAACAATATTATTTATTTCATATTTTCAGGAAACCTAATACACCATTTTATAAAGCTTAAAAATCATTCAAATCTACTGAAATGTTAATATCGCTAATACTATTAGTTTTCGAATTAAGACTAGAAAACCGGAAAACAGACTATTACTTTAGACATCTTTTTCTCGACAGTTTTATTTTTTGAAATATGACACTATTTGAGCGGAGGTGCGATATATTCTGTGGTTTAACTGAAAATGAAACCATTATCATTGGTGAGTACCCTATCTAGGTATTAAAAAACAAATATGTAGGTAGGTATAATTACAGACGTTAAATATATTTTTTCCAATTAAGACAAAGAATTTTAAATTAATGTGAATCTAATCAGAGTCGAAATGCGATTAATTTCCGGTAAAACCATGTTTTATTATCAAAAAATTTGATCAAAAAATTCTTCAAATATTTATTTTAGGTTTTAATAATTAGTTAAGTATAGTCTGCTCTAAACCCACAGGACAATTAGGTCATTAACCTAAGGTAGAATGTTACACCAAAATATACCGACAAAGTATATCGTCTTTATCTCAATACAAGCTATTAAAAAACTTCGTTTCGTCTCATGGTATTGACAGGTACAATCAACGTTCAAAATTTTACCGGCACCGTAACATTTACAATCCTGTGCAGCACTATTTGAACATTATAACAACGTAACCTTTAAATTGGTCCCACGTCGGTTGGTGTAGCTGTGGCGGCTTAATACCACTGGGACAACTAAATCTATATATATATAAAAGAAAGTCGTGTTAGTTACACCATTTATAACTCGGGAACGGCTAAACCGATTTGGCTGAAAATTGGTGGGGAGGTAGCTTACAATCATAAGACGGACATAGGATATTTTTTTCGATATTCCCACGGGATCGGGACTTACGCGGGTGAAAACGCGGGGCGTAGCTAGTAAATGATATTAACATTAATAATAACCACATTGAGTACTTTTAATTCAAGTATTTGTGTTTTTGTGTAACGTCTATTAGAAGAAGATCGTAAGTCCAATACTTGTTGGTATTGGTACCTACGCATAATGACGCATACTGTACCTAAGTTAGTTCTACCACAAAAAGATTCGAAACGACGATAATAAGAAGAAAGCACTAAGTAAATGTATGGAGCTCAAAATTTCGAAATTCTCTTTCGTTTTTAAACATGCCTGATTATACTATATGAGATGGTCCTATTACGTATAAATAAGTGTATTACCTCTATAATATATTTAAATATTTTAGTTAACTCATATTTTAGGTTAATTTTAACCAATACTATCTCTAATAAAACTAACAAATCAAACTGTTTGACATTACTAATAATAAATAATGAATATCAGGACATTGCACACATCGCCATCTAGCCCCAAGCTAAGTAACTAGACTTGTATTATGGGTGCTAGACAACGGATATACTACTTATATACATTTCTTTTATAAATACTCATAATACATAGAAACAACCAGACCACAGACACATCTAAACATAAATATTTGTCTGAGGCGGAAATCGACCCGCAACCCTGTGTTTGGCAATCCAGCATGATGACCATCGTCAAACTAAGACCCTATTTGTAAATTATCAGGTATAACTTGTGCTACAATAAAATGCTATCAATCACACTATTTTTACGACCATCAATTTCTATGACGTAGCAGAAAAACCACGTCACCTCTAGAGAATAAAAAATAGACACAATAATAAATTGCATCAAGCCAACCCTAGATGGACGCACGGGGCCTCGACAACTTCTCAAATACCTACAGTTTTTGTGAAATTCATGGATAAATAAATAGTTAGCGTGAGGATAGAAATGTTTTTATGTAGAAACAAAAACCAATACGCGTAGTGGTGTCAGGGTCATGTGGTAGTTCTAAAAGGAAAAGGACGAAAACCCTTCGAAAGACAAGGTTTAATATGTCAATAATGTCTGTTACATCGGACCTCATCGTCACTCACACATACTTCTTTTAAACTATAAACTAGTCGGATGACTAGTTTAACGACAGTTATTTATTTTGCAGACAGATATTTAATCGGTATGTAAGCATTAAATGAATGTTACAAACCGCAGAGCAATAAAATAGGTAGGTACAGTCGACTGCATAATTGCAGCCCTCGGTAGAGTTCGAAAATTACAATTATTGGAATGTTTCGTTCTAATAATTTTTGTTTGATTATTTGATGACTTAGAAGACTTTAAACTTCACCTACAGCAGGTGCCTAAAAACTTGCTCGTGTTGAAAACATTCAGCCGTTTTGGAGCTCTACGTTGGGTCTGCAATTATGCAGCCGACCGTATCTAGTAGAGAATACGTTGCGTCAGCATGTCCAATAAGCTAAGAATTTATACGCGGATGCCCAATTGATTAATTACTTTTTATTCCAAAATGTCGATTTGTGTTAAGGGAAAAACCTCAGTTAAACAATTAGTTATCCCACAGATACCTAATTATTTTTCACAAAGAACTACCTATTAATTAAAAATTTAAATATTAATAAATATTAAAATGACGACCCAGTTGGCACAATGGTCACCATGCCGGACTGCCAAACACAGGGTTGCGGGTTCTATTCCCGCCTCAGACAAATATTTATGCTTAGTCTGTGGTCTGATTGTTTCTATGTATCATAAGTATATATTTACAAAAGAAAAGTATATAAGTAGTATATCCGTTGTCTAGCACCCTTAACACAAGTCTAGTTGCTTAGCTTGGGGCTAGATGGCGATGCGTGGGGTGTCCTACAATATTTATTTAATATTTATTTATTTAATTAGAGAGTTATTATTGTACTTACAACTTCCGGCTTCGTACAAACAAGGCAGCATGGCACTACTCGCCACATGTATTACGAAATTTTCGTATCGGTCTATAAAGCATCTGTATATGAAAGGGGGTATAAATTCAAGCAGGTAACGATGGTCGCTTGTCTACGTAACAAAAATGCTGATGAATAACATATAGGTAGGCCGACAACCTTATCTTTAAGAGTCAGCAAGAAAAATCTGCCTATAAAATTAGAGAGGCTGGAATCTCATGCATTAACATTATTATAAAGCCCGTAACACACGAAAGATACGATAATATAAAATAAATCAATTATATTTAAAAAAAAAAACTAAATTAACAAAAAGTTTTAACTACAGATTTGTATTTAGTTATTTATTTATTTATTTATTTTTATTTATCCTGCTTATATTTCTATCGCGTTATGAACAACTCACCCATCCCCTTTCTTAATTCTTTTTCACCCAAAGGTTGCTTGGAAAAGATAGTTTAGCGATAAGGCCGCCCATTGTGCCATATTCAATATAAATTTTCTTTTAGCATATAGGTACTTACTTAAGTTAGAGTTTTTTTTTGTTATGTGTAATCATTTTACGTTTTGTTTTCGTGGTGCAATAAAATGTTTATCTATCTATCTATCTAAAGATATAACAAACTAAATTACAATTAACTAAAAGTAAAACCCAGCTGACCCTAAAATAGGAGGATGCCGTCGACGACACCTTTGCCGAGGCATTGTCCCCAAGTGGAATTTCCTCTCTGAAAAGCAAGACTGACTCGCTGGAAGAGAAAACCGCTAGCTCTGGGACCACAGGTCAACAAGACGCGTCAACAACTTCAGCTAAATGGCACTGGCACAGGACCCCCAACAGTCAAAGGTCTCAAACCCTACGGGGACAAAACATACCCCAAGGTACCATAATATATTAACTTCGTCGTGTGAGACACGCTTAATAGGTTTTCGAAGATCATATATTAACTTTTTTGGCCCTTTTCGAGTGTCCTTTCCAAATTTATGCCGATGTGGAGATAAAGAAACCAGATTTTATTTAACAAATAGATATTTAAGAACTAATATAGACCTTGCTATAAAATATGAGAGAACAAAGTGAAATATTTCATAGACAATCATTAGAACTTCGTCATATACTTATCTCCTCTACTTGGTGTGTAGGGGCTCTTGATAGCCCTACACTATAGGTGATTGATAAATAACACACTTGTACTTGTACTTGGACTGTATTTGTCTTGATTAGGTTAATGTATTAATGATATGTTGATGAGCGAGCACGCGCGACACTCTTGATGGCCATACGCGAACTACTTGATTTATGTGAATAAAGTGTAAAATGTAAAATGTGACGCGCGTGTCATATTAAACCTGCAAAGATGCAAAAATGTTACGGTTGCACCGTACATGCTCCCGAGGGCGAAAGATGAGTGAGATGAGATGATTATGAGTAACAAACTAAGTGCCATTCGAATGTTAATAAATCAGTGATTGCTTAGAGTCTCTAAATGAACTTGGATTTTCGCGGTTTCGGGGTAGTACACTTGTCTACTTTATGAACCTTTGGGGTGGTACAGTAACTGTCCACTTTAGGTACTTTATTGATTTCACTATAGATATCACTGATAGAATTTTTCGAATGACGCGCACTAGCACTAACACTAAACGCTCGACGAAGAGGAGAGGGACTGGGTAGCCCCGCTCCATGTACTGGAGACGATACCGCCACTGACGGCGGCGCGGGCGTATCAGCAGGTTGAGAGCTCGCTTGCTCGACCCTCACCACCGCCTGAAGAGCCGGTGCCTTCTTGATACTGCAAACTCTTCGTGCCGCGAGAATTGCTACTGATATCAATACGATCACTATAATAACATATATAGCGGTATAGTGATGGATATCGTGACTGGTTATTTGAGGCAGTTTTTGATTCTCTTTCAAGGTGTGTAGCTCTGCCTTCAGTTGTTCAAGGAGCTCGTCGTTGGTGTCGAACAGAGTCACATTGTCGTCTACAATAGAGTTCTGAACGCTTATGTTTATGATGTTGTTGATCGGTTCAATCTTTGGTAAAACGATCTT
This sequence comes from Idaea straminata, assembly GCA_951213275.1. Taxonomy (NCBI): domain Eukaryota; kingdom Metazoa; phylum Arthropoda; class Insecta; order Lepidoptera; family Geometridae; genus Idaea; species Idaea straminata. Next base: position 9,877,638 of record OX577857.1, on the reverse strand, counting down.
GTTTTTAACATGTAGACTATTTGAACCTTCACGATGAGAGTAGATTGTAAAGTTATCAGTTCGAATCAGACATCTTTGTTCAATGCTGATAATTCCTGCTTTTTGTAAACGATCTGTCGACATGTCATTTTCACATAGTATACGTATTTGGCATGTGTTACAACAAAAGTAGATGTATTTATTTATTTCGCTAAATTCTATCCATTGATTAGTACATGTGTCGTATTTTAATTTACATTTTCTTGTGTTTTGTTCGATTTGACATAAGTTCTCGTCCCTTTTTAGGTTGTAAATAGGTCTAGGTATATAACAAAGGTATGTGTCAATTTCATCGTGTAAACAGGACTTAATATCGAAAGCAGACAATGTCAGGTATTGTTCTTTCTTGAGGTTGATTGCAACGTAATCTCCGACTGGTACCACGGTTGCCATCGTGTAGTCATCGATTGCTTGAGGAATGGGTATTACTTTCATAATCTCAAATGAATCTCGAGTAACAAGAGGAAGTCGCAGTTCAAATATTAAATAATCTTCTGCCATTCGAGCCTTTACCTTCAGTAGACGATAGATATTTATAAAATCGCTTTGCAGGTTATCGACGGGTAATGATAGATCCTTTGAGAGATGGATCATGATAAAGCTCAATGTTTCTTTTAATTGTTCAGGAGGTAGCAAGTGAACGTTGAATTTTCCGTGATAGATGTCAGTTATCGTGTCTAATAGAGTGTTTTGGATAGTTGACAGTTTTCTTAGCATGTTACTAGCAGCGATTGCCCCAATACTGAATTCGTTCATTAACTGGTTCCTTTCTGATTCGATTTTCCAAGAATTTTCAAATGTATCTAATTTGGAAGACAGCTGATTTATGATTTTACTTTGTTTGTTGATAGATTTTTCAGTTCTCTTTAAAAGATTATATTCGACTTCCATGATTGAAGTTTGATTTTTGATACGCTCGAGTAGGTGTCCCTCGTTACGATTAATTAGGTCAATGTCTTGTTTATATTGGTCAGCAAAACGTTGGTCAAGTACTCCGAATAAACTATTAGCTAGATAGCCGACACCGTCGATAAGGCCTCTCTTGCGCCGACGTGTCTCCCGACGCGTGCTCGAATGTTGACTTAGCAACAGGTGATTATAATAATCTAATTCCGAGTACTCATGTTTCAACTGCATTGAAATGACGTCACAGTGTGCATTGTCTCTAAGCTTTATACATAATTGTTCTAGGTAGTTAATATATTTGTCGCATGCTGTAGTACCTTGCCAGTATGGATTCATGTCGTAATATGTTACGATTTTCCATTCCTCTCTTATCAACAACATGTCGGATATTTTGTCAAAATATAAACCTTGATGATCTTTAAATTGGGTGATATTGTTATAAGAGCTTTGAGCCGGGGATATAATGTTCATGAAAAATAGTAATAAAGTAGTAAGTGTTGCAAAATTGTAACCTGATCTCTTTGCCTTTTTCTTATCGCTTGATGTATTAGTAGTATTGTTCGAGTTAGAAGTAGTTTTATCTTGATCAGTTCGATTTTCATATACTGGAAGGATAGATAATTTTATAATTGGACGCTTGATTAGTCCGTTTTTTGTTTTTAATGTGACAACACGAACGTGACCGTCTGATCCTGGGTGTAGTTCAACAACACGGCCCATGGCCCATTTCCCAGGAGGCATGTTCGCATCATTGATCGTCACCACGTCACCTACTTGAATATTTGGCTGTTTGTTGCGCCACTTACTTCTTGCTGTAAGTTGGGTAAGGTATTCAGAGCGCCATCTTTTCCAAACGTCTTGCACAATTCTCTGAGTAAAATGCCATCTTGTACGCATGTCAGTTTCGGTTTCCAATATACTCATGTCCTGACTCAGATTGATAAAACTTGATGGTGTGAGGAATTCTAAATCGTTGGGATCCTCGGTTAGAGGGCATAACGGTCTCGAATTGAGGATGGCCTCTACTTGTGTTAGTACGGTATAGAATTCTTCAAATGTGAGTTTCTGCTCACCAATCACTCTTCGTATGTGGTACTTCATATTGCGGACAGCTGCTTCCCATATACCGCCCGCCGAAGGCCAGGAAGCTGCGTTGAAGTGCCATTCGATCTCCATATTCGTGATCTCGTTTATAAAATCTTGATCGAAGGTTGCTAATGTTTCCTCGAATTCTTGTTGCATAGTATTGCTCGCGCCAACGAAGTTGGTCCCGTTATCGCAATAAATATGTCGAGGGGAACCTTTTCTAGCAGCCATTCTGCGGAGGGCTGCTATGAACGCAGATGATGTGAGATCGGAGACTAGTTCGAGGTGGACTAGCTTCGTCGCCATACATACAAACACTGCAATGTAACCTTTCGTTGTTTTTATACCGCGACCCTTGTTGGCCTTGATCAGTACGTGTCCAGAAAAATCGACTCCTGTATGGTAAAATGGCTTGGCTTCATTGCATCTTTGTGTCGGTAAGTTTCCCATCAGCTGTGTCATCTTGTTCGGATTATGTTTACGACATGTTACACAGGTACGTATACGATTTTTTATAGCATTGTTTCCGCCAATTATCCAGTATTTTTGACGAATATTTGCTGAAGTCACTCGGGCACCGCCGTGTAAAGTAAGTTGGTGGACGTAGTCGATAACTAAGTTTGTAAAATAACCATGACGTGGTAAAATTATGGGATGAATCATGTCTGAGCTCATGTTAGCCTTACTTAATCTGCCACCAACCCTTAAGACACCTTCGTTATCTAGATAAGGGTTAAGTTGTAATATTTTACTTTTAGTAGATAGTTTCTTGTTTTCTTGTAAGTTTCGTATTTCATCGGTGAATTCCATTCGCTGTATCATCATAGCCAGAAACGGTGCGGCCTTGGTGCCGTATGTGACTGTGCAGAGTTGATATTCTTTCAAAGGTTCTTTTGGAGAATCACGCCATATGATTTTTTGGAAAGCTTGGTCTTTCTTATTTATCCAAATGAAGCGAAACATTTTCTCTATGTCAGCCGTAAATGCATATTGGTACTGTCGCCATTTGAGTAATAAAGCTTGAAGATCTTGTTGTAAATTCGGACCTTTTAGCATAAGGTCATTTAAACTTTTGCCTGATGACGTTTTTCTAGAGGCATTAAAAACAACTCTAAGAGCGGTGGTATAAGAGTCATTTCGCAATACACAATGGTGCGGCAGCCAACAGTATTGTGTCTGTATACCTGATACCACCGGTTTCATGTGACCTAATGATAAATACTCGTTAATAAATGATTTATAATTTTGCTCGATGTACTCATTGTTTTGTAATTTCCGTTCGATTTGTCGGAATTGCGCAATTGCAGTAGGTTTTGATGATCCCAATTGCTCTTCAAAATTTTCCATGAATGGAATTCTGACTTCGTATGAACCATCTGCACGTCTTGTTGTAGTGGTTTTATAGTAGTTCATGCACTTGTTATCTTCTTCTGATAATGTAGGTGAGCTGGAAATATCTTCTATTTCCCAATATTTTTGTATCTCTTCGACTTGATTAAGGATCACGTTGCATTGTAGAGTTTGTACGTTACCGCACAAAATCCAGCCTAAGCGAGTCTGTTGCGCTATAGGCAATACTTGATTTTCTTTTCTAATACCATCCATGATGATGTTCGAATAAACTTCTGCACCCAACAGAATATCTACTGGCCGACTAACATTGAAGTCTGGATCGGAAAGTTGAATGTTTACCAGGTGCGGCCATGCTGGTTTATCGAAAGTATAGCTTGGTAGGTTTTTGATCAGTGTAGTCATGATATACACTTCAGTGTCGAATGAATAATCATTGTATATTGAGGAACATGATAAAGTAGTAATGCCTTTGCAATTATTCTCCTTGGTTCCAATACCCGAAATTATCCCCTTGCATTTGTTTCTTGGTAATGCTAAAATTTGAGCAGCATTTTCCGATATAATTGATACTTGGGATCCTTGATCTACGAGTGCCCGCATATTGTAATAAGATCCATCGTTTGCTCGAACCTTGACAATAGCGGTGGCCAGCAAAACTTGGCTGACGTCGTTGCCTTGTTGCCACACAGAGTAGGTACTTTCAATGTTTTGTTGTATATTTGTATCTTCTGTGATTATGTTGCATGTTTGTTTTTGGTATATTTCGTGGAGTAATGTATTATGAGATCTTCGACATTCTCTGCATGTTCTTGTTGAAAAGCATCGTTTGCCCTTGTGATCTATCAGGCAATTTTGGCATAAGTTGAGCTTCTTAGTAGTTTGAAGTTTTACTTGCGGTGTCATGTTCAAAAACTTTTCGCAGAAATATAAACCGTGTGACTCTTGACATAAAGGACATTTTATTTTTATCGGAGTGTAAGCTTGTTGAAAGTAATTACTTTTGTTTGTTGGGAACGATTGCTTGTTATTATTATGTTGAAAATATTGCTGATTATTGTTATGTTGGAATCGGTTCGGTTTGCGATGTAGGTAATTATAAAATTTACTCGTATTATTGTTTTTCGTGTTTGATGTATGTGGGTTTTCTAATGTAGCTTGGCTGCGTGGTAAATCGCCAGCAAGCGTTCCTTGGAACTTGCCTTCCAGAAACTCCCAAAACTCATCAAATGTGTACAGTTCTCTTGGGTTCTTCATAGACGTTCCGAATTCATCTCTTGTACTTGAGTCAAGCTTTTGCAATAAGACATGTACGACAAACGGGTCCCAGCTGCTTGTATCCACCCCCAGGCCCTTGATGGCGTTCAAACATTCTCGAGAAGTATCGTATATTTTCTTGATATGAGGTATCGATACATGAGTAGCTACTGGCAGGCCTAGCAATGTTTTTAAATGTGACGTAAAAATCCATCGCTTGTGATTGTATCTATGATTTAGTAGGTCCCAACAAACGGTATAATTTTCGTCGCTTATGTTGAGGTGCTGTACGATGCGTTCGGCTTCTCCTCGAAGTTTTGACTTTAGGAATTGCATCTTTTGTCCAGAAGAGAGCGCGACGTTGTTATGGATTGCTGTATTGAATAAATCTTTGAATGTAGGCCAATTTTGATAGTTTCCGCTGAAAATCGGTACTTCCATAGTCGGAGTCAAACTATTTTTTTGTAAAGTAGAATTCAATTTATGATTTATCGTTTTCTTCAATTGATTATAGGTTTTTTCATGTTCTGAGTAAAGTTTTTCGTAAACTTTGTCCATCTCGTCTATTTCAGTGTCTATATCCCAATGTAGCGAGTCTATTGCTAACCAACGTGCTTGTAGGCTGCGCATCGCGTCTTCTATATCCCATTTTGAAGTTAACGATTCGACGTTAATGTTTGCTACCGTCCTGACAAAGGCTCTAAAATTACTTGCTTGTTTTCGTAATAAATCATCATGCTTGCTTAATGAACCAACGGACCGAAGTTGTTCTGGAGGGTTCCTATCTTCCATGTCATCTTGTTCGATTCTGACCTGTTTGCTTGTTTGCCTTCTGACTTCTTGTTCCTTGTAATCAGAAGTTCCAGGTTCCGAAGTATTATCTGCTTTATTGCGACTTGTTTGCGATTCTTTTTTCTTTTCCATAAAGATGGCTTGATATTGCTCATTGATGAAAGCTTTCGTTGATTTATACAGTTCTTCTGCTGTACGGTATTCTTCATTGATGAAGTAAGGGTGAGACTGACTGACTTCAGTCTTGAGACGATCATGATTGAACTGAATGTCTGTCCAATAGGCTTCCAATGTTTCAAGACGCCTCTTGAAATGGTCAACGGTTCGACGCTCTATAGGATCTTTCTTTATATTGATCGCTAACTTTGACAGAGCGCTGATTAACTCGGATTGATTTGTGTAAGTGTGATCTTCCATGGTGAAGATATAATATGCAACAAGTGAAAATAAGGAACAGTCTTACTTGATTATTGCCCTTACTGTAATCCTGGTTTTCATATAAGAGCACTGCAATCCTTGCAAAAAGCACTTGTATATCTGTTGATAGCACTTGTAATATACTTGTAATATAGCACTTGATGTCACTGGTTAACCTCACCAACACACGCGGTTAGTTCACGGCACGTGTAAGTTGTGTAAGAGGTCTGAAGGACCAAAAAAATATAATGTAGGGGCTCTTGATAGCCCTACACTATAGGTGATTGATAAATAACACACTTGTACTTGTACTTGGACTGTATTTGTCTTGATTAGGTTAATGTATTAATGATATGTTGATGAGCGAGCACGCGCGACACTCTTGATGGCCATACGCGAACTACTTGATTTATGTGAATAAAGTGTAAAATGTAAAATGTGACGCGCGTGTCATATTAAACCTGCAAAGATGCAAAAATGTTACGGTTGCACCGTACATGGTGAATATTTGACCTTGGTAAAATAAAAAGACAATTTATTTGGACAAGCATAATGACAAAAGATAAAACTACAGAAAACTAGTAAGTACAATTTATTTTACTTCTTAAACTCATACTATTAATAGACTATTAACATTATTCATTAAACGCCGACATAAAATATAACAAAATAAAAACCTTTTTATTTCGCCGTAAAAATATAATATTCCAACTTTCTACTAAAAATCTTAATTACACTTTGAAACTATTATAAACCCATCAAAAACATAAACGAACAAAATTGAATTTAGGATAGTTTTAAATCCTAATTAACTAAAAGTCAAACTAAACTGTTAAGGCAAAGTTGTGTATACTTACCTATTATTGGTAAACACACTCGAATATTATTTCAGTAAAGTTTTTCCTTATTCTTAGTATTACCTGATAAATAAATAAATAAAAGTCGAGGACTACAAAATAATTACACACAATACATTTTGATTTCTATAGAGATAAAAAACTACATAAAAATATATTTTTAACTAGCTGTTGCCCGCGACTTCGTTTGCGATGTGGTTTTGGGTTATATAGAATACCTAGCATTTTTCGGCATAGATACAATTTATCACGGTGTAAGTTATAAAACAAAATAGGTAGTTACATTGTTTTTAAACTATATTTTTAATTGATTTGGCGAAGGCACTTTACTTACTCATACTCCGAAAGTAGGTCTAAAGATGCCTGAAGAGCGTGTAGAAAGAAAAACTTTCAGCCCTAGGGAAAATCGCTTTCACTGAGAGCTGTCATGTCAAATTATGGCTTCGCACGGCTCATCCATACTGCCAGAGTACTGACAGAGAGTACATAATAGGTTTTTTCTTACTAATCGAATTCAGGTATATATATTTAGTTCAAGATATCTTATTTAATAAAATAAATGTTAAGGTGAAAATGGTCAAAGCGACGTATGACCATGCTGCGCCTCTGCCGGCGCCCTGTCAAGATGTTGCAGATGTGGCTTTATGCGACCGTGCGGTCAGTGTTGTTCCTTGAGTAAAAAAATACTGGCAGGAAATGCTTGCATTTTGAATGATTTTAATTAGTATTATCTTTTGTTATTTTATTATGTTTTTGTGTTAAGTTTAATCTGGTTTTTCATTTATGATTGTGTATTTTGTGTAAATAACATTTTCTAGACAACCCGTGTTTCAAAAACTGTAATTTAAATCTACGGACTTCGCGTCATTACTCAGTGTTGGATAAACTAATTAATAAAAATCACTTCGGTAAGTACCGACGTATTTGAGTATTGAAAACATATTGAAAACAAACAGCAAAAACAAAATATCTACATAATCTATAACCTCTTTGGTCCCAACCTTGTAAGAGGATCAGGTAGTATGGAGTCTCTCATTCACTCTCGTTATTAGGAAGAATTTTATGTTTATTCGTAATGAAAAGCACAGTGTTTACCTCGGGTTTGTTTTGTTTACCCAAGGTGTGAAAGTCACTCATTTAGTCCCTCGAAGTATTAGCGCCCTCGCTACGCTCGGGCGCCAAACTCCGTCTCGGGACTCAATGAGTGACTTTCACACCTTGGGTAACAATGTACTATTTTTATTAATTTTTCACAAATAAAACATAATACACAACAATATGATAAGCTAAAACTAAGTCCAATTTCTATTCGCACAAATTTTTCAAAATACTTTGTCTTTCTAGTTATCTTTAGATTTTTGTAAATTAAAGAAAAAATAATTATCAACTACCTTTGTGTCTCGATTCATATTCTTCAATTAATCATATAAGAGGTTATTATAGTATTTATTACACCAACATCATGCAAATAATAATCTATTTTGGTGCAAATAATAATATACATTGTTTTTATTATCAAATAATAATATTAATGATTAAAAAGAAAGGCCATTGGACAGAACAAATACTAATACTTAAAATAACGCGATGCACATTGAGATCCTTACATATTGATAGCAGGCATTACGTTGAACAAAAAATGCTTTCACACCAAACATCTAAAGCATCTCGGAAACGGGGTATTTGAAGGAACGTGATGTCCTATGATTTCACAAAAGTGCACGGTGCTCTTTGAGACTCATACCTATCGATAGAAGGCATCGAAAAAAAAAACAAATAATTTAAACACCAACCCTCTAAAGCGTTTTCGATACAGGGTTTTTGAAGAAACGTGATGTTCCTTGATTTTCTAAGAGTGCGCGGTGACTTTATGCCAAAAATAATTGTGTAAAATTATGTTATGCCTAGTTTAGGTTTTTATGTCAAAACCGATTATTCCAAAACCTTTATGCCAAACTACAAAAGGACATTCAACTTCTAAAGCGAGACGTTTCGGAAATGGAATATTTAAAGAAAAATGATAACCTATAATTTTTCAAAAGTTTGCGGTTCACTTTGAGTCCCATACCTATCGAAAATGACAAATAATGCCATCAAACAAAACCTATAAAGCGTTGGGCATAATTTATTCATCGGGTCTAAAATCACAGCGCAAAAAACATAACATAACATATAACCACGCTACCATACTGAATGTCCGGACCCCTTTTCCAATTTTCTAAATTCTTGACCAAAATACCCAGTTTTTTTATTAGGTAGCTGGCAGGCCTACGTAATTTTGGGAAAAAAATGATTTTTACAAATAACTACCTGTATATTATTTAACCGACATCAAAAAAGGAGGAGGTTCTCAATTCGTCACGTATATATTTATTTTTTTATGTATGCTTACTCGTAAACTCTTGGAGCGATTTGGAAAATTCTTTTTTTGTTTTTACTATTTAAGGTTTCCGCTACTTGAACTCATAATTCAAACTATAGCAGGAGAAAAGCGCGATAGAAGTGTACCATCGGAGGTCTTCGGTAAAGGAGATCGGTAATATTATGTAGTAGTACCTCTTTGTACTAACCTCATTTTCAGTTTCACGTAGGTAGTATTAAATGCAAACTATTTGGTTTTATGACAGCTGTCATCTTGAGCGGAGGCATGTACTGCAGCCCTACCATGACTTTTTGAAGAACTCGAAAAAAAGAAACACTTTTTCGATCACTCTCTTGTCCGTTTGTCTGTCAGTGTGTCACTACCGATATTCTCAGAGACGGGTGGACCTAGTAAGTTGATTTTTAGGAAGTTTCATAGTAAATACTCAATATATTATGTTTAATCGAATACGTAAAAAACCCGTGGTAAGGGTACTGTTCCCTTCTGACGTTCGATTACGTTTTACCACGGAAAAATGTTTCGATTTCACATTTTTTAAATGTTTTTTATCAAATATCTTAATTATTGTATTAAACTCAAATTGAAACATACCCTAAATGTTAATCTGATATTTCCTGAACATATTTGTGTGGACCTTGTCGAAATCTGTTCTGTAGTTTATGAGATTACCTGGTTCAAACAAACAAACAGACAGACAAACAGACAAACAGACAAACAGACAAAAATTCTAAAAACCACCCTATCGTGTTCAGCTAACGATTTAAAGACGACCTGTGTATTTTTTTTCTGGATATCTTACAATTACAGATTTTTTGATGTCTACAGATTTATTATATGTATATAGATAACGCGTGCATCCAATATAAGTACAGTTCCATCGTCAAATTGCGACAGAAGCAGAAGCAACCAGAAACTTTTCTGTTCACGAACTTTGTCTTTCATAAAAAAAATATTTTAGTTATAGGTACAAGTTCGTTTGTTCAGTTGTTCTCCGTCTTGGGTACGAGCACTTCATCGAGGACTGAGAATATAAAGGGGACAAAGAGGTATAGAACTTCATTAATTTGTTTCTCAAGTGTCCTTTCTGGGGACGCATTCACTAACATTTTCGTAGTATTTTTTCAACTAATGATTTTGCATGACTAACGCCAGTGTCTAGAAAAAAGTTATTAGTTCAAATTATAGCAAAAATTAGGCATATTTGTCCGTTCGTCAGTCTTATGAATCAAATTAAATAAAAAGCCACCTAAAAACAACTCATATTGAATTAAAAGTGATTTTAATGAAATAAAACAAAACACAATTTATTTTTCACAAAGATCCTACCAAATACTTATATTAACAACTCATGAAAAGTTAGACATCTCACTTAGTGATACAATATTTCCACGTCATCATTTCCGACAGTGCCACTTAGACTATGACGCAAAAAACCTATCGTTTGCATGCCTTTAAAATGACTCCTAACAAATTTGCATGACTGGTTTCAGGATCCTCGCAGTAAACAATAGTCACAGAATAGATACCTATCTATTAGTTCAGTATGTGTCTCATATCACAGGGCTATGGAGCCCCGGCCTTTGGATGGCGTGCGTGAAACCCAAGCTAACACGTAGAGGCCCTTTACAATAACAAGTTTAATAGCAAAATATGATGTGGACACCAAACCGGCAATTAACCCAGTCTGCACTATAAAATACAGCCAAGAACACTGTGATGGGATGGTAGTAGACTGGATACTTGGGATTATTTCAATATTCTTATGACTTCGCATCATTCTACCGACCTGTTGACCACAGTGTGAACAGAAAAGTGACTTAGTTTCAAATGTGTGAAATTTCAAACGAAATCGGTAACAGAATAAGCAGCAACTAAAAGGAGTTGTCGTTTGAAACTTGTACATTATCAGTTCTATACTTGGACGTCAGATAAAGTTCTGGTGATTCTCGAACGCTTGTACTGGGATACTTGTCTGGTATTTGTGAGAATTTAAACCAAATGCAATTCGAAAGGAGTTTCTTTGATTTTTAGTTGTTATTTTAATAATATTTTAGTGTCGCGTATATTTAGATGTATGTATAGCAGTAGCGAGGAGTGGAATTCCTTTAAACGTAAGCAGATAATCCATCAGACAATCTAGAAACATATCCCTGAATTCGTAAAAGAAAGCCGTCAGGAATCGGGTTGTATGGATCCCTCGCTACTTATGTGTACAATGGGATATTCCCTATCCTCCGATTGGTAGTAGAAGTGGGAATATTATTTACCAATTCGATTTCATATGAATGATTCCACTGGAATAAAATAAACCGGCCAAGTGCGAGTCGGGCTCGTGCACGAAGGGTTCCGTACCATGCGTGTATGTAATTAATTATTTTTGTTTTTAGTGTATTTGTTGTTAAAGCGGCAACAGAAATAAATCATTTGTGAATATTTCAACTGTCTATAGCTATTACGGTTCATGACATACAGTCTGGTGAGAGGCAGACAGTGAAGTGAATGTAGAAGACCGTTTTTACCATTTAGGTGCGGAACCCTAGAAATACTTATGGCTTTAGTGAGAAGTAATATTTACCATCAATTATTGAAATTCGAACTACTGCTTCGCATTTTGCATTTGCGTTCCCACTATAATCTATACATATAAAATTCTTTGTCCTGACTGCCTAAACCGCTGATCGTAGAGACCTGAAACTTGGAGGGTGTATTCTTCGTGTGACGTAGGCGTTCGATAGGGATTTACGAAATTTTACTCCTAAGGGGGTGAAAACGGGGGGCAAAGTTTTTATGGGACAACTTGATTCCTTGGTCCAATCCTATTAGAACCATTTTCGACTGTTCTGCGGACGGAAGCTAGTCTATCTATTTATATTAATTACATCATTTATAAATCGAGAACGGCTGAACTGATTTGGCTGAAAATTGGTGGGGAACTTAGAACCAGGAGACGGACATTCCAATCGGGACTTACGCGGGTGAAACCGTGGGGTACAGCTAGTCTTCAATATATTTATTAACGTCAATAGTAGGTATTTGCTCATCTGTTTACTTACACTTGTACATGTTTTCCTTAATCTATGTACCTACATAAACACACCATTGTGGGTATATTAATTGTATTTGTACAGGAAAATGGGTTGATCGAGTTTGTTTGAAGTGATATAATGGGTTTTCTTTGATTTAAGATCTTTGGTTTTAATTTGAAGGTCACTTAATAGTCGACTGTTTTCTCCCTGGATAATGACACTAGGGCAAATATTTTTGTTGCGTAAAACTTATAACTGTCATGACCAAGCCCTTATGTTTTTTTTTTTATCTTAATTTCTATGATAATTAGAAAATGAAAAAAAAAACAAAACATAGGGGAATAGTCATGGCAGTTATAGGTTTTATGGCACAAAAATATTTGTGATAGTGTCATTGTCCAGGGAGGAAACAGTCGACTACGTTTGTATGGAGAGAGCGCCGGTACCCTTTCACCTTAAGCGGCTTCGTCCCTACTCTACCCAATTTAATTAATATTACCTAACAAAAAATCCTACCTCTACAAGATTTCATTTTTGCATATATAAAAAAGTTAAAGTACAGTTGACACGAAAAATTGTGAAAATTTATCTTTGGTAAAAATGTTTCTATCATCGATCGCTTCATCAATAAACATCACTACATAGTATAAAACAAAGTCGCTTTCTCTGTCCCTATGTATGCTTAAATCTTTGAAACTACGCAACGGATTTTGATGCGGTTTTTTTTAATAGATAGAGTGATTTAAGAGGAAGGTTTATATGTATAATAACATCCATTAAATAGTGGAGAAGTACTGTTATGTTTGAGGTTTCTAATGTGATGTCGTAAATAATTACATTTTTTCCGCTTACATTGCAAACGCAGGCTGAACCCTACGAGTTTTATCAAAATAATGTACTAAGTATTGTACACATTGAAAAGGTCTACAGAAAAGTCCGGGATGGTATATGTCTATCTCTTATGGATAACCCACAATAACTTTTTTTTGTCATTTACTTTTTACGACAAATAATGGCTAATTTTCGAAGCGATTTTAACCAATACAGCATTAATCCTTAACCAATTAAATACCTTGAATACATTTTTCATTTAATATAGATCTATATGGCCCTGTACACCGTATGGTTTAAGTGAATATTTTCGAAGATATTACAGATTTAAAAATTGCGGGACGTAGCGTTTGCGGCGGTACCGGCCGGCCGCCCGGTGCGGCAAAAAAAATGTAAAAAGTAAATAAGTAAAAATGTAGTGTATGAATTTAGATATTCCAAAGATAGCAGGAAATCTTCATGGTATAGGGAAAGGGGGATTGTTTTACTCCAAATTTAACGCGTGCGGGCCACGGGCAGTAATGAATAAATCAAAACTACTGAATCGATTTTAATCACATAGTCTATATATTTTATACCCGTGCGAAGCCGGAGCGGGCCGCTATGTTTTTATATACAACGTTCACAGTTTTTCTGTAGTGTATTTAGTATCAGCATTGCACCCGTGCGAAGCCGGGGCGGGTCGCTAGTTAAATATAAAGAGGAAAGATTTTTTGTTTGTAATGAATAGGCTCCGAAACTACTGGACCGATATCGACTTGGTATGAGGATACACTAATTCATTGAGAATAATATAGGCTACTTTTAATCACGATATTTCTAAGGGATCGGGAAATGCGGGGGTAAAACCGTGGAGCGCTGCTAGTTAGATATATTATGACTATTTATAACAGTTGCAGTTTAAATAAAATGATCATTGTTGTAAGAATACAAGCGCTGGCGAGTAAATGATGAAGATAAATAGTTGAAATATTTATCCTAAGTTAAACAAACTTCCACCACTTTGAAGCGTCTTAAAAATTAAGTAAGGATGTGTTTTGTTTAATTTGATTGATTATATATACCTACTTATTATATATATTTTACTTAATATATACTTTTTTTACTTTAACTTAAACTTTAAATTAATTCCAAAAATGTATGTGTACAAGCAAGTACATATCGTTTGATTTAGAGAAGAGATGGAAGGAAGTCCGAAGGAAGCCCCTAATTCATACTAAGAGCGAAGGGAACTCTGAATTCATACTTTTTACGGTGAACTCCGAGATTGGCCCTATTTTTCACATAAATGCTTTTGTCTGAGATACCAAATTTTTTTAAAGGTTTATTAAGTCATAATATTACGGAATCCCTTTAAGGACGACCTTCATCGATCTGTTTAATGTATGAAAAGGCAAATAGGTTTGCAAAAAAAACAGTCCAGAATTAGATTAATTAACAATTTAATATTTTGTTTTGTTTTTCAAACCTTTTACTGGCTTGGTAAAGGGATCTCCGACTATATTAATTTTCATTAGTTTTTTGTTAGTGATGTTTATGTCCCATATCCACTCCCGGACCTTTGGAAGGCGTGCGTGGAGCCGAAGCTAACACGCAGAAACCCTTTATAATAACAAGTTTAATAGCAAAGTATAATTGTAAGTACTTGTACTTGTATACAGGCTGTTTTCCGCCATTGGACCCTTTTTAATTGGGTCCTTTTTGCGTGAGGATGGAGTAGGCTCGCCCAGCACCTACTACCCTCTCAGCTTAGTCGACCATGTCCAGAGGAGAGAACTTGTCAATACTTCTGGAGCCAACTAAGTCGCGGGTTTCATCACGATGTTTTCCTTCACCGTAAGAGCAATGTCAATTAGCGCACATAAATTTTTCTTAAGAAAAATACATTGGTGCACGGCCCGCCGGGATTCGAACCCACGACCATCAGAATGAAAGTCGAGGTATCTACCACTAAGCCAACACCGCTCATATAATTGTAAGTAAGTTATATTAATATTTTTCTTAATTTTTTTTTGTTAAGCATCTTCAATTAATTAGTGTAATTGGTTACGATCGTTCTAATTTAATAAAAAAATGATGTGGGCATCAAACCGGCAAATTATCCTTGTCTACTTTGTGAGTGATTATTATAAGATTTATATTATTTAAATTACCCTCTAAAATACAAATGATGATATGGGTAGGTATTTAAAGACTAAACATTAGGTACCTACAATAAAACCAAAATAAAATTATTTATTTAAATTGCGATAAATGCTAAGTCAATTATATTCATGTTTTTTGCTACACTAATGAGAATTATAAGCGGTTATCCATAAATATATAATTTAAAGTCTTGATTAACTGACACAGAGCTCAAGCTAATGGATGAATCGCGCTAAAAGGAGTCCGGACATTTAGTATGAGACTTTTAGTACGGACATTTAGTTCGAGACTCATGCCAATCGATAAAGGGCATTACAGTAAACAAATATTGTCTTCACATCGCACCTCTAAAGCATCTCGGATACGTTATATTTAACATACGTGTTGTACCATGAGTTTAAAATATGCGCGGTGCATTTCGAGACTCATGTCAATCGATAAAGGGCATTACAGTAAACAAATATTGTCTTCACATCGCACCTCTAAAGCATCTCGGAAACGGTATATTTACCATATGTGTTGTAACACGAGTTTAAAAAATGCGCGGTGCATTTCGAGACATACGTATCCATAAAGGGCATTACGGCGAATAAATAATGCCTTCACACCGAACTTGTAAAACGTCTCGGAATCGGCATATACAAAGAAACGCGATTCGTTCAAAAACATGTTTCTCGTTTTCGAGACGCTTTAACGGTTCGGTGTGAAGGCATCATTTGGTCCCCGTAAAGCTAAGTAATATCGATAGGTATAAGTCTCGAAATGCACCGCAACATTTTAAGTTATGCCAAAATATCCAAAGGCTTTTGGCACACAGGCATATATAGGCATTCATTATTTGGAAAATTCAACCCCTACGCGATCGACGTCTGAGGGCAAAAGCTGGTTAACGATATTAACGTTAGTAATATCCTGCGTACACATGGGTCTGCGCATTTATTATGATTAATGAGGTACGGTCGGCTGCATAATTGCAGACCCACCGTAGAGCTCCAAAACGGCTGCTATAAGAATGTTTTCAACAGAATCAAGATTCTAGGCACCTGCTTTAGTTGAAGTTTAAAGTCTTCTATCTCATCAATTTTTCAAACAAAAATTACTAGAATGAAAACATTCCAATAATAATTATTTTCGAACTCTACCGGGGGCTGCAATTATGCAGCCGACTGTACATACGCCTTCGCGCAAAGAGTTAAAAGAAACAGGCTTGTTTTGTACCTAGGCTCTGACACGACTAGACTCGGTTCCTTTTCTATAAGCTAGTAATTAAAAAAAAACCACTAATATTCTTCTTCTTCTGCTTCTCGTATAGTGGTGTGGCTCACCTATTGTTAGAGTTTTCAGATCGCCTTAAGGCCTCTACCTTGACCTAACGACTGCTACTATAGGTAGCAACCGGGACCAACGGCTTAAAGTGCCTTCCGAAGCACGAAGGGGATCACGAAAACACATTTTTGCAACACCACTAATTGGCCACCCATCGAAGTAATGACCGCGCCAGGCGTCGCTTAACCCACACGACCATAAGCGTTTAGCGAGTGTCGCTTAGCTGTGAACCTCCTCAAATACTAAAGATACTAATATTAAAGGTCAAGAATAATGTTCCAAAAAATATAAGTTCCGGATCAATTAACTTTAACATCCTCCTTCTTGAGAAGTCAGTTAAATATAACCAAAGTAGCACGCTAACGCAAAAACTATAAGTATTCATATAATTTATGACTAAATTACAAATGTAATAAAATACCTCACCATAAAATCGTGGAAATTCCAACAATTGAGAGAAGAACAATAATAATTACTGTACTCGTATATACCTATACCTACTACTCAGGTAATTGTCTAATTATAAAACTAAACGATTGTCCCACGGACTTAAAACGAATGTTTTGATGTTTGTTCAAAACGTTAACGAAATATATATAAGTGGTTCGTTCGTATCATCGGAAAAAAATGGTCCATCTATCCCTAAAATTTCGAAGTGAGATGGATCAAGCTCTAATCAGAAAACGGTTATTTCGAATCAATGAAAATAAGGTTAGAATAATTCTTCGATATTTTATAAATAATATATTAAATGACTATAAAAAACAAACAGTGAGTTCATTCCGAAGTTGGTAGTCCGCATGTAAATCAAGTTCTGCACTTTTTCAAGTAGCGCCTTAAATGTTATTTAAAAAACAAAGGAAAATTACAGTCGTTCCGAATTTAAAATTCGCTTCGTATGACATCTACGAAACATAGTTGCCAGTAGAAAAATCTAAACTCAATAGTTTAGTAAAAAAAATATATAAAGTCCATCTCCGCGGGTTTTACCCTATATAAAAAAGAGAAAAAGATTCATTAGAAAACTCTAAAACTACAAAAGCTACAGTCTGAAACGCGGGGGTTCCTTTTAGAAAGTAGAATACGACCTCTAAAAGAAGCAATAAAGGGTTGATATTTGTAGATCGATTTATTCTGTGTTTGTAGGAAATCTATAACCCAATAAGAGACAATAACGATGGTTAAACCGCAGGGCGCAGCTCGCGCAATGATTTATAGGAGCGTGCGAGCGCGGCCGTAAATAAAAATAACCGCGAAATCTGTTATTAATATTATAGTACTTAAAACCTGTAAACAAGGAATGATTTTACTATCTGCACCCTGTAGTATTTAAAATTTTTCGTTCAAACATAGAATACATAATAGTAACTATACGAGCTACTAACTTTATACAGCCCTTTTTACCAAAATTTGGAGGTTGAATTCTTAGAGCTTGCTAACGAAGCTATACAAATTATTTTGAATTTATTATTTGTGTATCGATTACGAAATTATTGCCAATTTATATTATTATATTATTATTATATTTATTTTTTAGCTTTGCCATCGGGTTTTTTTTCTAGAGCGTAATTTTTCCGTAGTCGGGTTTTAGTTTTTAAACTTTTTTTGTCGTATTTCTCGAAAATTATTTTTCTATTTTATAAATTTTAATATAGATTTAAAATCAATTGTCATTTTAAAAAATCTACTTAAGTTCATCAACTGCGCATTGCCTTTACCTAGTCTTATTCTAACATTGTATTTTTTCAGTGTAAAAACACCAGTAAGGAATCTTTATAAGCGGAATTCTCACGTCTATAAAACCCATTATTATAATTAACTCCGTTTAAGTTAGTGTTTTCTGAACAGTATGTCTGTCAATAAAATTTTATTACTGTTTTTAATTTTAATTGTAGGTGATATTTTTTCTTCGCCTATTGATAAAGATGAACCTGTGTTTGGTAAGTCATTTTTATCACAGTTGCTCATAAAGTGTATCTTATTAAACCGCTATTAGGCTCATAATCCAACGTATTACGCATGCGTGTGTTTTACATTACCATGATGCACTAGTGCTGTAATAAGTTATCCTGAGAATTTAAATTCGTATCTTACTGCTAATTACATATTTTGTAGATGAAACTACAAAACATGTACTTAGCATTCTTAATTTAACTGAGTTATACTGGTTTGTTGTACATATAAAAATAAGGAAGGTACCAACAAAGAGTTTTCAAGCCAGCAAACAAATTTACTTTTTTCTGTTTTTAAACACAAATATTTTGTTAACTTTTTATTATTTTAACTAGTGTTTTCTTTTATTCGCAATGTGATAAAAGACGTCGTACGATACGCGTGTGGATATTGATCATTGCATTTCGGAATTTTGTAATAAACCACTTCTATGCAAAGTCCAATTTACCACACTTGTATCGTAATTTACTATTATAGAAAATATTTTCCCAGTGCGACTTTTAGCTGACCTGGTCTTATTATTAGCCCTATATATAACGCAGTAATTGCGTTACAGGCATATGAATTCAAATTCAAATGTTTTTGTTTTTTCCCGTATAATACACAAAAAACCGGACAAGTGCGAGGCGGATTCCCGCACGAAGGGTTCCGCACCATGTTGTATGGCAACCCCATTTAATAATTTATTTACTGTTTTTAGTATTTAATTTTATAGCTGCCACAGAAATGTATAATGTGTAACAATTTCAACTGTCTAATACGGTTCTTGAGATACAGCCTAGTGACAGACAGACAGACGGACAGGCAGACTGAAAACACAGGGTTGCGGATTTCCCACCTTAGACAAGTATTGATGCTTAGATATTTGTATGTGGTCTGGTTGTTTCTATATTTTATAAGTACATATTTACAAAAGAAAAGAATATAAGTAGTATATACGTTGTCTAGCACCCATAACACGTCATGCATAACACAAGTCTAGTTACTTAGCTTGGGGCTAGATGGCGATGTGTGGAATGTCCTGCAATATTTATTTATTTCTTTATTTAATAGTGTCCCGTTTTTACCGTTTCAAAAAGTGACTAAAACTTGACTGAGATTTTCATAACGCTAACTATTCTTATTATTTCCAGCATGTTTATCATACGAATACTACACAAAATGTTCCGATGTAATGTGCCATAAGTTTTGTACTGACCTGCGGAACCCACCACCATGCCGTGCAGTACCACTCGATTGTTTCAACCCCGCCTGCTTGTGTAAAGATGGTAAACTGAGGAACTCAATCGGAGATTGTGTGTTAGTACACGAATGTGAGAAGGACCTAATGCAACTTTAAGTGAAAAAGAAAATAGTGTGTAATACAGTTTTAGGATTAAGTTATGGGAACCTATTACTAAGACTTTACTGTCTGTCACCAACCCCCTTAGACAAGATTGCTTTCTATTAGCGATATCGCCAATCGACAGACATTTATTTTTATGTTTTTGGACGTAATTGACACAAGCCAATGAAAAGTCACGTAGTCTTGCGTTAGAGAAAATAAATCGTGGATAGGTCTATCTTATGCTAATTTTGTACAATGTTTTATGTCAATTTGTTACAATTAAATCTATCGATTGGCGATATCGCTAATAGAAAGCAGTCTTGTCTAAGGAGGCAGGCTGTATATCTCATGAACCGTGATAGTTAGAGAGTTAAAATTTTCACAGATTTTGTAATTCAGTTTTACCTGAATGAGTTGAGCAAATAAAATTGTATTTACGACGTGATAACGTCTACCATAGCAAGGTATTATCGTTGCTATGGTTACCATTAATGTTTTCTTATAAGACGTTATCACGTAAAATTATCGTTCGTAAACCGACTTTACACACACACATTTTTTATATTTTTTTAATCTTGGCGACGTTTTAATCATTGGAGAAAAGTTAGATTAAGTAAATTATATTTGTACTTTCTAACTAAATGAAGAAAGAAACAATTTTTATTAGGCAAATATATTTTTATTTACACAATATGACTTTAATTAATCAACTTCCTAGAAAGAAGAACTGTTGCAATTCAATACGAAGAAGACCTATATCTCGTTTGTTTTTACATTTAAATTTTGAAACCCTTTTGGTGTAGGTAAAATAACAAGGTTAATTGAATACCTAGGTGTGTTTTTTATTACCTTTTACATTTTACTAATTAACAGGATGTTTTTACTGTAGAAGTCTTCTTTCGTTTGCCTGCCAATTCACCTAGTTTTAAAATCCGTAAAGTTACCAACACAGTATCTAAACTATTTTATCTAAAAAAAATGAACCTGACTTTTCTTTTACTTAATATCAAAAACTAGCTGTGCCCTGCGGTAACAGGCACGTTAGGCCCGATTCTGTATAAATATCAGGATTCATATTAGATGAGATGGTATCGCCACGTCGTCCGTCGACCTTCAGACCATATGGCAAGGAGGGTACTTAACATACAGGAGAAAAGAAGAGGAAGGGGCCGCCCACCAGCGACCTTCTCCCAAACTATAAAAAATTACTTGAAAGTCAGTGACGGCCCATAACAGACCGTTGTGGCGAAAAATTATTAGGAGTGCCGACCCCAACTGATATGGGAAAAGGCAAGGAGAAAAGAAGAAGAAGAAGATATTAGATAACCTGTGTGTGATGGACGGACGACTTAATTAAGGTCGCGGGAAGTCATTGGACGCAGAGAGCATGCGACCGATTGCTCTGGAAGTATTTGGGGGAGACTTATGTTGATGATGATTATGATGATGAACCTGTGTGTCGGGAGAAAGACCTGCACCGAAGTTTCATCGCAATCGGTTTAGTAGTTTTTGCGTAAATGAGTATCAACAACCACAAATACAATACACTTACACACCTTTGCAAAACGTATGTGTAAGTACTTACGTAAGTACCTATATGCCTAGTCAATAAAAATTTACAATTTGTGTGGTTTCGGAATGAAATGTAAAGCCATTTTTTTTTTCATTGTATTAGGTACGATTTATTCTTCGATCGGCCCGCTGGGTTTTGTTCCACATAAAAAAATTCTGGGTCTTCCCAAACAATATGCTTGCTTAGTCCTAAAATGTATTTTTTTATTTCTCTTCGTCCTATTTTGTATTCCTTTTACGGCCCATAGTTTTTAGTAAACAGTAGTAACAGGTACATACAGTAGGCTCAGACATTTATCTCTAGCTAAATTTAAAACGAATATTGCTAAAAGTCAAAAGTTTCATTAAAGCTGAAATTCAGATAATATTTCAAGCTTTAAGACATTAAAATTATGAAACGGCTCACCGAGCTATATCAAGTTGAAAATGCGGCAATTTCTCTATTGCATTCTGAATAGTTCTACGAGCCTATTGTTGCGGTCCGCAATGGTTCAAGCTCATTTGCATAAGCAAAGGTGAAATTAAGGAACAATGCGCTGTGCCTGCAGCTATTATTTGGGTTTGAAGTGTCGGAACAAGTTCTATGGTTGGCGTTTTAAACATTTCACGCGAGCGCTGTTGTAAATATACTAAGTTGATCTTTATCTTGTGTGAATGTTGGGGTACCTGGTTTAGGAGGTTTATTGTATTCTCGTCTTTATTTAGTTAGCTAACAGTGACGTTGATTTATATTAGGTATATGAATATTTATGTATAGGGTGTCTAAAAAACCAAACTTATCTACTGGGGACGGGGTGTTATAAGTCTGCTAACACAATTGTGTTTCAATAGAGTGTGTCGATAGAATAGTAATAGACATTTAATGTTAAAAATATGACATTCCATGTCAAATTGGTATTCTTCAAATGTTAACTATTCTATCGAAACACCACTGACTCACTTTGGTATTCTGCTCTAGAATCGTGGCTCAATGGAATCTTGATAGTTGTCAAAACGGTTTATCGCTTAGCAACATATACCATGTTGCTAGGCAACACCAGCGACGTATCTATTACCATTCCATTGAGACTCCATAGCGATTCCACGGCGATGTTATTAAAACTTTAGCAGAATACCAAATAAAATAATAATCTGGATATAATATCAATAGAGTATCGATATAATGACAATGGTAAATCCATTAATGCAAAATAGCAGAAAAAGGCCCCTGGTAGGAAGCTTCGGCCGCAGCCTCTTGTTCCGATACGTATCCCGGTAAAGCCACAAAAGAAGCACGGGTCGGAAAAGTTTTTGTTCCACTGCCGGGATACTAAACGGGATGTTAGGAAGACCCTAACATCCCGTTTAGTATCCCGTCGTATAGGTATCTTCCAAAGCGTGCTTCATCTTAGACCGCCATCCATAGTTTCTTACCATCGTGTGATATATAGTCAAAAAACTTTTATTACCACTAACGCAAACAGTCCCAGATCTGGACCGAAAAGTTTTTCAAATATATCTTTTTTGTGTTTGATTATTTTTGTGCTAGTGGATGTAGGTAGCTATTTGACTATTTTGGCAACACATCACGTAACTAAGAAGTACAGGGTTTGGGTTGGTCCTATCTGTCTTATGAACGTCTTGTAATCACCTAGAAATCATACAAACTAAGTTCCTCCATCATCTATAGGTAAAGACAGAACATTTCAATGTAATTTAACGTTCTTACAAATGATAAAATACAGGCAAATGCAAGGGAAATGTTCAAATTAATCTAAAAACAGCGAATGCTCGATATTCTGTGGCACAAAAATATTTATGCCAGTGTCATTATACAGGTAGGAAACAGTCGACTACGTTTGTATGGAGAGAGCGCCTGTACCCTTTCACCTTAAAAACATTCAATTATAAGCTTTATAAAACTAATTTTAAATTGACTCAAGTTTGCGGTGAACTTTTTAATACATTTTTGTTGTTGACTGTACACGATTTTTCCTTTTTACCTTATTATAAGTAACAAGGTATTCTCGGTGAATAACAAATTGTATAAAAACCTTTTTTTTGTAACCGTACCTACCTACATAAACACTGTAAACACGTGAGTGGAATTTAAGATAACATCAGAGGTTGTTTCTAACTTTATATTGATACTTACATAAGTACCTACTTAGATTGTGGTAATTTAGTGATACGTAAAAATAGTCAGTCGGTAAACTTTTTTTCTTGCAGAGTATGACTTTTATACACTGATAATTACAATGAGGAACGATTTCTTTTGTTTGTTTCTAACGAATAGGCTCCAAAACAACTCTGGGCCGATTTTAATGAAACTTGGTATGGGGATACACTGAATTCTTAGAAGTAATTTTTTTCTATAAATAATCTAATTTATCAAAGTATTATTATCTACGTTATTCAATTAATTTGTAATTAATAAAATAAAAAGCAACGCAACCAGAGCGATCAAAGCGAAGTTGCGAGCAAAATCACAAAGAACAAACACCGGAATAGAACTGCTTCTGTTTCAAACTTTTACATCAAATATTAACTCTAGACAGTGTCGCAATCGGACTTAGAAAATTATGCAAGGGCATAATTTTTCGAATCGACGATGCTACATAATTTAATGATGTGCTTATAGGCATGGGCGTAATGAGGGAGGCCGGTTGGTGCAGCTGTCCCGATAAAAGCTGTCGATATAACTCAGTACTAGATTTTCATTGGGATCTTTTTCCTTTGTTCTTCATTCACCGGTTTCCTAAAATCATTTTTCCCTTACCCTTGAAAAAAGGAGCTTTAGCGCTATATTTTCAATAAAATCAATTAAAATCTGAGTGTTAGTAATGTATAATTATCTAAAAATATGCTTGATAATTTGCTTTCAATAATTAAACTAACTAAATATTTTGTGGAATTTCTTACTGCCCAACATGCATCATCAGCATAATTATTGAAAAAAAATTATGCTATTTACTAAAAATAAACTTAGCACATTTGTTTTTGGTTATACTGAATTATGCTGATAAGTTTTTGTACATTTCTAAAAATATTCTACTTACAATAAATAGCATAATTTTATTATGCTATATAATCCCATCACAAATCCAGATAATTTTGTTCAAAAACTAAGAAGGAAATCAAGACGTTTGGAAATTCGAAACAGCAATGTGTGTTTGTTTGTGAAAGTTAAGCAAAATTGACAAGAAGTAGGGAGGTGTCAACATGTCCATGTCAATATATGTCTAAGTACGAGCCGAATGACTAAATGTGAACGTTTTTTGGCGAGAAAACGTAAAGAAGAAACAACACGTCGTGTTTAAAGTTACTTATAGTAATTACAGTACTGTGTCTACCTTATGTTTTTGACGTGATAACGTCTAGTAAATTGATGGAACACCTGCATTCACAAAAAAGTGTCACGGTAATATTGTGTGACGTCATGGATTGGTAATATGACCAAACGCATCATGGTACATAGGAAACAAAGTATTTAATAATTATATCGCTTATATGGGCTTGTGTTATGGTGTGACGAGTGGCGAATAGAAGACGTATAAAGAGGAATAAAAAAATAGAAAAACATAGAAAAAAAAAGAAAAAAATGGTAAAAATATAAAGAAATAAGAAAAAAATCACAATTTTTCATCGTTATCTTATAACGTTATCAATGCATAATTATTGTCTGTAAACCGACTTTACAGACAACCATTTTGTTTTTTATATAATAAGTAGCTCTAGGTCAGCGTTTGACACCACTATCTCACACGATGGAAAGTGACGATGCGGCCTAAGATGTGCCACGCTTTTCTAGAAGATTTCTTATACGCTCGCAACTCAAAGATCCACCAAATAAAAACCTCAGACAAGTATTTATGCTTAGATATTTGTCTGTGGTCTGGTTGTTTCCATGTAGTATCCTACTAATATTATAAATGTGAAAGTTTGTGTGTGCGTGTGTGTGTGTGTTTGTTACTCCTTCACGCTAAAACCACTGGACCGATTGGGATAAAACTCGGTATGTAGATAGCTGGATACCTGGATTAACACATAGGCTACTTTTTATCCCGATACTCCCACGGGATCGGGACTTATGCGGGTGAAACCGCGGGGCGCAGCTAGTATGTATATATATTTACAAAAGAAAAGTATATAAGTAGTATATCCGTTGTCTAGCACCCATAATACAAGTCTAGTTACTTAGCTTGGGGCTAGATGGCGATGTGTGGAATGTCCTGCAATATTTATTTATTTATTTATTAAATAAATGAGGGCCTTCGAGGGACGCGATTGACGCGAGGAAGACGGCAATGGAACAAAAACTTCTTCTTTTTGTAGCTCCACCGACCTACGTATCGGAACACGGATAAGCGCGCTTTTCGATACGAGTTTGGCCGGTGGGTGGTAACAAGCCGTGGCCGAAGCCTCCTACCAAGAAGATGTACAAAAAATATGTGGGGCACCCAGGCTACTCCGGGCACAGAGTCTTAAGCCCCGGTCGTAACCAAACATTTATCAAAAATCAAAATCAAATAAAAATCCAATTCCTTTACAAAAATCCAAATTACAGCCTAACTATTGAAATTTAAGGATATAGGTACGAAATATCCCCTTTCCCGAGGCTTAGCAAAAAGAAAAGAAAAGTATTTAAGTAGTATTTCCGTTGTCTAGCACCCATAACACAAGTCTAGTTACTTTAGCTTGGGGCTAGATGGCGATTTTTTTTAGCTATAACCATTAGTGCTAACTCTGAGGTGCTAACTAATAATCCCTTTAATATAAGCCGCGGACAGAAGATTGGTCCTTAAAACAAAATGAAGATCAAAGTGATTTTATTACAACAGAGATTTCACGTCCGTGAACTTTTCCAACGAATCATATCTACAGATGTATGGAAACTGGAAACAGCTAACAATAACCTTTACAACAAATGTGATATTTTGATAGGTTCTTTTTATCAGCGTTCTTTATGTCACAGTAATAAAATGGGCGGTGTACGTGAAAAGTTGTAATCTGAAGCAATGTTGAAAGGAGGTTTTGGTTGGAGGTTAAGTGCGAGTTTACCATCTTGTACTTGTATACCGGCTGTTTTCCGCCATTGGACCCTTTTTAATTGGGTCCTTTTTGCGTGAGGATGGAGTAGGCTCGCCCAGCACCTACTACCCTCTCAGCTTAGTCGACCATGTCCAGAGGAGAGAACTTGTCAATACTTCTGGAGCCAACTAAGCCGCGGGTTTCATCACGATGTTTTCCTTCACCGTAAAAGCAATGTCAATTAGCGCACATAAATATTTCTTAAGAAAAATACATTGGTGCACGGCTCGCCGGGATTCGAACCCATGACCTTTAGAATTAAAGTCGAGGTATCTATCTCTAAGCCATCACCGCTGTTGAGTTTACCATTGACTCGAATTTCCTGCGGTAATCTTGCACAAATAGATACAATGGCTGGTAGTTAGGCTGATTTCATTGGTTAGCTGCCCCACGTGCCGATCCCGCGGTTTCGGTATGAAAATCATATGACCTTCTGCCACTGTATCGACTTTCATTCAAATCGGTCAAGTCGTTTGACTGTGAACAGCAACGAAGAAATAACTAACAAATAACAATTAGCAAACTTTCGGATCTTTATTAGGATAGATGTATGAGTCAGGATGGATGGATGAGTACTTGTAGACTTGGCATCCCACTTCCACAGACATTTTTATCTAGAGTGATGTCGGACTTCATTTTGTCACACTAGAGTGCCATCACTCTAGTGTGACAAAATGAATGCATTTCAGTATCTAGTACTAGAGTGATGTCGCACTTCAGTATGTCACACTAGAGTGATGGTACAATTCAGTATCTACCACTAGAGTGTTGTCGCACTTCAGTGTGTTGCACTAGAGTGATGTCAGGCTTCAGTGTTTTACATTAGAGTGATGTCACACTTCAGTGTTTTACACTAGAGTGATGTCACACTTTAGTGTTTTACACTAGAGTGATGTCACACAAGCGTTAATTTGTTAGTCGCTGTAGCGTACTATACACTATATAAATACGTCGAATTTTGCTAACATAAGCGTTAACTTTTATTTTAACTTGCGACAATTTTAGACCAGGCACCCGTATGAGGCTTTATTGTCGATATCTTGACTATCACTTGGAAATTTCTTGTACGAAATCCATTAGTGTTATGATGTTTGCGGGAGGTTAGTTTTACTGGAAGTGGCATTGATCCAACAAGGTCAAGGCCTTAGATTTCTGAATCATATTTTAATACGAAAGCAAAAGGATTTTACTATTATCACTATTTATTTTTATTGTAATAACATTTTTACCACATTATTCTTAACCCCCGACGCAAAAACGACGGGGTGTTATACGTTTGACGTGTCTGTGTGTGTGTATCTGCGTGTATGTGTCTGTCTGTGACATCGTAGCTGTCAAACGGATAAACTGATTTTGTTTTATTTTTCTTTTGTATTAATATGGTATGGTGCGCGTAACTAAGAGAGTTCTTTGAGTTATGACGGGTGCGAGAGTTAACTTTGTGTTAACAGACGGAACAGTTCTTTCAGACATTATGCATAAGTAATTAAATAGGTTAGGTACGGTCGGAATCGGATTTGCAGACCCACCGTAAAGCTAGTAAACCGTAATTATTAGAATGTTTTCAACCCATGCAAGATTCTAAGGTCTTGCTCGATTTCAAGTTTAAAGTCTTTTAGCTCATTAATTTATTAGATTCCAATTTCAAATTCAATTTTAGACTGATAGGACCAATAATAATAATTTTCTGACACAAAAATCAAATAACTTTATTTGTAAACAGGTAAAATTTGATGCTATATAAAGAGGTTGCGCAGCTATGTTTTACCTTTACAGGTGTACAAATTTTGAAATAGCATAGTAAGAGATCATTAATAATATTTAACAATAACAATAACTAGTATTTTTAGCTTAAGTACACGGACCTTTATGAATAACAAGACCTCAAGACAGATTATCGCTCAGACCTTACGTACTGCAATCTTTTAAAATGTACTAAAATACTCATCGACAGATATGAAATATGAAGCATTCCTACGCCATTGTTTAACTTCATCTTTTATTGTTATAGCAAACGCGATGGTAATTATGATAAAATTGTACTTGTCTGATCTTAACAACGGGTGTAATTTACCTAAGTATCTATTACTTGATTGTCCATAATGTCCATTTAAAAGAATAAATAGGTACCTAAATTAATCGTGATTTTAAGTACTTGTACTTGTATACAGGCTGTTTTCCGCCATTGGACCCTTTTTAATTTTTCCCAACATTTTTCTTAAGAATACATTGGTGATTTTAAGTAGTTAAGAAATGAAGAGAGGCAATCGCCTGATGCGCAGAAGTCTTCAAAGGTTTTCACTGTTATCTCTTCTGATACAAGGCATTGTATGCTACTTATTACTGACAAACTTTCAATTCAATGTATTTATTTGCTTTTCGTTTTTTACAGAGATCTTAATTATAGGTAAATAAGTAGGTTTCACAACTATGTCAAGTGGATATTGACATGCAAATGTATGTATACATAATATAAAATGCTTTGTCCTGAATGACTGACTGACGGATCAACGCACAGCCAAAACTGCTGATCGTAGAGACCTGAAACTTGGCGGGTGTGTTCTTGGTATGTCGTAGGCATCCGATAAGAAAGGTTTTTTCGAAATTCTATCCCTTAAGGGTTGAAAAAAGGGGGCAAAGTTTGTTTAAGACAATGTGATTTCCTGGTCCAATACTATTAGAAACATTTTCGACTTCAACGCGGACGAAGTACTCATATAATTAAGCATCAATACAATAGATAGAATATAGTACAAACGTAAATTTATTTTCATAATTTCAAAGAGCACAATATACCCATCTGTTGTATGCTTTATGGATCAAGTAGTCACGAAGTTCCCTTTGAAGAGGAAACTGTTATCTGTCTGTCTAATATTGACCGGAATTTTCTTCCGTATTTTTACTGCCATCCAAAATAAAGCCTTTAGAGTACAGGGGCTCTATTTTTGAATCGCTTGTGTGACATAGCTTCGTCGTATACGCCTACAAGTCATACTCGACTTCCAAGTCGCATCCGAAATAATCCGAAAAGATAGAAATATATTTCAAAGATCGTTTTTAAATGTTTGACTATGATTGTTTGACGTTCATTCTACCACTCGCCTGTCGGCGACAAGTGGTGTAGACCATTCGTTACGATCCCTTTTGGATACGAACCCGGAGTTTCGTAGCCAGTTACCAAAGAAGAAAATATCCTCTTCGAAAGAAACTAGTTTCTTATCAAGAGGCTTTTTTCCTAACACGAAATCCAGTTTCGAAATAGGAAATCAATAATTATTGAGTTGCTAGACAGTACTATTTTTTCTTCATTCGTAACGATCTAGCGATTCAAAAATAGCGAATTTCGGATGTCGAACAAATATCAGTAGAAATCGAGCGCTCGACGCGGGGCGAACGATTTAAAAATAGAGCTTCCGGGCTGTAGAAACAACCTTGTGCCTTATCCGATGTTCAGAGTGCGCTATTGACATTGCTATTAAATATTCCTTCCATTAAATCAACATCCAGGCCGCACATCGTACCATACTTTCACCCCATGGACACATTAAGAGGAAAATCATTTCACTAATGGACCAGTTGTTTGTGCGTCCACAAAAAACTCGCGAAACAATATCCCAAGGGAGATTTCCCCCGTCTTTAGTTTGTTGTGTTAACGTGTGAAAAATGGTCGTTATTATTTTAATGTTCTCATTTCGAGGAGCTTCTGCGTTTCTATTGTAAGTTTGGTCAAAAAAATTCCAAATTTTTATTCGTAATAGGTAACTTTCGTGTAAATTAATTCTCGTTTGCTGGGCTTTTACAACTAATTTAGTAAATGTCTTTGTATTTTTTATGTAATTACACTGATGGGAGTATAGCTGGAGTTTTTATAATGCTTTTATATTTACGGAGGTATTATTGTAGGTAGATACCTATAGCAGAAATAATTTTGTATCTGAAAAGCTTATTATGGCACGGAGTCAAGTTACTTAAAAGTTGTTTTAATATTGTTGTATCGAAGTTCAATAATATCGAAGTAAAGTTTTTTCGAATTAGAGTTTGTCGGAGTTCAGTTTCATAGTCATTCGCTACGGTGCGCGGTGGGTTTCGATCTAGAGTTTCTAGGTGAGGATAGGCATTCGCGAGCATATCTTTTCGAACTAATGAACCTAACCCAAGAATAGTTTGATCTACAATGGTAGACCTATGTCTCTAGTTAATCTTACTTAAAGGTATTTGTAGATACTAAGTTCTTGTCTGATTTTTAGTTTATAGTGGGTCAAATTGGCTTGCAATAGGCTTACTGAAAATATTTTAGAAGGAAAAATGCGTCTCCAAAAATACCTCCACGACGAGACTTGGAACTCGAAACTCCTAGGTGTAAATAATTACACCAAACGGTCATAGAAGCGGTTTATGACGCGCGAGCGGAACGCGAGTGCGTTTATAGAGCCGAGATGGAATGATCAAACCACACGTGTATCGTACGACGTTTTTTATCACAGTTACGAATAATAATGTGTTCCTTAAGTTTCAGTATTTGACCGTTACCGCATCTGTACGGTAAACGGGGGTTACGAGAAGTCTTGTTGCATTTTTCCTTGTAAAATATCCAACCTATCTGCCTAAAATAATTCCCCCATTCAGTGGACGCTGAACTTTACCATTTTCCAACCACTTTGATGCACTTTCAGAAATATAAGGAGCATCACAAAGATCCAAGTTCGTTACCAACAGACTAATCCGACTCGCGTCTCAGTTACCCACTCACTTGCTAAAAGCAAATACCTCAAAGCATTTCAAATGGGTACCTTTAGTGAAACCCGTTTATACGTAAATTTACTTAACAAAACGGTGTATAGAGTAGGTACAACTAAATGTTATACAGGCCTTGTGTGGTACCGGAATGTATAATCTTACCAACATTTTTCGGCTTTATCTCATGCCTCCAAAAATATGGTCTCATGCCTCCACAGAAATTTAATATTATTTATTCAATATTGAATTTATGTCTCATGCCTCCAAAAGACAAAATGGTATCGTAGGCGAAAAAATCAAATAAAATTATACGAAGTATAAGTCTTCTATTCGTCACTCGTCACAGCATAACACAAGTACAGATGAGCGAAATTATAATTAAATACTCTGTTTCCTAAGTTACCATGACGCGTCTGGTCAAATTACCATGACGCATGACGTCACTCAATATTACCGTGACACTTTTTGTGAATGCAAGTGTTGCATCAATTTACCGTCAAAAAAAAATTGCCGTAGGTAAGTACCTATTCTGTTATATATTTATATTAATATGGTAGGTACCTACGATAGATGTTACAATAGGCATATAAGTTCACATTCTGGCATTGCAATTGCGTGCGGTGACAGACCGAGGTGGAGTGGGTGTTTGTTGTATGTAATTAATTAGAGATTAAATCGAGACGTCACGCAGAGCACTCGTTTCATTACTTTATAATAAGTACACCCTCTCTACATCTCATGGTGACCCTGCTGGGCCTGCGTGACGGTGTTGGTTGTCGGGCAAAAACGGCAAACTAAAAAAATCCTGTGTGCCTCTGACAAAAGCTGGACATTTGTAATAAAGGAGTGATGGAACGAATAACGTTGTGTGACATTTATAAGAATAAAAGCGAAAGCAAGAAAGAAAAATGGGCAAGACTTACTCAAAAACTGAAGACATGGAAATAACAATTGTTCAAAATGCGGCTGGAGGAGCCGGCAACAGTGCTACAATATCGGAAACTGAAATCATCCAACTTATGACTAACAACGTCTTACTGACAGTGGCCCTTGCAGTATTTTTGGCAGCAGCATAGGTTTTGGATGCCGACAATGGCGAAAAAAAGAAAGGAAATACATAGAAAAGCGCATGCAGTCCGAATTTGTGGGGAGAATGAGGCTGAGGCTGTCCGGGCGTACCAACCAGGTTGGAGCATCGGCTCCCTTTTCTTGCTAAACGCGGTACTAAATATACAAATAAACTTGTCCGGTTAGTTACCTGTTATATGCCCAATTAGGTAAAGATTGGTGTCGATCTTTCTTTATCGTGCTCTCATACGGATCGGAGTTTGACTCTAATCGGATCCACTAGTTCAGGGGAGTAGATAAGACAACAGAACGTCATGAATTAGCTCTCATCTACTACGGAATACGGAAACGGAATATTTTACCATATTTACCATGAATGGTACGGAATGGAATGGTACCATAAAACGGAATATTTTACCATGTTTACCATGAATGGTGAGGAATGCAATGGTACCATGAAACGGAATATATTACCATGTTTACCATGAATGGTGAGGAATGGAATGGTATCATGAAACGGTATATTTTACCATGTTTACCATGAATTTTTAAAATGGAAAATATTCCGTTATGAATAACTTTAATGCGTTTATTAATTGCGTTGACGACCATCTCAAAATGTGTAAGTACTATTTACCTATTATCGTAAAACTTTCAAAAAGTTCCATCGAGACAGCATTTTTTGACCGTATTTTGATTTCCAATAAAGAATAGACTGTTCCAAAAACGTAAGTTTAAAAAAACCTAGTAAGTCTGTCCGTCTGTCTATCCGTGTCTCACCACTAATTTTCTTAGGAACGGAAACTGAAGAGGTCTTTAGTCCCTATTAGGTGTAAAAAATAAGGTCCTGAGTCAACACGATAAAAAGATATGGGGCAAATTTGGATTTTCGCGAAAACTTGTAAGTACCAATAATAATTTCATGTTGGTTCTAAGTCAATACAGTTTTAACGTTGTTAAGAATGTCATGAGCTCACGGTGAAACACATAGCTACTGCTATTTGTGAGGATTTCACACTTTACAGTAAATGGAGTGGAGCGAATACGTTTTTGACATATTGTATGGTATGAACCGATTGATTTTCCTTTATCACTGAGAGGAAAAATATTGCGATTTAGAAATCGGTTTTTACATTTCTTTACCCCCTTATTCATAAACATTGAATAAGTCTTATTTAGTTAAAATGTAATTTGTCACTTTCGCACACCTGTCATTTGTAAAAGTGCGAATTTCGATTTAAAAATCAAACTACTTTCATAAAATGGGACCAATTTAAATGGGGGTGACTCCCGCTCCGGCTCGTTTCTGGCACAGAGGTTAGCCATCGCCATTCAGCGTGGCAATGCTTCTAGCATTATGGGAACCTTTACGCCTGGAACGATAAGGGGCGGGTTATTTGACTAACTGTACCCCATATATTTGTAACTCATTTATTTGTATTTATAATATTATTATTTTACTTGTACATATTTAATTTAAACCCCTATATGTATAGAATTCCCCTTTATAGAATTCTCGTGTCGCGGTGTTAATCCACCTAAACGGCTGAACAGATTTGTATGAATTTTTTTGTGTATATTCGTTAGTTCTGAGAATCGAACATCTATTTTTTTCCTTATTTTTGTAAATGGAAAACACAACGTTTGCCGAGACAACTAGTAAAATATATTTTTCTAAATTTTTCTACAGAGTAAAAAGATCGAAATTCTAATTTTAAAAAATCTTTTAAGGTAAGAAACAGAATAAAAAATAATTAAAAAGCAACAACTGGGTTGTGGGATTGTGCCAGCGTTTTCCGATAGTCGTTTCGCCTTAGGACCATTTGCCGATGCGACGTTTCGCCGACAGCATTTGTAACTATTCCTTTTTAAAGTCGGTTAAAAGTACTGCTTACAGTGAAACAAATAGATCTAACGTAAAAAGTAACTAAGTAAGTACTTACATAGAATTACCTTACTTATCGCAATTTTAATTTAATGCTTTAATCGGCGTTTAATGTAAGATTGTATCAAAGCAATGACCATGCATTTTCAATGGTATGAATTCTATGCCGAGGTAATAATCTAAGATCCCTTTAAGAACAACCTTCATCGAGCTGTTTAATGGATGAAAAGTATTTTACATCAAATTAAATAGGTAAATAAATATATTGTAAATGAGTTGTCTTAAAAATTTAAGTCCAGAATATGATTAATTAGCAATACAATTTTTATTTTGTTTTTTAATCCTTTCATTGGTTTGTTTAAGAGACAAATTCCATACCAATCGAAAGTATGAAGGCCTATAGAATATGTAAACGTTAGGTTGAATATTTTTTACCGTCGCAACTCTTTAATATGCACTTATGCAGGTCAATCGATACTAGTAATAATATATTGATAATAATTTGCACTGGTCTGGACAATAAATTAAAACTATAAAATACGTTTCATCCATTAAAGAGCTCGATTAAGGTCGTTCTTAAAGGGATCCCATACTATAAGGTAAAATACAATTGTTTACGTGATTCATGAGGATGATTTTTGAGGAAAAATTGCAAAATTGCATATTATTGTCATTACATTGTGGCAAAGCTACAAAAGTAGACGGTTTTTTACTTAGGTACTAACTTAGAAATATGTTTGTGAAGAAACATGTGGTGTTCATAGTTTTTACATTTTGGATCGTATTCGTTTGTTGCGAAGGTTTGTTACTTTTCTATACCAATATTATAAAGTTTGTAAGGTTGTAACCACTGGACCGATTTGGAAGAAATTCTGCATAGACATAGTTAGTAGTA
This sequence comes from Idaea straminata, assembly GCA_951213275.1. Classification (NCBI taxonomy): domain Eukaryota; kingdom Metazoa; phylum Arthropoda; class Insecta; order Lepidoptera; family Geometridae; genus Idaea; species Idaea straminata. Next base: position 9,842,716 of record OX577857.1, on the reverse strand, counting down.
GCTGAGTATCATGGGCTATTATCCCGGAATTCCTACGGAGTCGAGATTGACAGGGTTTAAACCGCGGAACTCAGCATAGTCTATAATAGAAAGCCAATGAACCCCTGTTAAAATAAAAATAAACTTAAGGGGTTTAAATTTTGTGTGTCTAAAATAATGCTTAAATATTTTGTTTTAGAATCTTATGTTATCAACAAATGCTCTTATATTGAACTAGCGACCCGCTTCCGCTTTGCACTGCTGTATTATGCATGTAATATACATTTGACGACCCAGTTGGCACAATGGTCACCATGCCGGACTGCCAAACACATGGTTGTAGGGTTCGATTCCCGCCACAGACATGTATTTATGCTTAGATATTTGTCTGGGATCTGGTTGTTTCTATGTATTATAAGTATATATTTACAAAAGAAAAGTATATAAGTACTATATCCGTTGTCTAGCACCCATAACACAAGTTTAGTTACTTACCTTGGGGCTAGATGGCGATGTGTGGAATATCCTGCAATATTTATTTATTTATTTTTATTTATATTATAAAACCTTCCTCTTGAATCACTCTATCAATAAAAAAACCGCATCAAAATCCGTTGCGTAGTTTTAAAGATTTAAGCATACATAGGGACAGACAGCGGAAAGTGACTTTGTTTTTAACACTGACTTCAAAAATGTAGGAGGTTCTCAATTTGCAATTTTTTTTTTCACTCATTTTTTTAATGCTATGTTATGATCTGTTATTAGCAATATGGTCATATTTAAATACAGTTCCAGTCTCATTTACCTAATCTAAGAGTTTACATGTTTTTTAAAACTCCTGTATGTGGTTCGAATAGGATTTATTTAAAACCTTGGCGTCATTTTAGTGGTAAAACGCTCGACATGTAAAACGAATGAAATGTTTGTTGAATGCACACATTGCGGCCCGAAGAGTTGCGACGATCTTGGTTATCCGATCCCGTGTGGGGGCGCCACCAGCCTCTGTAAACCTGGCTGCGCATGCGTCGACGGACACGTTCGAAATTCAAACGGCACTTGTATACCGAAGATGGAATGCCGTAAGTGGAGGTTTAAATATGTAAGGATGTTAAAGAGACCGGTTCTGTGCGAGTTGACCTCGAGGACCTAGGGTTCCGTACATGTGTTTGTAACAAAAAATGGGTAGGATCAATACCGCAACCGCAGCGGTGCACAATCCTAACAGATATAGCTAGTTTAGAAGGATAATCTATCCAACAGCATAAGTAAATTGAAAATACCGTTAAAGCAAATGGAAAGGTAAATTCCTTGTACATTACGGAACTCTAAAAACCTTTTTTTTTAAGGTGCGACTTGGCATATAGCCCATCTGTTTCTCGGGTGAAAAACATTTAATTTCCTTCGTTTGGTTTACTCACCCATGAATACACAACCGGGAATCATATTATTCTACCTTGTACTTGTATACGGGCTGTTTTTACGCAACTAGACCTCTTTAGTAAGGTTCTTTTTGTGTGACAATGGCTAGCCCAGCACCACTGAGCTTAGTAGACAGTGTCCAGAGGAAAGAACTTGTCAATAATTCTTGAGTGAACTAAGCCGCTGGTTTCATCACAATGTAGCGCACATAAATTATTCGTACCGAGCGCTCTCCACACAAACGTAGTCGACTGTTTCTTCCCTGGAAAATGACACTATAGCAAATATTTTTGTTGCATAAAACTTATAACTGCCATGGCCATGCCCCTATGTTTCGTAATTTTTATGTTTTTGTTTATTAAATCTTAATTTATATGATAATTAGATACTGAAAAAAACCCAGACATAGGTCCATAGTCATGGTATAGGTTTTATGCAACAAAAATATTTGCTCTAGTGTCATTATCCAGGGAGGAAACAGTCGACTACGTTTGTATGGAGAGAGCACCGGTACCCTTACACTCGTAAAATCCATTACTGCAAGACCGGGATTCGAGGCCACGAATAAATGAAAGTCAAGGTATCTACCACTGGGCCAACACTGCTCTACCATTTATATTGACACATGTTCCAACTTTCTACATCAAACATTTCACCCACAGCAAGTTGCAAAGGCGACAGTAACGCTACAACAGGTTGTGGGAACCACTGCGGTAACAGCTGTTCCGACTACAAGGAAGTGAACAAGACCTGCTTCTCAGGCTGCAGGTATAACAGCTGCAACTGCAGGGATGGTTATGTATACCATGAGGGGTTGGAGAAATGTGTTCTGCCTGATGATTGCTGTAAGTATAATCTACGTATCTATAAAAATAATAAAAATACTATGACCGTAAAAAGCTTAAAACAAGCAAAAAAACTATGAAAAAAAACCCTACAAAATGAAAAAAAAATAACCCCGAAATTATGACCCTACGTAAGCACATCTGAATTTTTTTGATTGAATATTGTCGCGTCGGGTGACCGCTCTGTTTTTCGAGTCAATTTTAGCATTTATTTGGATAGTTAAGTTGTGTAAGTAGTTAGTTTTTTAAGTAGTTTCAATTGTAATTACAATTAATTCTATTCAATTGTAACTCAAAAATCAACGGTGGTAGCACACGGACAGACAGACGGATAGACGGTCAAGAGAGTGATCTTTTATAAGGGTTCTTTTTTTTACCTTTTGAGGTTCGGAACCCGCAATACGAGTAGGAAAATAAGAACAGGTTAGAAAACCTTTTGTTTCACTGCCGTCATCCTACCTTTACTCGCGTCTCTCGAAGGTCCCTGTCTATTTGGGGGTCTTTGAGTCACAAGTCGCCATTTTTATAGTAATTTCGATATTTGAAATCTAATAGGTACGCTAGGTAGGATGGTTCCAATCTTTAAAATATAAAGGAGCAAAATACTTATTAAGAAATCTCTGAAACTCAGAAACGGGTTCCATTTTAAACGTAGGCGTATATGAAATAATTTTAGAAATTCGACCTCTAAATTGTAAATCTATAGTAATATTATAAAACTGAAGAGTTTGTTTGTTTGTTTGTTTGAACGCGCTAATCTCAGGAACTACTGGTTCGAATTGAAAAAATCTTTTTGTGTTGGATAGTCCATTTATCGAGGAAGGCTATAGGCTACTTTTTATCCCGAAATTCCCACGGGATCAGGAGTTACGGGGGTGAAACCGCAAAGCGCTGCTAGTAAATAAATAAAAAGGCTGTTAAAGTTTGTAGTTCATAGTTACGTAGGTATGTTGTGATTGTTCGAAATCAATATCACTTTTAAAGTGACACGAACGCGGGTAAAACCGCGGGGCGCAGCTAGTAATTTTATAAATAGATGCCCTGCCAAAAGCCCAAAACAAACACCAAAAAGGTAGACTACCTACGCCTCACTCCATATCTCACACAAACATTCACCAAATTAAATTCAAAAGGTGTTTTCACAAGTTTTTTAAAACCCTTGGTTTTATGGAACCGCTGACTTTTAACCATTAAAGAGGATTACATACCATTAAATTTTTAACGGCATTTTAAATTTGCAATTTGACCTGTTTCATCTCATAAATTACAACAAAATGTTGTGCTATTGATGTCAATCGCTCGCTTGAATAGTTTGTACTTTATGCTTCGGTACGGTCGGCTGCATAATTGCAGACCCACCGTAGAGCTCCAAAAAGGCTGTTATAAGAATGTTTTCAACGCTAGCAAGATTTAAGACACCTGCTTTAGTTAAAGTTTAAAGTCTTCTAACTCATCAATTTATCAAAGAAAATTATTAGAATGAAAACATGCCAATAATAGTAATTTTAGAACTCTACCGGGGGCTGCAATTATGCAGCCGACTGTACATGTTTGATTATATAAAAAAGTAGGTATAACTTCAACATACTTAATAAAACTTTTAAGTGATTTGCAAAATAATAGGTATATAAAAATATAAAAAAGAACAAATACAAGCCTATTTTATAATGAATTAATTACCTACACAAAAAATAACAAACGCCAAAATCGGACAATATATTAAGGTGTAAGGGTACCGGCGCTCTCTCCATACAAACGTAGTCGACTGTTTCCTTGCTGGAAAATGACATTAGCACAAATATTTTTGTGCCATAAAACCTATAACTGCCATTAATATGTCCCTATGTTTTGGTTTTTTCATTTTCTAATTACCATAGAAATTAAAATTTAAAAACAAAAAACCATAAGGGCATGGCCATGACAGTTATAAGTTTGATGCAACAAAAATATTTGCTCTAGTGTGTACCCTTTCCTCTTAAGGGGTTCTTCTTTTAATAATATTGTCAGATCTTTTCGTTTATTTTTGTATAAATAAGTACATGGTATGTAACCCTCTTAATTGTCCAACCTTCCCTATCAGGAATGTTGAACAAACAATTTCATAATTACAAGAATTCTTTTCTCATTTACGTTGTTTTTTTCTTTTTCAGGAAAGTTCTTTTAACTGAGAGTGCTATCGGATAAAGTTTAAAGTTATTTTTGTTAAGAACTGAAGGCAAGTGACCTACTTATTTCTAATATAAAAGTTTGAAAAGACTTTTGTCAGTTGAGAAAGTTTTTATTGTACAAAAGTACTCAAAACCTATTGATATAGAAATACCTACTATTTTATGTATTAAACCTATAACTTTTTAGGGTTCCGTACTTCAAAATCTAAAAAAGGAACCCTTATAATATCACTTTCTTGTCCGTCTGTCTGTCTGTCCGTGTTTCACCACCGATTTTCTCAGGAACGGGTAGACCTAGCAAATTTTCATACGAATGTCGAATTCATTGATAGATAGATGGCACACTCTATAAATATTATTAGCTTTTTTATAAGGTCTGGTATGCGGGCCAATTATATAAAAATAAACCTAGAAAAAACTCCTTGTTCTATTGGAAGAAATACAGTCAAAAACTCACGATAAAAATAATAATGCTAAGGACAATCAACGGCTTACTAAGTTGTTAACACCAATACCGAATTCGAACTCTGTACGAATTTATTTATATATTTTTTTATTTAGTTTCATGTACTTATAATTTATTTTTTCAGAGGTTACGTTACCTTTTATAACCTTTTATTTTATAACCTGGATAAATAATTATTCTAAGTTTTTTTAAATTATACCGCTCGACTGATTTTGTGCAAACTTCACATAAACCATCTACTAAATAGTCCGAACAAAGCTTAAACATTTGGTTTGGATAGGTGAGCCCGTTCTTGAGTTATAAAATTACAAAGAAAAGTGGCATTGATTTTTATAGATATAGATTTGCCACTATAGCTAAACGTATACACAAATCGATCGAAGCCAAAACATTAAAAAAGACATAAAAAATATATTTACCTATGGATATTTGTTGGATTATTTACAAAACCCAATTTCCACAAGCAAAAAAATATACGTAAAAATAAAATCTATTCCTCATCCCGACACTGAAACTGAATATAAATGTTCCAGAACAAACAAGAGATATGATTAAGTAAACCTCAAAGGCAATTACGGAAGAAAAACATTTATCTTGGCCAACTATGGATTACAGGCTCATGTATGTAAACTTCGCGGCTGATATTCAGCTTTGTGATTTTATACAAAACTAATTTTTTTTAAGTCACTTTGGAAAAAATCTTCTGTTTTTCTCCGTTAAGCTTAGATGAATAATTCAGGTAAATAATGGAAGTATGTTTGTATGTCCTCAATTTTCTCCTAAACTGCTAGACGGGTTGAAATAAAACATTTTCCTTTGGATAGCTCGTAATCTGAGCGAGAATTTTATTATGACGTCTAGATTGATTTGCTGTTTGATTTGGCAGCAATTTGAATACCTATATTTCTAATATTATCTGCTTTCAATTATTGTGAGGAAATCCCATGTTTTGCATTTATTTGTTAGGAATTTAAGCAAGAATAACCCTTCAGAGACATTAAGACAAGTATTCCAACATATATTACAATTATTTAAAGCTACTTAAATAAATAGCTTTCCCTAGTTAAGGTGCCTTTTTGGATGGAAATGTCGATACCTTGGCCAAAGTATCAGTCATCCTTTTGGTTATCTGAAGCTAATACATTTTTTTTATTAATATTGTAACATTGTTTATTAAATAAATTTAAGTTTATGAAAAATCAAAATTTTAAGACTGAACATTCGTCACGCAATGGGTATCGGAAGACTGACCTTGGAATCAAAGCAGACTCCGAAAACATGGCGCGACAGTCTCCATGCATTTGATAGACACTGACCAAGCGTAACTCAGGACTGGATTGCATTGGAAAATATTAACGAGACCTTTGCCCAGCAATGGGACAATATAGGCTACCAAATACAGACCAAAACTATAACTTAAGTAGCACATATGTAACTTAATAAAATACTTTAGTACACTTAAGCCTCTCATTTTTTACTAAGCAAACCAAATTTAGGACTGGACTGCTTGGAAGCTTATTAAAGAGACCTGTGCACATCAGTGGGAGAATATAAGCTAACAAATAAAGACCAAAACTATAACTTAAGCAGCACATAACTTTATAAATTACTTTAGAATACCTAATTTACACCTTGTTAACTTAATTTTCAACTCTATTTTAATAATCATAAGATCCACGGCAAACGCGTTTTCAACCTTGTAATGTTCATTTAACTTTGTTTTGTTCTAAGTGAATTCTAATTCATACGAAAAGCCAGATAAGAATAAGAAATTCCAAATTTGATTGTGAAATGTAACGAATATTAAAATATCAATTTAGCGTTCTGAAAGTTTGGGCCCATAAATAAGTTAGCCAAGTTTGTAACTTGAGTTACTTGATGCGAACTTATACAGTATGCTTATGAGGTGTTGGAAAATTTTAAATATTGTTTTCAGTTTGAATACTTTAGGAAGTGTTTAAAATATCTTAGATGAGTAGAAGGTTGTCTAGTTAGGATATACTTTTGAGTTATGCTCAAGAAATCAAGACATTTATTGCGAAGTTGTGTACACAAGGATCATGTAGGCTTAATTAGACTTACCCATTACATGTTTGCAATATAATATACCTACTTATAAACTAAGTGATGATTTACATAATATGGATAAGTCATTTAATAAAATACCTTTGTTTCTTCATAAGATTCTGACAAAACATTAAAAAGTGTTTGAATCATTAATGGTATATTACTTTAAATTTATCTAATATATTTTGACTTAAACATGAACTCTCTTTTTCCAAAACGAGGTTTAAGGATAGTCTGAGATGTGGATTTAAACCTTAGATTTAGATACAGATTTACTCATGAACTATTGAGTAATAAGAGTTAAGAAAAAAAATTATGGTAAAATAAAAACGAAAATGAAATAAAACACATTAAAGCAATTAAAATATATATTGTTGTCTCAAAATCGTAATAGAACCAGATTTTTATTAATTATTTTTGTTCTCCTTTTCATTCAACTTTTGGCATTCGGATGTCGAAACGCAGATGTCGGATGAATTTCTAAAATAGGACTTACAGCATATGCATTTAGGGTTACAATTGAGTACGAAGGGGTAACAAACAACTGGTGTTTTGTCAACGTCCTTGCAGTATTCGTAGAGACAATCTGAAGGGCAAGGGTCCCATTCTTGCCCTTCAGATTGTCTCTATAGTTAAAAAGTAGCAGGTATGTACTACCTGCTACTTTTTAACTACCCCCTTTGAAAAATACAATACAGCCCTTAGGGATGAAGATAGTTGCACTATCACATATAGAATGTCATTTCTCGGTGTGCTTCTTTTCTCTGTTAACAATGATTAATAATAACATAAATTCTATCAGCAATGATGTTGATGACATTAAAGTAGCCACCTTTCGTTCTTATTTGCCTGAGCAATTGGTACCAACTTGTACTATCACTCCAAACAATAAATTGAAAATTGTGCATATCAATATTAGGAGTATAAATAAGAATTTCGACAATTTTATTGCTGTTTTGGGCACGACCAAAATTGAATTTGACGTGATCATAATGACTGAATGCTGGATTAAGTCAAATTGCTCTTTGAAGCTCTTGGACGGTTATACTTCTTTTGCATCTACAAATAATAAAATACAGAATGATGGCGTCGTAATTTTTGTTAAAACATGTCTAAAATACTCTGTTTCTGAACCCTCATTCCAGGATGCAAACTGCTTAGTATGTAAAATAGGCGATACCGCCGTCGTCGGAATTTATCGATCTCCATCATATAAAAACCTTACTAACTTCTTTCAAAGTCTGGAGGTCTTGGTTGATGGGTTAAAGTCATTTAGCACTTTAGCGCTCATTGGTGACATGAATGTGGACATAAAGGAAGTTGATAATATTGATTCAAATTACTCAAATTACATGGACAACATTTCTTTTCTAGGCCTTCTTCCCGCCTATCAATACCCAACTCGAAAAAATAGTTGCTTAGACCATATTCTATTGAGAACAAAAGTGAGGGCGCATACTGGGGTTTTGGAAACTCAAGTCACTGATCATTTGCCGACTGTACTATTCCTAGAACGTAATAAAAATATTTACAAACCTAAATCTAAAACAACTCGCTTAGACTTTGCTGCTATTAAAAACGAAATTGACCTGATTGATTTTACCCCAATTATGTTAACAACTGATGCTGACCATGCAGCAGATAACCTAATCTCTATCATACAAAATGTGATTGCCAAGCATACTACCCACAAGATGGTAAGCAGAAAATTCCGTATATTAAAACCCTGGTTAACCCCTGGACTCCTGCGCTGTATTCAAAACCGAGATAAAATGCATTATAAACTAAAAAAGCAACCTCATAACACAATATTAGAGACAACATACAAAAGGTACAGGAATTTCTGTAATGAACTTTTGAAGAAATTGAAGCGAGAATACGATAGCGAATTATTACAAAGCTCAAAAAACAATCCAAAGGCTATGTGGGACGCAATAAATAGGATATCTGGACGAAAAGGTCAGCATCAAATTCCTTTTGAACTTCTTAATCTTTCTGTTAATGCTAAAGAGTCAGCAAATGAAGTAAACAAATATTTCGTAAATATAGGAAAAAAATTGGCTGCTAAAATTGATCCTCCTCCTGAGAGACATAGCATTGCCTTGAGTAGTGGTTTTAGTGGTTATAACTCCCTTGGAATGGTGCCAGTTGGTGAAGATAGAGTGAACTCCATTATTTCCATGCTACGTAGTGATACAGCTGCTGGATGGGATAATATACCTGTGAGAGTAATCAGGTCTTCTCAAAAAGCCTTGATTGCTCCTATTACTTATATTTGTAATTTGTCTATTTGTAATGGAGTTTTTCCTAGGAGCTTCAAAAGAGCACTTGTGACTCCAGTCTTCAAGAGTGGGAATAGAGACCTTATCACCAACTACAGACCAATATCAGTCCTAACCAGTTTCTCGAAAATACTGGAAAGAATATTGAATGATTACTTGATCCAGTATCTCTCTAAGTATAGCTTGCTATCGAAAAATCAATATGGTTTTAGATCTGGAGTATCAGTCGAAGATGCGGTTGCCAAGCTAACTGAATCCTTAGTCAATAAACTGGACAAGAAAAATAAATGCTTTGGTATTTTTTTGGATTTGGCTAAGGCCTTCGATACGGTCTCTGTTCCCATCCTTATAGAGAAATTAGAGCGGATTGGTATTCGTGGCCTTGCCTTAGACATCTTTAAAGACTACTTGTCTGATCGTTATCAGGCTGTAAAGATAGATTCCGTGACTAGTGAGCAGGAGGAAATTAAATATGGCGTCCCACAGGGCAGTATCCTGGGTCCCACTCTTTTTATCGTTTATATAAATGATTTATGTGAACTATCTCTCAAGAACTGTGAAATATTTACCTACGCCGACGATACTGCCCTGGTGGCTTATGGAGATGACTGGATGAGTGCTAAAATAAACGCGGAAAATGCGCTTCGGACTGTTCAAAGCTGGTTGAGGAATAATTTACTAGCACTAAATGTAGATAAGACCAAGTACATGTCCTTCCATTTACCCCATACAGCCCGCCCTCCGGATATTGTCACTTTGACAGCACACTGCTGCAATGACACCTTGCCAAATTGCTCCTGTTCACTACTCACCAGAGTAAATGACCTTAAATATCTAGGTGTGGTTATTGATGAGACTCTTAATTGGCGACCTCATATAGAGGCTCTATCAATGCGTATCAGAAGACTGTTATATATTTTTAAGGGCTTGCGTATTTCTGCTGATAATTCTATCCTGAGTTTGGTTTATACATCTTTGTGTCAATCAGTCTTAGGATACTGTATTCCGATTTGGGGAGGTGCCCAAAAAACGATTATTAAACAAGTAGAGATAGCACAAAGGGCAGTTCTTAAAGTTATGCTTTCAAAACCACGGCTATACCCAACTGAAAAATTGTACGGTGACACCAAGTTTTTGACGGTAAGGCAGCTCTATGTTCTGCGTGCCATTCTGCGTCGTCACTCACAAATTCCTTATGAAGCTATTACGAACTACAAAACAAAAAGACGTGGTACTCTGATTTGTAGAGTACAGAGAAATCATACTGCTTTTGCTTCTAGACAATATAATTCTTTAAGTTGTAGATTGTATAATGAGATTAATATAAAATTCAATATCTATGAATTAAATAAGTTTGATCTAAAACTTAGGTTAAATAGTTGGTTGCAGTCTCTTTCTTATGACAGTACTGAGAGTCTTATTGAGAAAACTGTTTAATTCCTAATTTTATTTTTGGGTCTGTTTTACTTTTTAGATAAGCACTAACAAATTTTTGCTTTTAGTTAAACAGTATGTACACACATTTTAAACTACATCTATTTTCCTAAAACTATAATATAATATAATAGGTATCTCAAAATGGAGTATCTCACATCCCACTATTCCTAAAATACGAGCATTGCTCAGTTTAGGAATATAATGTGACACAAAAGATATACCTACCTCCTTAATTAGCAACAACCTTTATTATTTAGTAATAAGTGCCTTAAATATTGTACTTGTATATTGTTGTGTACTTTGCTGAATAAATTATTATTATTATTATTATTCTTCGTTGGGTCGTGTGCAGTTGACTGGAGCTGAAATGTAAATAAGTTTTAGCACAGAAGACTAATAGTTCCAACGGATCACTGAACTCACTTTACTAAAGGAATGCGACTATTTCACATTTTTAAAACATACGTTTTTTTTATACTTAGCCAAAAACGACCAGTACATTTTATTTATCTTACTGCGTAAAGGCTCGCAGCAGAGTACCATGGGAGTATGCAAGCTTTACCAGAGAAAACCGTATGTGGCGACGCTGTATCGGAGATCCTAGATCGCGCAAGCGAAGTTTTTCTGAAGATAAGCTCATATACAAGTTCCAACGAAGCATCGTTGGGCCGTGGCCTACCGGGTATAACACCTGCCCAGTGGAAGATCTTCCCTTTGGAGGTACATACAACCTCGTACCTCCAAACGTACATTCTGTCTGCGAGAATTCTTATAAAACCCTACTTTTTTTAGATAAATTATGCCAATAACCAAACAACCGATTGGCTCAGACTTGTTGCCCTAATGCAGCAAACTAAACAAATTGAAGAATACTTTTGGGACACATTGCGCAAGTCTCATTACTTAGAACACAAAATAAACACCGTACAAAGTCGATTCTAGTCTAGATTGCTTGCTTGTTACACTTACGACATTCCGAAGACAGAATACATCTAGGATCTTCAACACTCAGCCTTTTATGGTTCAATTTACACATACATCCTGAGTAACAAGGAGCGAAAGGTGACGTCTCACATACGACCAATGCCCGGCTGTCGTCTCTAGGGCAATCGTTTGTAGGGCACTCGTATCTACAGGGAACGAATGTAGCATTTGGACCACAGGGGTTGCCACCTGTTAAAGAATAAAATACAATCTTTGTAAATGTATCGATTCAAGAAGTAAATATCTAGCTGCGCCCCGCGGTTTCACCCATGTAAGCCTATATGTTAATACAGATCTCTATCTATATAGAATACATACCAAGTTTCATTGCAATCGGTTCCGTAGTTTTTGCGTGATGGAGTAACAGACACACAAACTTATACTTTTATATATTAGTAGGATAGGATGAGAGTACTATCATAAAGGAAATGTGGAATCTAAAAAAGGTATTAATTAATACTATTGAATTAGTTTTTCTAAAAGGGACGAACTAAGAAACCGACTCCCATCTATAAAGCAATTACTTTAATGATGCAATGCCCATTTATACGGAATGTTTGTGGCATTTTGGCCACAGAGGGTCCTGGGAAAACAGTAATAGAATTAGAGGGTCTAATCGGAAAGTATTTATTAAGTTAAGAAGCAGACACCGGCAGTTCATCAAGCTGATAGCTGAACTGTTAGCGCAAGCTATATCCATCAATATAATTTAATAAGATATTTCGATACATTTGCATTGGTTTTTTTTAAGACGCTTCGAAGTGATGTAATGCATTGCATAATTCTTATTACTTAAATATAGAATTTTGATTTTGACTTTGGTAACATTCTTGCATACATTTAGTGAAAATCAGATCAAAGGGCAAGGTTGAAGGCATTCCTATATGGAGGCGTTAGAGTCACTGTAGTGTCCGATGTAAGATTTCAGACGCTTGATGTTAGATGTCCTTTTTATTTAAAATGGACAAATGTGCCTTAGCCATCATCCCGCCACTGCCCGGGGGAGAGCAACGAGGGTATGTCGCCCATCACTTTCAGGCCAGTAGGGACTGGCCTGAAAGTGATGGGCGACCAGAGGTTTAGCCACTAAAACTCCACTGATTCTTTGCTTATCATGAAGTCAGGGTGACTGGAACGTGGTGCAATTCTACCGCGGCACCCGGCGGCGATGCTCCGTTTGCGGGCGGACCCTTCTCCGAAATGTTAGATGTCCTACTCAGTCGTCAGAATTCAAAAATCAGTCAAAATGATCAGTTACCTATTTATAAGACTATTTATTACCTTTACACTCATCAGGAAGTATACAAACTCCATCATCAGACAGTATATATCCAGCATAACATTCACAACCGATTGGTATACATTTTTTCTTGCAAGGGGTAGCGTTTGGTGATGAACAGGTCGAAGGGCAAGATTGAGGACATTCTTTTATTGAAGCATTAGGGTCGCCGTTGCACGTTTGGTTGGCTGGAAGAATGAATTGTCTTGTTATGTAGTTGTCTTGTTTATTATGCATAACTACTCACGCTGAACGACCGTTAGAAAGGCGTGGGCTAAAAGTTAGGCACGAAAACTGCGTTGCCTCGCGCTTGCTCCATAAATATGATTTTATAGTTTTATTTTATTCTGCTGATAGACAACTATACCATGTACTTATAGATATTGAACGCAACTTTCCAAACATCTATTTTTTTTAGACAATCATTCGTAAATAAGATAAACAATAAATATATTTCTGAAATGGAAACGACTAGAATGATGCCAGTAGAATTTTCAGGGCAACACAAAAGTCAACAGAAATACGCCAATTCAGTGTGAGTGGTTATGTTTATGTTGAGACTAGGTCAGTCTGGTGTTTGAAGGTCAAGACAGCCATCTCATAGTTTTAGGGTACTTAAAGTCCTAAACCCCAAATCCATAGGAGTCAATCGAAACCCGCCCATAATCATACCTACAATGACATCGATAATTTATACCTTTTTTTTGGCCTGGGGAAACCCGGTCGGGTACCACTCCGTTGTTAGGGCCAACGAAAGTGATTATGTCGGGCTCCAACCGAGTAAAACCCCAAGGTGCTCCATCTCGATGCCTATTGTCGGGGCTACGGGGATGGCTTCGGTAATTTATACCTACAACGACACCGGTCAGCTCTACTGAACTAATTAAGACTCTGTTCAAGATGAATGAGATTTGACAGCCACATACGAGCACATGCCAGGAGATAATCCAGGGTAGCCATCGTCAGACACGACGACATCATTATCGTCTTAATATAATGTAATTTGTACGCTAATGATACTTACCAGGACAGTCTCCAATCTTAATACAAGTACCTCCACACACATCTAGAATGTATCCACTTTGACAGTTGCATTCGTTATTGGTTTCCGAAGGTTGTATGTATTCACAGTTCGGAGGATTGGGTACGGCGCAAGTCGGTCTACAGTTTTGAGGTACGTCGCATTGCTTAGCTGAAATGTTGAAATAATAAACATTTGCAGAAAACGATCAGTCTTAACATGACATTTTACAAAGGGTACTAGGTATTTTATAAATTCTATTTGTAAAGAAGAAACTGTAACAGCTGGTTCATCCTCATAAGTCTCGGTTACGGATGGGAAAATTGGAGTAAAATTGGAAGTCATGGCTCCACACACATAGGTAATGTAGTAGAAACCAGTGTTGGCCTAGTTGTAGATACTTCAGCTTTCATTCCGAGATTGAAGATTCAAATTTCAGGAGATCGTACACTAATGAATGTACAAAATGTATTTGTACAAAATGACTTTGCTCTTGCGATGAAAGAAAACATCACGGATTTCATCCGCAACTTAGTTGGTTCCAGACGTAATTACAAATTCTTTCCTCTGGGAACAGTTGACTAAGCTGAAAGAGGAGATACGTGCTGTAAAAGCCTACTCCATCCTCATGCAAAAAAGAGGACTAGTTGCTGAAAACGACCCGTATACAAGTACAAGAAGTACTTGTTACTCTCAATTTGGCACAATGGCGGGTTCAATTCCCGCCTCAGTCAAGTATTTCTGCTCAGATATTTGTCTGTTATCTGGTTATTGCTATGTATTATAAATATATATTTACATAAGAAAAGTATATAAGTAGTATATCCCTTATCTAGCACCCATAACATAAGTCTAGTTACTTAGCTTGGGGCTGGATGACGATGTCTGGAATGTCCTGCAATATTTATTTACTAGCGGTGCTCCTCGGTTTCACCTGCGTGAGTCCCGATCCCGTGGGAATATCAAAATGAAAAGTATATAGTCTTCCTCGATAAATGGACGATCACAAAAATATTTTTCCAATTCGAACTAGTAGTTCCTGAGATTAGCGCGTTCAAACAAACAAACAAACTCATCAGCTTTATATAATAAGTATAGATTTAAATTAAACACTCACGGCATTGATTCTTCGGAACGCAGTCTCCAATATCATCCCTATAATACCCTTCGCAACATACACATTTCGGTTGGCAATTCTTAGGGTCAGGTACACATGTGTTGTTTGTTAGAAGATCTATACAGTTTTCAGCCAGACATTCTGATGCGCAGGGATCGAAAACTTCATTTGGTCGACTGCAGGTTACTTCGGCTGGCAAAAACACATTGCTCATCAGTACTAACCATTTTTGGACAAATACCTTTCTTTGCCTAACAGTAACCCTACTGTTAGGCAAAGAAAGGCATGGTAAAAGAGAGAGTAAAATGACGGGTAGGTTGTATCAAGAACGCAGCCGCAGTAGAGACATGAAAAATTCTTGGTCTAAAAGAGTTCTCACTTTAATGCAATAACTTAACACTTAACCGAAAGTTATTAGATTAGCAACCTGCGTAATTATAACAGCTTTATGACGTCATATATATTTGGTTTTAGCAAGTAAACCCTAAGTCTTCTTATTGTTTTTAAACACGTCAACAATATATATTTTATACCTCCGTATAATTTAGCGTCAGGAATATGATTCATATATGATACAATAATATGATGGTTTTTAATGGTTTGTATCATTAATAGAAACTGTTATTTTTTTATTTATTTTGTTAAATGCACGTCGTGAATCGTAAATTGACTACTAGTTATCACATCACTATCACTAGGTACATAGTATAAAACATAGTCGCTTCCCGCTGTCTGTCCCTACGTATGCTTAGATTGTCTAGACTTAGTTTTCTGTTACCTTTTTGACTTTTGTACGTGTAGTGTAATTGTAAAATAAACTTATTTCTTTCTTTTGCTTTCTCAGATCTTTAAAATTACGCAACGGATTTTGGTGCGGATCACTACGTGAAGAATAAAACAAAGTCGCTTCCCGCTGTCTGTCCATATGTATGCTTGCTTACATTGTTTTCTGTTACCTTTTTGACTTTTGTAATTACAAAATAAAGTTTTTTCTTTCTTTTGCTTTCTTAGATCTTTAAAACTACGCAACGGATTTTGGTGCGGTATTTTATAATAGATAGAGTGATCACTACATCACTATCACTACATCAGTATCACTAAATCACTATCACTACATCACTATCACTACATCACTATCACTACATCACTATCACCACATCACTATCACTACATCACTATCACTACATCACTATCACTACATCACTATCACCACATCACTATCACTACATCACTATCACTACATCACTATCACTACATCACTATTACTACATAGTATAAAACAAAGTCGCTTCCCGCTGTCTTTCCCTATAAACAAAATAAAGTTATTTCTTTCTTTCTTAGATCTTTAAAACTACGCAACGGATTTTGGTGCGGTATTTTATAATAGATAGTGATTCAAGGGGAAGGTTAATAATATGTATAATACATATAACAAGTAACATTATTATATCAGTCCATTTTGATTGTGAGCTTTAAACTGTAGAGGTACTGTATACGTAATCAAAAATTAATTACTCTTGGAAGACAGCTTGTTAGAGATAAAAGCCAGAGATAACAAGAATTTCATATCAATAGAATTATGAAGTAGGTAGATAACTAGGAAAGTCACCGCATTGCGTCCCAATAACCATAAATTAAACTGGCAAAACGAAGAACAAAAGGATGCTCACCTTAATTAAACACCTTCATACATCGATAACTAACGAAGATCTCATTAATTGGCTCTCTAATAAATAGGTACCGAAAATCTTCCCTAAAGGAATTAATATCCAAGTACAAGTAAAGCGACTTATTCAGCAGAAATCAATATTTAATTAAATTTCGATGTACCTAATGATTGTTTGAAAACGATTTATTTAAAAAGGATTTACTTCTAAAAATATGGTTGTCTGTAAAGGCGGTTTACGGACGATACTTTTACGTGATAACGTCATAAGAAAACATTGATGGTTACCATAGCAACGATGATACGTTGCTATGGTTACCTTGTCAATAACATGACTCACGGGAACGTGAACAATGTCATCACACTTCTTTGAGAGTGCCGGTGTTCATCGATTTAAAGACGTTATCACGTTAAAAATGTTATAAGTTTGATGTGTCTGTCTGTGGCATCGTAGCTCCCAAACGGATGAACCGATTTGGCTTTTTTTCTTTTGTTTGTGGTATATACAGATTTAATCTCTATGCAAACTGGCGCAAATTAAAGGTCGTCGAAACATCAGGCGGGAATCACTAAGATGCTACTAATATTGGTACCGAAGGCTCTCTCCATACAAACATACTCGTAGTCGACTGTTCTCCCTGGATAATGACACTGGAGCAAATATTTTTGTTGCAACAAATTATAACTGCCATGACCATGTTTCTTATTTTGTTTTTTAATTTCTATTATTTAAAAATAAAAAAACTCAAACATAGGGGCATAGTCATGGCAGTTATAGGCTTTATGGCACAAAAATATTTGTGCTAGTGTCATTATCCAGGGAGGAAACAGTCGACTACGTTTGTATGGAGAAAGCGCCGATTAAAGCTAAATAGCGTGGCCGTAGAAGCGAAATCGAACAACTAACACTTATTCGAAAATCGACTTTATCTCATTTCATTAAAGTTTAAAGTTGGCCGCACGTTTTGATCTTACCCTCGCATTGATATCTCATCCCGTTCTAAATTTTTTTTGAAAAGTAAGGTTTTGTAGCAGAATTGAACATTAAATAATAGAAGTATAAATTGAGAAGAAGAATTGAATAACTGACCAATAAATGATTAACTTTCTAGATGACCCATTATGGTGTCGAATATAATGCATAATGAGCGTTAATCAGTTTCGCCTCAACGCAAATACTAAGAATGCAAAAAAATATATGTGGCAAAAATGAACAATGTACATTATCTTTTGTTGTCTGTTTAACAAATTTCATAAAATAATATTTAATTTCAATTGAACATTTTACACTACAGTTATTCATTTTTACACAACTCTCAACTAAATAATTTTCATTTAATGAATTTTGAAATCCTGGCCGCCATTGAGGGAATAGGCGTGACGTGAGTAGCGGGGCGCGCGCGGGCGATCTGCGCCGCACCGCGCGCGCCCTCGCACCGCCCGGCGCCCGCGTGCTATGAACTCGCTCACTTCGGACTTCTCGTTCATCACGAGCGGCAGTGTACGAAACAGTGCAGTATTTTATTGACGAGCTGGTAAAAGAATCGCGTCAGTATGAACTCACGAGGAAGAGCTATGGTGGAACTATTGCGTGGTAAAACTCAACGACGTAAATCGATAATTGAGGTAAGTCTTAATTTGTGTTTTACCTAATCTACAATAATACTATAATAAAGAGGTAAGATTTGATTGTTTGTTTGCATTAAATAGGCTCCGAAACTACTGGACCGATTTTGCTGAAACTTGGTATACGGATACATTGATTCATTGAAAGTAACATGAACCATTTATTATCCTGATATTATAAATGCGAAAGTAACTCTGTATGTCTGTTACATACAGAGTTACTTTCGCATTCGCATCGCAATCAATGCTTTCGCATTTATAACGTTTTCACACATACATCACTGAACTACGTTTCGCCTAGGCTGACCAACTTTTTTAAACATTATTTTGCGTCCATTTTCTGGCAATGGATGTGTCGTTTTGGTGCTCAATGGGGTGGGGTTACCTACGATCTAATCCCGATCTATTATTAAACCTTGTAAAATTTTACACAATATTATTCTAAGTATAAGCGAGCGATCGCACACTATTATTAAGTCATTTGTTTGATTTTTTGCAGGATAACGAAGAAACTATTATCAGACCAACTGATTTCGAATCTCACAAAACCAAAGATGTGTCTATAAGCAATGAAATCCCTAAAGAAAATGATGTTGAAATTAGTAAATTCTCTTTAGAAAAAGATACCGAATCAGAAAACAATTTAGATTTATTTTTCCTATCTAATACACACACATCTGCACCAACTTCTGTTGAACGATATTATGAGCAAATAGCTCAACCAATGTCAGCTCCTTTGCCTATCAATACACTTGTTAGTCCCATATCCCTGAACATAAGTTGCGAAGCTGTTGAAGGAGCTAGTAATGACTCGTCACCGATCAGAGGCTCTCCCATATCAGGCATTTTTCAATTGTCAGATGAAGAACCATTTATAGATTCAGAAACGTCGTGGTTACCAGAATCGGATGAAGAAACAAGGAAAAAACGAAAATGGAAATTTACAGTTAGTAACTCCAGTTCAGAAAGCGAGGCAAATCTATCACATGAAAAAAAATACAAAAAGAAGACAAAATGTAAGAAAATGAGAAAAGTTTTTGGCAAAACCCCTAAAAGCTCTTCTAGTGAAGCTAATGATGAATCTTATATAAAAAGAATCGCTAAAAACGCTGGGAGTAACATTAACAATGAAAAAGACGTTAGACTCGATGGAAAAGGAAACACTATTTTTAAGAATCGCACTGTCGCTGAAACAACAGACTGTGAAACAGACTATGAGGAACTGAAAGAGAATGAAGAACCGATTGAAAATGAAAAAGCTAGAGAAAATGAAGTAGTTAGAGAAAATGAAGAAGGTAGAGAAAACGAAGAAGGTAGAGACAATGAAGAAGCTAGAGAGAATGAAGAACCGAGACAGACACAAAATACACAGACGAAAAAAATTGTAAGATGGAAAAGGAGTAACAAATCAGAGTGGAAGAAGGTAAAAGAACAAAAAAAGAAACGCCAATGTTTACCATATGTAAATACTAAAGGAAAAGTGTTAACGGCTAAATTACCAAAACCTCCAAAATGTGGTGTTTTATGTCGAAATAAATGCACAGAACTATTTTCAGAAACACAGCGTTTAGACTTATGTAAGGAGTATTGGGCTATCGATGACTTTCGCTTGCAAAAAGAGTACTTGTTGAAGCGTATCATAGTTAAACCAGTTGCTAGACCTATTAAGAACTTACCGCCAGAGAAGCAACGATCTTCAAGTAGAGAGTTTGGGTTTTACAAGGACAATAAACTTTTGAAAGTTTGTAAAAGCTTTTTCACTACTACATTGTGTATTTCAAATGGTCCGATAGAAACGGCAATCAAAAATATTAACGAAAATGGATCATTTCAGGGTAATGACTTTCGAGGCAAAACAAAACCTGCAAATAAGACTCCAGAAGACCAACATAAAGAAGTAAAAGAACACATCGAAAGCTTTCCAAAAAAAGATTCTCATTACTGTCGAAAAGATACAACCCGACAATACTTAAGTGAAAACCTATCTATTAGTAAAATGTATGAATTATATGAGAGCAAAATGAAAAATGAAAACAAAATCCCAGTGAAATTTAACGTATATAAAAAAATTTTTGGAACAGAGTATAATTTAGCCTTTTTTCACCCAAAAAAAGACCAATGTTGTCTGTGCAATCGATATGAGCGCACACCGAATCCAGATAATGTGCTGAAGAAAGAATACGACGATCATATCAAAAGAAAACAGGCATCCTATGTATCAAAAGATATTGATAAACAAAGGTCTGAGCATGATGAAACTTTTCTTTGTATAACAATGGACTTGCAGAGTTTATTACAGATACCATCCACTTCAGATAGCCTTATGTACTATAGTCGCAAGTTAAACTTATACAATCTTTCGATTTATGAGTTTAAGCCCCCAGAAAATAATGCACACTGTATTATTTGGACCGAGATTAACGGAAAAAGAGGAAGCATCGAAATTGCTTCAGCCATTAACGAATGGATCAAGACGATACCAGAAAATGTAACTGAAGTCACAATTTATTCCGACACCTGTTCTGGACAGAACAGAAATCAATATATGGCAGCATTTTTGTTACATTTAGTTCAAGTGAGCCCTAACTTACATGTAATTGAACAAAAATATCTAGAAAGTGGGCACACTTTTATGGAAGTTGATTCGATGCATAGTGCCATTGAAAAGGAAAAACGATTTTTCGATGTCTATTCAGTAAGTGACTGGAAAGGTATAATGCAGAGAGCTCGCTCGAGGCGACATAGTAAAAATGTGCTTTCATACAAGGTTAAAGAACTTTTTTTTGATGATATGATTGATATCAAATCTTTAGCTTCCCAAATATTGATAAACAAAAGTGTTTGCTCCGACGGAAGCAAAGCCAATTGGCTAAAGATAAAATGCCTCAGATTTGAAAAGGGTCTACCTGGAGTCATTCAGTACCGGTATGACTATGATGGACCATATTTATTGATGGACACAAGTACTAGGACATCTAAAGCTAGGCAGACAAGAAACAGGGCAACTACAGTATTAGATATTTCTAGATTATGCCTAGAAAAGGCATACCAACAACCTCTACCTATTTCAGAAGCGAAAAAAAAGGATCTGATAAACTTGTGCAAAAAAAATATAATACCAGTTGAGCTACACCCATGGTATGAAAGCTTGCCATCAACAAGTCAGTCAGTTATTAGCTCCGATTCAGAGTGAGTTAAGAAATTGAGATTAAATAACTAAGTCCAAGGGGTTAACCTAGAGCTTAAATGCTGTTGATTTTTATAGTTTATTTAGTTCATTTTAGTGGTTTTACTTCAACGTTACAGCAGAATATAGAAAATGATTATTTAAAATAAAACATTCTGCTTTTTAATTTCTTCAATTAGTCAAATAATTTGATTTTTCTTATTTTTAATTAAAACAAAATACATTGATTTGTCTAACTTCCAAGTGTTTTATTTTTATTTAAAGTACCTACCTAATTAGTATAATTATTATTATCAATGATTTTTTTTATTTTGGCATATTCGAAAAAGTAGACAAAAGTTTTTGATAAATTATTATTGCAGTGGAATAATTAAATAATGATAATTAGCATTGTCGATTTTCAACCTGATGTTCATTAAGTGAAGGGCAAAACTGAACAACTAACACAATAAAGTAGATAACTACATGTTAGTTCCGAAAACTCGTTGAAGCAAAATTAGTTAACTCTTTAATGCCATTTTAAATATTTAGGAAATATAATATGGGTTTTACAATAAACTTAAAAAATGCACAATGAACCTTTTATTAACATATAAAAATACCGACGGTAAAAATATTAACAGTAAAATATTAATGTCAGTATTTGTCAAAAAAAAACACTAAATCAGCTTTTTCTCGTAGAAATGGTTTTGTTAGTTGTCTAATTTCGCTTCTACGGCCACGAATAGGTTATTTTCCATCCAAAGGTTGCCTGGAAGAAATCGATTTATAAGACCGCCTATTTATGCATCTTATACTTACTAGGTATTACTTTACTTTGCTTGAATAATTAGTACTCAGTGTGATTATTATTTTCAACACGTTAACTATGTCTTAAGTTGGCCGAGTGGTATAAGCCGCCACCCGCTACACCAACCGACGTGGGTTCGATCCACAGGTTGCGTTGTTACACTGCATGGATTGTTTAAAATAGTGCTGCACAGGATTGTAAACGTTACGCTACTAGTTAACTTTTGAGCGTCGATTGTACCTACAGACATAGGTAACTTATTGACGAACATTTCGTAAAATAACTATACATATAAAATGCTTTGTCCTGACTGACTGACGGATCAACGCAGAGCCTAAACCACTAATCCTAGAGACCTGAAACTTGGAGGGTGTGTTTTTTGTATGACGTAGGCATCCGATAAGAATATTTGGATAAGATTTAATTTCAGAAATTCAATCCCTTAGTAGGTAAAAGAGGGGGGGGAGTTTGTATGGGACTACGAGATTTTTGGTCAATTTTCGACTTTTACGCGGACGAAGTCGCGGGCAAAAGCTAGTTATTAAATAAGAGACGCTAGTACAACATGTTTCTTGTTAATGAAGTAGACAGTACAATAACTTACCTAATGTTTTGAGAAACAGTTACTTGGAGTGACCTTTGTTGGGTTCTTTTGGTGATTAGTAGAGGGCATGAGGAACGTAGTACCTAGCCGTCAAAAATAGTGCTGCTTTTTTGACGGGAGCAAGGAGGGACGATTTCTAAATTCATTTTATAGGATTCCGTACTTCAAAAGGTAAAAAGGAACCCTTATAATATCACTTTTTTGTCCATCTTTCTGTCTGTTTGTCCGTGTGTCACCACCACCGATTTTTATTTGCTAATGAACTTTAGTGGATCAAAATTAAGTTGCAAGATTCCAATCGAACAAACATGCATACATACATACATTGCAAGTTAAATAATAGTAGATAATGCACCAAGGGAATAAAGCAATGTCTTATGTTGCGGGTGGCATGTTGAACCCCGAGTGTAATGAGGGACTTAGAGTTAACTCCTGAGCGAAGCGAGGGAGTTATGTAGAGTCCTGAGTGAAGCGAGGGGTTTAGGCCGCCCAAAACGAAGACATGCTTTATCCCGAGGTGAATACTCTACTTTTCACACCGTCAGTCCAATTTTTTTTTTAATTCTTGTGTTGGCTAGTACCGTTTTTGAAAAAAATCCACTTAAAAAAAATGGTGCAATTGCAATGAGATGGTAGTATAATGATAAATATTTGGTTTCAGAGAATATTCCTGCCAAGAAACATTGAAGTTTAACTACTACACGACTGTCATCTTTGAGACAACATCATCGTATACTTACGACAATCTCGAGCCAGGACACAGGTATCATCGTCATCGCTCTTTCGCTTATAGTATTCCTTGCACATGCACCCAGGCGGGCAAGGTCTGCCAGGCTTGCAGGCGAAAATCGATCGACTGTCATCTTCAGGACAATTTTGATTGGGACAACGGAAGCTGCAGTCGGCATATGTGCCATTTACGCCGCAAGGATTACCACCTAAAGAACGTCAAAGTACTATAAAATTGGACTATACTGTACCCACCATACTATACAGTGGCAATTTCCTACTTCTTTTTACGAGTCCAAGTACACATTTACAGTCAGCAGCATAATTGCAGACCCACCGTAGACTTCAGAAACTACTATTTTTGGAATGTTTTTATTCTAATAATTTTTGTTTGATAAATTCATAAGTTAAAAGACTTTAAACTTCAACTAAAGCAGGTGTCTAGAATCTTACTTATGTTGAAAACATTCATATGACAGCTGTTATGGAGCTCTACGGTGGGTCTGTAATTATGCAGCCGACCGTACAATGAGTACATGTTTGAAACAAACCACCTAAAACTACAAATTTCCGTAAATAGACTGCACATTAAAAATCATGTACAGTAGTTTTATTTTTCATTTTTGTCGTACAAGGCACCTTACCTACATTAATTTATTTATTCGTACCGACCCAATAAATCGGAATATAACAATATCTTATAATAGGTATGGGAATCAATATCTTCGAAAACCCAAGTATCCTTTAGTTATAGACTTTGCAACTAACCAAAAGACTGCATTGAAGTTTTAAATAGTACATTATTGCATAGGCCGGGAAATAAGCAATTGCAGGTCGAGTATGAGTTTCATTTGGCAATTGCCATTTCCGCGGAGGCATATATATATAGTGCTTTTCTCAAAAGAATGCAGGGAAGTAAAATATTGTCATTATTTTTGAGGAGGGAAAACGCGAGGTGTTGAGTTTGCGGACAAGGAGATGTAAATCCATTGCAGGAGCGTTTTTTAAATTTGGAACATTACAGTGCTCCAGCAATGTTGTATGAAACGGCGTGCTAATGCTAACGCTCTTGCAATAGATTTGACTCTCTTTGTCCGTAAATTCGACACTCCGCGTGTCCTTTTCGAAAATAATGACAATATTCCATGCATGTTTGAGAAAATAAAGTTTTCATTTATGGATTAATCGTCGGCAAAATAGAATTATATTTTGAATATAGAATCATTTCAAAGCCTACAAAAATAAAGCAAAGTTACTTTTCGATTTCTAACTGGACCATTTTCTTACAATAAAAACATGTAATACAAAAGGGGAAACATCAATCTAGCTTCACGAAGTAGAAGACGTATACTTTTACTCACATTCACAATCATCAGGTAAAACACATTTTCCTTTTTTCTCGGACAATATAAAGCCGGGTTTACACTGACAGCCGGCTGCTTTACATTTTTGCCCGCATGAACTGGCGTTTGGGGAGTCGCAAGTTGAAGGGCAGGGCCAAGGACAAACAGTTACTACTGCGTTGGGGTCGTCGTTACAACCATCTGAGGAAAATATTTTTTGTCAAAATTCATCTCTGAATATCAGCACAAGTAGATAAACGCAAAGAGTTGCGGTACAATGAAATCTTTTCGGTAGACAGTTCGCAGTCAGTTAACATTGTAAAAATGTGAAATTATTAATTTTGCATATTTTATCGTCTTGTCTTTTGTTTTTATTTCGATCATCATCTCGATCGTTTTTTGTTTCTATTTGTTTGTTTCTTATTCAAAGTTGGTGTTATGCGTATTTGGTATTTTGCTTAAATCGAAGTTGGTGTTATGCGTAGTTGCTATTTTGCGTAAGTGGTATTTTGCGAGTCATGCGTTTTGCGTAAAGGTGGTGTTTTGCGTAGTTGGTGTTATGCGTCTAAAGGCATATTTTTGTCTTAAGATACATAAACAAAAAAGGTATTTCATGTAAAAATATTTTTTTAATTTAATTTTAATTTGTGCTTAAAACATTTCATAGTTAAAAGTACAATTAAAAAAAGTAGCGCCATACTGAATAAAATATAAAATTAACTGTCGATGAAAAGTCTGAAAACTTTTTTAGAATTTAAATAAACCGCCGACTTTTATTCCTCATAACTTTCTGACGTCTAAACCGATTTCAATCGAACATAGCATAAGAAAGCTCCCGACTAATTCACCTTTCAAACAAAGAGACAAAATCAAAATCGGTTCATTCGTGCGGGAGCTAGGATGCCACAGACAGACACATACACGCACACGGACACGTCAAACTTATAACACCCCGTTTTTGCGTCGTGGGAATTAATTCAAGAAAGTTTTAGTTTATTTTTCCTTTGCTAACTTTGAGCTTTATACAAACAGTGTGCTAGAGCGGAAACTAGTGAAAACGAGATTCAAAGTAGGTAAGCTCAAACAACATCCCAATATTGAATGAATCTCAATATTTCTAACAGATATCCCAATAGTTCCAGCAGACTACCAGTTGGGAACTTTAGTTTGAAAACTATAATTGTTTCTATATACTTGTTCAAAACTGTGTACCTACCTATATTTTAAACAGATATATATGTATTTACGACGACCCAGTTCGCACAATGGTCACCATAATGGACTGCCAAACACGGGGTTGCGGGTTCGATTCCCGCCTCAGACAAGTATTTATGCTTAGATATTTGTCTGTGGTCTTGTTGTTTCTATGTATTATAAGTATATATTTACAAAAAAAGTATAAAAGTATAGTATATCCGTTGTCTAGCACCCATAACACAAGTCTAGTTACTTAGCTTGGGGCTAGGTGGCGATGTGTGGAATGTCCTGCAATATTTATAACCCCCGACGCAAAAACGACGGGGTCTGTTTGTCTGTGGCATCGTAGCTCCCGAACTGATGAACAGATTTTTAGATATGTTTGATCGAAATCGATTCAGCCGTCTGCTAGTTATGAGGGATAAAAGTCAGGATTTTTTTTATGTTGTTTTAAAGTCGAAGAGTAGTAAAAAATTTCAATTAAAAATGCCTGATGCAAAAATAGAGTTAAATTGAGAACCATTACTAAAATCTTACGCCTTAATCACATAGTCACTTAGAAAGTTTTACGAAAATAACTATTTTGTATGAGTCTACTTAGTAGTCAATTATAATTTATATTGAAAGCACAATTATTTCCAAATAGAAATATTGAATTAAGTTTTAGACGCATGAAACTTTGCATGGATGCTGTGTCGCCTAGGCTATTCGCTAGTACGGGATAAATTAAAGAGACGAATAACTTAGGTACATAATTTATTTAGAAGGTGAAGTTAATATATAAAAAAAAGAAGTTAGTTATCAGAAGTTAAAGTTAAGTTAATTAGATTTATAAGAGTGAAGTTAAGTAGCAAAGACTTCCCGTAAGGGGTCGTAATCGGAGGGGTTCTGCCGTACTGGTACTAAGGATACTCTCTCTCTCTCTCTCTCTCTACGAGTTCATGGCTCACAGTTTTAAGATCTTAAGGACTCAGCTTGGGTGTTGAGGAGTCGTCCAGCTGGTGAGGGGTTCGGTGGTATCAGTACTCCATCAAGGTATTCTGCGCCAGCCGTCCTCCGACCTCAGTGGGTGCCTCTTCCACATAACTAGGGCCTCTCTGATGGTGGGGCAGAGTTATAAGCCCAGACTTGTTCCCTGAAAATATTCAGTACCAAGCGGTTACCAGACGGACCGATGACTGTCGTTCGGTAAGGGCCTTCTCCGTCAGCGACTGAGTCTAGTTAAACTAAGTGCTAGTCCTTGGAGGCGGCTTACAGAACGACAATCGAGGGGTTAAGATACAGTTTAGGTAGGTACCTAAATAATTATGATTAAGATTATATAATAATTAAGTTCCTTAGAGGAAAGTTTAGAAAAAACAGGGTTTCCTTTGCAAGGCAGTGCAAGGAAACAAGGCTGCGGTGCTTTTGTCAGCACAGCAACATTAATGCTAGAGAGTAAAAGGTTATTTAGAGATAACACGCGCCGAAGAAAATCCACGTGATTGTGTCGGGGCGTGTTTTCTTGAAAATAAGGTTATTAATTAAGTTATAATTAAAGTAGACAAGGCCTAGGAACAGGCTTGATAAACTTACAAAAGGCAGACCAGAGAAGCGGGCACGCGGTCCGATTCACGAAACACTGTAACTGCGCTATTTGTAAATTAATTAGTTTTAAGTTATTTTGAATTGCTTACCTATATGTAGGGAATTAGGAGCAAGCGAGATAATCCCGGCTCAATGTACACTTCTAAGAATTTAATTAATTTGGAGTTAGATAAGATGTGGACTCAGTAGTCTCAGTTCGCAAAAGAGTGAATCCACAAGAAAACCAGGGTGGAGACATATGTATTATAGCAGAGGAAATACGTCATCTGACGGATATTCCACAGACAAAATATATTGTTAGATTCAACTTTAGAGTTAGTATTTTGCCTGTTTGTTTGTATATTTAAATGTAATAAGCTAGATTTTGTAGGAAACTAATTATTTAAAGTGTTAAATTAAAAGAAATAAAATTGATTTTTGAATTCCCAAGCAACTCCATCTAGTGGTGGAGAGCAGCAGGAAATGGACCTCTATTTCGAGTAGAAACGATAATCTTTCTAGAAGGTTCTATAATTTATTTTATCTCTGTATTTAGTAATTAATGATTGATTAAGATTAAAGGGACTGTCTAAAGATATCGGTTTATTGATCATTTACCTTGTTTACTGTTAGATTAAGTTAGTTTTAATTGTCTAAGAGAAATAAATATAATTGAATAGCGCGCCATCTACCGAGGTTGGGCGGCGTTATTACAGAAAACTCCATACGCGTGCAACTAGCTCGGAGCTCTGAGTTGCTAGCTCTTCAACAAAAGAGGGCGCTGACTGTCCCAAAAGAACCTATTTGCTTATGATTATTTTAGTTTAATTATTCCTATAATAGCTATAGGTGTCGTCTATGTGACGAAATGTAACGCTACGTTACATCACCCCCCGCCGGGGTTTAAGATTTTTAACCTATAGGATAAAAATCTTTAGGCACTCTACCGATCGACTCTACCTTTCATACTTCTGCTTTCTTAAATCTATCATTCATTCATCGTCTATGGTCCGGCTGTATCAATCTAGTATATTGACAAGCGCCCAGATGTCAGAGACAGGTCAACTACTGTTATTGAAGTTGTTGACCAGAGCCGACTAAGTGAGGTGTGTTTTATAGTAAGTTGAGGTGACGTACGTGTGGTGAGTAAATGCTTATACTATATGCCTAACTAATTTTATATCTTTAATGTGCCACACTCCTATGTCTTTGCCGGACATGTCTTCTAGCACATAGACTAGGGGTGAGCGTTTTTCCTTAACTCTACATTTTAAGTACTTAGGGGCTAACTTCTTACTGAAATATTTATCCTTATCACTAAGGGGGTAAGTATGCTTATATACTAAGTCGCCTACGTTAAACTCTTGTGGTTTTCTTCGTAGGTTGTAGCGAGCGGAGTTCTTTGCATGAGCCTGCCATAATGCTGACTGCACGCTATCGAAAATCGTCGCTAAGACACCGTTATTCTCGGCGTATAAGTCTCTAGGTAAGAAGAGGACTTCTTTACCTAGATCTGTGTCTGTGTAGTGTGAACCACACAAGACAAGCTCACGTCCGTAGACGAGAAATGATGGTGTGTAACCTGTAACTTCGTTGACGGAATTATTAATTGCAAATTGTATTTTCGGAACGAACGTGTCCCAAGTTCGTTGGTCATTCTCTACAAAGGTGGCTAAACAGGTGATTATTGTTTTGTTGTAGCGCTCCACTGTGTTTACCTGAGGGGTATATTTAGGAGTAAAATACACATTAGGTATTTTATACTTCTGAAACAGGGAGGTAGTTGTTGAACTAATGAACTGAGATCCGTTGTCTAGGAAAATCGTTTGCGGGATTCCGTGCGTTAGGAAGACTGATTGTTCTAAATTTTTTACGACGGCTTCAGAGGTAGCGCGTCGCAAAGGGAAAATAAGAGTAAATTTAGAGAAACAACAGGTTACGACTAGCATGTAGCTGTTTTGTTTCCGTGTCGTTGGCAAGGGCCCAACGAAGTCAATAGATATCATTTGAAAAGGGCGGGAACACTGTTTGGGCCGGCCCATTTCACCTAGCGTAGTGTGGTTTTGTGCTTTATAAGTTAAGCAAGTTGAGCAAGCGGAGACAAAATTTACCGTGTCTTGGTACATGCCAGGCCAGTAGTAATTTAGAGATAATCGTTTATAAGTTTTGAAAATTCCTAAGTGACCGGAAGTGGGTTGAGAATGGTTATCGCGAATTATGTCTTCTCTATACTCTATGGGGACTACTTCTTTCCAAGAAAATTCTGTGTTCGACTGATGTTTTAGTCTGTGGTTTTTCGTTAGTCTATACATAGAGTCGTTCTTTACTTGATAATTCGGATAATTTGCCGGCGTGGCGAGACAACCGTCATAAGTTTTCTTGTACCAATCATCGCTTGTTTTAGAGTAAGATTTGTTGAGCGAGATTGCCGAAATGGGCACGGAACGCGAGAGTGCATCGGGAATGACGTTGTCGCAGCCTTTACGGTGTTTGATTTCGAAATTAAATGTCGACAATCGTACTCCCCAACGTGCCAATCGCCCCGTGGGATTGTCGATTGTCAAAAACCATTTAAGTGCGGAGTGATCAGTGTAAACCGTAAATTGTTGGCCGTTTTCGAGATAACAACGCCAGTGTTCGAGTGCATTAAGTACAGCTAACGCCTCGCGCTCGGTGATACTGTAATTACGCTCGTGTTTGTTGAAAGAGCGGCTCATATAAGCTACTGGGTGTTCTTTCCCGTCGATAGTTTGGGTAAGCATGGCACCTATTCCGTAATTACTAGCATCTGTATGTACTTCGAATGGTTTAGAGTAGTCCGGGCACGCTAAGACCGGCGCGGTGACGAGGCATTCCTTCAACTCGTTAAAAGCCTTGTCTGCTTCCGATGTCCACAGAAAGGGGGTAGTCGGTGACTTTTTGCTTCCCGCCGTTAGTCTGTTAAGTGGGCCGGCGACTGTACTGAAGTTTGGGACGAAGCGTCTGTACCACGTTGCCGTTCCCAAGAAACGTCGGAGCTCCTTCTTGTTTGTGGGAGTGGGGAAGTCAAGGATTGCCTGCACCTTCCCTGGATCAGTTCGCAGTCCGCGGGCGTCGACCACATATCCCAGGTATTTAAGTTCACTTCTAAAGAATTGACACTTTTCAAAATTGACTGTTAGATTAGCATGTCGTAGTTTGTCTAGGACACGCAGTAAAGCTGATACGTGCTCGTCAAAATTTGAGCTAGCTATAATTATGTCGTCAAGGTACGCAAATATCTTCATCTCTGTGTCGTTAAAGAGCATATCGACTAATCTTTGCTGTGTTGCAGGTGCGTTGGTCAAACCGAAGGCAGTTGTCTTGAAGCGAAACGTCCCGCGACCTGGCGCGTAGAATGCTGTCTTGTCACGGTCTTCTTCAGAGATGTTAATTTGCCAGAAAGATTTGGATAAATCGATACTAGAGAGATACTGAGCATCGCGAAGATTATCTAGGATCTCGGAGACATATGGTAAGTTATATGCATCTTTCTTAGTTACTGAGTTAAGCTTTCGACTATCGAGACAGAATCTAGGTTCACCGTTCTTCTTCTTTACTATGTGTACAGGTGTGGACCAAGGAGACTCACAGGGCTCGATGACATCAAGGGCCAGCATCTCGTCAACCTGCTCTCTCAAGATTCGCTTCTTTTCGGGTGACATGCGGTAATAGTGCTGGCGGATTGGAGAAGAATCGCCAGTGTCTATCCTATGAGTGATAAGTGAGGTCCTACCTAAACCTTTTTCTTCAAAAGAAATAGTTTTAAATTGTACTATAATATTGTCTGCGATTGCTCTTTGCGAATGTGTTAAGTTGTTGTAAGAATGTAAACAGATTTCATCCTCCTTGACCTTGACCTCTGATAGTATAGCAGGTGATAATGTTATACTGCCTATATATTGAGGGCAAATTTTAAATTTCCGCCAGAAGTCAATGCCAAGAATGATAGAAGTTTCTACCTCAGGTATCACATAAGCTGTGATTATATGCATCTTATTTTCAAAGTGTATAGGTAGGTTCATATAGCCTATAGGTACTAGTGACTGACCGCCTGCTGCTGATATGTGCAAGGGCTTATTGTTCATAGGTATAAGATTGCAGTCATATAACTGTAGATGTGAGTTATCTCCTAAGATAGTTAGTGCTGCACCTGAGTCTAGTAATGCACAGGCCTTGATATTACCTATTGAGATTTCAACATAAGGTCTAGGGTCATCGTTAGGTTTATTATGCAGGATTGTAGCTAATCTATAAGTAGATGAGAATTTTCTTATAAAAGTAAGCCATGAGTTCCAATCTGAGCTGGAGCGACCACAATCCTGCTCTAATCGTTTTTTTGTTTTTGTTTGTTACAATTAGGGCAGTCTGGTCTCTTAACATCCTTAAGGCCACATTGAAAACACTTAATATCACGAGGTGCTTTACATTTTTTAAAGTCATGAGTGTCTGTACGACATCTACGGCAGTACATACTCTTAGTAACTTCTATTGAGTGTATGTTTTTGTTAGGTTGGCCCTGATTTTTGTAGGTATTATTCATTAGTTGTTGTGAATATTGGCCTCGGTGATTGTTATTGTTATGGTACTTACCTATTTTATTATCTTTATAGGCATAATCAGGGGCCAACGTGTCTGTAGTTACCTTAGGCGGGTCATTGAACTTTGAGAACCTCTGCATTACAGTCTCATAGTTCCGACAAACTGACTCAAGAGAATCAATTGTAGTGATTTGAGATATTGAAGTTGCTATTGTGTTAGCATAACAAGGGCGAATATTATGAAGTAATATGTCTAGTTGTTCTGGTTCAGTGAGTGTCTTGGATAACCTAGCGAATAAACCGTGCATAATTGACAGGTAGATCGTTATGTTCTCACTTTCACCCTGAGTACGAGCTCTGATTTCATCAATCAGTTTATAGTCGTAGTCTGAATCGCCGAAGTCTCGTTTAAGTAAAACTGATAGTTCAGACCAAGTATTTATTTTAGATTTATGCCTACGGTACCAGTGTAGTGCTTGGTCTTGAAAGATTTCATAGCAATGGTTTAGCAGCTTAGAAGCATTTAATTGTCTAGATTCGATGTACTCATCCACTTTTTGTATGAAAGAGTATACACAAGTTGTACCATTAAATCTAAGTTTTTGTATTTCACTGGCAGAGCGGTCACAAGTAAGTGTAATGTTGCTTACGGTAGTGGTGGTAGTGTAGCCTGTCTCGACATCTGGAGCTTCGTCGGAAGGCGGTGTAGTGCCTGACTCAGAAGTCTGAGGCATTTTAGATGCTAATTGTTGAGCTAAAACCTGGTATGATTTTATTACCTTGTTTATATCTAATTTAGTTGACTCAGTACGTGGTAGGCGCTGAATGCGATTATTAAGCTGATTTAGGGTGTTTTGAATTCGCAATAGACTTGACTCTGTCTGCTCTGGTTGTTCAAGCTGTTTTAGTATTTTGGTTATAGTGTCTTCGCAACCTTTAATGTCTAAGTCAAAATCTAACGGTGACTCTAATATTGCCTCTGAGGGAAAATCGGTTGTTAGCTTAATAATTTGCCTACGCAGGTCCTCTACAGTGGTCGCAGGGGTAGCTGCACGGATACGTACCTCGTACTCTAGCTCTGCCTTTTGTAAGGATAGGTACTTAATGGGCAACATTGTTACTATAGGTTTTGTTTAGTTAAGAATTTATTAGTGTTGATGAGTGTTATCAAGGGATGGTAGGGAGGGGGTTGAGGGTAGGCGTTAGTCTTAGTCTTATATAGCTTAAGTCTTAGTCTAAGTACATTCTTAAGCTATGTTAGTATACATGTAAATAAGATTCCACCGTCACCAAGGGACGCACATCCTATCTGCTGATGAACCCGTAGAGAGAGGTACCGAGTATAATTATGAAAAGGGTGCCTATAGGGACCTAGAGAACCTAGTACCAGCTTAGAAACCACGTTAAGGGGCGCCAATATGACTTAGAAACCACGTTGGGGCCAATATGTCGCCTAGGCTATTCGCTAGTACGGGATAAATTAAAGAGACGAATAACTTAGGTACATAATTTATTTAGAAGGTGAAGTTAATATATAAAAAAAAGAAGTTAGTTATCAGAAGTTAAAGTTAAGTTAATTAGATTTATAAGAGTGAAGTTAAGTAGCAAAGACTTCCCGTAAGGGGTCGTAATCGGAGGGGTTCTGCCGTACTGGTACTAAGGATACTCTCTCTCTCTCTCTCTCTCTACGAGTTCATGGCTCACAGTTTTAAGATCTTAAGGACTCAGCTTGGGTGTTGAGGAGTCGTCCAGCTGGTGAGGGGTTCGGTGGTATCAGTACTCCATCAAGGTATTCTGCGCCAGCCGTCCTCCGACCTCAGTGGGTGCCTCTTCCACATAACTAGGGCCTCTCTGATGGTGGGGCAGAGTTATAAGCCCAGACTTGTTCCCTGAAAATATTCAGTACCAAGCGGTTACCAGACGGACCGATGACTGTCGTTCGGTAAGGGCCTTCTCCGTCAGCGACTGAGTCTAGTTAAACTAAGTGCTAGTCCTTGGAGGCGGCTTACAGAACGACAATCGAGGGGTTAAGATACAGTTTAGGTAGGTACCTAAATAATTATGATTAAGATTATATAATAATTAAGTTCCTTAGAGGAAAGTTTAGAAAAAACAGGGTTTCCTTTGCAAGGCAGTGCAAGGAAACAAGGCTGCGGTGCTTTTGTCAGCACAGCAACATTAATGCTAGAGAGTAAAAGGTTATTTAGAGATAACACGCGCCGAAGAAAATCCACGTGATTGTGTCGGGGCGTGTTTTCTTGAAAATAAGGTTATTAATTAAGTTATAATTAAAGTAGACAAGGCCTAGGAACAGGCTTGATAAACTTACAAAAGGCAGACCAGAGAAGCGGGCACGCGGTCCGATTCACGAAACACTGTAACTGCGCTATTTGTAAATTAATTAGTTTTAAGTTATTTTGAATTGCTTACCTATATGTAGGGAATTAGGAGCAAGCGAGATAATCCCGGCTCAATGTACACTTCTAAGAATTTAATTAATTTGGAGTTAGATAAGATGTGGACTCAGTAGTCTCAGTTCGCAAAAGAGTGAATCCACAAGAAAACCAGGGTGGAGACATATGTATTATAGCAGAGGAAATACGTCATCTGACGGATATTCCACAGACAAAATATATTGTTAGATTCAACTTTAGAGTTAGTATTTTGCCTGTTTGTTTGTATATTTAAATGTAATAAGCTAGATTTTGTAGGAAACTAATTATTTAAAGTGTTAAATTAAAAGAAATAAAATTGATTTTTGAATTCCCAAGCAACTCCATCTAGTGGTGGAGAGCAGCAGGAAATGGACCTCTATTTCGAGTAGAAACGATAATCTTTCTAGAAGGTTCTATAATTTATTTTATCTCTGTATTTAGTAATTAATGATTGATTAAGATTAAAGGGACTGTCTAAAGATATCGGTTTATTGATCATTTACCTTGTTTACTGTTAGATTAAGTTAGTTTTAATTGTCTAAGAGAAATAAATATAATTGAATAGCGCGCCATCTACCGAGGTTGGGCGGCGTTATTACAGAAAACTCCATACGCGTGCAACTAGCTCGGAGCTCTGAGTTGCTAGCTCTTCAACAAAAGAGGGCGCTGACTGTCCCAAAAGAACCTATTTGCTTATGATTATTTTAGTTTAATTATTCCTATAATAGCTATAGGTGTCGTCTATGTGACGAAATGTAACGCTACGTTACAGCTGGTGGAGAGTTCTTCTGGAGAGAGAAAAACTTCAACTATAGATTTTTTTTTAGTTTCGCTAAACTTTCTGAGTGCTCTATTATATTATCTATATTTCGAGGAGAGCATTGAATGAAATAGACGAATTCTTGACTGAATAGTTAATTTATAATTCACCATTCAAACTATGATGCCACAGACAGACACACACACACACACAGACAAGTCAAACTTATAACAACCCGTCGTTTTTGCATCGGTATTAATAAAAAAAAATTAAGTATGAAAAAAATTACTCACCGGGACAGTTTCCGATTTCAATACAATTTCCATTAACATCAGATAAAATGTATCCCTCCTTACATTTGCAACCGTCTACATTATCCTTCGGTATCTCTATGGCTGTAGTACAGTTCTTAGGAGTTGGGTTCGAACAGGTCGGTCTACATTCCTCACAAACATCACATTCTGGTTCTGAAATACATTTATTTCAATTAATGTAAGTTTAGTACAATGTATTCGGTGGGCTTAGATTTGTTGAGTTTGACTGAGATTGTATAGAAAATTCTTTCTTGTAAACAGCATTTTTAAATAAAATTAAATAAAAGTAAAGCTTAAGTCTAAGTGTTACAACGGGCGGCCTTATCGCTCAAAGCGATCTCTTCCAGGCAACCTTTGGATGGACAAGAAGTTGAGGAAGGTGAAGGGTAGGGTGTTCAAACTTAAGATTATTAACTAAGATGCAAATAACAACAAAAACATAACAATAAATACATACAAACCTTCGTACTAATAATAATTACATATTGCACATAAAAATACTTATAAATATACATACATATATTATATTATCTTTATTAGCTAGTTGAGTATGGTTTAATTTCGTTGACTTTTATTAAGATTAGTAGAGTCCCATATCACAGGCCTTTGAAAGACGTGCGTGGCCCTTTACAATAAGTTTGACAAGTTTATTAACAAAGTAAATAAATAAATATTGCAGCACATTCCACACATCGCCATCTAGCCCAAAGCTAAGTAACTATACTTGTGTTATGGGTGCTAGACAACGGATATACTACTTATATGCTTTTCTTTTGTAAATATACACTTATAATACATAGAACCAACCAGACCACAGACAAATATCTAAGCATAAATACATGTCTGAGGCGGGAATCGAACATGCAACCCTGTTTTTGGCAGTTTTGCAGTCCGGCATGGTGACCATTGGGCCAACTGGGGCCTAAGTCTGCTAATATAATTGTGTTTCAATAGAGTGTCGATGGAATCGTCATAGACATTTAATGTGAAAAATATGACAGTAGATGTCAAAAATGCAGCAACGGAAAGCCTCCTTTTTACGTGATGTTGATAAGAACATCTTATTCTTCCTATCTGTTTTCTTTTTCATTCTTTTTTGCTTTCCATTTGATCTAGGTTCTCCTCCGTCAGTACAAAAGTACCGATGATAAAAAACTGACTTTTGTAATAATACCATGATTTTTATACAGTTGAAATCATTGACATGTAGATCATTGAATCGTCTTAAAAACCACGTTCTTTGGTGATGATAGCATTACTGCACAGTGAGACTTTTATTTGAAATGGAGATAAAATATTAATTTAAAGTTGGAGTAAGTCTTAATTGAGCACCGGGTAGGTGCCTAATCTCTTGAATTTTCAACATTCACAAAACACAGAGGAAAACTTTGACGAAATCCGGGTCAAGAGATTTTCATGAATAGAAAGGATGTGGCCCTAATCTCAAGACTTCAAATGTAAAACTTAAGAGGTCCCTTCACGACTATTGGCTCGTTGTAAATAAGGCTTAAACATTTTTTCCTAAAATAAAAATACGTTACTACACAGAAATACAGTGCGTCTGCGTAGGAACTTACATAGGCTTATTCCCATTTGCTCCAAATATTTTGTTTTAATTTTTTTCCATATATTAGTTTATTTAGTTAGACCTACCTACTTACTGCAATATTTTAAGTATTCTTCAGACATTTTGAACAAAAGAGGTGTATCGAGCTAGGTATTTCTAATATATAACAAGGTTTATATTTAAAAAAATATGTATTTTTTAGTAAGCAAAATGTTCACGGTGAACATGGCGTTTACAACATTGCCACCGTGAACATAATATCGAGCTCAACAAAATAAAAACTTTTACTTTGTGCACCTTGTGTTAACTATCATACTTTGGGACTCCCGGTCGGTGTTGTGGTTAACTTTTCGTAACAACAGCATTCCTAAAGATAGTTGGTGTTAGGTATGTGACCAGCTGTAAAATATTTCCAAGTCATTTTCAGTATAATTAGAGAGGAGAAAGGAAGATGAAGACGTATACTGGGTTAGTATCTATAGAACTACGTCTCGATATGACTAGGTAGCCGATATGACTTAATCGTAGTTTAGACTTGATCTCGATTGAACTTGATCTCGATTGGACTAGCTCGTTATTTGACCAAATCTAAGTTTGACTAGATAGCGTTATGACTACTCAGTGTATTCAAAAGCAAAATATAAATTGGGATGAGATCAGCAACATATAGGTAAATTAGCTTCGTTGCCACTAGTACCATTAACAGTTCCATGATGGAACTATTGATGTTTTTTAATAACTTTTCCATTTTATGGGAATCTTAAAATAAATGGTACGAATGTTGAATTTTGTTAATCACTAGTTCCATTTTAAAAGAACCAGAAAATAAATGGTTCGATTGTTGAATTTTGTTAAACACTAGTTCTATTTTAAAATGATCAGAAAATAAATGGAAATAATGTAATTTTTTTTTACTAGTTCTAGATAGAGTCACGAATGGTGAGGTACCACCTTAATACACACCTCTAAGTTGTTCTTGTAATCCTACTTGTAAAAAGTTTCGTGGGCGTAAAGAAAATTGAAGCATGACATATAAAAAAAAAATTTCAGAGTTTACGTAGATATAAAGATGAAGGTTATAAAAATTCAGAAAATATCTGATCATCATGTTTTTATTGAATTTTGGAAATTATTTTTATGAAATTTTGGAATAATTTACTCGGTCGAAGGCTGGTGTGACGACTCAGGTATAGCTGGACACAGTGGAAGCTGACCTGCGTGAACTTCAAGTCCACAATGGGCAAGAAATAGCGCAGGCCAGGGAGCTATGGAAGTCTCTCGTTTCGTTAGGCCAATTAAGTAGGTACCCATTGTTTTATATAATACTAGCTTTTGCCCGCGACTTCGTCCGCGTAGAAGTCGAAAACGGTTCTAATAGGATATATCAACTTCGACGTAAATCACCCCCCCCCCCCCATTTTAAATAAAATGTTCCACCAGTTCTGTTAAAGAATGTTTATGCAAAATTTGGAGTTGATTGGACCAAGGAATCACGTTGTCCCATATACACTTTTTCCCCCTTTTTCACCCCCTTAGGGGTAGAAAGCAATAGACCACATAGACTGAGATTCGAATAAGACCCAAATACGACTTCGTCGAATTCGATAAGTACCAACCTCTATCGGCTGCATAATTGCAGACCCACCGTAGATCTACAAAACGGCTGTTATAAGAATGTTTTCAACACAAGCAAGATTTTAGGCACCTGCTTTAGTTAAAGTTTAAACTCTTTTAACTCATGAATTTATCAAATAATTTTTTTTAGTGATTTCAATTTAGAATGAAATTGGAATATTGAGTGAATGGAAGTGGAATATTACAATGATAGTATTTTAGAACTCTACTGTAGTTCTGCAATTATGCTGCCGACCGTATGTTCACCCGGTCCTTATCAAGTAAATATTATATACCTATGTCTATGTACAGTCGGCTGCATAATAGCAGCCCTCGGTAGAGTTCTAAAATTACTATTATTGGCATGTTTTCATTCTAATAATATTTGTTTGATAAATTGATGAGTTAGAAGACTTTAAACTTCAACTAAAGCAGGTGCCTAGAATCTTGCTTGTATTGAAAACATTCTTATAGCAGCCATTTTGGAGCTCTACGGTGGGTCTGCAATAATGCAGCCGACCGTACCTACCCAAGAAACATTCCTCACTAGGAATACAAACTCCAAGGCTATTCCTCAAGTACCCATCAATACAGTCACATCCAGCTTCACAAGTTTGATTCTCACAATTATAAATTGAAAATATACTGTCACATGTTTGTGGGGGACATTGGATTCTGCATAGTGATGGGACTTCGTATTCTCCACAAGGCAGAGCTGGAAAAAAAATAACAATCCAACTAATATTATAAATGTAAATGTTTGTGTGTGAGTGTGTGTATGTATGTTTGTTAATCCTTCACGCAAAAACTACTGTACCGATTGCGATGAAACTCGGTATCTAGATAGCTGGAGACCTAGATTAACACATAGGCTACTTTTTATCCCGATATTCCTACGGGATCGGGACTTTCGCTGGTGAAATAAATAATAAATTATAAGTTAGGTAGGTACAGTATGCGTCATAAGTACACTATCACTATCATAAAGTGATTTTCGGATGGGACGTGACAATATCACGTTCCGTCCGGCACGAGAAAAATCACGTTACGTATGTAGTGACCTTCAGACTTCCGATCTTCTTATAATAGACGTTACACACAAACATAAATACTTGAATTAAAAGTACTCAGTGTGATTATTGTTTTCAACATGTTAGCTATGTCTTTAGTTGACCGAGTGGTATAAGCCGCCACCCGCTACACCAACCGACTGAACTTTGAATTGTACATTGCCCGTATTTAATACCTTCGAGCTAAAAAGGCGTAAACCATGCGTAAATGCAAGAAAAACAGCGTTTTTCTTAAACAAAATAGGTGGTATTGAAATAGACATCTGACAGCTGAATTACTTAAAACTTAAACTACTAAACCTTAAAAAAATTCTAAGAAGGTGATTCAAAATGACAGCGCTCCGCGGTTTGACTCGCGTATTTCCCGATCCCGTAGGAATATCGGGATAAAAAGTAGCCTATGTTACTCCCAATGAATCAATGTATCTTCATACCAATTTTCATCACAATCAGTCCAGTAGTTTCGGAGCATAATCGTTACAAAAAAAAAAATCATAAAAAATCGTTTGGCACTCGGGGACTGCCGCGGTAAAACTATTGCATCGTGCGAGCTTCGTACAGTCGTACCATATACATACACGTTAAGCGAACGCTCGGACGAGCTACATGGTAGGCGGAGTGGGGGTGCAAGGTTTTATTTTCGTTACGGAATTTCTTGATTCGGTCGCCGCGCTCAAAGCCCGCGATAAAAGCTATGCTATAGCTTAAAAAAACAGATATTTCCTCTTTATAATATTAGTATAGAAAAACAAACTAATGCAGGTAAAACCGTGGGGCGAAGCTTGTATGGTAATATAGTAGTAGATCGTTTGAAATCATTTTGTATACCGCTAAGCCTGGTCTGTTCTATCCCCCAAAACTTTCATCTCAACACTTCAAAGTGACTTAAACTAAGCTTCGTATTCTTACGAGGACATGCAGACAACAAACATTCGAAGGCAACCTTTCACTTGTTCACCAGCGCTGTATAATGATACCAAACTATCGGCAGCTAGGAAGTACGTAGTAGATGTGTGCGCCGATGGTTTTGTGATCGGCGGCGGCGGCGTAATCGGCGCGGTAGGCGGAAATGAAAGTAACACGATATACTTTTTTTGGCACAATGGTCTCCATGCCGGACTGCCAAACACAGGGTTGCGGGTTCGATTCCCGCCTCAGACAAGTATTTATGCTTAGATATTTGTCTGTGGTCTGGTTGTTTCTATGTATAATAAGTATATATTTACAAAAGAAAAGTATATAAGTAGTATATCCGTTGTCTAGCACCCATAACACAAGTCTAGTTACTTAACTTGGGGCTAGATGGCGATGTGTGGAATGTCCTGCAATATTTATTTATTTATATTTATTTTGTTTATTCTTTTTTTATGAAATTAACATAAGCCAACGTGGTCTTCCATTAGAGAAACTATTGCATCGTACGAGCTTCGTACCGTCGTAACATAGACATACACCTTAAGCGAACGCTCGTCCGAGCTACATGGTAGACGGAGTGGGTGGTGTTAGGTTTTATTTTCGTTACAGAAGTTCTTGATTCGGTCGCCGCGCTCAAAGCCCGCGATAAAAGCTATGCAATAGCTTAAAAAGAATGGTAAAATAACAGAATGGTAAAATAACTCTCAGGCTGATGAATAACTTCATCTTTACGCCAATTTCATACAACGATAAATGTCAATTTTATTAAAAAAATGTCGATTGAAGATAGCGCTAGTGAAAAGTAATCTTGTCTAATGATGTACGAAGTTTACCCATATTTTCGGCAAAGCACGCAATTTTAAAACTAGAACTCAAGATTACTTTTGTAAACCTCGCGCCGATTACGCCGCAACAAAAGCCGGCGGCGGCGTGCCTAAAATAACCAGCAAACAAATCTCTTGTATGTAGTCCACGAGAGCCCTAAAGATTTGCTCCCGATTTTCAATCGCGAATCCGCTTAGGAGTTCGGACAAAGAAATCCAATATTGGTAGTTGGTAAGCATGGACTTAACAAGCTAGCAATTCGCCCCGACTTCGCATGGGTAACACAGGAAAACCGTCCAGTAGTTATCCTACTAATATTATAAATGTGAAATTTTGTGTGTATATCGCACCTCCGTTCAAATAGTGTCATAACTAAAAAAAAAACAAAAATCAGTTTTATTGTACCATTAGATTAGCAATCTTCAAAGTCTTATCTCAAAAAGCGTCATGTCTTTAATTCAATTGTTTGACCTTAGAAGGCGCTAGTGTCATTATAATGTTAACCGAAAGCAATGACATGCCAAACACGAACAGTGTCACTTAAATGACTTGCGCAAGGTATTCGCCTGTCTAAATCTCATCTATAGTGTTGTTTGTCGGTTTATGACGAAATATATGAAAAGATAATTTTAAAACAATCTGTGGATTTGCCTACTAAAAGTGTAGTATCTCGATATATATCAACTAAATTTCATACAATAATTAATATTTCTTTACTAAACCTTTTTTTTTACAATATAGTGTCACAATTAAAAAATCATAATATATATTTTTTTATATTTTCAGGAAACCTAATAACACCATTTTGTAAAGCTTAAAAAATCGTTTAAACCTACTGAAAAGTTCATATCGCTAATTCTATTAGTTTTCAAATGAAGACTAAAAAACCGAAAAAAAATTAAAACTGTTATATTAGACACCTTTTTCTCGACATTTTCATTTTTTGAGTTATGACACTATTTGAGCGGAGGTGCGATATGTTTATTACTCCTTCACGCAAAAACTACTGGACCGATAGCAATGAAACTCGGTATATAGATAGCTGGAGGCCTGGATTAACACATAGGCTACTTTTTGTCCCCATATTCTCTCCAACGGGAACCGACACGGGTGAAACCGCGGGGCGCAGCTAGTAGTTTATAAGCGATTTAATCTCAATTCAACCCTAAAATTCCTAACGGTGAAGGAAAAGGTCGTGATAAAACTTGCGGTGTAGTTGGCTCCGGACGTATGGACGTTCTTTCCTCTGGACACGGTCGACTAAGCTCAGAGGACGCTATAGGTATTTTGCAAGTCAACACCATCTAACACATTATACAGGTACTGCAACGCCCTGAATAGCATGATAGAAAAACCACTATATTTTCTATTTTTACATACCACACATCGCCATCAAGACTTGTGTTATAGGTGCTAGACAACGGATATACTACATATATACTTTTCTTTTGTAAACATATATACTTACAATACATAGAAATAACCATACTACACACAAATATCTAAGCATAAATACTTGTCTGAGGCGGGAATGAAATCCGCAACCTTGTGTTTGGCAGTCTGGCATGGTGATAATTGGGCCAACTAGGTTGATTAGGCATAAAGGCCAATATAATATCTATATCTATATATTACTAGCAGCGCTCCGCGATTTCACCCCCGTAACTCCTGATCCCGTGGGAATTTCGGGATAAAAAGTAGCCTATAGCCTTCCTCGATAAATGCAAAAATCCAACACAAAAAGATTTTTTCAATTCGAACCAGTAGTTCCTTAGATTAGCGCGATCAAACAAACAAACAAACAAACACTTCAGCTTTATAATATTAGTATAGATATATCATGAATCACTTATTCAAGCATCTTAGTGTTATCAATGGCTTAGATCATTTGATCCTTAGTAATATGATAATACACTTACTAGAGTTCGCTTTAGGCACGCAGATACCCGAATCGTTCCTACAGAAGTCAGGTTTACAGACACATGCCGGTCTACTGTTGTAGAATCTTGGATCACATGAATTTTCTTCACCTATATCGCTGCATCGTTCATTTAAGCAAGCTGGAGGTGATTTTGACCATACTTCATTAGGTCGTGTGCAGTTGAAGGGTGCTAAAATAAAAAAGTTAAATCAAGTTCAAATGGAAAAATAAATTGATTTAGCCAACAATAAAAATAATCAATACTCAACTGACATAGGTACTAAAA
Organism: Idaea straminata; assembly: GCA_951213275.1. Taxonomy (NCBI): domain Eukaryota; kingdom Metazoa; phylum Arthropoda; class Insecta; order Lepidoptera; family Geometridae; genus Idaea; species Idaea straminata. The sequence continues at coordinate 9,798,678 of OX577857.1, read as the reverse complement.
ACATTTTTTTATAATAGTGACAGTGTTGCCACCAAATAGAGTCCTACTCGGCTATATGTTGCATAAATGCAACGCTGATTTTCAGCAGAGACCATGTAATAGTTTAAATATATAAACAACATCCGAACTATCTATTCTAATATTATATAGCTGAAGAGTTTATTTGTTTGAACGCGCTAATCTCGGGAACTTAAAATTGATATTAGTGTTGGATAGTTCATTTATCTGATGGCTATAGGCTACTTTTTATTTTAATATTCCCACGGGCTCTTACCCGGGTGAAACCGCGAGGCGCAGCCAGTTTCTTACTAAAGTTTTAATGTCAACTCGAGTGTCAGAGCATTATAATTTCAAAGCAAGTTTTTCCATGAGACTTTTCGGAAACATTTAAATGTTCGCTATATTACACTGTATGTCTAATGTAACTGTCTTTAAGATTCGAAATCAATAACCCTAGTTTATATCCTTCAGTTAATCGCTAATGTCTTTTTTGTCATTATTTAATTGAGAGTTATAAATAGAGACGAATTTTTGGGTTAAAAAATTATATGTGACTTTATAAACGTCGAATACCAAACTTCGTTCCCCCCGTACCACTCGATTTTCCAGGGAATCTACTAAGTAAAGGTCGAAGAATACGTAACGAGATAAAGCCTCGGACGGGATGGAAATATGACGTGCATCGTTCATAAAGTGTTCGTGGTCTTTAAACATACGTAACATGATTTTTCTCGTGCCGGACGGAACGTGACGATTTCTTGACATCGTTTCATATAAAAATATCACGTTCCGTCCGGCACGAGAAAAATCACGTTACGTATGCAGCGACCTTTAAGTGTTACCGCTTCCCTTCCCTTTATATAAATTACCAATTATAGCAGGTCTTACCATCAATAATAATGACATTGACACCTCTACCAAATTGTAATCAAATGCAATAATGATAACATTTATGACAAAACAGTTCAATTAGCGAAATAAGCTCTTAATTAAACAATAGGTAGGTACGTTAATAAATACTTTAACGTCAAGATAACAGTTAATGATGCACCTTTTTTAAGGTGGAGAAATACTGCCTGATGAACCGTCTCGTTACGGGACGCAAAGAAGCGTGAGCATTCTTCTATGGCCTCAACAGCGCAGGTCTCAGAAATACCCCGTTTTTGCACTTACGACCACCCTCTTAAGTCGGGTTTGAAATAGGTATACGAGTCTTCTTCTTTCCGTGTCAGAAATTCAGTTAAAATGTGTCTGACCAACAGCTTGCGACAGCGATGGCAGCATCATTGGCTTTCAATTTGCAGGTGTTAGACATTAGACATTGGAGAAGGAGTCACAATGCTCATTCGAAGTAAAACACCATCGTCTCATATTTAGTCTGCAGGAACCTACTTCGACTCGGAATCATTAAACGATTTCCACGTAAACTACAGCAGATCATGTCCTGGTAGGAGCTTCTCCCATCAAGACATGACTTACTTTAGACTACCTGAGAGTTAGACAAAATGCTTTTAAGACGAGTTCCCAGTTGCATTTTAGACGAGTTGCTACTTTAGACTACCTGAGTTTGGGACGATTCTATACTAACTCAATATTTTCCCTTTATATTGTTATTTTGTATTTAAATCATAATAACGAGTAAACTACAATCTAAATTGCCTCAAAAGAGTCGTATAGTATTGCACAATAATTGGCTCCTAGAAAAAAGAACGAGTCCAAAATTCAATCCTGAGGTATTCGTAAAAAAGTTTGTTTTATTATAGCAGTATTACTATAAAAATTACATTGAACGTAGCAACTTTCGACTACCTGAATTTGCGACGAGTCAATACTAACACGATATTTTCCTTTTAAATTGTTATTTTGTACGTAATTTAAATCATAATAACGAGTAAACTACGTACATTCACTAAAAGTAGCGCTTATACTGGTCAGTGGTGCCTACTACGTAATTGACCATTAAGAACACTGCTTTTGCCCCGTCCCCTCATGTACTGTGCCTCGTCTGTGCCATCCAATGATTCAATTAGAGTGAAATACCTACCTTAATTACATCCTTCTTACATCCTGCAATTCCGATCACGTAACCTTATCAGTGAACTTAGGAAACAACCAATTATAAAAGTATCATATTTTGTATGTCTATATTTAACAAAAAATAGATACCTAATTGGCAAAATGAGAGGAGAAATATAAATAAAAAATCAACAGGCCATCTTTTTTAAGTTCAAAGTCAAAGCCATTTTTTTTTATTTCTTTGGATGCTTAATACATAGACCACGTAGAAACGTCTTAAAAACTAAGTTAGGATGTGTGCCTTCGGAAGGCGCCCACCAATGAGAAGAAGGCACAAGAAACTCATGGGGTTTTTTTCATGTGATCACAGCCACAAAGGTCAAGAAATGCACCTTATACATAATCCCGGGGAGAGGGAGCAGTGAGGGTATGTGGGGCTACTGACTTGAAGGTGGTGGGTGGCCAGAGATTTGACGACCCAGTTGGCACAACGGTCACCATGCCGGACTGCTAAACACAGGGTTGCGGGTTCGATTCTCGCCTCAGGCAACTATTTATGCTCAGATATTTGTCTGTGGTCTGGTTGTTTCTATGTATTATAAGTATATGTTTACAAAAGAAAAGTATATAAGTAGTATATCCGTTGTCTAGCACTCATAACACAAGTGTAGTTACTTAGCTTGGGGCTAGATGGCGATGTGTGTAATGTCCTGCAATATTATTATTGTCTGTTATACGTCCTGTATCACGGGGCTATGGAGCCCCGGACCATTGGAAGGCATGCGTGGAGCCGAAGCCAACACGTAGAGGCCCTTTACAATAACAAGTTTAATAGCAAACAATGGGGTGGATTCTAAACCGGCGATTATCCCTGTCTACACTATAAAGTGCAACCAAGGACAACCTCCGGTTTGGATAAAACTATTGATAATCTACAGGACAAAACTACTTGAGCTATTGTGATGGGATGGTAGTGGACTAGATACTGGGGACCTATGGATACTATGGCACCTGCCGTAACAATGTTCAATAAACACGTAAAAATGGCAGGCGGAGACTCGCCAACTCTCAGACTGGGCCACCCTAATAAGCCGAGTGAATCACAGCAAGGGGGCAACAGGAACGTGAGTGGCTAAAGAACGGAGAGTATTGGAGAGGCCTCACTGGATTTTAAGTCATCGCTGGTAGTCCAAGCGAGCGGGCCAACTCATCACTGACGTTCAGCATCCATACTTCGAGCATTTCTGCTATTGCGACTCCACTCTGGACAGCCGGTGAAGGCAAGCCAGAGGCGGGGGACCGCTTCCTCATCAGGTTTCACTCCGACCAACCAACTAAGGCAAGCCGGAGGTGAGGAACGGTGACTTCCCCCTGGAGAACTCGGGACCGCGGGGTCGTTACTCCCCGTCACCTCGCCATAAGGTGCCCTGCGGGCATATTATAATATTATTATTGTCTGTTATACGTCCTGTATCACGGGGCTATGGAGCCCCGGACCTTTGGAAGGCATGCGTGGAGCCGAAGCCAACACGTAGAGGCCCTTTACAATAACAAGTTTAATAGCAAACAATGGGGTGGATTCTAAACCGGCGATTATCCCTGTCTACACTATAAAGTGCAACCAAGGACAACCTCCGGTTTGGATAAAACTATTGATAATCTACAGGACAAAACTACTTGAGCTATTGTGATGGGATGGTAGTGGACTAGATACTGGAGAACTATGGATACTATCGCACCTGCCGTAACAATGTTCAATAAACACGTAAAAATGGCAGGCGGAGACTCGCCAACTCTCAGACTGGGCCACCCTAATAAGCCGAGTAAATTACAGCAAGGGGGCAACAGGAACGTGAGTGGCTGAAGGATGGAGAGGCCTCACTGGATTTTAAGTCATCGCTGGTAGTCCGAGCGAGCGGGCCAACTCATCACTGACGTTCAGCATCCATCCTTCGAGCATTTCTGCTATAGTGGCTCCACTCTGGACGGCCGGTGAAGGCAAGCCAGAGGCGGGGGACCGCTTCCTCGTCAGGTTTCACTCCGACCAACCAACTAAGGCAAGCCGGAGATGAGGAACGGTGACTTCCCCCTGGAGAACTCGGGACCGCGGGGTCGTTACTCCCCGTCACCTCGCCTCAAGGTGCCCTGCGGGCATATATTATTATTATTATTATATTATTTACCGACTAAGGCTCCACTGGTTCCTCTCTCGCCATGATGCCAGGGCTCCGAGTACCAAACTGTCGTGGCACAGCCTACCCTTATTATGTTCCTTAGCCACATCATTATTCAATGAACTTACTTAGCAAACACTATTATAATTTATTCTTTGGTAATGCGCTACCTCTAACTTTAAATAGTAAGGAATGTAACCTACTTTACTTATATTAACTTTTATTTTTACATGAAACGTTTATTATAGGTATTTGTCGATATCTATGCATTTCTAATAAACCTTCTCAATTTATACCTTCCCAATTCGTGCAAAAGAAAGCGATAACAAAAACTTCATTCTTGCATTTTTTTTTAGCATTTTATATTGAAAATAACATGTAGGTACCTGATTAATTTTGGTAACTTTTCAAAAATTTAAAAAGGGATAGTAATAAATACTCACGGCATTCTGCAGCCAATATACATGTTTGGTCTTCATAACTAAGCTTCAAATAGCCTCCCTTGCAGACACAACCAGAAGGACAAGGGTATGGCTGATCGCAGGCTATAATACCCCGATTATCATCAACAGGACAATAGTCAGTCGGACAACCAGCTGCGCAGTAGACAAAGGTCTCATTCACTGAACAGCATTGGGCTCCTTAAAAAAAGAACGAGTCCAAAATTCAATCCTGAGGTATTCGTAACAAAGTTTGTTTTCAATTTAATTTTTATAGTAATACTAGCTATCCCGGCAAACGTAGTTTTGCCATATAAAAAAAGAAAAATACTTATTCGTTTCTCAGACCTAACGAATATACATAAAAATTCATACAAATCAGTTCAGCCGTTTCGGAGAAGTTTGGTAACTAACACCGCGACACGATAATTTTAGAGACAATACTTTCTAATTTTAATACAGGAGGGTTTTTCCTCTTTAACAAATCTAGAACAGAAATGCTAAAAAAATGTACAGAAGTTTCCGATGAATTTTAGTAAATCTATGGTCCAGATCCACCATGGCTGTGGTGATTTATTACAGTAGATCTATATCAATAGTTTTATAATAACCTGAATCTGATCGACAATAGGAGCAATGGTTTTAATAGATCAATATGGACAAACAGACAGGTATTGTTTCCTTCTTACCTGGACAATCTTGAAGCTGAACGCATTTTCCCTTATCGTTCAAGTAGTACCCTTCATTACATTCGCAGCCTCTGGGCGCACATACTGCAATGCACGCTCCTGGACCACCAGGCAGTTCGCATGTCCTAGGACATGGGCTAGGACATTCTTTGAAGGTCGCGTTGCGGTCCCCATTACAAAGTGCACCTTAGGATGATTTAATGGAATATACTATATTACTTATTCAATCAGAAAAAATGGGTTCGAAATGCAGTTTTTAATACATAGATAGATAAATTCTTTATTGTAAAAACCATTTTCAAATAACATTATGTAATTAAAAACAATGTTACAAAGGGCAGCCTAATTGCTTAAAGCGATCTTTTCCAGGCAACCTTTGGATGGACAAGAAGTTGAGGAAGGTGAAGGTTTAATTAGCATTGGAAGTTCCAGACTTATTGACGAGTTATTTCTTCTAAATATATGGCTGAAGTAATTTCCCCAGAATATAACCAAGTGACTTATAGAGAATAGCACATATTTTAGAGGATCGTTCTAATATCTTTAGGATAGCCTTAATAATAGGACAACCCTCTTAAAATGAGACTAAAACATGTTCAGAAGCTACAGCGTTTTGAGTTAAGGACAGGGTTTTAAATTTGCTGGCTTCAGGATGAGGTCAATAAAGGCAAATTTTATATACTTGAAAATATGACCAACCTGGACAATCCTTAATCCCAATACATTTCCCTTCATCATTGATGTGGTATCCTTCATTACATTCGCAGCCATAAGGTAAGCACATCTTGTCGCAGACACGAGTTATGCCAAGTAGAGCGCAAGTGCTGGGACAAGGGTCTGGGCATCGTTTGAAGGTTGCATTACGATCGCCGTTGCATAGAACACCTTGAATATAAAACATTACTTTTTAGGGTTCCGACCCAAAAGGGTAAAAACGGGACCCTATAACTGAGACTCTACTGACTGTCTATGCGTCTGTCTGTCCACCAGACTGTATCTCATGAACCGTGATAACTAGACAGTTGATTTCAAGTTACTCCACACAGTGCCATCTAACCCCACGCTAAGCAACTAGACTTGTGTTTTCTACTTTTTGAATACTTTTTTGTATATACATAAAAAATACCCAGACCTGAAACAAATATCGTACATAATATTTCGGGATTCGAACCTGCAGCCTCCTGTTTGTGGTGTTCGCCCTCCGTACCACAAAAGTCATATTTTGGTACTTAGTTTGTCTTCGGGTGCTCGGATGATAAGTTTGTCTTCGGGTATTTAGTTACACAATACGCATCTTATGGATACAAACGAAGGATACGAGACATTGAAGTAGCTAAGTATTGGTTTTAAGAAAATCACAATATTAAATCTTTATTATCTGAAAGATTTTCTTAATCTTACCTGGACAATCCTGATACAGAATGCATCTCCCCTCATCAGACAGCACAAATCCAGGGTTACATTCACAGCCATGGGACATACACATCGCGTAACAAGGATAAGAACTTTGAGGATATGTACAAGTCAAAGGGCAAGGGTTAGGGCAGGTCTTGTAGGTTGCATTTTTATCACCATTGCAATAGTAGTAGTGGCCACTGTCTGGGTTTGTCCACGTACCTACATAAACAAATGGGTTGATCTCATGCCTCCAAAGGTTATTAAAAAAATATAATTTAAGATCTCATGCCTGTTTAAATGTTTAACTACAGTTAGCAGGGCAAAAATATAGGTCCTAACGCCACCATATCAGCCCATACACGTCCACTGCTGGACATAGGCCTCCCCCAAACGACGCCACAAACAGCGGTCCTGAGCCGCCTCCATCCACCGACTACCCACGACAGCTACAATGTCGTCGGTCCACAGGGCAGCTGGTTTTCCAACACTCCGTTTCGCGCTGCATCGCGGCCGCTACTCGTGAACCGTTACTCCCCAGCACGTAACGTAATTCGTATTATATGAAATAGGTACAATAGTCGAGCAATCATGTTGGTTGGTTTTGAATGTAATATTATGGGCAATCGATATGACGCGAGCCATTTATTCGTCAGTTGATATTTGTTGTCTTATGAGTTTAAATAAGACTATGAAACGATGAACCAATCTTGTGAAACGTCAGACAAACAGACTAATGGAAAATCTTCTCTCGGCTTGTAAGATAATTTACTTTACTTACTTTCATGACAGTCTCTTCTAAAGTCCATAGGGTTATAGGAGGCAAAAGCATGAGCACGAGCGCCTCCAGATGCACTGGCGGCGCTGACAGCAGATCCAGATGCTCTAACAGCTGATCCGCCTGATCTGACACCTGATCCGAATGGAAATCTAGCGACTGGTGCGATTGGTTTAGCTGCTGATCCGCATGGTCGACCAATTGGTTCTGATGGTCTAACAGCTGATCCGCCTGAGGTAACCGCTGTGCCAACAGCTGATCCACCTGAACTGTACGCTGCAGCGTTGGCCCAGGATCCACGAGGTCCTTGGGCATAGTAAGTGAAAGCTAAAAACATAAGACGTAGATGGGTATTGCCACGCTGCCACAGGGAGAGGAGTGATGGAAGTGGGGTTCCCCCTAGCCTAAGGTGATGGTGAGTCAAACAAACTAAAACTCCACCGGGATCTCTATCTTGCGTTATTGTCGGGTTCGTCCCCAAAAGACGTTCGTTGGCCCAAAAGAGGTGCCCATCATCAATTAAAACAGAGACTATGTAATATAACCTATTAAAATATGTATCGGTGATGGATACATGTTTCTGCCTTTTGCCACGGAGACCCGAACCCTTAGATTTTAATAAAACTATTTTATAATTACGATTAGTATTGGTAACCAAAGGGCTGGCTGCTACTTTGGCCAACGGATTGGCATTGTCATCCAAAGAGGCAATGCAGCCAGTCTTTTGGGCACTCTACCTAGGCAAACGTATTTAGATTAAAACATTCTTTTTTTTTTCATTAAAAAAGTCTAATAATAATAATAAATCATTTATTTCAGGCTACAAAGGCCCATAGATACATACCTTATAGACTAACATACATATTTTATAATAATAATTGAATGTGTTAAAGAGATATCTTAGAACTATGTTAGTAGCACTTCCATGACACTACACTTTCGTCTTAGTCTGTTCTTGTGGAATTTGTCCGCGGAAGCGACGGAACACCACGTCCTTCGGCCAGAAGCTTTCGTCCATAACGCGAGGCAGATAGCTGTTCGGTACTCGCACCACAAACGCCTTGAAATTGACGTTTCGATGCGACTCCAGCATATGTACCCTCAGCGTACAACCCAGCTTCCGGCGTACGTACTCGACGATGTCCTTCGTCCCGACAGTGTAGTGCAGGCGGGAGATGTACACCGGAGTGTTAGGCGTCGCAGCACGAACTCCCTGACTAGAATCAGTAGGAGCTGTACCGCAGCGATTCATGATAGGTCTAATAGGTACTTATAAATAAAATGTTACTGTAGCTATGCCAAATTTTGCCCAATCTGTCCATTATTTTGAGTGCGTTGTAGACAGAATATCAGTAAGTCAGGACTTTAAATTTTATATTTATGGAACCCAGACTAAGTCAATCATAATAATAACTTGTTTATAATTTCGTTAAACATGATTTTGTGTCCAAAGAAGGAAAAAAAAATAGTTTTACTGTTTTGATAACCTTCAATAAATGACCTCAAACAGCGATAGAAATATCATACGATTAAATATTAAATATCTAATTTCCTGCATCGATAAAAAAAGGTAAATATTTACGACTTAGGACACTGAGCCTCTTCCTAAAATAATGAGGGAAAAATATTACTTAAATTCAAAGGGGACATCCCGTTTCCAATGTCTACGGCTAATAGGTATAGGTATTGGAAACGGGAAGTCCCCTTTGAATTCAAATTGCTACCTACCTACTTAGGTTCAGATTTATGGGTCGAGCAAAATTTTACTAAAAGAGACATAAATGTTATTTTATTTTAGGTACCACTTAAAATGTCACAAACAACTCACTTTGATATGGATATTTTTCTTTGATCCTATTCGCTTCCACATTTACATAAAAGTAAATAAAAACACAATAAATTAACGCGAACATGTCGACAGTTCGACAGCGCGCCTCTATCTAACCAAACAAAATAAAGAAAAACAGTTCTATGCACTTTTAATTGTTTTTTTTATTTAATAAATGTTATGTTATTTAATGTTCGTAATCATACTCATTTTGTATGTACAGACGTCAGTTTTGCTTTGAAAGAAACAGTTGAACAAATAGTGTTTGGCAAAACACGAGTCGTGACTTTTGAACAAGGTTCTGTTGCCAATGAACCGGTCCATAATCGGCTTTTGCAAGCGATCTTGCTACTATATTTGAACAAAGAGTATTCGCGAACTTCACATCACAAAATTTGTATGATAAGAACAGTATGACCCGCAAAGGCTGTCGAAGATACCTCGCAACTCGCAGCTCGCACCTTGATGTCGATAGAAAAAAAGAAAGAAAAAACGTGTGGCAATCGGGGACTGCCGCGGTAAAACTATTGCATCGTGCGATCTTCGTACCGTCGTACCATATACATATACACTACGTTAAGCGTATGTTCGGCCGAGCTATATGGTAGGCGGAGTGGGGGGTGTTAGGTTTTAATTTCGTTACGGAATTTCTAGATTCGGTCGCCACGCTTAAAGCCCGCGATAAAAGCTATGCAATAGCTTAATAAAATATAATAAAATAAAATACTCACTGTTCTACATGGTTGGATGGAGATCATAGTGATTCAGTAACACCCGAGTGCTTTGACTTATGACCGGAGAAAGTGTGATTGTCATTGGATATCGAAAGATGTAACTAATCTAACCGCTTGGTTAGACAGTTAAAGCATGGCAAGAAGCTTTACTTCCTTTGCTCTTTGCCTCAAACCCCTAACAAAATTTATTTTATTCTACATTCCCTCCAAATCTACCATATTTTATCAAAACCTACCTTGCGAAGGACCGAAGGACCAAGCATCTTCGTAGTTTATATACTTACTTACCTACTAGTTTATTCACGTTGTACCTAGTCATCTTCTTCTTCTTCTCGTATAGTGATGTGGCTCACCTATTGTTAGAGTTTTCAGATCGCCCTAAGGCCTCTTACTTGACCTAACGACTGCTACTAGAGGTAGCAACCAGGACCAACGGCTTAACGTGCCTTCCGAAGCACGGAGGAGCTCACGAATATACATTTTTGCTGCATTACTAATTGGTCACCCACCGAAGTAATGACCGCGCCAGGCGTCGCTTAGCCCGCACAATCGTAAACGATCAGCGAGCTTTGCTTACAAATGAGTCTCCCTACCTAGTCACACTTAGAAATATTATGGTTACAAATTTTATACCTAACATTTTTATACTTATTCGTTATTGCAGAACTCTAAATAAAATCAATTAATATTCAAATAAACATTTAACGTCACATTTTGAAACACGATAAGTACTAGGTACTTATCGTGAGCGTTTTAGCATTAATACCATTAGTTACCGTTAAACTAGTTAAAAAACATTAATTTCATAAAATTTCCATTCATTTTATGAACAAATCTTTATACAAGTACTAGCTGCGCCCCGCGGTTTCACCCGCGTAAGTCGCGATCCCGTGGGAAAATCGGAATAAAAAGTAGCCTATTTGTTATTCTAGGTCTCAATCTATCTACATACCGAGTTTCATCGCAATTGGTTAAGTGGTTTTTGCGTGAAGGAGTAACAAACATACACACACACAAACTTTCACATTTATAATATTAGTAGGATTAGTTTTTAATGCACCATCAATGTATATCTCAGTTTAATCGCCGATTTTTAAATAATAAAATTTCCGCACACTCTAAATGCAATTCTGTTCATCACTCCAAAATCCTCGTGAGATACTCACCGAATTGAAATGAGACCACCTGTTCATCTTTGACCTAATTTGATTTAAATTCAAACTAAATCTGAGAGTCTAACATGTTCTATGTTAGATAATTACACAGTAAAACATAACAAGAGAATTCAGAAATTTTCATCTTAAGAAGTTAACATCTTACAAATAATAACAGAACATATGAAACATCCAGACATAATAGGTATAGTAACATACATAATTATTCGACGTATTTTCACCTCTAAGACCGCGAAGACACGATCAAGCAGAAACACACCAGCCTCAAGCCAGATGCATGAAACTGCATACGTTTGAAAAGGTACCTAACTACTTGGTGATTATAATATTAGTGGTTGTCACAAGTCCCAAATAACTAAAAATCTTGATCAAGCCGAACAGCCATTGCTGGTATAAGCAAACCGGCAAAGTCTATATCAAAAGACTGGTCACAGGAGTTAATTTGTACTTTCAGAGCATCCACGCATTCACAGGTTTATAATTGAGGCTTGACATCATTTTGTTGAGGTATATGTTTATTTTTGTACCTTTTATGTTTGCAGGGGACGGCGCAAAGAGATATTAAATTTAAAAATGTACGCCGAGAAGCGATGAAGCGAGATTGCAAGCGTGAAACGTACGTATTTTGGACGAAAAATATTTGTACAACTTATTGTGTTGCAAAGGGGTTATAAAGGAAACGGTGAATGCGAAGATTAATATGAAAAAACGGCTATTGTGCGCCTTTATAACTGCAGATTCTGTACTGAAATTTGATGTTGCTCATTGTTGATGTTTAAATTTGCACGATGTTATCATGCAAAACGTACTCGTATGCCGTAGAGAGATCCTAAAGGACTACAGCTTTTATCCCGAAAATCGGATCACTCTCAAAACAGAGAAAAAATCTAGAATTTTAAACACGGTTATTTTCACTACCCGCTGAAGTCATTCAAAACGAGATAATATTGAATAAAAAGCACCCCTTTTAAAATAACTTTATTAAAAAGAAACACGATCTGAAATATTGGAATTCTATGGAATTCCTTTTTACGACAAAAGTAGAAAAACGGCTTTCCGATATCTTCCGTATACGCTGCTTTTCTAGAAAAGCATTATAAAATTAAATAATCAAACGAACTTACCTTAAGTGAAGTTCGATTCTAATTGTTCAGCCTTCGTTGGAGAGATATCTACAACGAAGGCTGAACAATTAGAATTGCAAGAGAACATTGACAAAAAGTAGGTAGGTAGGTAGGTAGGAACCAGCCTAAAATCTGGGTACCTACAAAACCATGCACAAAACAACAAGGCCTGGATTCTGTAGTAGGTATCTACAAAAGAAAATAAGTAGGTACATGCTGAAATTTACCTATCAAACTAATGTTAAGTTAAAATTAAACGGACATTGCTAATTTCATTTATTTAGATACCGCTCCACTTAATAGGATCCTCCTTTTAGTAAAAATAGAATAAAGTACCTTTAGGTATTAAGATTAAAAGCAGAAATAAATGGCCCGTAACCGAGACAGGTCCTATAATGGAATTTGGATTGCCTCATCATGTCTAAATTAAAAAGAGCCTGTACATTCCGCTATTTTATAAGTATTATACTTCCATTACTTAAGTAAACGTTGCTTAGCGTTTAAGGTGTCCCTTGACGAATCCGCTACGTTAAGGCTATTTATGTTGCCAAACGCAACGCACCAGAAATAGCCGTCGCTTACAACTAACATTGTTGATTGTAACAAATGTGTATTGTTTTTCTCAAAAGTGCTGCGATGGAATTAGAGGTGAAATCTTTACCGATATTTTGGGGTAATTTGAGACGAAAATTCCTTGTCATTTCAAAGATAGACTAGTTTTAATTCTTTATTTAAGGATAGCTTTAAATCTATATAGAGCTTAAAGTCACACCAAAATGTCGGTAAAAATCTCACCTACAATTCCATCTTAGCACTTTTGAGAAAAATAAAACACATTCGTAACAATCAACAATTATCACCAACGAAGGCGAACGGTGCCGGTAGTAACTATTTAGTAGGCTGTGTAGCAAGGTCCTTGGCGTATGGACCCCCCTTAAATTTTTGTCTAACAAGCTATTGCAGAACCAGATTTGGGCTAAACTTTAAGAACGAAAAAAACTTTCAACTTTACCTACAACTTATACGTAATTAGAGATCGAATTGTATTAAGTATATTCTTTTGGCAACTTAATACTGAATAAGAAATTATCATTATTTTCATACTCCTAAAGGTATTTAGACCGTGGAACATGTCTTACCTATTCGGTAGAGCTGATATCATCTAAGTATATAACGGAATATTATCACAGAACGTTGTAAAACACATTTGCTTAACCTTGGATGAAAAGGAAAGATTAAATAATATAGATTGATGTTGGCCTTTGAAAAAGCGCTACTTATTTGTACGTCTTATTTTCCTATAATTAACCACTGGCTATAAAAGAGATGTCGTTACGATAAAAAAAGTAGAGCTTTAAGTGGATTATGATGGTTTTTGTTAGATTTTAAGGTCCCTACCTAGTTATTTTCAAATTAACGTATAATAGCTCTGAAGGGGTTGGTAATTTGCTTATTAGAACGCTAAAGATTCAGGTAAATACTTTAAGAAATGGTATATATCTACCTACGTAAGCAGGCAGTATAGTTATTTTTTTAATAAGTTATTAAGTTAGTCCTTGTATTTAAATGGCCAGCTATTAATAATAAGCCTAGTGTTTGGTCAGCTCAAAACTGATATGGTGAATTCGTAAATCGATAACAAATTCGATTAGCAATAAAATAATTTCAATTAAATTAAATCTAATATAGTTGCCTATATTATGGTATAGGTCAACTCTAATCAAAATAAACTGTAAAATTATTTTGGTTTGCTTCACATTTTATTAGTTGGTAAGTAGGTACAGGTACATAAATGTGCAAGCAACAGAAACAAATAAAATCCCAAGTTCAAGAACCTCTAACTCCATGAAACAGCTGATTTTCGAGTAAGTAAACGTAACCTTACTATTTCCAAAAAATGATTATAATTAAAAACTACAACAAAAGTTGTTCACCTAGATGTTTATAAAGAAAAGAAAAATACTAAACCTTCTGCTAAATACATTGTAGAACTAGTTTAGGTACTTTTAGCATTACCTACTCTTTTAAACAAAAATCATAACCGCGTTACCTCCCAAACTATTATACTTAAGTATTCAATTCAACGACAATTATTACAAACATAAAGTTTTATCTGTTGAGTTTAAACATTAGAACAACTGTTACGCTTTTACATAACTACATTTCCCTTTACAAAGGGTTGTAAAAGTAACTTTTCCTCCCCATGGGTACAAAATTACTGCCGTCTATAGATTAGTCTAACCCTTTTAATTTGTTTTGAAATATACCTTACTTATACGGATATTAGAGTTTGATTTGTCTTATTAAATGGTGTGAAATGTAATTTTGATGATAAGTAGGAACTTGGAGGTTGGTACTCTAGGTACCTATAGCTAAACGATTGTTCATTATGGCGCTGATCTTCCGGCGAATGGGTCTAGCCGTAGTCAAGTATGCTTGACTGTGACCCATAGCTGAGATCGACCTATTTGACATCACACGGCTTCCCTTTCTTGTATACATTTAAAATTCTTTGTCCTGAATGACTGACTGATTGACGGATCAACACACAGCCTAAACCGCTGATCGTAGAGACCTGAAACTTGGAGGGTGTGTTCTTTGTGTGACGTAGGCATCCGATAAGAAAGGATTTAACTCCTAAGGGGCTGAAAATGAGGGGCAAAATTTTTATGGGACAACGTGATTCCTTGGTCCATTTTCGACTTTTACGCGGGCGAAGTCGCGGGCAAAAGCTAGTTGTCAAACTTTTTGTTGTTAAGCATATTGTTAGTCGTGTGTTTCATCTCAAATAAACTATTCTTATTTTATTCATTTTACTTATTTTTTATCATTAAAATCAATATGCTTCATATCACGGAGCTATTACCTTTGGAATGCGTGGGTGGAGCCGAAGCCAACACGTAGAGGCCCTTCACAATAACAAGTTTAATAGCAAAGTATAATGTGGACACCAAACCGGAGATTATCCCTGTCTGCACTATAAAATGCAGTAAAGGACAAACTCCGATTTCGATAGATCTATTGATAAACTAAAGGAGAAAACTTGGCTAGCTAATTTTATTATTGGGGTGTGATACCCCGATTAGTTAATTTTTTAGTGGTTACCTAAACATTTAAACTCAACACACATCCTAACTTGGTATTAAGACGATTCAACCCGATCTCATCCTAATGATTCCAACTAAATTGGCAAAAGGTTACTTTGACTTTTCCTAGAATATCAAAGATTTTTCCATTAGGCTAACGTTTAAGATTTTTAGGGCTTTAACTTCGAAACGACTAGTACCTACCTAATTTAAAATGTAGGTACTTACTTGATGGAGGACTGTAGGTACTAACCTATTTCGATTTGTGTATTTTTCATTAACTAGAGAAGTGTATCGGAACCACAATTGGGTTCAAATATCCGGTCTTAATGTATTACAGGTAGGTAGGTACCTATCTGAACAAATTTTCCGGCTGAGAAAACCGATGTGGGGTTTCTCCAATGATAGTAACCTACGCACTAACATTTATTATAAATTAAGGGGACAGAAAACGGAAATAAAATTACAACCACCTAAGTAGGTAGGTTTATTGGTGGTGTAAAATTGTGGAAAGCTCTGCCTGCTTTTATTCGGCAATCCAAATCTTTGGCTGTTTTTAAAGCCAATGTGTACAAGCATTACCTTGCTCTCGCTGAAGCTCGTCAATCAAACATATAGATGTCCTATTGTTTCATTGTACGTATATATTTATGTGTTGGTATGTATTTTTTTATTACAATTTATATTTTAATATATTTTATTATTTATGTATTTTAGTATTTATTTGTTTATGTTATATATTATTATTATATTTAGTATTATCCTCCTTATATTTCTATCGCGTTATAAACAACCCACCCATCCCCTTCCTTAATTCTTGTCCATCCAAAGGTTGCCTGGAAGAGATCGCTTTTAGCGATAAGGCCGCCCATTGTGCCATATTGTAAGGTATTAAATATGAATTTTTTTTTAGCATATAGATAGTTACTTAAGTTAGAATTAATTTTAATTTTGTTATACGTAATCATTTTGCGTTTTGTTTTTATGGTGCAATAAGGTGTTTATCTATCTATCTATCTAGGTTTATTGGCTTAAAACTAATTTTCTCAAGCGGTTTTATTTGTGTAAATAGATTCCAATTGCATTGACATATCAAAAAATTCTATGTATGCTAGCGCCAGACTAACGTAGGTGTATGTCTTACTCGTAGGACTTGTTTCTATTCTGTGGTCTATAGTCCACTATCGCAATAATGAAAGCATAAAAATACTGCATAAATAAATAATG
The DNA here is from genome assembly GCA_951213275.1 of Idaea straminata. Taxonomy (NCBI): domain Eukaryota; kingdom Metazoa; phylum Arthropoda; class Insecta; order Lepidoptera; family Geometridae; genus Idaea; species Idaea straminata. Next base: position 9,782,012 of record OX577857.1, on the reverse strand, counting down.
CAAATAAATTAAAATCGGTTCATTCGTTCGAGAGCTACGATGCTACAGACAGACACACACACACAGACACATTAAACTTATAACACCGCGACGTTTTTGCGTCGGGGGTTAAACAATAGAGTGGCAACACCATAGGATTTATGCCAAATATTGTAGGAAAAATCCTAGTGTTGTTTAATATTAGTGCGACATACCTATAGGTAACCTTTTGCTTTTAGGAACCAGTAGCTTAGGCTTAGCATTTTTCTAACAATCAACCGTTCAGTAAATTCATATTTCACAAATTAGAGGAAATAACTGCATAGAGGGACGGAGGTATTTCACATGTAATTTTCACTTTGGTAATCAGTAAAAAAACTACCAAAATAATTAAATTAATTTCTGTAATTATAAAAAAATATTTACGTATAACAATCTAATTAAAATATTATACTTACATTTCATTTTATTATGACAAAAATATTATTTTACAAGATTTACAAAAAAAAATAAAAAATATTACAGAGGGTAACTTTTTACAAAAAAAACTTAGCCAATACAATAAATAAAAGGACATGTTCGTTTGGCACAGACGAGACGAAAAACCCAGAAAATCTGATTACGATTTTTAATAAAAATTCAATCAAAATAAAAAAATCATTGACTTACAATTACATTAAAGTAACTGGCACAAAATTCACATAAAAATAGGTAAAAAAATATTTTTTTGTAGTTTCGTTTTTTTTTTGCTATAGGCCGAAACATAAGTAGTGCATACTGCCAAATGAAACAGTTATGTCAATCGACAAACCGAAATAACTTTTCTCTTTTTTATAAGAAAAATCGATAGATTGTCTCGACGTATCGCACCTCCGCTCAAATAGTGTCATAACTCAAAAACAATATTTTTTTATGTCATATTTTCAGAAAACCTAATACACTATTTTATTAAGCTTAAATCATTCAAATCTACTGAAATGTTCATATCGCAACGTCTACTTCTATTATTTTCAAATTAAGACTAGAAAACCACGGAAACAGACTATTACTTTAGACACCCTTTTCTCGACAGTTTTATTTTTTTGAGTTATGACACTATTTAAGCGGAGGTGCGATATATCACTGTGCTAGGACTGCAGGCAAATAAACAATAAAAAAATAAAAGTCAATACAGAGAACCTGCTATGAGTTGTTTAAGCACACGATCTCACTAACGTATCGAGTAGGTACGAGTCCTTATCTCGACATTTGGGGTGAAAGGGTACCGGCGCTCTCTAGTCTACTAAGTTTGTATAGAGAGAGCCTCCGGTACCCTTTCCTCTTAAGTTGCACAGAAGAAGCCCTCAATGGCTAGCTAGTATACTAGTATAGGATTTACGAGTCCTTTTTCACTTAATTCATAGAAATTCATATTTAATTTTCGATTTTTGCAACATTATCACTGCATTTACTTTCAGAAAATAGTAAAATTCTAATTAAAACTCAAACAAATTCTTACTAAGATAGTGTCTAACTACTAAGATAGTAAGTGATAGTCTACTAAGATAGATAGTGTCTTACTAAGATATCAGTAAGTTTAGAAAATAGAAAAGGAAAAATTTATAACCATTTCAAAGTTTTAACTAAGTAAATCTCGATTCAAATATTCGTACAAAGTCGTCTGTAAGGCGCATATAGGAGCCAAAAGTAAAATGCCTTTCGTCTATTCACTAAAATGATTAATTTTTGCATGGAAAATTGTTGTTAAGTATTGTTGTGCGACTGCATGTAGGTGAATCTTTTGGAACATTTCAGTTTAATTTAAATGATTTTTTTTAAACTAATCCACGTTTCATAAAAAGGCGGTATGTGTTTTCTTAAGTTTGAATAAGAGACAATGGAATTTTCCTCTTCAAATTATACCAAAATGTAGGAAAAATCTTACCTACAAATCACTTTATCCATGCAGTAGTTAGCAATTTTTAGCAAGTGTTCGGCAACAAGCATTTTACACTAAATTGTATACCCACGTGGACTGAGGAGGTGGACCAGGTTCGAAAATCGTTTCTTTCGACCAACTCAAATCACAGATTTTGTTAGTAAAAATTTAGATTTAAAAAGTGAATGATCCACAAAATACAATAAAAGAAGACATAGAACATAAAGGACAGGGTAGAAACTACATCTCTTGATCGAATAGATATAAATCAGTGTAGCTTTACAGTATATGACAAAAACCCTGTAATCGTTACTAAATAATAAAGATTTTTCTTATATTCGAGAAAATTACCATAATTTACAGAATTTTTAAGAAATGTTTAAGATGTGGCAACACCATCATAGGTAAATAATTTTGTTATCACAATATTTTAACACTCCCGCAAATTAATTTAATTAATTAACCCATACTGAAAAAAAACCCTATTCTTTTTTTTGGGTAAGGTCCGGTGTACCTACGAGTTAACGACTACGAACGACTATAAACGAGTTTTTTTACAAACTGTAAAAAAAACTGATTTAAGTAGTAAGTCCGTAGGTAGGTTCCTTTACCTTGGGTAAGGGCGGAGTGAGGGACGAGTGAGTTAATTATTAAACGTGAGACTTTGTTCACACTTCAGTAGTTCGTTAAGCAACTCCTGGAATAGTTATTATTTCGATGGATAACCGATTAAAATTATAGTAAGAACTGAATGTGTTCTCAATATACTGGCGACCACGGCAGTTGGAACTCTGCCGAAACTTCGAGGTAATTTTCACTAAACAAAATAGGATCGCGAACCGATTAATTTTTAATAATTCTTGAGAGTGTATGGCAAGAATGTTTTCTAGAGTCCATCTATGCTTCGGAAGTTAAGTTAAACGTGTTGGTCCCGGTTGCTATCCCCCATTAGGTGAAATTAGAAGCCTAACAGCGATCTGAAACCTCTCACAATATGTAAAAGATACCTATATAAGAAAATTCCCTCGCCATGCTTCAAAGAACCTACCCATGTAAGTCCTTACTTAAGTTAGACATAGACAAGTAAATTTTGTTCAAGTTTTAATCAGTATTTTACTACGAACTTTAAGTATAGTTCCAAACGAAACACCTTTATGCCAAAAATAATTATCTACACTTGAAAAATCACATTTCAACTTATCCTTCGACAAAACCCCAATGAATGGCACACTGTAGGCCACGAAAACTTGGTCACATTTTTACTTTTAGAGTTTTTGCGACCCGTAAGGCAGGAAATTAAAAATAATCGAAAAATAATTGGAATCGAAGACCTTAGTACTCTAAATTTTAAAATAATGAGCAGCGCGTTAGAGTACCAAGATTCGATTCCTTATGGGTGAATTTTTTTGGCAATCTTTTTAGTAAGTTTTTCTGTTTAATTTTCCGCCTAATTGGGTAGCGTTCACCTTTATATTATGCTTTGTACCTGCATTACACGTCAGGTACCTAATATATTCACCATTTACCATAAATTATACATATTTCATAAACAAAAGACTAGCCTTTGCTAAGTACATTACAATTACTTCACAATAAGTACATTGGAGCATTATTATCAGTCACAAACATTTAACATTTAATATATGAAAAATGCATTAATTCGTTGAACACAATTGTTATATTATGCTATTATATTTTAACAATAACTTTTTTGGACGGAATACAATTTGCGTTAGCGCAAACTAAAGATTTTTTGTCGTTAATTTGTATTTTGTTTGCCGTCAATTTCAACAGTCAGAGAAATATGAGTCTTCAATGAAATATTATAGCCTTTTTCAGCGCATTGCATATTTTTATCTGGCTGGTACAATCGACTTGATGTATAGGTTTATACTTATATATAGGTACAATATTACAAAAGAAATAGGTAAGTAGGCACAGGCAATATGGTAGCATTTACTTTCTTATCGTTATTTGATTCAGCCGGCTGTACCTGGTATCACTAAAGTCTTTTCACACTTCACATTCCGCTTAATTAAACTCAAATAAAGTCATAATGAGTCGATGTTACGTTGATCGGAAGTGTATTTATAATTCCGTCGTTGTTTCAACAGGTGACTGATCGTAATTGTATCCTGAGAAGTTTCGTTTACCGAAAGTTACGTTATCGTTGTCTGATGCTCTGAAAATAATTAAATAAAAGAAATAAATAAAATAATAAATAATAAATAAATATTGCAGGACAATCCACACAGCGCCATCTAGCCCCAAGTTAAGTAACTAGACTTGTGTTATGTGTGCTAGACAACGGATATACTACTTATATACTTTTCTTTTGTAAATATATACTTATAAATACATAGAAACAACCAGACCACAGACAAATATCTAAGCATAAATACTTGTCTGAGGCGGGAATCGAACCCGCAACCCTGTGTTTGGCAGTCCAGCAAGGTGACCACTGTGCCAACTGGGTCGAATATTACAGGACATTCCACACATCGCCATCTAGCCCCAAGCTAAGTAACTAGACTTATGTTATGGGTGCTAGATAACGGATATACTACTTATATACTTTTCTTTTGTAAATATTTACTTATCTTCTCTATAATATAAAAATGAATCGCAAAATGTGTTGGTAAGCGCATAACTCAACAACGCCTGGACCAATTTGGCCAATTCTTTTTTTGTTGTCTTTGATATTGTCAAGAGAAGGTTTTTATGAAAGAAAATATTAAGAAAGTTGCGCAGAAAATGATTACGCAGGCGAAACCGCGGGGCGCAGCTAGTAATACATAGAAACAACCAGACCACAGACAAATATCTAAGCATAAATACTTGTCTGAGGCGGGAATCGAACCCGCAACCCGTGTTTGGCAGTCCGGCATGGTGACCATTGTGCCAACTGGGTCGTCAAATACAAGTACAAAGACAAAAGGTTAGCTAGTCTACAACTATGTTATTTACATACCTATGCAGACCCGGTATCTCATCATACGCCATAATAGGCTGAGGCGTTTTCTTTTTATGATTATTTCCATTGATTTTCCTTCCTAAAGTCGTCGCTAAGAGTCCACCTCCTAAATTATTATTATTAACTCTGGGCAGAGTTCCTAGGGCGTTATTTAACGGATGGTTATTTGGTACCCTCCGGTTTAACGTCTGCGTGTTACGATTTGACATATTATTAGATATATCGAAATTGTGGTTATTTAATATGTTATCGTTTACGCTAGATGCGCGTGCGGTCGTCGCAGTTTCTGATACTGTTGGACTTCGTTCGCCTAGAAGGATTACATATAGTTTATTATTTACATAAAGTTTTACTAAAACAGAGAAAACCTTTAGGGGGAAAGCGGATAACAAACAAAAATACAGTCGATGTTAATGACTATTTTACTTGCTCCAGTCAGTCGTTGATATCATTTCTGTCACTTATAGAAGAAATCAATAATATCTATTTATCAGGTACCAAGGGTTTCACTGATTTTTAGGGTTCCTAAAGGGTAAAACCGGGACCCTAATACTAAGACCACTGCCTGTCTGTCTGTCACCAGGCTGTATTTCATGAACAGTGATATACAGTTGAATTTTTTTTACAGATTTCACGGATTATGTACTTCTGTAGACGCTATAACAACAAATGCTAAAAACAGATTATAATGTATGGAACCTTTTCCAGGAAAGGTTCCATACAGGCCATTTTCGGCAAGTTTGCTTAAAAAAAGTTCGCTCTACGCTCACGTTAGTTAGCATTGTAACCGCTGTCTTTATATAGACGTAAAAATGACAGAAACAATATCAACTGAAGTAAGAAGAGATAGGATTATTAAATCTACATAGTAACGAGTAACTTCGAGTTTAGTTAAATTTAGACACAATAGAAGAATGTCAAAAATATACAAGAAAGAAAAAGTAGGTCCAAACTCACCATTGTTCTTAGACAAATATTCAACGCTATGTATATTGAAGGCGTGGTTATTGGGACTGAAATCCAACTGGAGATCAGCATCGTCAACAGCCATATTCAGGACCTGTAAGAAAAAATCAAGTTAAGCAAACACTTCAACTATAAACTATGGCCAATCAGGCGTTGTTGCCTTCAAGTCTTGCTTAAAACGACATTGACACTACTTCCATCTATCGGAATCTACGGCAATTTAACAAGAGTCGATGTCGCATTCGATAGTTTATTACTTTATAAAGCGTTTGTGGTATAAAAGTAATTTTCACGATTTTTGCACTTGCGTCATTGTAATTCTATAGGTGCGACATGTTTAGTATTTTAATAAATAAATCTAAATACTTAATCATTATTTTTGGTATTAACATTTAAATTTGGAGGGAAATGGGGCCTTTGCCCAACAGTGGGACACACCACACTCAGTAAAAAAAAGTATATATTTGGTATTTATCTATCTATATAAATAAAAATGAATTGTTGTTCGTTAGTCTGATTAAAACTCGAGAACGGCTGAACGGATTTATCTTATCTTAGTCTTGAAATGTTCGTGGAGGTCTAGGGAAGGTTTAAAAGGCGAGAAAAAATCGAATAACCGATATTCCCACGGGATCGGGACAAACGCGGGTGAAACCGCGGGGCGCAGCTAGTATAAAATGTAAGTTGGTACTAAGCATTCAAAACTAATTAATTTCAATTAATCGTCAAACTTATCAGAAGTTTCGAATTAACAAATACAATAGCAGTACAAACAAATTACAACTAGTAGTAGTAAATAGTAGTAGTAGTTGTTGTAGTAAATACAATAGTAGTAAAAAAGTAGTGATAGTAGTTACTAAAAGTTTACTACTGTCTATTAAAATCTATCTAAGCGCATGAATTCACTACATTCGTGTCTAGACGGCAGACGCATGCTAAGCGTGCCGTACTGCTCTATCCCTTGTTCCTCGTGTTTCACTTCTAACTACAGACTATCTAAGCTAACTACATCCCATCTAAACTAACCTGAGTTTCGTATCTAGGTGCAGGTTCGTCTTCACTAGACTCGTATCCAGAGGGCGGTCGTGGCGGCGGCAGACTCATGCTAAGCGTGCCATACTGCTGTATCGCTCGTTCTTTGTGTTTCACTTCAAACTACAGACTATCTAAGCTAACTAATTCCCATCTAAACTAACCTGAGTTTCGTATCTAGGTGCAGGTTCGTCTTCACTAGACTCGTACCCAGAAGGGCGGGCGTGCCGGAGGCAGACTCATGCTAAGCGTGCCATACTGCTGTATCGCTTGTTCCTTGTGTTTCACTTCAAACTACAGACTATCTAAGCTAACTAATTCCCATCTAAACTAACCTGAGTTTCGTATCTAGGTGCAGGTTCGTCTTCACTAGACTCGTATCCAGAGGGCGGTCGTGCCGGCGGCAGACTCATGCTAAGCGTGCCATACTGCTGTATCGCTCGTTCCTTGTGTTTCACTTCAAACTACAGACTATCTAAGCTAACTAATTCCAATCTAAACTAACCTGAGTTTCGTATCTAGGTGCAGGTTCGTCTTCACTAGACTCGTATCCAGAGGGCGGTCGTGGCGGCGGCAGACTCATGCTAAGCGTGCCATACTGCTGTATCGCTTGTTCCTTGTGTTTTTTATATCTGAAAGTATGAATTGTATAAATTTACCTTTAGTTTTACGTATATTTGTATAAATACCATAAAATTGTGTTTGCATTGAGGCATACTCTCTACTCTTAGCACTCTTGTTTAAAATAACACTACATAGTATAAAACAAAGTCGCTTCCCACTATCTGTTCCTATGTATGCTTAGAATTTTAAAACTACGTAACGGAATTTGGTGCGGTTTTTTAATAGATATAGTGATTCAAGAGGAAGGTTTAATACCCGTACTAAGCCGGGGCGGGTCGCTAGGATTCTATAAAGTTGAGGGTAACTGACTGGTAATTTGTGACAAGTAATTATAGGGCTGACGATTCAGTTGTTCCAATGGACTCGGTTGTTCCAATTGACTCAAGTCTAATTAGCAGTTCTAAATGACTATTTGTAATGTACCTGTTCCAAGAAGCACAGATATAAATAACAGCGGCCACAGCTACCACCAAAACCACGGCTGCCAACGCTATCAAAGCGGCAGGCAGCGCATTGGTTAACGGTGCGGCAGCCACTTGAGGCTTCCGAGGCGGCTCTGTAGGTGTTAACGGCCCGCGGACTTCGCTCACTGGGGATTGGAGGCGAGCCGCTACTGCCTTGTGTACGCCACTTTCTATAGCACTGGGAAAATTTAAAACAAAATGGTGTAAAATGTTACACAGAACGCAGTATAGCCCAAAATTAAACAAAACTGTCAGTTGGGCAGTCCACTCGGTTCAATCCAACAGTTTTCATAACTCATCTGATGATATATCACTTATGAATGAAATAGTGTAAAACATTCCATAGATCGTAATTTAGCCCCCAACTAAGCTTGTGCTATAGTGACCAAAATTCAATGTAAACCGATTTAAATAGGTAAGCAACCCACTCGTTTTAATTTTTAATAACTAATGCATCTAATCGCTCATACCTAAAAAATGTTGCGTAAAAAAATAGTAAACATGAAAATAAACTAAAATTCTGCAAAATATATTAAAAAACTTTTTTTTTCTTTTTTTGTATTTGTTGTTATAGCGGTAACAGAAATACAGCCTGGTGACGAACAGACAGACGGACGGACAGCGAAGTCTTAGTAATAGGGTCCCATTTTACCCTTTAGGTACAGAACCTTCAAAACCAATAAAAATGATTGCATAACAAATAAACTTACTTTTTCACTAAATCCGAGTTCCGACTTAAAATTTCGCCTGTAGTTGGATGTAAGAGATACAACCAAGCGTCAGTACCCCTCGTATCGCTCTCTAACGTGCCATTTTCACCCTTATAATGCCTAGAAGTTAACTTCTCAAGGCCGGCGATAAGTCCGCTTCTTTCTTCGACGGCAGTCAACAATGCGCGGGCGCGGCGACGCATTGCGTCCGCGTTTAGGTCCGAGATTTCAAGGACAAGTTGGTTTTCTTTTTGGAGTAGGTTTATCTGGAAATTTGTTAAAAATTATTAATAATACTACTCTACTTCGATGCAAACAAGTAACCTAACCATCCGCTATATTATTTCATTTCCCTAGAGGTCTGTCGGCAGAAAACTCTTCACAGGGTTAGACTTACCTTAGTAATAACTTTATAATGTAATCTTTTTTTGTATTTTTCTTGTACTAAATTAATTAAATAAAAATAAATAAATAAAATGTCTTTCAACCTCGCAGAGTCGTCCAAAGGCTCTGAGTAGTTAATTTTGTCTAACTGATTTTGTTAATTAATTTAATGGTATTCAGAGTTAAGTAATTGATTTTGTCATTATGACGCCTTAAACCAGTTTCTACCAACTAAATTGTAACAAAGTAACTTATGGATTTTTATCAACTCAAACACTCATGATTTTAATGACGATGGATAGATAACCGATGACTTTTATATTCCTATGGGATTGGGACATACGCGGGTGAAACTGCGGGCGTAGATAGTTTATTGATATACTAGCAGAACCCCGCGGTTTTACCCTCGTAAGTCCCGATCCCGATGATATATTCGTTACAAATCTGGGAGGCTTCAACCCCGGCTTGTTACCACCCACCGGCCTAAAGTCCTATCGCTAAGCAGACTTATTCGTGTTCCGATACGAAGCCCGATACAGCCATAGAAGAAGAACGAGTTGGTAAAGTTTTTGTTCCACTACCGTCTTCCTACCTTCACTCACGCTTCTTGAAGGCCCCCTTTATTTAGGAGTATTTGAGTCACGAGCATATAGGTATCTTCTAGGAAAGCGTGCTACATCTCAAACCGCATCGTCACTTATTGTACGAGATATTGGTCAAACGCTGACCTATTTATTATTAAAATAACTAATTGTAGTATAGTTAGGTACTCACGACAACAGAAGCTCTTGCAATATTATAATCCTGCGTTGAGTTAGGGTTGTCTCTCGCAGTGACACTAAATTTAAAAGGCAACACATCTGTAGGAACATTCTCGAATGTTTTTATATTGGTAATGACTCCGGTGTCGGAGTCCAATGAGAAGTATTCATCGGCTGCTTTTGTCCATGAGTTTTTGTGGTACTCTACCTTGCCGAAGTCCGCGCTGTCTTTGTCTTTCGCCTGGAACATATATTTGTGTTCAATATTATTAGGTTGAAGAGGTATATTGACTTACAACTATTTATTATTTTATTTAAAAATGAACCAGATGCCTGGCCCGCATTGTGTTGTCAGAGCTTAGGTGTATAGAGCGAGCTATCTACCGCGCATTTTACACAATTTATTTAAAAGAAATAAATATATAACATTTTATTTTCTGGATTGTACATTTCGGAGCTAATAGGAACCAAAAAAAAACTTGTGAGGTGTCAAGGGACACCTGGATGGAACGATGTTCCCTTCGATTAATTAGTGAAGGAATTGTAATAAAATCAAAAAGTGTCGTTACAACTTTTGGTCTTAATTTTTTTCCGTCTAGCCCCCTTTCGCAAAGCGAGATAAGGAACTTCGTTCCAATAGTCGTTAGTAATTAATTTTTAATCTATACAGTTTTTGAGCTCTTGGGAAACAATGAATGGATGTTAGATTTTTTTATATTTATGGAGCCTAATGGAACAAAATCGCGAATAAGCCATAGATAGAAACGCTAAATGTCCTTGAAATATCATTTAACTCTATTATTAATTAGTTAATTACCTTAACTTGCAATACATTCGTTCCCAACAACATATCCCTGGTAACAATCGCGTAATACTTCCCCTTCGTACCCGCAATGGTCGACTGTTCATTGAACACAAATACAGGGGCATTGTCATTCGCATCGGTTACATGGATCTTTATCATTGCTTTACTGTTGTCAGGGTTAATAAGACCCTGTATAGATTCCAGTTGGATTTCTAGTGAATATTCGGATAACGTTTCGTAGTCTAATGAGCTGGTGTTCAGGTAGATGGCGCAGTCGCGTTCTTCTGTCAGTTTTACGTAGAAAACTCCTGTAAACATTCATTAGTTATAATAAAATCGAATTTAAGTCATAAAAAGGGGAAAACCTTCATCTATAAAATAAGAAATGTGGCAGTTTTATGTAGGTTTTTGAAAATATACATTGCAAATATTATCGAGGCCATTCCCATGAGGCATCGTCCCCAGAATGCTGGCAACATTCCCAATTAATATTTAAGATAACTAATTATTTACCTCTAGTTAGCTCTGGAAGCCTCGTTCGTATTTGTGCAACTTATATTTTCTAGTTATTACTTTACTTTGTGTATATCGTGTTTTGTTTCTTCTTGTGTTGTACAAATAAAGTTATCTATCTAAGACGTTAATAAGTCAAAAATACAAAGGCTTCGGGACCCCACGACCTTAAAGTCTCCACCCCTTATCGGGGCAAACATTGGACAAACGTTTGTAATTTGACTCCCCGACTTCAGATTATGTGGTCATTCAATCAGTAAGTCCGTCAGTCAATCATTGATGCAATCAGCCAATAAGATTGCTTGGCTGTTTTAAATAAATAAATATTGCAGGATCACCACGTTCCACACATCGCCATTAGCCCCAAGCTAAGTAACTAGACTTGTATTATGGGTGCTAGACAACGGATATACTGCTTATATACTTTTCTTGTAAATATATATTTATAATAGATAGAAACAACCATGCCAATGCCCATTGTGTCCTAACACCTGCACATTGGAGGACCTGGTAGAGGCCAACACTGCTGCAGTGGGTAGCTACTGGGCTGTAAAAATTTGACTGGTCGAACGTCACCGACTCGAAAAGAAGAAGAAACAACCAGACCACAGACAAACATTGTGCCAACTGGGTCGTCGCGTCATTTTAAAACATACAAGCATAAATACCTTGTTGTGAGGTCTCAGTGAGTAGACATTTTAGCGGAGTATCGGGCGAATGTTCTCTCTTATTCAAAAGTGGTATTACTCTAATCAGGGTACCATTTGCAGAGTTCTCTGCTATGTGTTCCGTGTATACTGTGTCTGCGAAACCTAGGCCGACCTAAACATGAGAAAACCAATTAATCATTTGCTGCAAGGTCCAACACTTACAGGATTTTATGAAATTGAAAATAATTTAATCACCCACCATTAAAACTTTAATGCACTGCGTGCGTATTGGATAAAAGATAGCCTCCCTTAAATTCAACAGGGTGGCATGTGCTCTGACGTAGCCAACTTAGCTAGGGTTCACGCCCAATCACGCCGGGGCATTGACTTTTTGAGAAGTGTTTTAAATTTCCTAATTGCTCTAAGTTTGAATTTGATTAAAAGAACTAGTAAGGACTTTGTGAATCGTTCAAAACTGTCCTCAAAAATGGTAAGTGTACTTACATCAGGCGGGACAGTGGCTGAATGACTGACGTAAACAGTTAAGCTTGTTACTGAGGACATTACTGGATCACCTTGATCGTACGCTTGGACATCCACCTAAAAACAAAACCAGATTAAGGGTGCAGTCATGTCAAAGCAACATCGCTGAGTTCACCTCGATGTTCCCTCCATGTAAAACAAATGTATGGAAATAGAGGCGCATGTTCATACTAAATACCTCATACATCGATGCAAGCTTTGTTACATTAATTAATAGTACCTGGATGACCGAGCTTTGCTCGGTATTTTTTTTTTTTGTTTACTTAGTCTAACCTCAAAGCAAACACTTATTGACTTCGTGTTACTTAACAACGCCATCTGCTGGAATAACTTTATTGCTTACAAAAAATAGTATTAGTAGTTCGCCAATAGATGACAGGAAGTGTCATATTTTTCAGATAAAAAAAAAGTAAGTTTCGATAAAACACGAATAAAATGACATTTTCTAAAAATGATTCCTAGCTAGATCGATTTATCGCCCCCGAAACCCCCTATACACCAAATTTTATGAAAATCGTTGGAGCCGATTCCGAGATTCCAATTATATATATACAAGAATTGCTCATTTAAAGATATAAGATATGAAAACAAAAGCCAATCGCCGCATTCAAAATCAAAATTTATTCATTTGATTGCAATCATTCGCATGAAATCACACTGAAACACACAGGATGTGTGTCTTAAGAATTCGCCTACCAATGAGAAGAAGACACACATGTTCTTATATTTTTGTGTGATCATGCGCAAAAAATTGATTTGGCGGATTATTTTCCTATTTACTAGCCTCTTTAGACAAGATTACTTTCTATTAGCGATATCGCCAATCGATAGATTTAATTGTATTTATTTGACATAAAGCATGCCGGGTTCATGTTTTGTCTATTATATACATGTACTAACTATCTGTATACCTACACATGAAGCAATAAATGATGATTAAGATTCTGAAATTGGCGTAAGATGAAACTTGCCAACCACTTTTTTACCACCGCGTAGATTTTCCTTAACTTAAGTTAATTTCGTACAAAAAAAGATCAAAACAAAATCCGTCGCTTGGCGATATCGCTAATAGAAAGCATTCTTGTCTAAGGGGGCAAGAATGTGATCGATGCTTTTAATAATACTTACAGTATATTCACTATCAGTCTCCTTCCTCAGATCATCTCTAACTCTAATAGCTCCCGTATCCGGTTCAACATGGAAGTAAATCGATGCTTTGCCCCTCCCAACTAACTTGTATCGAACCCGATTATTCGGTGCCGTCGCATCGGAATCCATTGCAACAACAGTTTGAACGAGTGATCCGATCGATGATGTATCTTCGATGGTGATGGGACGGACTGCTGATGTGAATATTGGTGCGTTGTCGTTTTTATCCTGCAATTAATAAATTATGATTAAAAAGTGCGAGTCGGACACAAAGAGTTTCATTATATTCTGTTTTAACCCCCGGCGCAAAAACAAATGCAAAATACCCTTAAAAATATTGTACGTCAGACGAGGCTGTATAGGTTAAAATACTTTTGTCTGCCCTTTTGGGAGTATAGTTAAAAAAAAACACAAAAATATTGACTTTTTCTGTTTTTAGTATTTGTTGTTATAGCGGCAACAAAAATACATTATCTGTGAAAGTTTCAACTGTTTAGCTATCACAGGAGATACAGACAGCCTGGTGACAGACAGACAGACGGACAGCCAGTGGTCTTAGTAATAGGGGTCCCGTTTTTAGCCTTTGGGTACGGAACCCTAAAAATCATCTCCAAATTCCTCAAATCTTTCCCAAAACCCAATAAGACTTTCGATTTCTATGACGAAAACTCAAGGCAGAACATGAAACTGAAAATCGACAAAAAGACTGGACACTGCCGTCTGCGACCAAAGAAAGAGTTTTGCAAATTTTCCTTTATAAGCAAAACAATCGTAAAATAACCAATATTCCCCAATCTGCTTTGCATTTATTGTGAAATTACAGACCAACGTAAGCACTACCGTGGGTTATAAAAACTAAGCGAATTAATTGATAATTAGCAGCTAATTATCAATTATATGATATAAATAGCGAATTATTAGCTAAGTACTATAATTTTAGCATGCCACAGATCGCTCTGGAAGTCGTTGGGGAGGCTTATGTTCAGTAGACATCCTGTAGCTGATGAATATAAATTGTCAGTAGTTTTAGAGATAGTCCTCGGCCACATACAGAACATACCCATAATATACTTAGAAATAGATACTTTCTTTTAAGTAGGCTTATAACTTACATCGACTAACACCTCCACTGTAGTAACAGAATCACCGTCTTCGGCATTATTCTCTTCAGTACCAACTAATATTTCATGTCGTGCCATCATTTCTCTATCTAAAGGCTGAAGAGTCCTAATGAGACCAGTTTTCCGATCTATCGAGAACAAGTCCATATCGCCCCTGAGTATTGTGTAGGTTATTTCAGTGAGTGTGTCCGGGTCTTCGGCCTGTGGATTGACAATAATAATTACATGCAATTAATGACATTCCACACATCGCCATCTAGCCCCAAGCTAAGTAACTATAGTTGGGTTATGGGTGCTAGACAACGGACATACTGCTTATATTTTTCCTTTGTAAATTTATACTTATAACTAGCAGCGCTCCGCGGTTTCACCCGCGTAAGTCCCAATCCCGTGGGAATATCAAAATGAAAAGTAGCACATAGTCTTCCTTAGAAATACAATACAGAAATTAAGTGATTTTGAAAGGTGTCGATTTACTGTAGAATAAATCAAAGCTTGAAGGAGTCGTTTGTGTTTTTTTTTTAAACAATGTCGGAGCCTGCCGCTATACTTACTTGAACATTAACGACGGGATAGTTAGGCATGTTCTCAGGCACATGCACGGAGTATAAAGCCTGATGGAAGACAGGCGGCTCGTCTGGCACGTCTTGTATTTGTACAGTTACAGACGCAGTGCCGAGACGCTTGTCTATAGCACCATCTGTAGCTGTTACTACGAACTCGTATTCCTAGAAAAATAGTGAAATATTAGTAGTAGATTTGATTATCATTGTGGGGCTTGTTGTTGACAGGCAGAGTAACTAGTGCTAGTGCTCTTGCCATTACGTCGGGCGACGCTAGATCACGTCGGGCGACGCTAGATCAAGTCGGACAACCCTGGATCGCGTCGGACGACGCTGGATCACGTCGGCGTCACCATTGTGGGGTGCCCAGATAGAGTAATGAAACTAGTCGTCCATTTCGATGGTAGGATTTATTCTCCTAGTAATAACCTGACTCCGTATCGCATATTACAGCTTATATATACTACACAGATATCTAGATAGGAAAGGGTAACAGTTAGGTAGCGCATCTGATGTACAAACTATCATGTATACACGTGATATTCATAAGATACGATAAAGACACGTATTTCTACGGTCGCTATAGATTACGACGGAATGTGCTGACACACAGGGATGTGTGTCCGCCACAATCATCAAAGAAGATGGTACCAAAAAAATACTGCCAACAACCACAAAAAACTGTCACAGAAAAACCCATCTAGATGACCTATTACACTAATTTTAAACTGTTAAAATAGCTTCTAATTATTGAAAAAAAACTCAAAGTTCGCAAAAAATGTTTTGGAACTTAAAAAATCGTGAATTGTGTTTTTTTTTATTTCCTTGTTTGTGTTTTTTCTTAGAACCCCTTTAGTTAAACTGTGTTTTGTCACTTTTCTACGTTTAAAAGTGAGAGGTGAGCGACAGTGTCAAAACACATTTTAACGAAAGGTTTGAAAATTTAGTGAATAGGTTTACAGTTGCGTTTTCCAGTGTCAAGTTTGTTTAAATAGCTTTATTGTTCAAAGTAGCTAACCTTAGTGTATTCATAATCGAGTTCAGCATTAGTACTAATCATTCCAGTACTGTTATCGACAACGAATGGTAAGTGAGTCGGGATGCTGTAGCTAATCATTGCGTTAATGCCTTCATCCAAATCAGTTGCGTGAACGTAGCCGACAAATTCACCTGCTTCACCTGTTAAAATACATTATTACTGGGTTATTTTAAAAATGTTACATTCTCAGAATATAATCGATGCGGGCGATAAGGCCGCTCATATGTGCAACTTCTTCTAGCTTTCTGTGATTTTACTGATGTATAATATTGTTTTGTGTAGTTGTGTAAATAAAGCATTCA
Source organism: Idaea straminata (assembly GCA_951213275.1). NCBI lineage: Eukaryota > Metazoa > Arthropoda > Insecta > Lepidoptera > Geometridae > Idaea > Idaea straminata. The sequence continues at coordinate 9,765,515 of OX577857.1, read as the reverse complement.
TCTATCTATGTTTAATTCCCAAAATATACTTTTTCTTTTACTAATTTAACTAATTTTCAAATCACTAGTCATTTAAAATAAATTGTTCTTTATTCTAAAATGAAATAATTTATTATTTTATTAAACCAGGGTTCGGTGTCCACATGCCTCTGTTTTACTTTTTTATAACAACGATTTACTAAAGTAAATATGACCTTCTAAAACCTATAAAAATTTAAAGTAAATCACAGAAGCATGTGCTGAGCAGACCTTGGTTTTATGAAGAAAAAGAAAAACATTGCCCAAGGAAGTAAATATCGAAAAACATTTGTAAAGTGAGGATACTCTTTTTTTAACTTTTATTTCGAATGCTTACCTTCTTTAACATGGAAAAGATACGAATCCTCATCGAATTTAGGATTATTATCATTAATATCTGTCACTTTGATATTCACCGTAGCTGTGCTTGCCAATTTACCTGGATCTTCAGCTTTTATCATCTGTAAATTGGATTTACAATGTCAGAATTTTTCTGTATGGTTTTCATTGACTTACTATTACCTATTACTAGCGTATAGACGCGATAGGTCATTATACAAGTTTACGCCACTGCAGAGCGAAGCAAATCTTCATTACAGATAAATGTGATAAATCTTTTATTTATTTTTAGCCTATTCTCACTGTCCCACTGCAGGGCAAAAGGTTTCCCTCCCCTCTCCACCTCTTCCCCTCTGTTAGGAAACAGATTCCAGACCCCTGTCTAGGACTAGCTGGGTCCCTACGATGTGAATTCAACTCGCACAATTATCTCTTTCTGGGCCTACCACGGGGTTACCTACTGATACGAGACCCAGTCCGTGGTGGTCTTTCCCACATATGATATATCATAGATTTAACTTACCAATTGATATCTAGTTAACACTTCCCGGTCCAAGCTTCTGATAACAGTTATTATTCCCGTGTTTGATCCGATTGCAAACTGACGCAAATCATTGCCGGATACTATTGAATACGTAACAACCTCGTTTTCAGGGTCCTTGGCCTTAAACAAAAAGGTAAATCTTCTAAATTGTTCTGTATTTTTTTTTAACTTATAATCGTGTCGCAGCCGAACGTTTCATGAACAAATAAAAAATTACTAGCCATACCTAGTGTCGTCAAATTGAGAACTTTTATTAGCACATCTAGTGCATTTAAAAGTTAAAAATAAATTACAAAGCTACAACTTAATTTAAAATCAATCTTATTGCAAGATTGTGCTTAAACATATTTACCTAAATGCATTTAACTGGTAATCAAAAATTAAATTGTGTTTTCAATATAGATATTATTTAATCAGTTTGACACTTGACAGTTGTTTAATCTTGTTTGGTAAACTGTTTTTGGTTTTTTTTTCAATATATTGAAGATAACTCCCGATCCCGTGGGAATATCGGCATAAAAAGTAGCCTATGTTATTCCTAATGAATCAATGTATCCTCATACCAAGTTTAATCAAAATCGGTTCAGTAGTTTTGGAGCCTGTTCGTTACAAACAAACAAAAATATTTACCGTAACAGTAGTGACAGTGGAATTAATAGCGGCCCCTTCAGAAACAGGTGCGTAATAGTCCCTCGCCGAGAACTGAGGCGGTCTCGTGTTAGGTCCGGGGGCGACTGAAATTTCCACTATGCCTTGGGAGCTTAGACCTTTAGCATCAGACGCTCTTATTGTGAGGCTGTACTGTTCACCGGCTTGCAGACGGCCTGTACTTGCTGAAAGATAAATAGTTTATATTATATTTAGATTACACACATTTCGAAACAATTTTAATTTTTTTTTTCTATGGCAACCCTTTAATTAAATCACAGCATTAAAAACACTATAAAATTGAAACTTAATAGGAAAAAAGTACTGTTTTTCCCCAAAAAACACTATTTAACGCTTAAACTTTGTTGATGTTTTTATTTTAAAGGGCCTTGTTACAATATGACAAAGCATCCAATCCGCACCTCTCATAGATGACCCTCGAACAGACTCCGAATTTAGAATAACAGATGCGTGCAAATCATACTTTCATTAGTTCAAAATTACATTAGACTCGTCCAAAACTATAAATATTGCAAGAACATTTTACAGCGCCATCTTACCTAAAGCTAAACAACTGGTCAACAAGGTCGCCTATAGTCTTGGTCAACACTGATCTCGTAATAGATGGCGTAACCGCAGACCAGGGCGTAGCTTTATCTTTCTTTAGTTATACCCTTTCCAATCGTTTATTTAACTTTTGACAGCTCTAATACTTACTCAAATAGTGATACCCAGACCCGTTACCGATTCGATTTCTTTCATCGATCGATTTTATTCATGAAGAAGTTTTAATCGATTTGACACACTCATTATTTTGTAGTTATTCCTTACAAGTAGGTACCGCAGTTCATCCACATGCTTTTTATTTGAACCAACTACAGTAAGTCCAAACGATTACTTTACATTCAATAATTTGCAACGAATATATTCGATCCCATTACTAGGTACGAAGTACGATGGACCTGTTTTCATTACGCAAATTAATTATGCATTAAAACAGAGACATTTAGGGCATTTTAATGCAAAATAATAAAGGTTTTTACGTGATTTGATATAAAATATAATCACAATAAAATAGTATGTTTTATAAATATAACCGATAATCGATTTATTTCAAAACAGTTTTTAGTCTGTGGTCATTAATTACGAAGGACACATCTCTTAAGTGGGCGGAGCCCGTCCATGAAGTACAGTTTTACCTGTAGTACATCGTATCAAAAATTATTACTAAACTTTATGTGCGTGATCTGTCAAAAGTTAAATAAACGATTGGAAACACTATAGTATATAAACGACCCTGTAGATTGTTTAATGCTAGCTGAATCCCGCGGAGAACGAGTTTTGAAGTAAAGCAAGAATAAATCTTTATTTTTTTAGTGCGTAATCTTACACTCGCCATTTTTTTTTTTGCAAAGCAATGTCCATACATTTTTTATGAAAGTAAATATAAAGGACACTGCGTCCACGGTTGATAACATCTTAATTTTTAGCTATTATGTACCATGGTGATATAAACTATTAGAAATAATATTAAAAAATCACACATGCGAAAACAAACCATGCACTACAAACACATGCATGCAAAAAATAAAACAAACGAAATTTTTTCGCTGGATATTCATAACCTACCGTAAGACAAGTAAATGCAAAGATATATTTTTTAATAGCTTTTACCCGCGACTTCGTCCGCGTTAAAGTCGAAAATGGACCAAGGAATCACGTTGTCCCATAAAAACTTAGCCCCCCTTTTTCACCCCCTTAGGAGTAAAATTTCGGAAAATCCTTTCTTATCGGATGCCTACATCACAAAAAGAAAGCACCCTCCAAGTTTCAGGTCTCTACGATCAGCGGTTTAGGCTGTGCGATAATCCGTCAGTCAGTCATTCAGGACAAAGAATTTTATATGTATAGGGATAAATATTGCATAGTATTGGTTGCATTTATTGTATAGGTATATTATAAATAAATATAAATAAGTGCAAATAATAGTGCTTACATATAACTCCAGTGCTAGGATCAATAGTGAATTTGTTCCCACCATTGTTAGACACGTGATAGATGCTGTAAGATATACGTGCGTTCTCACCCTCGTCTATATCTGTCGCTTCGACCTGTGAATAAAATGGTACCATTTTAAGGGAATAAGATTAACTTGCAGCGGGTCGCTTCATATCCCTTAGTCGCCTTCTATAAAAAAGATATGGGATAGCCCTATTCTATGCCGGGGCTACCCAGCTAAGTTTCAGAACCTATTCGTTCCAAACAAAATCTATCCTCATTAGTATATGAGAAACCAGTGATGGTGTTTTTTTTACATCTTAACATATAACTTTTGTACCACGACTTTTGGAAATTAAAAGATTTATTCACATGGAGAGGTCACTCCAAAATTTTACTTATTTTTTAAGATTTTTACAGTCATCATTTTAAAAATAGGTACGTTGATTTTGAAATTATTAAATACATCCTCAAATCTTTGCTATTAAACTTGTAAAGTGTTGGCTTATGCCCACCGTACGCTTTCCAAAGGTTCCAAAGAACATTAGGTAGTTTTACCTTATGCACTGGCGCAGGTTCCAAACTAGCGGGGACTATGATTGGTTGTGTTTTAGGTATGACTGGCGCGTTATCATTCTCATCCAGAAGTTTAACGAACATTGACAACGGCGCAGACGCAGCGCCGCCGTTCGCTTCACGGGCTACCACCTGGAAATAAACATGATATTACATATACATATCAGAAGGCCAACTGCGCCAAAGAGTTCGTCATTATAAATTGGTATTGTATTAGGACATTTCATAGAGCGCCATCTAGCCTCAAACTAAGCGAAAGCTAGGAATCGAACTACCAAAGTGGCCATAATATAGCCACTTCCTAAAAGTTAGTGATTTTGTGCGTAATATTTTTAATTTTAATAGTAAAAATGACACGCTGTGTCGCTTGCAGAAGGATAAGAAAACTCAAACACTTTGGTTAAAAATAAATATTAAATAATCATAATCAAACATTTAATCTATATATCTAAAAGAAAGTCGTGTTAGTTACACCACTTATAACTCGGGAACGGCTAAACCGATTTGGCTGAAAATTGGTGGGGAGGTAGCTTAGAGCCAGGAGACGGACTTTTTATCTCAATATGCCCACGGGATCGGGACTTACGCGGGTGAAACCGCGGGACGCAGCTAGTTAAAAATAAAATAAATTATTCTGAAGATATCTATTCGAGGGATGTCTTAAAAAGACTGAAAATAGTTGAAATTACTAATTATTTTCAAACAACGTGAATCATTATAGATGACAGCACAATGACAGAACAAGAGAACTGCCTACGTTAGCGCCATCTGCGTTTATCTTTGTCCGGCAAACCCCATTTGCGTGATGATTTTGTAAAAATAACGAAGTTTTTTTTACATATGATAGAACAGCGTTTGACCACTTTCACACCTGCCTGATGGTAGGTGACGATGAGGCCTAAGATGTAGCACGCTTTCCTAAAAGAAACCTCTTCACTCGCGACTTATATATCTAATTTAATAAAGACAATAACCAAACCTGGAATCTAAAATGTCCCGGATTAGGTGGATCCCTGTCCAACCTCTCGTCGCTTACAACAAGGTAACCGTCTTCGTCAATATCGAAGAAGTTTGTCGTTAATTCAAACGTGTATTTCGGTACCACATCCCCTGGACTCTGAAATTTTATATTACAATACAATATCTTCCTTTAATAAAATCAGATTGCAAAAGGCTGGTGAAGGGTGAGCTTGGCTATCCAAAGAGGGAATGCCGCCAACCTATTGGGGACTATGCCGCATGGAGACGCTTTTGACGGGGTATTTTATTTATAATGTATATGTAATTATTAAAGCTGTATTTGTTTATATTTTAATTATGTACTATTATTGTTTGAGGTTCATTTAGATGACTTCTTTTCGACTTGCCTTTCATCAGATATAGCAGTTACAAGAATATAAGCATTTATTGCACTTACCAGATCTAAATCCGAGACCATCAGTCTAATAGGTATTCCTCTAACATCAGTGACTGAGGTTCCTTTAGGCGAGTTCTCCAGGACTTGACCTTCATCAGAGGTAGCACTTACTACGGGCGGGTTGGCATCGACTGGTCGGACTGTGATCGTTAGCTTAGCTGTTGTGAAGCGTTTAGCTTCCGATACTTCTTCAGCCTGGAATTAAGAGGTTATTTATGAAGTCTGTATTGAAACTTTAAGAACATAATACTACCTATATCAGATAAAACTAAGTAAGTATATACTTACTTAGTTACTTAGTTAGATATTTATTAGGAAAGGGAACGTCTTAACGGAATGATGATGAAAAATATACACTATACGCCAAAAAAACCGATCCGGTTATAAAAATGAACCACACTCTGCAACTACCCATACCTTCTCTTCCAGATTTATCGTCAAGGGCCTATTCATATTTTTGTTTATAATAATAAATAAGTAAGCAAGACATTTTATCGTTCTTTTTTGTTTGCAAACTTGTCAAGCAGCTCAACACTGGGTTCGGTTGAGCCGTCACACCATCGTTGTCAGGGTCTGTCTCGATTCAACGCCAGTCTTCCGACAACCAAAGCGTGACAAGCTTAACCCATTGGAATATTTATTTCAAACAAAAAGGAGGGGAAGGTCGATTTTTAATGGTCAGTATTTTTTCCACATACCTTCACAAGAAGCTGGAACTTCTTAGCAATACTCGTGTCAACAGGTACCAATTGTCTAACAGCACCATTATTGGGGTCTATCGAGAAGTAAGTCGGCCAAGTATCTGGTTCTCCATTTTCGATGGAGTATTTTATTCTTGCGTCTAAAGTGTCCATATCTACTGCTTGGATCTTCTCGGGTTCTAGTGTTAGGATTCCGGATAAGACGCCACTGTTGACCTGTGAAATGGTATAGTAAGTTATTAAGGAATTGAACTTGCGTCGATATTAAAGAAAATCCGGTAATTGTAGCTCATTAATACATATTATTAGATAGATAGATAAACTCTTTATTGTACCACATTCAATCTTAATTCTAATATAAAATCTTGCAAAAAAAAAAAACAATATAAACCAAACAAGCCAACAAGCCAAACAAGGCCGCCCATTGTGCTATACACAATGGGCGGCCTTATCGCTAAAAGCGATCTCTTCCAGGCAACCTTTGGATAGACAAGAATTAAGGAAGGGGGTGGATGGGTTGTACATAACGTAATAGAAATATAAGGAGAATATAAATAATATTATTATCGAGTTAAACAGTAATTAATTCAGTAGTTTTTGCGTGAAGGAGTAACAAACATTTACATACTAACAGCAAAACTTTTGTATTTAAATATTGTTGTAGGATAAGGAGGATTAACTTAAATTCAATGACTTAAGGAGGATCCATACGCCAACTACCTTGGTACACAGCCTACTAAATAGTTACTACCGGCACCGGTCGCCTTCGTTGGTGAACATTGTTAATTGTTAAGAATGTGTTTTGTTTTTCTCAAAAGTGCTGTGATGGAATTGTAGGTGAGATCTTTACCGACGTTGTAAGCGACGGGTATTTCTGGCGCGTTGCGTTTGGCAGCATAAGCAGCCTTAATTTAAAGTTATAAAGGAGCCGAAGTCAACATGTAAAAGGCGGTTTACGAGTACAATAACAATTGGTACCAAACCGACGATTATCCCGGTCTGCACTATAAAATGCAGCCCAGGACAACCTTCGGTTTGGATAGATTGACTACAGAATACTTGGGCTATTGTTATGGTAATGGACTGAATACTGGGGAAATATGGATACTATGGCGCACGTCGTAACAATGTCCAACAAACACCTAAAAAGGCGATTTTAATACTTACAAAACTAGAATATTCCGGATTGAAGCAAGCTCCTTCATGCAAACTACATCCCTTGTAAATAAAAGATGGATCCTGGTCATCATCATCCAAAACGTTCACAGTTAACGTAGTTGTGCTTGATAATCTTCTTTTGGTATCACGAGCGCGATCCTGTAAAAATAGTACATTACGATATAAGTGTGGTAAATTGATCTTTGCATAGAGGCGGTTTATGACGCGCGAGCGGCAACGAGCGTGTCAATTGTGTCAACTGGGTCGTCAAAAATGTTATTTTATGGTTTTTCTGTAGTTAAAATTACGCCAAAGTAAAAAACTTACATTTCCTCAATATTAATAATAACGTATTAAAATTGTTAAAACATAGGTGTTCAAATCATGGTACTTGATACTTTACGTTTTCTTGGAAATATTACACAGCCAGAGGTCATAAAGTTATTTTTATACTTTTGTGTACTTTTACAACCATTAATCAAATAGTTATGGGTACCTAGTAATTAGGAAGGTAGGTACTTAAAACCTTCTTGTATGGCATGGCTGGTTGTCTCATTACAAATGAATTGGCTATAAAGCAAAATTTCATATCTCGCGTCGCGAGAGACCTTAAAACGAAAGTTGAAAAATATTTGACAGACTAATTAAGAACCCCCGACTGTTACGGAAAATTGCACATAACTTTGAACGGCTAAACCGATTGTGATCAAGCATAGCTAAGAACACCCCAGACTAATTCACCTTTCAAACAAAAATAAACAATATCAAAATCGGTTCATTCGTTCGGGGGCACACACACCGACACGTAAAACTTATAAACCATCTCTTTTTGCGTGCTTAAAAAGAAAGACTGAAAAACAGAGAAATAAATATATTACAGAACATTCCACACATCGCCATCTAGCCCCAAGCTAAGTAACTAGACTTGTGTTATGGGTGCCAGACAGCGGATATACTACTTCTATACCTTTCTTTTGTAAATATATACTTATAATACATAGAAACAACTAGAGCACAGACAAATATCTAAGCATAAATATATGTTTGAGGCGGGAATCGAACCCGCAACCCTGTGTTTGGCAGTTCGGCAGTTCGGCATGGTGACCATTGTGCCAACTGGGTCATCAAAGAAGGAGAAGGGATTTGATTTATGTTACAGTCATAGAGTTATAAATAACTTACTGAAGCAACAATAGTGACTAGATACTTCTGAGTCCGCTCATAATCCAGGGTCCTGTTGACTGCGACTTGCCCCTGATGGGGTTGGGGTATTGAAAAGAAACTGTAACCATCCGAGGCGTTGGCTTCCTCTAGAGTTTCATTATTTCCTGGTATTATGAAGTATTCGGATAGACCGTTTACACCAGCATCGATGTCTATGGCGCGGATTTTATCGAAAATTGTTGTGCCGATTGGTGCCAGCTGGAAATATTAATAAAAATAGAATATTAGATTTAATTAATACCGAAGAGTATTTGTATGAGGGCTTTACCATAACAAGTATAACATGTCCTTATTATGCGTGTGTTACGGGAAAAAAAGTGTCTGTGACATACGGCAAACAGACAGAAATGACGAATCTATAAGGGTTCCGTTTTTGCTATTTGGCTACGGAACCCTAAGAATTAACCTCTATGAACTCTTCACAAGTACACAAATTTCGTAAACATTACTGAAATTTGTCCATTTTGTGATGTAATATTTTTATTCATTTTCACTGTGTGGGGTCGGCAAAATTTGTCATACTTCGCCACTCTAATCCCCGTCAAGTCTGAGTTTACTCCCCGTTCCCCTTAGATCTTATTAAAATTAAATTATTAAATAAATCTTTATTCAGGCAACTATAAACCCTAATACAGAGAATCATAATATTTTTCAATAGATACTGGATAAAATAACAATACAAACAAATCAAATTACAGAAATTAATCATGTCAATCAAGAATAAAATAAAAATAAAATAAAATAAAATGTCCATTTGGTAAAGTCACGAATCAATATCTTCGTTCAGGCATCGGTACGGCGACATGCCTGTTACAGCAATGCCGAATGTAATGACAATCCAGCCTGGCCGCAATCATAGCCAGAACGGTGTTGGAGCTGGCCCTCACTCTGCACACCATGGATGCGGCGCGTTTACGCATATTCGCATGGAAACAGTCTATACGAGCTTCCGCGAACATACCCGAGGCGCTGCAAAATCGGGGCAGCCCCATCACCGCCCTAAACGAATTATTGAACTGGACACGGAGCGCGCTGTAGCACTTTTTAGTGTAATTAGCCCATAGGCTGCAAGAGTAGAGTGACGTACAATACGCTCTGAAGAGCGTCACTTTTACTTCCTTGGAACATCGAGCAAACCTACGAGCTATCATGTTCGCTCTGACTGACAGCGCCCTCCGTTCCCGCTCCATATCGGCATGGTCATTGAGATCGCTGGTCAATATGTGTCCCAAGTACTTAAATTGTTCAACCCTTTGCAGAGGAACACTATTTATTTTAACCTGAGGTATGACACGGGGACACCTTGCACCAGCCGTCCCAAAGACCATAAACTGACTCTTGCTGACATTGTATAATAATCCATGGCCACAAGCATATTCCTCACATATCCGTATCAGCCTCCTCAGACCACAGATTGACGCGCTGAGCAGCACCATGTCATCCGCGTAACTAAGATTGTTTACACACACTCCATCAACATGACATCCGACACGGTGTCCGCTCAACGCGACAATCAAACCATTGACATACAAGTTAAACAGGGTAGGAGAGGTCAAACCACCCTGTCTAACTCCACACTCAAGCTGATACGGATCTGACACTGCCCCCGCCCACCTGACGGTGTTGGACTGATGTCCGTACCAATACTGGAACATGCTGACGATTTCCTGAGGTAGGTTTATGTCTCTCAGTTTCTCCCACATGAGACCGTATCCCACGCGGTCAAAAGCCTTGGACAAGTCGAGAAAGGCCGCATACACGGGCGTTTTTCGATCTGTGTAGTATTTAACGGTCTGCTTCAAACACAGTATGGCACTTTCGGTGGACAACCGCGGACGAAATCCAAACTGATTGTCATGGAGCTTCACGTAATTATTCAACTGTGTGTTGAGCAGACCGTCAAAAACCTTCGCTACAACCGTAGCTAGAGAGATTGGCCTATAATTACTTATATCGGTGAGATCACCCGTTTTATTTTTCACTATGGGCACTACCATTGTTTTCATAAAGTCTTCAGGTAAGTAGGAGTGGCTCACACACAAGGAAAAGAACATAGCAAGCACTCTAGCGATATGTAGCCCAGCGTTCTGCAGGTGCTCAATGCTGAGCCCGTCATGTCCCGGGGACTTGCCTCTTGACATGGATCTTATGATTTTAGTAACGTCTTTTGCAAGAAATCTAGTACATACATCTTGCCCCCTCACACCAGCACTGAGCACCCCGTTCCCCGGGTCTAACACCGCCCTAACCGTAAAATGGTCCTTGAAGAGATTAGCAATGCCCTTAGGATCACTCACACCATCGCTTATGTGTACCTTAATAAATGTATTTATGTTAGAAAATAAGTGGTTTAAATATCCTTCCTAACACAACCCTTCCACCTTTTCTTTGGCCGTCCTGTTGCTCTACGACCATTTGACGAACATATGACGTTTCATTAGTCACGCAAAAATATTTAAAAAAGATATGAACATATTTATTTTACTTTTCAATTTTTTTTAAATAAATACAAATACGAGGAATTAACTACGAAATAAATACGAGATATAAAAACAAAAATATTAAAAAAAGATATAATAGTATGAACATATTTATTTTATTGGTCAACCTTTTTAAAATAAATATGTTCATACTATTATATCTTTTTTTAATATTTTTGCGTGAGGTATAGAATTTTCAATTTTTTTTTAATAAATACAAATACGAGGAATTAACTACGAAATAAATACGAAATATAAAAACAAAAATATTAAAAAAAGATATAATAGTATGAACATATCTATTTTATTGGTCAACCTTTTTAAAATTAATATGTTCATACTATTATATCTTTTTTTAATATTTTTGCGTGAGGTATAGAATTTTCAATTTTTTTTAAATAAATACAAATACGAGGAATTAACTACGAAATAAATACGAGATATAAAAACAAAGAATTCTAAAAATCACGCAAAAATATTAAAAAAAAGATATAATAGTATGAACATATTTATTTTATTGGTCAACCTTTTTAAAATAAATACAAATACAAGGAATTAACTACCAACTATCACGAGATATAAACAAAAAATTGAATATATTAATTTGGACTACTTATTGCATGGTTTTAAACGCTTTCCCAAAATAGGCAACCTTCCTGTTTTGTTTTTACAGTAGGTAGTAAAAACTTCAAGTATTTTTACGGATATAAAATAGCAAAACCGAACAACAGATAGATCCTAAAACAGCGATTAGAAGTCAATAAACCACACAGAAGTTTTTTCTTAAACCTTTGTCTTGGATGTTAATGAAATTTTCAATTGTTTTAAGATTGAACACTTTTTATATGATTGTCATTTAATTGCTAGGTATTAGTAGGAAGACAATAATTCACCATGCAATCATAGTTTTTATTGTAGTTAGTAACGCTTTATCGATAACGGTAACAAATTGAGCAATCACGAGTAAGTAAGTAACATTTCAACAATTTCTAAGCGAGTCTTACCACATTTCTAATTTTAATTAAATGTCAAAACTATTGGAATGGATGAAGAAGTTAATTATTTAGTTTGCTTAAGTTAGAAAATAGTTATTTTCGTAATGTGACAAAGGAAGTTAGGGAACGTTGAACCCATCCTAAAAAAATTATAAATATAATTTTTTTATTATTTATTTGTTTCTTAGTTGTTTGGGATGGGTTTGTACCAGAGAGACCCGTTCCCCGAGAGACCCGTGCTCCAAATTTCTATTTCTCTGAATAAAAGTACCGTCAGCAAGAAAGTGGTATATGGATGTGGGTCTTCGGGACGGGCAAATGAGAAGACAAGAAACTCATGTGCTTTGCTAATCATTTTCCAAATACTAAAAATCGCACATTACTGAAAGGTTTCAGAAACCTTAAGAGGCTCGGTTCTCCCTCCATACAAATGTAGTCGGCTGTTTCCTCCCTGGATAACGACTGCTCCACAAATATTTTTGTGGAGGAAACAGTCGACTATGATTGTATGGAGAGAGAGCCGGGTGCCTTTCCTCCTAATAATCGCTATATTATTATATTAACATACCCAGTATGGTACCTTGATATTTATACTAGGTTTTGCCCGCGACTTCGTCCGCGTAAAAGCTTGTACTATTATATAATCTGTAGTAGAAGTCGAAAATGGTTCTAATATGATCACGTTGTCACACACAAACTTTGCCCCTCTTTTCACCCCCTAAGGGATGGAATTTCTTAAAATCCTTTCCTATCAGATGCCTATCGTCATATCACATACCCTCCAAGTTTCAGGTATCTACGATGATCGGTTTAGGCTGTGCGTTGATCCGTCAGTCAGTTAGGACAAAGCATTTTATATGTATAAGATAAGAAGATAAGAGAGGACTAAAACAGCATAAACTTACTTCAGAAACGTTAGTTTCATAAGGCGTTCCTTGAAAAACCGGCGCATTGTCATTAATATCCGACACTCTCACTATAACGGGTATAGTTCGTCTCTTCTTCGTGGCTTTCACTTGACACACCAGCTGGGAACATTTATAAATATGCGATTAGTTCGCAAATGGTTACGGAAGCTATTAACGATGTGTATCGCTTGATGCAGGAGTTTCGTGGTATAACCGGTTAATATATGAGCGCTTTCACAGGTAATCTAAACTTATACCTAATATTATAAAGAATAAATATTTTTTTGTTTTTTTCGCAAACAACAAATGGGCTATGAAACTACTGGACCGATTTTGATGAAACTAGGTATGAGGATACATTGATTCATTGAGAGTAATTTTGGCTTTTATTTTATCCCATAATTCCCACGGGATCGGGAGTTACGCGGGGAAACCGCAGAGCACTGCCAGTCTAAACTAATATTATAACGAGTTTTTTTGTGTTTGTAGCAAATCGACATTTAAACTAGTGGACCGATTTTGATGGAACTTGGAATGATGGATACATTGCATTGAGAGTAACTACGCTAAGCTACTCTCTATCCCGATATTCCCACGGGATCGACAGAAGCTTCTAGTAAATAAGTAAAAACGCTTTATTAGCAAATAATAAATAAGTAGGTAAAGTAGGTATTGTAAAACACGGCTTCAAAATATAGACGAACTAAAAAATCACTGTGTTATTCTTGAGAATTAATAATTACAAACTAGGATAAGATTCTTTTATAGAACATATTTTACTTTCTAGTCTAACAATATTACTTTTATTTCAATTCTTGTAGCTTTAGAGTTATAGTAGGCATCATTGTAAGCTAAACATCTCGACAAAACTTACACTACGCACTCTTGGCCTAGATTTTGCGATTACAACTAGAATCATCAACTCAACTTTCTAGATACTATACGCATATAGAAACCTTCTATATGCGCGTACCCATAATGAATGAACAATAATATATAAATGTAGGTATTTGTGAGCTTTAACTTGATGATAGAGATCTCCATTGAGACCACTAGTAATCAACTGGCCAATAAATTTTAAAGAAGGATATTATGCAAAAGCTCGTTCGTCTTGTCAGAAATTACAAAATTAATTCAATAATTAAAAAGTTACATAATGAATATGGTGTTACAACTTGTCAAAATACAACACAGGCACAATTTATTGAGAACCATCAATTTCGGAAGCAAACTTTTTAACACTTTATCATCAGCGAGACTCGCTAAAGGTACTATATTTTAATATGAAACGATGTTAAGAAATCGTCACGTTCCGTCCGGCACGAGAAAAATCACGTTACGTATGCAGCGATCTTGAATCGGTCCGACTTCGCTGGTTTGGCTACATCGAGAAAATGGAGAAATAAAAGAGCGTATCTGGCACAACCTCGGGGGAGATGGCCCGTCGGAAGATATCGCTGGATTGACTAATCTAACAAGACCTCCAAGCCCTTCAGGCAGCCGACTGGCTGCAAGTGGCACAGAATTGGGTCCAATAACGTCTCTGAGTGTCAGAGGCCAAGATTCACTTTGGGTCGCTGAGCCAGCGAAAGTAAGTGAGCAGTACTTATCGAGATGTCTAGGAACGCATTTCACAGAGGTTAACTTAATGAAGAAAATTTGAATAATGAAAATTTCAGGCAGTTTCTCTTTGTAACCTACCTGAAACACCATATGTGATAAGTTATCAGCATCTCTATCCAACGGCTGCAACAGCTGCAGTCGCTTTCCATCGAGCTGGAACAACGTCGGTCCTTTAGGGAATACGGTGGACAGCACCACGTCGACTCCTGGTTCGCCTACCACCGGCAGGTCTGCGGGTATTGTGCTTTGGTTTGTTTCTGCAAATGGAGACAAAAAATACAATATGTGCAATAAATGTAATAAAGAATTAAACGCCTAAAAAATGTTCAAATGCCTAACAAATCACGCGACTCTTACAGCTTGTATCAAAGCTACAAATGGTCACAATCAAAGAACAATAAATGCTAGCTTGATTTGAGTTGAGGGAATGGAATCAGTTGCCTGCGTCTGTCTTTCCTGACGTGTACAATTTGGCTGTTTTCAAGTCGCGAGTGCTGTGTATTTTCTAGGAAACCGAGCTACATCTTAGGCCACATCGTCACCTACCATAAGGCAGGTGTGATAGTCAAACGCTAACCTGTCTTATGTAAAAAAAAGAGTGTGAGATAAGGCAAAGACTCTTTTTTCTGGTGTATTTTTACTAACGTTACGAAGCGACTGACTTCGGATAGATATACAAACCTACGCACGTAATGTTTTTAATGACGTGAAATTCATTTAAATCGAGCTTATATAGTCATATAGTTTCTGTATGTGGTTCCTGAAGTAATTACAGCTGAAGACGTAAAATTTATGAAGTTCAATATACTTACTTCGCTGAATCGTGATTAAAACGTATACGGTTCCTGAAACCTACTACAGTAACTAATTTATCTTTATAACAATTTAAAAGCCGGTTAACATTCAAAATTACACGGCACCGGTTCGACGCACATTCTTAAATTGTTTATCAATATTTAGTTGTAACGCAACTAAATATTGATGCATGTTATTTTTATTCTAAACTAGCTGCGCCCCGCGGTTTCACCCGCGTAAGTCCCGATCCCGTGGGATCGATTTTTTCTCACCTTTTAAACCTTCCCTAGACCTCCACGAACATTTCAAGACTAAGATAAGATAAATCCGTTCAGCCGTTCTCGAGTTTTAGTGAGACTAACGAACAGCAATTCATTTTTATATATATAGACTAGCTGCGCCCCGCGGTTTCACCCGCGTAAGTCCCGATCCCGTGGGAACGATTTTTTCTCACCTTTTAAACCTTCCCTAGACCTCTACGAACATTTCAAGACTAAGATAAGATAAATCCGTTCAGCCGTTCTCGAGTTTTAGTGAGACTAACGAACAGCAATTGATTTTTATATATAAGACTAGCTGCGCCCCGCGGTTTCACCCGCGTAAGTCCCGATCCCGTGGGAATATCGATTTTTTCTCACCTTTTAAACCTTCCCTAGACCTCCACGAATAATTCAAGACCAAGATAAGATAAATCCGTTCAGCCGTTCTCGAGTTTTAGCGAGACTAACGAACAGCAATTCATTTTTATATATAAGACTAGCTGCGCCCCGCGGTTTCACCCGCGTAAGTCCCGATCCCGTGGGAACGATTTTTTCTCACCTTTTAAACCTTCCCTGGACCTCCACGAATAATTCAAGACCAAGATAAGATAAATCCGTTCAGCCGTTCTCGAGTTTTAGCGAGACTAACGAACAGCAATTCATTTTTATATATAAGATTATTTCTTATAATCTCATAGTTCAGGTAACTGTTTATATATTTGTTTTAGTTTTTTTTTTCATCCAGACTAGTTGTGTAATATGTAGTCAATTTGTATGTGAAAACATTTAATTGGTTACAACCACTATTTTAGTTTTGTAAGCAGAATATTTATAACTGTTTGTTTTCCAAATAAAATTAATCCTACTAATATTATAAATGTGAAAGTTTGTGTGTGCGTGTGTGTTTGTTACTCCTTCAAGCAGAAACTACTGGACCGATTGCGATGAAACTCGGTATCTAGATAGCTGGAGACCTACGATATTACCGGGACTTACGCGGGTAAAACCGCGGGGCGCAGCTAGTGAAGTAATAAAAAGATACTTACGATCTCCTCGGCTCTCTTCAATGTCTACTATAATACTGGATTGGCCTGTTTCCACCTCACATGGGCCTAGAAAGAAACAAAAGGCAATTAAGGGTGTAGATCGTGAAAATCACCGAAAAGAGTGTTACGATTTTTCATATTTAACCTATTTACATATGATTGATATCAATGATAATTTGTATATATTACAATCAAAGACCAATAAGTATGTTCATGCTTAAATTAAACTCTTAAACCTAATAGTTGTTTTATAATAAACGTCAACAAACGCACAAAATTGAGTAAAAATGCAAAAACATGACTTCGTATTTTTCAGATTTAACCCCATAAATCAACACAAATTGATAAAAAGAAACACTTTTTGAACACTGAAGAAACCAATAAGTATAGCTGTATACTTTTTTTTATACCTTTACAAACAAAGACTTCCTCTTTTAAAGCCCTAAAATCTAGATATATTTTAAGGTAAATTTTTCATACACAAATGTATGGGATAAAACGTTCGTTTCATTCGTGCAATCTCGGTGGTCAACAGCGGCAGTTCCTTTCTGTAAGTGAACGCGACACCACGCTTGTCGGCTGCAGACAGCAGAATTACGTATTGTGTATTTGTGTTTTTTGTAAAAAAACTGTAAGTATAACATTTTTATAATTAATTTATTTTCAGTTAGTAGAAAGTATCGATATAATGAATGTCTGAAAGAAAACCATGATGGAACTAGATATAAATCGTAAAAAATACAATATCTACACTAATAGGTATTATAAAGAGGAAAGATTTGGATTTTTGTATGTAACGAATAAACTCAAAAAGTACTGGACCGATTTTAATAATTCTTTTATCATTCGAAAGCTACATTATCACTGAGTAACATAGGCTATTTTTTTCGCAGGACTGATTGAATTTGAGTGTCATGCCAGGGAAAAGAAAGTTTTGTACGCATTATAAAAATATGAAAGCCAAAAGATCTCGGAATAAAATGTAAGTTCCTCCCTACTTATTTATTATCGCATTTGAACAGGGTACATTACAAAGCTAATAGAATATGTCATATGATTTAGATCGCCCGATTCAGACATATACCTACAATAACATGTAGGTATATGTCAAATTGTGGAAGTAGGTAGGCGACAGCGCAACTTTGTCGACATACCCGCCAAACAGACGCGAGGCGCCTAGCGTCTGGCTTAGGGTTGTACAAAATAAATAAAAAGTGGATAATATTGATGAATAATATTTCCAGTATTGAAAATAAAGAAAACCTTGGGGCCGAGACTCTGAGCAACAATGCTACGCGCTGTATAGAGGTAAGTTGTTATACGTAATTCTTGTAGACTTGTTACATAAATAAATAAACTACTTAGTTAGTGATGGGCGAAGACAAAATCTCAATACCTACCTATAGATTTTTTCTTGCAATATTTATTATTTTCATCGAGAGACAAACACCTTAGTACCGAAATACTTCTCAATTACTTTCTCAAAAGAAAATTTACGTTCAAATAGGTGACGTCATAAAAAAACAATACCTAATGCGTAAAGAAACTATAATTTCTATTCATCTTTGCATTTTTTTAAATTTTTAATTATTTTTTATAAAAAAAATCAAGCCATTATCTTTCTTTACAGGAACTAGTTATTGAAAACGACCAAGAGGGAAAGGTGGATGAAATGGAAGTTGGGCGTAGAGTTGTAGACGTTTCTTTTTTTTTTAAAGCTCTTCAGGCCATAGGGGACCACGGTCCAATGGATTGTAAGTTAAGTTACCTCAGTATAATAGGTGAAGTAAAAGTTGGTCTGGACTCAAAACTCATCATGAAATGTAGTATGTGTAGTATGAAATTTACTGTGTGTTTGATTGAAAAGAAAGAAGATAGAATGGAAGTGAATCATCAAATTGTATCTGGTATCATATCATCTGGTGGGAGCTACTATCAGTTAAAAACATTAACTGCCGCAGTAGCCCTACCAATCATGTCACCTTCATTATACAATGAAATTAATAATACGGTTTGCGATTGGTGGGAAAAGACAGCAGCACATTCCATGGCAGAAGCTGTCAAGGAAGAAGCGGAGTACGCAGTGTCTATAGGTAGTGTTGATAAAAATGGTACACCATTAATATCTGTTGCTGTTGACGGTTGTTGGAGCAAGAGATCTTATGGTAAGAATTTTTCCGCCTTGTCCGGCGCAGCTGCGATAATTGGCATTAAAACTAATAAAGTATTGTTTTTTGGAGTTAAAAATAAATACTGCGTAGTTTGTGCACGAGCCGCAAAGAACGACAGTCAGCCCTCGGAACACCGTTGTTTCAAGAATTATTCGGGATCATCTACCGGTATGGAATCGACCATAATAGTTGAGGGGTTTAAACGTTCCATTGTTGATCACGGTGTAATTTATAATAAATTTGTAGCAGACGGCGATTCCAGTACTTATAAAAAAATATTAGATTCGCGACCGTACGGTAATTTAACAGTAGAGAAAATTGAATGCAAAAATCATCTTTTACGAAACTACTGCAATAGCTTGGAGAAACTGTCGAAAGACACTAAGTATCCTTGCGAATTGCGGAAATTCCTAAAAGAAAGGTATTTGCGTTTAAGAACGGGTGTAAAATGCGCTATTAAATATTGGGGCGATCAAAATCAGTCACTCGAAGAAAAAATAAAAAATCTTAGTGAAGATATCCTAAATGGTCCACAACACGTATTTGGTAATCACCAATATTGCAAGGAGTATTTCTGTAGACCTGATACTCGTCGAATAGAACCTGTTGGGTTGCTTCCAGCAATTGTTGGATGCGGATTAATGGACGCGGTACACATTTTAAGTAAAAGACTGTCATATCATTCTAGAAGTTTAATTCATAATTGTACAAGTAATATAGTTGAAAGTTTTAACGCAGTGATTGCCAAATTAGTAGGGGGTAAGCGTGTAAATTATTCTTCCCGTGGTTCTTATGCGGGCCGATGCGCAGCTGCTGTTGTGTCTTTTAATACAGGATCGATTCATAGTAAAACTCATGAAGTAATATTTAAATCTAGTCCTAATCCTTTGATCGCGAAAGTGGAAAATTGTAATCGTAAAATCCGTTTAATTGCTAAACCTAAATTAAGATTGAAAAAGAGCCACAGCGCTGTATCGAAAGACGCTCACTATGGACCAAACTGCGAAAAACCTGATCTGAGTCCAGAATTATATGAGAAAGCCAAGTCATCTTTTTTAGCCGATTTAAAGTTGTCTTGTGCTGAAAGAGAGGAGCTTGAAAGGTCGACCCATTTGCAAAGAAGTAGTTCTGAGTGGATGAGTACAAGGAGAAAATTACTAACCTCATCATCGTTCGGGGAAGTTTGTAAAAAACGAGAGAGCACAAGTTGTGCTGTTCTTGTTCGTAAAATCGTTTATGGTAGTAATATCTCCAGTTTGCCTGCTGTACGGTACGGTATCGAAAACGAAGAAACCGCAATTAAACAGTTAGAAATTCAAGAGAATATTAGTATACAAGGTTGCGGTTTGTTCGTCGACGATCAATATGAATTTCTTGGTACTACACCAGATGGCATTTATGCAAACGGTTTAATTGAAATTAAGTGCCCACATTCTTTAGCTGGCATGACTCTTGATGAAGCAATGGCCAAACATACCTTTTGGGTTAAGGACAAGGCTTCCAAGGGTTATGTCATAAATAAAAATCATAACTGGTATTTCCAAATTCAGGGACAGGTACATATTACTAAAAGAAACGTTTGCATGCTTGGCATCTGGTTTGGTGCTACTGTACCTATGAAAGTTTATATTATAGAAAAGGACGACAAATTTTGGGAGGAGAAAATGGAGATGAAATTAGTTAGGTTTTATTACGATTGCCTACTTCCAGAATTAGTTGATCCTCGGCAGTCACGAAGCATGCCCATTCGTGACGCGCCCAGTATCATAGAGGCTATGAAAGAGAGGAAAGAAAGAGCTTTACGTGTTATGAAAGAGAAGAACGCCTAATGATTTTGAAAGATACAGGTAACTTAACTACCCAGCCAGTCGATTCACGTAAACACGCCAGTCCAAAAGTCGTTTTAACTTAGGAACTTAGAAATCGCCTTTTGGTTTTCTGTTTTAAACGCACTTACTTATCTAGTCTTGGATTGTCATAAATCTTCCAATAGC
Source organism: Idaea straminata (assembly GCA_951213275.1). Lineage (NCBI taxonomy): Eukaryota > Metazoa > Arthropoda > Insecta > Lepidoptera > Geometridae > Idaea > Idaea straminata. The sequence continues at coordinate 9,744,620 of OX577857.1, read as the reverse complement.
TCAATTACTATACAATTTCTGAGTTACCTGGTGTAAAGAATCATAAAAATTGGTTAAAAAATACAGCGAATTGAGGATTCTCCTTTTTTTAAGTCGGTTAAAAGGGCTAAATTTGCAAAAAACGAAGTGACGTCACTGCGCTACGGTTTTTATTACTTACGTGAATCGGGCAGCTGGTAACGTTTTCATTCTGATAGGTTTTGTGATAGCCATTGATTTTATCATCAAATTAGCAGAAATCAGAACTTGATCCGTAATCGAATGAAAAACCATTAGAATTTTGAACTCATATTTCGTTATTGTTTAATTACATACTTTTAATTAGTATATTAATAATTTACAAACTTCTGTTAAAATTAGTAAATAAATGAATTATTTACTAATTTTTGTACAACCCTAGCACGCTTTTGAGATAGCGAGTAATGGCGACTCATATTTGTTATTGTGTAGTAAATAAATCATTTTTATACTTGTGTTTCATTTATTGACATTTTTTTTTAAACCCTAGGATTTTTTTTTAGATATCGACGAGGTGATCGTAAACAAAAAGTAAGTATTTGAGTTTACGCAATAGGCACATTTCCTTGCGTAGAGATAAACACACTTCCTACTGAATTTGCAATTATTTTATTGAATGAATATTTTACGAATTAGAATAAATTTTGGTAGTGAAATTACAAATAAATAAATAGTTGGAATCAGTCAGATGTCAAATGATAGAAAAACATAAAAATTGTGTCTCAACAATCTATTAAAAAGAATCAACAGCTAGTTTCCAAAAATTCAACGTTATTGTTATGCTGTAAATATTCAAGTTCAATAACAATTTCTCAACGTGGAACGTTTGTTGCAAAACATTTTGAAAATCGCGCTCTCTAGGTCATTCATCCGCCCCGTCGGATGTTACATTAAACTTTGGCGCTGCGGTCGCTCGAAATCGAGATCTCAGGCCAACAATCTACACCCTTAAGCAAAAGCAATTACGGCTAATAAATCAATCAATTTAATACATTCGTTTACAAAAGGTCACCATTAAGTTTAAATAATCAATGTTGCAATAATCATAATTGCAGATGAGCATTAAAGTTTACGGTTATTTGAAAGTTGAACTTGGGTTTCTTTGACATTATTTTGTGCCTTTTGTGACATTTAATTTTTATTTCTTCTATTTATTATTATTTGACATTTTAACATTGACATTTTTCTTTTTTCATTTTTATGCGTTTATTATTATTAATTTGTATTTGATTTTTTTTATTTTTTATTGTGATTTAGAATTTGTTAATTTTTAGTATTTTCGATTATTTATTTTAAATTTATTGTAATGTATAGATTTTATTATCTGAAATAAATGAATTGAATTGAATTTGACCAGTCGTATAAAATTCCATTCGGCACCACCAGTTGGCATCTTAGTCTATTTGGCACAAATCCACCATTTTTTCCATTTAGCACAACTTGTTGGCCGGTTTCGTTGTACGGATTGAAGTCCTGAAAAATTCTTATTGACTGTAAATTCATTTCCAGCGCGTCCTATAAACATAATTAGCCTAAATTGGGCACATTTTACGCTATAGATACCAATTCAATGAAACTCAATTCCCATAGATTTGTATTTGTGAATCCATTTGAATGAATCTAATTAGTGTTACCGATCGAAAAATTGACCATCGATAGTTTGTTGAAAACCAATAGTATCGATAAAATTGCATAATAACAATCGATACAATCCATAATGTCAATTGTCTATCTTTACTTATAATAAAGGAAGAGCGAAAAAAAGGCTGTAGTAGCAACCTACTTAGCAAATTATAAAAAAACTAGCTGTCCCGGTAACCGTTGTTTGCCCAATATACCAAAATATATATCTATACCCCATTAACAAAATGATCAGCCATTTATTGAATTCATTTGTTACAAAGAATTTGATAAATGAAGAACCGCTCGACCAATTTTGTGCAAACTTCACATAAACTATCTACTAAATAGTCGGAACTAAGCTTAAATATTTGGTTTGGATAGGTGAGCCAGTTCTTGAGTTATAAAATTACAACGAAAAGTGGCTTTGATTTTTATAGATATAGATTACTTAAGACTTAGACAAAGTAGTGGAACAAAAATGTATAGTTTTTTACTTATGACTTTATGTATAAAGCAATCGTTAGTACTCGTATCGATAGATTCGACAGATATCATGCTATAATATCGATAGTATTGCATTATATCGATAGTATTACTATGCGCCATGCTATCGAAAGTTTCGATTCTATCGATAGTTCGGCAACACTGAATCTAATTTATTTGAACTATTTATAACCAATTTAATTTGTTCCCCTTCATTGTGCGATTGTACATAGCTAATACAATAGTATATTGATTTGTTTGTTTGTATCTACTGTATAATCTAATCACTGACTCGATCTTATTATTATTATCTTGTTATTGCATCAACATAATTACTTTCTTGTTTGTGTGTTTATTTTAAATTGAACTATGCATTGTGATACGCAACGCAAGTTTATATTAACTGTCGAGATACTGGTAATGATTCAGTATAAGTTTGAGAAACAGGGAAATTAACAGTAACAATCTATTGAGATTGTTGCTGTTAGATTTTGGGGGTGTGATATTGTCTGTGGGTTAGATATTGATCTAATCTAAACATTTTTATCCGTTTTACTGTCAAACATTAATTAAGCAAAACTGAGCTGCAGTCTCAGAGCGGTGTTGGCTTAGTGGTAGATACATTGACTTTCATTCTGAAGGTCGTGGTTCGAATCCCGGTCGGCCGTGTACCAATTTTTCTTAAGAAAATTTATGTGCGCTAGTTGACATAGCTCTTACGATGAAGGAAAACATCGTGATGAAACCCGCGGCTTAGTTGGCTCCAGAAGTATTGACAAGGTCACCCCCTCTGGACATGGTCTACTAAGCTGAGACGGTAGTAGGTGCTGGGCAAGCCTACTCCATCCTCACGAAAAGGACCTAATAATATAAAGACCAAATATTTTTAAGCTATTGCATAGCTTTTATCGTGGGCGTTGAGCGTAGCGACCGAATCAAGAAATTCCGTAACGAAAATAAAACCTAACACCCCTCACTCCGCCTACCATGTGCGTTCGCTTAACGTGTTTAATCTATACTTATATTATAAAGCTGAAGAGTTTGTTTGTTTGTTTGTTTGAACGCGCTAATCTCAGGAACATCTGGTTCGAATTGAAAAATTCTTTTTGTGTTGAATAGTCCATTTATCGAGGAAGGCTATGTAGCTCGGTCGAGCGTTCGCTTAACGTGTTTAATCTATACTTATATTATAAAGCTGAAGAGTTTGTTTGTTTGTTTGAACGCGCTAATCTCAGGAACTTCTGGTTCGAATTGAAAAATTATTTTTGTGTTGGATAGTCCATTTATCGAGGAAGGCTTTAGGCTACTTTTAATCCCGATATTCCCACGGGATCGGGAGTTACGCGGGTGAAACTGCGGAGCGCTGCTAGTCAACGAATAATCTCCGAAACTACTGGACCGATTTTAATGAAACTAGGTAAGAGAATCCATTAATTCCGTGGGAGTAGGTAACATAGGTTACTTTTTATCCCGATATTCCAATGATCCAAGATTACTATTACTAAGAATAACATAATAAATTTAATAAAAATATATATTTCGAAATAAATCAATATCTGTTATGGACATAACATTTTATAGATACACCTACACGGAAAAACGTGCGAACAACTTTTTCAACAACTCTCAGTTATAACGTTCTTATTAATTAAATGTCGATCGAGATTATGATAGCTATGATATCACATAGACCAGTGATTCCCAAAGTGGTCCATATCGACCCCCAGGGGTCGACGGCGAACTCCAAGGTCTACCAGAGCGAAGACAACATTGGGGACTATAAGATCCACGATAGTCGATCTAGAATAGTGTATCTCATTTAAAATAAATAAATAAATATTGCTGGACATTCCACACATCGTCATCTAGCCCCAAGCTAAGTAACTAAACTTGTGTTATGGGTGCTAGACAACGGATATACTACTTATATACTTTTATTTATATACTTATAATACATAAAAACAACCAGACCACAGACAAATATTTAAGCATAAATACTTGTCTGTGGCGGAAATCGAACCCGCAACCCTGTGTTTGTCAGTCCGGCATGGTGACCATTGTGCCAACTGGGTCGTCAAAAAAAAGCTGGTTATGACTTTAATTTTAATGGCAAAAATGCAATAAGTACCTATAGATAAAATTAAAATAACAAGGTACAGTAGTTTGGGGACCACTGACATAGACTAATATCTAGAATTCAGTACTCAGCCTAAACCAGAAGTACTCGCTCGTTATAATTAAAACAAGGGCTAATATGGTTCCTTGTTTGACGTGAATGGAGACTTATTTCTACGTTTTGTACTAATTAATGTATTTTTTACATTTCATTAATGACTTGTAATTGAATACGAGTTGTTTTCCGCAATTAGAACTCTTTAGTTGAGTCCTTTTTGGGTAAGGATGGAGGAGGCTTGTCCAGCACGACGACCCAGTTGGCACAATGGTCACCATGCCGGACTGCCAAACACAGGGTTGCGGGTTCGATTCCCGCCTGAGACAAGTATTTATGCTTAGATATTTGTCTGTGGTCTGGTTGTTTCTATGTATTATAAGTATATGTTTACAAAAAAAAGTATATAAGTAGTATATCCGTTATCTAGCACCCATAACACAAGTCTAGTTACTTAGCTTGGGGCTAGATGGCGATGTGTGGAATGTCCTCAAATATTTACCTTTCAGACCGCTTAGACAAGACTGCTTTCTATTAGCGATATCGCCAATCAATAGATTTAATTGTATGAAATTGACATAAAACATTGTACAAAATTAGCATAAGACGGAACTTATCCACCATTTTTTTTTCTCTAACGCAAGCCTACGTGACTTTTCGTTGGCTTGTGTCAATTTCGCCCAAAAATTTATTGATTGGCGATATCGCTAATAGAAAGCAATCTTCTCTAAGGGGGTTGATTAGTAGACAGTATATATTTGTAGAGAAAATCTGAACCAACCAAGTCGCAGGTTTCATCGCGATGCTTTTCTTTACCTTAAATGATTATAGGACTATTATACTGTACAATGTGTTTCAGGTAAGGGTCCAACTTTTTTTCGATAATTTTGAGGGAATTTTTACTTGAAAATCAGCTGTTTCATACAAAAACGTCGAACGAAATGTTCGAATTTCCAAAAGTCGTAAAACAAAAGTTGTTCGCCTAGACGTCTAGAACAACCCCCTTTTATATTAAAACCCCTTCGCTGAATTACATTTTATTGAAGCATACTTAATTTTTTTTAGAAATATTCAAGTAATAATTTCTTAATTAAATTGTTTCTTAGAGACGCCTGCTTTATGGAATTCTATTTGTTTTATATTATTGGTCTTTACATCTAATGCAGCTAATTTACAATGCGCTAATAACTATTAGATGGAGTAGGCGTGACCAGAACATTTACCATCCTCTCGGCTTAGTCGACCGTATCCAAAAGAAAGAAGTCGTCAATACGTCTGGCGACAAGTAAGCCGAGAGTTTCATCAGGATGTTTTTCTCCACAGTAAAATCAATTTTAAGAGGAAAGTACTGGCTCTGTCTCCATACAAACGTAGTCAACTGTTTCTTCCCGGGAACTTTTTTCGTAAAAAAACCCTCGACTCATTTGTATTACTTTGATTGTATTTAATTAAAATAAAGTTTGTATTAAACTGAGGTTAACTATTTTACTCTTTATCTTGATGTTGAGAATAACTATAGTGATTATGTATGGATTTGAATTGTAAATGAGACAGTTAAGAGTCTTAACAGCCCTATTTTCCTGTTGGTCGTACACCGTATTAATAAAACCAGTATCAAATTTTAATCAAGCTGATAATATTTAAGTGATGGTGACAGCAAAGACAAATGATTATTGCCCAACAGTAATGTAGAACATATTTTCTCAAATAACTTTGATTGCATCAACACTTATAAAGTACTAGATTTATAATTATTAAAGTTATTTATGTTTATAGAAAAGCAAACAATAAACATGGTGAATCTCGTTTAAAATAACTTTAATAGTGAATATAACCATGGTAGTTAAAAACTTTATATTATTATTTAGTTACTAGTTGTGAACCGCGGTTTCGCCCTCGTAAGTCCCGATCCCGTGGGAATATCGGGATAAAAAGTAGTAGTGCTGCCATTGAATCAATGTTAATGTTACCCTCATACCAAAGTTTAATCGAAATCCGTCCAGCAGTATCCAGTAGTTTTTTCTTATTTAAATTATCATAGGAAGTAAGCATGAAGTAAGCGTCATATAAAACAAAAATATGTAATAATAAGACATTCTTATTAAAAAGAGTCTAATGCGTTTTAATAAATAAAATCATCCCGTGTACAAGTACAATGTACTAATTGCAGACCCACCGTAGAGCTCCAAAACGGTTGTTATAAGATTTTTTTCAACACAAGCAAGATTCTCATCTATTAATCAAATGAAATTATTAGAATGCAAACATTCCAAAAATAGTAATTTTTGAATTCTACCGAGGGCTGCAGTTATGCAGCCGACTGTACAAGTACAAGAGGCATGGTCATGGCAATTATAGGTTTTATGCTCCAAAAATATTAGATCCTGTGAAACAGTCGACTACGTTTGAATGAAAAAAGAGCCTTTCCTCTTAAGGGTAAACACATACGATATATTAAAAATCAAAGACAAATAAAAAACAAGTTATCAATACAATCGGCCGATTTATCTATACTCTGCATTAATTCTAAACTTGTCCTCAGAATATGTTTTATTGCTCCTTTAATGGTTAAAAGTTAAAGGTTTAGTTCAATAATGTGTTACCATAAAGTAGTTTTGTTTGTGTTCGGATAATAAAACATTGTGAAAGGTGAAAGATCATAATTTAAATTTTATTATCAACAAATATTTGTTGGCTTTATGGTTTTGTTGAAATTTTGTTTTAAAGTTTACAATGTTTAAAGCCCGTCACAGACGTAGCTATAATATTTAATTATAGTAGGTATAAATACCGTGTATGTTGGCTTGCTATCTTCTATATTATCTATACATATCTTTATTATCTATATATATACATACATATAAAATGCTTTGTCCTGAACGACTGACTGACGGATCAACCTAAATCAACCTAGATCAGCCTAAACCGCTGATCGTAGAGACCTGAAACTTGGAGGGTGTGATCTTTGTATCGATAAGAAGGGATTTTACGAAATTCTACCCCTTAGGGGGCGAAAAAGGGGGGTGAAAATAGGGGGGCAAAATTTGTATGGGACAACGTGATTAATTGTTCCAATCTACTTCAGATTTTCAAAATCTACGCGGACGAAGACGCGGGTAAAAGATAGTAGTATAATATATAGCCCAGTCCATTAATACGCTACATCTGTGACGGGTTTTAAGGTAAATATTTATTGCAACTTGGGTCAAATTGCTAAGCAGTGCCATAACTTTAATTTTTCTAAGTTATCTAGGTACGGTGTTTGTTCTCTCTCATCTTGTTTAATAAAATGCCTACAGAGACGTTTTATTCCGTCATAAAAACTAATTCTACCCAGTATTGCGTTTAAATGTCGTAATTAAAGTTACTTAGATCTATTTCAATCGTACCTAGACTCATAGCCACTTGGTAAAAACTAGTTCTAGTAGTGATGTAAACTCCATTGATTTTAAATACTTGAAATCCTATGTAGATTTACGGGCACTTAAAATAATGTGGTGTCGCTTTAAAAATGCAGACAGTCCTATTTGATAATAAGGCGTCTTTTTTAATCACTGTTTATTTTATTTATTCAGAATCAGAATCTTTATTAGCTAAAACACAGGCAAGTATAAATACTTGTACTTGTGTACTATACGGCTATTCTCCGCCATTAGACCTTTTTTAAATTGGGTCCTTTTTGCGTGAGGTTGGAGTAGGCTTGTCCAGCACCTACTACCCTCTCAGCTTAGTCGACCATGTACAGAGGAGAGAACTTGTCAATACTTCTGGAGTCAACCAAGTCGCGGGTTTCATCACGATGTTTTCCTTCACCGTAAGAGCAATGTCAATTAGCGCACATAATTTTTTCTTAAGAAAAATCCATTGTTGCACGGCCGTTCGGGATTCGAACCCACGACCTTCAGAATGAAAGTCGAGGTATCTACCGCGAAGCCAACACCGCAAAAAAAAATTTGATCCATATGTTCTACCTTAACAGGAATGCAAATGTTTATAAATTAAAAATATATAATAACGTAATAAGGGTCACTTTAATTAAAAACTAAGTTTTTCGTAAATAGGCGAGAAATACATCATTATAAAAAGAAAAAGATATACATAATATTTAACATTATAAATACAAATAAATAAAATGACCAGTTAGTCAAATAACCCACCCCTTATCGTACCCGGCGGCGTAAAGGTTCCCATAATGCTAGAAGCATTGCCACGCTGAATGGCGATGGCTAACCTCTGCGCCAGAAACGAGCCGGAGCGGGAGTCATCCCCATTCCCCCTAATCCTATCGCCCAACTCTTTTAGTATTTTTTTGTGTCGTCTCCCCAACACCCCAAAGTCTCCATAGCAACAGGCACAAAAATATAATTGGGAACCAAGTAATTAATGTTATTAATTAATTAGGTAATGAATGTCAAAATATTATAAGTTATTAGCTATCCCCGCAAACGTTGTTTTGCCATTTACAAAAAAAAATTGTTGATTCTCAGAATAGACAAAAAATTTCACACAAATCGGTTCAGCCATTTACGTGGACATAGGTAACTAACATCGCGACACGAGAATTTTATATATAGAGATTTTACTTTGACATTATTTTCCTTTTAGCCTTTTCTGTCCCACTGCAGTGCAAAGGCCTCCCTCTCCCCTCTTTCTACTCTTCTCTGTCAAGTGCCAGCTGGATCCAGTCCTTACGATGGGATTATTATGTTGATGAGACAATCCCTGTTTATGGTTAAATTATCAACGCCCTAAATTCAATTACGCAAAATCACATACAGGGTTATTGGTAATTATACTAGCAAGCCGTTGAGGGCTACTTCTGTGCACCGTAACAAAGAACTTTTGTACTACGACTTTTGGAAATTAAAAAAAAATGAAATTTTTTATGTTATGTAAATTCGAAAAACAGCTGGTTTTTTTTTAAACAAAAGTCATTCAGACTAAGAAGAGTAGATAGAACTTTAAAAATAAGTAAAATTTTAAGATTAATGACATCTCCGTGTGAGGAACAGCTGATTTTCAGGTAAACCAAACCTCAAAAATTTCTAAAAAATAAATCGAATTTCCAAAAGTCGTAGAACACAAGTTGTTTGTTTAGGTGCATAGAAGTAGCCCTCAATGGCTTGCTAGTATAATCCTACTTCCTATCTTATCCTACCTAATGAAATTCGGAATGTAGATAGCTGGAGGCCTAGATTAATATATAGGCTACTTATTATCCCGATATTCCCACGGGATCGGGATTTACGCGGGTGAAACCACGGTGCGCAGCTAGTTACCAAAAACCCTGTATAAAGTTTTATAACAGAGTTTAATAATATAATGAAAGTGTCGTAACAAAAATATAAAAACAATAGTAGTAAAAGCTAGATTTCCGGTGGATAACGGAGTTGGAATTTCAGTACCTACCTAGAGGTACGGTCGGCTGCATAATTGCAGACCCACCGTAGAGCTCCAAAACGACTGTTATAAGAATGTTTTCAACAGAAGCAAGATTCTAGACACCTGCTTTAGTTGAAGTTTAAAGTCTTCTAACTCATCAATTTTTTAAACAAAAATTATTAAAATGAAAACATTCCATTAATAGTAATTTTTGAACTCTACCGGGGTCTGCAATTATGCAGCTGACTGTACTTTTAAAATCGTATAACCAATTATTGGTTTATCCTAAGTTACTGTGGATACGTATAAGGAAATTAAATTAAAACGTTCGCTTAGACTTAATTAGTCGTGCGGGGCTTAACGAAGCAAGACGGAATCCGCACCTGTCTTTGCCTTTATTTATGAACGCTTAGTTCGCTTTACGTAAAACTATTCTTACTTTATGCCCATATAGATTACGGAGTAAATAAATGGCTATAATAAACAATTCCTGGTTTTATTCAAATTGCGCCGATGAATAGTTTTCCTTTTGGAATTTCAGATACTTTATATGCTGATTGTATTGTGTTCTTTTTAATCGTTTAAAAAAAGGTGGAGGTTCTCATTCGTTTTTAGACGTCTAGATTCTGATTTCAGGACCTTTTTTCCGTACAATGAAACAGATCAACTATTTTTCTTTCCCAACGACACAACTTTTTTAATTTGTTAGATATAATTTTAATTATTTTCAAGAAGTATTCAATAAGTTATCCTCTCTTTTTCCGCTTATTAGCAATAAACTTTTATCCGGGGAGTTGAAATATAGTGATCTGTGAACTGTGGAGTGGAATTTTCAGAAATTCTTCCTAAGCGGATGTCTACGTCATTCTTTATGCCAAATTTTAGACCAATCCGGCTGTGCTGATATGTCAGTAAGTCAAGACTATTAATTTTACTTAGCAAATTAAGCTTAGTCGCATACTGATTTGAATACGTAATAATGTCTCTTACTTTGCTTCATCCGAGGTAAATTAAATTAACAATTATCGTAAAATCAGTTAAAGTTACATTCACTGGAAGCTATAAAAGAAACTAATAATAGCGGTGCATAAGTACTTAAGTTATGTCTACAACACCCAGGGTTGCCAGGCGTACGAGAAATCTCGTAAGCGAGATTTTAGTCCTGCAGTCGCGAATAAAGTTTTTTTTAAGAGATTAGTCGGAATACCAATTAGCTGAACCTCACGTGACGTAGAGCTCACTCGCACATCTGTAAGGTTGTAAAGTAATGTTACCTGATTCTGTTTATTTGTACAATATACTATACTATACAATACTTATAACGTAAAAAAAATAACAAAATAGGTTGATCCTAACATTTTTACAGATGTGCGAGTGGGATCTGGGCACGTGGAGTTCAGCTAATTGGTATTCCGGTTGTACAATGTTGACACCCAACGACTATGTGCAAAGATTGAATAAGTATGTCCTTGCTACTAACAATAGACACAACACATCACTGACTAGTTACCCCAAAACTTTTTTTTTATTTAGTAAGTTTAGCTAATTTGGTAGAAAGCGTAACGTAAATCTATACTAGTATTATAAAGCTGAGAGTTTGTTTGTTTAAACGCGCTAATCTCAGGAAGTACTGGTTCGAATTGAAAAATTGATAGTCCATTTATCCGGGAAGGCTTTAGGCTACTTTTTATTTTGATATTACCACGGGATCGGAACTTACGCAGGTGAAACTGCGGAGCGCAGCTAGTTTTATATATAATTAAATTACATGAAGCGTAAATTATTAAAAATATATAGGTAAGTACGTGTTAGAGATTTTGTACTTACTGAAATGAAATAAAAGTACAAGATTTTGGCAACCTTGGTACGAGAAAAAAAACCGGCAACTGGCAACACTGAGTCTTACCAGTAATTTTACCTTAAACAGTTTAATAACAATTTTGTTGTTATTTATCTCGAATGCAAAGATAGTTACAACAAAATGTAACAATAAAAGTTGATAACTTGACTTAAAATTTGCATACAACATTGCAATTCAACCGTAAATTTTATAGTACTTTGGTGTTTACAAAGACTCAGTTGATTATAAATACACTAGGTGCGGCACACGGTTTTATCTGCGTTAGTGTCTCTTTAAAAGTGATATTGAGATCCTACTAACAAAGAATAATAAGCGATAAGGTCGCCTGTTTGTACAATTTTGTAGTTTATAAGCTTTTCTTTTTAGATGTTTTGTGTGTTGTACAAATAAAGTGTTTATCTATCTATCTATTTTTAAATTGTAACTTAAAGATCTGTATTTGTATCTTATAATACATAGTTACTACGAATTGCAAACTATATTATCCCGAATTATCCCTGTAGAGATTGAATTTAAAAAAAAAATCTCAGACCCTAAAAGGAAGCGAGTTTCGGAGATTTGGCTGATTCAAAATGGTGGTTGATGAAATATTTAAACTTTTATTCACTTGTTATTTTTATTTGTCTGCAAATGTGACGTCCGACGAAGTAGCGGCCGACCCAACTGTATGTATGTATATGTGTATTGTTTTTATGTCCATCTATTCCCACACATATTTTTTTAACTAATAAATGAGGTACCTATCGTTAGAAGCGATTCGTTTAGAAATCGGTAAAACTTACCTGTCTTTATGATTTTACGAAGAAGGTTTTTACTAGGAGACGTTTAAAACAATCACTTGTCGGGGCTTTTGTTGACTGAGTTCTATAAGAGGTGTCAAGATCATCTAAACATCTTCAGTCACGACTTGACGCCTAGCCAACGTATAGCTTTTAGCTAACAATTTTATCAGGTGCAACAAAAGAAGTGTTGCGGTAAAACGGGTCAATAATCTTAATTAAATTACGTGTCGAGAATATTAAACTTTTACTGTATATGAGATTTTATATAGGCATACTTTTATACTGAGTGAATAGGTACCTTCTAAGCGAGCATGCTACATCTTCGACCTCATCTTCGCTTCCCATCAGGTGAGATGAGGTCAATGCAAGCCTTTTTAGTTGAAAAAAAAATACAGATTATATATGTTTTAGATTACACGACAATGATTATAATGCCCTATTCAGGAAATGGACAGAATGTCTTAAAAGCACTTGTTCCGAAAAGGACTTACTTCTACCTAAGATTTATTCTTTAATGGACTTACTGCGGAAATGGCAAATCTGACGATTGCAACGGAAACAAAAGACGATCAAAAATTGACAGCTATCAAACTATGGAGTGGGGTATCGTTAAACAGGTTTTCGGGGATGATGATTCCGACTCAGGGATCCGGTTTTGGATCAGAGTTGACAGCTAATGTCACTCTGATTCGACAAGCTGGGGACTAGTTGTAACTTCACCTTAAAGTTCGGAGTTGGTCTCTTCTCTTCTTCTTCTTCCCCTCTAATATAGGTAGTTCTGTGGTCAACCCGAAGTCGAACCTTTATAAAATTCAATTCCTGACTGACTGATTATCTAATATATCACAGCTCGAACCAATGGACCGATCGGTATAAAATTTAGCATATTAAACTCAAACTCGAATTTTCAATAGGTGTCATGCAGTGCATTACATCACTTTGAAACGTCTTGAAAATTAAGTTAGAATGTGTGCCTTCGGAACGCGCCCACCAATGAGAAGAAGGAAGAAACTCATGGGGTTTTTTTCTTTTTTGTGATCATGCTCACAAAGGTTTTGATGATATTTTTAAAATGGAGCAATTAAAGTTATGTCCATTGTACTTATAAAGGGACGACGAAGTATCATAATACGCATTACCGCCCAATTTCTGCTTTATAAAAAAATTAAAACCTGTTAATGGATATGTCATATACATATTTAGGTAATTTATTATAATAGGGCACACATGTGCTATTAATCGACTTGTTTATTATGATAGGTATTAGGACGTAGGCATCCGCTAAGAAGAGATTTTGGAAAAATTCAACCCCTCGCGGGGGAAAGCTAGTTCGTAAATGCTTAAAACTTACCAGGTGTCGCGTTGGCCACATGCAGTAAAGCGAACAAGAGAAGCCATGATCTTCCATACTGGATCACAGCTCTCCACCGCGCCATATCACTGTAACGAAACAAACAGCAAAATTTAATATAATTAAAAAACCATCAAAAACATATATACAATTCTCGTGTCGCCGTATTAGTTGCCAATCTCTACCTGAACGGCTGAACCGATTTGTATGAAATTTTTTGTGTATATTCGTAAGGTCTGAGAATCGAACGACTTCTATTTTTTTACCTTTTTTCCCCTTCACTTATATATGTTTTTATGGCAAAACAACGCTTACCGGGTCATTTAGTAAATGTATAAAAATACCAAGTCTCGTCATCGATCAAATTGTGTCCAAAAAGAAAGTCTCAAATAAAACTAAGTCAAATATTTCAGACATAGAAACACCCATTCATTTTCTCCAGCGTAAGTCCCCGTTCCATGAGAATATTGAGATAAACAGCAGTCTATTTGCTGAGGACAGAGAATAAAACGTTATATGGACTAACCGTCATCCTATTACCTACATCATGTTTATGCCTTGATTTTCCCTGGCTCATTTTGAGATTTTTAACCCCCGACGCGCGACGCAAGAACGAGTGTTATAAGTTTGACGTGTCTGTGTGTGTGTTTGTCGGTGGCATCGTAGCTCTCGAACGGATGAACCGATTTCAATTTAGTTTTTTTTTTTGCTTCAAAGGTGAATTAGTCGGGAATGTTCTTAGCTATGTTTTTAACTGTTTTATTTCTGATTTGTTAAGATGGTCATTTACCAACTGTTTGATCATTCTACCACTTCACCCCACCTAGCTCGGTTATTACAAAATGCATCAGAAGCAGCAACATGGCGAGATTAAGTTCAATTACTCGCCGCAACGGGATAACGCTCTGGGATTATTTCCAACAAAACTAGCTCGCGTATTTCATAGCAAAAAGTAGCATAGACATTGAAGATAGACATTAACCATCGTGAGAGTAAATCATAAGAAAACGTTTTAAAAGTAACCTCCCGATCAGGTTCGTGGGCGGAACCAATAAATAAGATAATGTTACGTGAGGATACCGCAAAGGTAACAAGTAGGATACAAACTATAAACGCTGAGCATTTTGAGGGGTTGGGAATTATTGTAATGTTTGAGTTTTCATACTTTGATTTGCCATATGAGGAGGCTCACAACTAAGCGAGACGCTTGCTGATCGTTTACGGTCGTGCGAGTAAAGCGACGCCTGGCGCGGTCATTACTTCGATGGGTAGCCAATTAGTAGTAAAAATGTGTATTTTCGAGATCCCCTCGGTGCTTCGGAAGGCGCGTCAAACCATTGGTCCCAGTTGCTACCTCTAGTAGCAGTCGTTTGGTCAAGTTAGTCTGAAAACTCTACAGTAGGTGAGCCACACCACTACGGGAAGAAGAAAATTTGCCATATTTCCAGGAATAGTGATCAATCCCTGGAAAATCAAAGGAAATACGCTCTTTTGTTTTATATAATACAGCATTTTTCGCTATCTATCTTCTATATTATAAAGAAGACATTTTTGATGTTATGCTTTTAACAATTAGGCTTGAAACTACTGGACTGATTTTTATGAAACTTAGTACGAGGATGCATTGATTCATTGGGAATAACATAGGCCACTTTTTATCCCGATATTCCCACGGGATCAAGTGAAAATTTTATAGTTTAAAATATGGCCCTGAAAAGCCCATTCAAAACTCAACTGTATACTTAGAGAGAAAAGAATATATTGGAAATACTTTATGAACCGTTTAAAATGCAAGTTTAAGTTGCTTATTTATGTATGTGTCACCTATTACTGAACGTAAAACTGGTTTTTGAAATATTGTTTCTTATAGTAATCTATACATATAAAATTCTTTGTCCTGACTGACTGACGGATCAACGCATAGCCTAAACCGCTAATCGTAGAGACCTGAAACTTGGAAGGTTATTCTTTGTTACGTCACACAAAAAAGGATTTTCCGAAATTCTACCCCTTAGGGGGTGAGAAAGTTTGTATGGGATAACGGTATTCCCTGGTCCAATGCTGAAGGTTTCTTTAAATTTTCCAAAACAAAACCTAAAGAAATACTGATTAAAACATTTTTCGACTTTTACGCGGACGAAGTCGCGGGCAAAAGCTAGTAAGTAATAAAGTTCCAAGGATAGGCGCAGAAAGTTTAAATTAGAAAAGCATTTATTTTGCAATCGCTTAGGTCTTTAAATAGTAAGTTATTTAAACTAATCACACAGGTGTATACTGTGACACCAAATTTTTTATGGCTTAGTGATAAAATTGTCGTAAAAACCAAAACCTAAGACAGCTATTATTAATAACTTCCGGCAGTGTTATAAATAAAAAAAGCTTTTATATGTAAGTACTCATTATAAATTCATATTCTTTACTAAATATAGATTTTTCCATAACAAGGTATAATTTTAAATAGCACATTTGCATACAAAGACAAAAGGATATCTATGAGTTAATCCAACGAGGTTGCGGGATCTTACTTTGTTATTAAACTAATTCTTTCAAAACGAAGTTTTATTATAGTACCGAACTTATTCTAGGTTTAAACTATACAAGTGATATCCAATACTTATAATAAACTAGCTGCGTCCCGCGGCTTCACTCGCGTAAAACTTTCTGCGCAACTTTCCTGATTTTTTCTTTCATAAGAACCTTCTCCTAACAATAACAAATACAACAAAAAAGAATTAGCGAAATCGGTCCAGCTGTTTAGGCGTGATGCAGTGACCAAGGAAAATAGGGATTCATTTTTATATAATAGACGCGGATCCCGTGGGAATATCGGGATATAAAGCCTATGTTACTCCCAATAAATCAATGTATCCCTATACCAAGTTTCATTTAAATCGGTCCAGTAGTTTCGGAGCCTATTAGTAACAAAAATGTTTCCTCTTTATAATATTAGTGTAGAAATAGATAAATAGATAGTTAATTTCATAATTTTCCAAATATCATTTACTGTAATTTGGAAGGTAGTCTGTATAATTAAATAAATGTCTTTGACACATAATGACACTAGCACAAATATTTTTGTGCCATAAAACTGATAACTGCCATGAGTACGCTCCTATGTTTTGTATTTTTTCATTTTCTAATTATCATAGAAATTAAGATTTAAAAAAATTGTAAAATTAAATCAGTGTCTTTGATCACAAACACATAATACCTTAACAGTGTTAAAAAGAATTACGGATAGTGGGGCACGTTTTACTGACAGCCGTTCTTATCCAATTAGTACGGTGCTCAGTATGGCTTATATCTGAGACCCAAAATACCTATGAATCCATTAATTCTGAGAGCTGTGCCTAAATAATACTATTTGTTTTACAATAATTTCCAATTCTGTTTTTAACTGAATTTAAGACCGAAGCCAATAGTTCTCAATTAAGATGGCAGAGATTAAAAATCTATTTGTCATGAAACATTTTAAACTTTTAAAACTCACACGTTTTGTATTCATAGTAATTATTTTCCCGGGTCTTAACCGTGTGTCTCCGCGCGACCATGACTATTGCAACATAGTCGAAACGTTGAAAAGAAATAAAATAAAAAACATACGATTATGAGCTGGGAAAGTAATTACTATGAAACATTTTTCCTTACTATTCGGCATAATAAAATCTGAACTATTCTTACTAGGGATTCGGCAAGGAGGGGGCTCTCTCCATACAAACGTAGTCAACTGTTTTCTCCTTGGATAATGACACTAGAGCAAATATTTTTGTCGCGTAAAACGTATAACTGTCATGACCATGCCCATATACTTTTTTTTATATAAAATCTTAATTTGTATGATAATTAGAAAATGAAAAAAAAATAGGGGCATAGGCATGGCAGTTATAGGTTTTATGACCCAAAAATATTAGCTCTTGTGTCATTATCCAGGGAGGAAACAGTCGACTACGTTTGTATGGTGAGAGCGCCGGTACCCTTTCACCTTAAGATCGGAGAGTATATAAATATGTGGCGAATATTGTTTTCTATGGTCAGTTAAAACGGCAAATCGGAACAATAGACGATTACAATAAGGATATGAAACTAAAATTATAGTTTTCAACACCCGATCCTTTGTTGAGCACTTATGTAAATTGCCCGCGGGTTCATAGAAAGAATTATTGTTCTTTAGCTTTTAATATCTTTTACCTTTCGCCTTCTTATGTACCTCACCATACATCTTCGCTTCCCATCAGGTGAGATGAGGTCAATGCAAGCCTTTTTAGTTGAAAAAAAAATACAGATTATATATGTTTTAGATTACACGACAATGATTATAATGCCCTATTCAGGAAATGGACAGAATGTCTTAAAAGCACTTGTTCCGAAAAGGACTTACTTCTACCTAAGATTTATTCTTTAATGGACTTACTGCGGAAATGGCAAATCTGACGATTGCAACGGAAACAAAAGACGATCAAAAATTGACAGCTATCAAACTATGGAGTGGGGTATCGTTAAACAGGTTTTCGGGGATGATGATTCCGACTCAGGGATCCGGTTTTGGATCAGAGTTGACAGCTAATGTCACTCTGATTCGACAAGCTGGGGACTAGTTGTAACTTCACCTTAAAGTTCGGAGTTGGTCTCTTCTCTTCTTCTTCTTCCCCTCTAATATAGGTAGTTCTGTGGTCAACCCGAAGTCGAACCTTTATAAAATTCAATTCCTGACTGACTGATTATCTAATATATCACAGCTCGAACCAATGGACCGATCGGTATAAAATTTAGCATATTAAACTCAAACTCGAATTTTCAATAGGTGTCATGCAGTGCATTACATCACTTTGAAACGTCTTGAAAATTAAGTTAGAATGTGTGCCTTCGGAACGCGCCCACCAATGAGAAGAAGGAAGAAACTCATGGGGTTTTTTTCTTTTTTGTGATCATGCTCACAAAGGTTTTGATGATATTTTTAAAATGGAGCAATTAAAGTTATGTCCATTGTACTTATAAAGGGACGACGAAGTATCATAATACGCATTACCGCCCAATTTCTGCTTTATAAAAAAATTAAAACCTGTTAATGGATATGTCATATACATATTTAGGTAATTTATTATAATAGGGCACACATGTGCTATTAATCGACTTGTTTATTATGATAGGTATTAGGACGTAGGCATCCGCTAAGAAGAGATTTTGGAAAAATTCAACCCCTCGCGGGGGAAAGCTAGTTCGTAAATGCTTAAAACTTACCAGGTGTCGCGTTGGCCACATGCAGTAAAGCGAACAAGAGAAGCCATGATCTTCCATACTGGATCACAGCTCTCCACCGCGCCATATCACTGTAACGAAACAAACAGCAAAATTTAATATAATTAAAAAACCATCAAAAACATATATACAATTCTCGTGTCGCCGTATTAGTTGCCAATCTCTACCTGAACGGCTGAACCGATTTGTATGAAATTTTTTGTGTATATTCGTAAGGTCTGAGAATCGAACGACTTCTATTTTTTTACCTTTTTTCCCCTTCACTTATATATGTTTTTATGGCAAAACAACGCTTACCGGGTCATTTAGTAAATGTATAAAAATACCAAGTCTCGTCATCGATCAAATTGTGTCCAAAAAGAAAGTCTCAAATAAAACTAAGTCAAATATTTCAGACATAGAAACACCCATTCATTTTCTCCAGCGTAAGTCCCCGTTCCATGAGAATATTGAGATAAACAGCAGTCTATTTGCTGAGGACAGAGAATAAAACGTTATATGGACTAACCGTCATCCTATTACCTACATCATGTTTATGCCTTGATTTTCCCTGGCTCATTTTGAGATTTTTAACCCCCGACGCGCGACGCAAGAACGAGTGTTATAAGTTTGACGTGTCTGTGTGTGTGTTTGTCGGTGGCATCGTAGCTCTCGAACGGATGAACCGATTTCAATTTAGTTTTTTTTTTTGCTTCAAAGGTGAATTAGTCGGGAATGTTCTTAGCTATGTTTTTAACTGTTTTATTTCTGATTTGTTAAGATGGTCATTTACCAACTGTTTGATCATTCTACCACTTCACCCCACCTAGCTCGGTTATTACAAAATGCATCAGAAGCAGCAACATGGCGAGATTAAGTTCAATTACTCGCCGCAACGGGATAACGCTCTGGGATTATTT
Organism: Idaea straminata; assembly: GCA_951213275.1. Taxonomy (NCBI): domain Eukaryota; kingdom Metazoa; phylum Arthropoda; class Insecta; order Lepidoptera; family Geometridae; genus Idaea; species Idaea straminata. The sequence continues at coordinate 9,724,795 of OX577857.1, read as the reverse complement.
CCAACAAAACTAGCTCGCGTATTTCATAGCAAAAAGTAGCATAGACATTGAAGATAGACATTAACCATCGTGAGAGTAAATCATAAGAAAACGTTTTAAAAGTAACCTCCCGATCAGGTTCGTGGGCGGAACCAATAAATAAGATAATGTTACGTGAGGATACCGCAAAGGTAACAAGTAGGATACAAACTATAAACGCTGAGCATTTTAAAGAGGGTTGCGTTTAAGGGGTTGGGAATTATTGTAATGTTTGAGTTTTCATACTTTGATTTGCCATATGAGGAGGCTCACAACTAAGCGAGACGCTTGCTGATCGTTTACGGTCGTGCGAGTAAAGCGACGCCTGGCGCGGTCATTACTTCGATGGGTAGCCAATTAGTAGTAAAAATGTGTATTTTCGAGATCCCCTCGGTGCTTCGGAAGGCGCGTCAAACCATTGGTCCCAGTTGCTACCTCTAGTAGCAGTCGTTTGGTCAAGTTAGTCTGAAAACTCTACAGTAGGTGAGCCACACCACTACGGGAAGAAGAAAATTTGCCATATTTCCAGGAATAGTGATCAATCCCTGGAAAATCAAAGGAAATACGCTCTTTTGTTTTATATAATACAGCATTTTTCGCTATCTATCTTCTATATTATAAAGAAGACATTTTTGATGTTATGCTTTTAACAATTAGGCTTGAAACTACTGGACTGATTTTTATGAAACTTAGTACGAGGATGCATTGATTCATTGGGAATAACATAGGCCACTTTTTATCCCGATATTCCCACGGGATCAAGTGAAAATTTTATAGTTTAAAATATGGCCCTGAAAAGCCCATTCAAAACTCAACTGTATACTTAGAGAGAAAAGAATATATTGGAAATACTTTATGAACCGTTTAAAATGCAAGTTTAAGTTGCTTATTTATGTATGTGTCACCTATTACTGAACGTAAAACTGGTTTTTGAAATATTGTTTCTTATAGTAATCTATACATATAAAATTCTTTGTCCTGACTGACTGACGGATCAACGCATAGCCTAAACCGCTAATCGTAGAGACCTGAAACTTGGAAGGTTATTCTTTGTTACGTCACACAAAAAAGGATTTTCCGAAATTCTACCCCTTAGGGGGTGAGAAAGTTTGTATGGGATAACGGTATTCCCTGGTCCAATGCTGAAGGTTTCTTTAAATTTTCCAAAACAAAACCTAAAGAAATACTGATTAAAACATTTTTCGACTTTTACGCGGACGAAGTCGCGGGCAAAAGCTAGTAAGTAATAAAGTTCCAAGGATAGGCGCAGAAAGTTTAAATTAGAAAAGCATTTATTTTGCAATCGCTTAGGTCTTTAAATAGTAAGTTATTTAAACTAATCACACAGGTGTATACTGTGACACCAAATTTTTTATGGCTTAGTGATAAAATTGTCGTAAAAACCAAAACCTAAGACAGCTATTATTAATAACTTCCGGCAGTGTTATAAATAAAAAAAGCTTTTATATGTAAGTACTCATTATAAATTCATATTCTTTACTAAATATAGATTTTTCCATAACAAGGTATAATTTTAAATAGCACATTTGCATACAAAGACAAAAGGATATCTATGAGTTAATCCAACGAGGTTGCGGGATCTTACTTTGTTATTAAACTAATTCTTTCAAAACGAAGTTTTATTATAGTACCGAACTTATTCTAGGTTTAAACTATACAAGTGATATCCAATACTTATAATAAACTAGCTGCGTCCCGCGGCTTCACTCGCGTAAAACTTTCTGCGCAACTTTCCTGATTTTTTCTTTCATAAGAACCTTCTCCTAACAATAACAAATACAACAAAAAAGAATTAGCGAAATCGGTCCAGCTGTTTAGGCGTGATGCAGTGACCAAGGAAAATAGGGATTCATTTTTATATAATAGACGCGGATCCCGTGGGAATATCGGGATATAAAGCCTATGTTACTCCCAATAAATCAATGTATCCCTATACCAAGTTTCATTTAAATCGGTCCAGTAGTTTCGGAGCCTATTAGTAACAAAAATGTTTCCTCTTTATAATATTAGTGTAGAAATAGATAAATAGATAGTTAATTTCATAATTTTCCAAATATCATTTACTGTAATTTGGAAGGTAGTCTGTATAATTAAATAAATGTCTTTGACACATAATGACACTAGCACAAATATTTTTGTGCCATAAAACTGATAACTGCCATGAGTACGCTCCTATGTTTTGTATTTTTTCATTTTCTAATTATCATAGAAATTAAGATTTAAAAAAATTGTAAAATTAAATCAGTGTCTTTGATCACAAACACATAATACCTTAACAGTGTTAAAAAGAATTACGGATAGTGGGGCACGTTTTACTGACAGCCGTTCTTATCCAATTAGTACGGTGCTCAGTATGGCTTATATCTGAGACCCAAAATACCTATGAATCCATTAATTCTGAGAGCTGTGCCTAAATAATACTATTTGTTTTACAATAATTTCCAATTCTGTTTTTAACTGAATTTAAGACCGAAGCCAATAGTTCTCAATTAAGATGGCAGAGATTAAAAATCTATTTGTCATGAAACATTTTAAACTTTTAAAACTCACACGTTTTGTATTCATAGTAATTATTTTCCCGGGTCTTAACCGTGTGTCTCCGCGCGACCATGACTATTGCAACATAGTCGAAACGTTGAAAAGAAATAAAATAAAAAACATACGATTATGAGCTGGGAAAGTAATTACTATGAAACATTTTTCCTTACTATTCGGCATAATAAAATCTGAACTATTCTTACTAGGGATTCGGCAAGGAGGGGGCTCTCTCCATACAAACGTAGTCAACTGTTTTCTCCTTGGATAATGACACTAGAGCAAATATTTTTGTCGCGTAAAACGTATAACTGTCATGACCATGCCCATATACTTTTTTTTATATAAAATCTTAATTTGTATGATAATTAGAAAATGAAAAAAAAATAGGGGCATAGGCATGGCAGTTATAGGTTTTATGACCCAAAAATATTAGCTCTTGTGTCATTATCCAGGGAGGAAACAGTCGACTACGTTTGTATGGTGAGAGCGCCGGTACCCTTTCACCTTAAGATCGGAGAGTATATAAATATGTGGCGAATATTGTTTTCTATGGTCAGTTAAAACGGCAAATCGGAACAATAGACGATTACAATAAGGATATGAAACTAAAATTATAGTTTTCAACACCCGATCCTTTGTTGAGCACTTATGTAAATTGCCCGCGGGTTCATAGAAAGAATTATTGTTCTTTAGCTTTTAATATCTTTTACCTTTCGCCTTCTTATGTACCTCACCATACAATGTACGGTCGGCTGCATATTTGCAGACCCACCGTAGAGCTCTAAAATGGCTGTTATAAGAATGTTTTCAACACGAACAACATTCTAGACACCTGCTGTAGGTGAAGTTTAAAGGCTTCTAACTCATCAATTAATCAAACAAAAATTATTAGAATGCAAACATGCCAATAATAGTAGTTTTCGAACTCTACCGAGGGCTGCAATTATGCAGCCGACTGTACCTACCATCTTTTGTTATGATACACTTACTGTTTTAATAAAACAATCTATCATCAAGTCTAAATTGTCAAACGAAGCTCCACTTTTTACACTTTTAAGAGGGATGTAGCCACCCAACGCATTATTCCATTCGCATAATATAATTTTTATGTTATTAATTAATTAAGATTAATATACTAAATCTTTTATATAAAATTCTCGTGTCACTATGTTCGTTCCCGTACTCCTCCGAAACGGCTTGACCGATTCTCATGAAATTTTGTGAGCATATTGAGTAGGTCTGAGAATCGGCCAACATTTATTTTTTATTTGTTTATTTTTTTTTTTTAATGGCAAAACAGCGTGTGCCGGGACACCTAGTATTAATCTAAATTAATCCACGATCACTATATTTTTTAATATGATAGTTCAGTTAAGAACTATCATACTAATAATTCACTGTTATTTGATTGAAATGACTTTTGTGTCGTCAGATTTTCATGGCGTGGAAAAGCCATAAACGAACCGGTACCAGAATAAATCATGACAGAGACTTCAACGTGCAAACTCATAGACGCCTACATAATCATTGAAAAAATAGGCCTTCTTTATTAAATAAAAAAATCTCACTTTTACACTTTGACAGATAATAGGTCTGCGAAATTGACAAAACACATTTTAACTAAAAAAGGCATTGATTCGATTTCTATGAAAGAATGCTTATTAAATGTTTATGAAACAAACTTACTTCAACCATGTCGTAATTGTATTGTTTGTAAAAACGACGTAGTATGAGTTTTAGCGGGAACGAGTTAACAACATGTTGTGCTGCAGTTTTATTTTCGTGAAACTTAGTTGTAACCCGAGTTGAATTGTATAATTCTGGTGGAATGTTATTCAATTTAGTTCTGTGAAAGTGCACAAGTGTAGTGAAAGTAAAAATCAGTGTCAAACATGAAGTTTTTTCGTTGCCTCCAAATCTCCTATTAAGGTTATGGTAAACTTGCCCCCGCTTTACTATAGCCCCTGACTTGACGGACTATGACGACTTGACTTTTTTGAAACACTTTAGGCGATTTATGAAAAATCGGGTCATAATTTGATGCAAAATATAACTTGACACTGGCTAAAAGTACAAGCCCTGCGAAGCCATAATTAATAGAAAAAAAAACAACGAGGTATGATAACTTGTTGATATATTTGGTCCTCAAGACTCAAACACCTTCAAGCAATATTATTATGCAACGTGTATGCAACAATGACGGAAGTCGAAATAATAATAAAGATGCACATTGCACACCGTTATACCAACATTAAGAGAGTTGCAGACCGCGAGCTAAGCTATGTTAGCTTAGCGGTCGCATAGCTGAAGTAGTTTTTCATTCATGTGTTAAGGTGAAAGGGCACCGGCGCTCTCCATACAATACAAACGTAGTCGACTGTTTCCTCCCTGGATATATTTTTGTGCCATAAAACCTATAATTGCCATGGCTATGCCCCCATGTTTTGGTTTTTTGTTTCATTTTCTAATTATCTAAAAATTATGATTTAAAAAGCAAAAAAAACATAGGGAACATGGTCATGTCAGTTATAAATTTATGCAAAAAAAAAATCTTAAGTGTTTCCTCTCTGGATATATTTTTGTGCCATAAAACCTATAATTGCCATGGCTGTGCCCCCATGTTTTGGTTTTTTTTTTCATTTTCTAATTATTATCTATACTTTTTTATATTATAAAGCTGAAGAGTTTGTTTGTTTGTTTGTTTGTTTGAACGCGCTAATCTCAGGAACTACTGGTTCGAATTGAAAAAATATTTTTGTGTAGGATAGTCCATTTATCGAGGAAGGCTATTGGCTACTTTTTATCCTGATATTCCCACGCGATCGGGAGTTACGCGGGTGAAACTGCAGAGCGCTGCTAGTAGAAAATAAGATTTAAAAAACAAAAAACATAGGGGCATGGTCATGGCAGTTAAGCTACGTAAAACTGAAAATCTGGCTCAACTATGCGAGCTAAGCTAAACTAATTTAGATTAGTCGCGGTGGAAGGTCGGCTGCAACGCAACAAGTACGACTTTGGCTTAACTTACCTTAGTTGTAGGTGTCGGTATATTTGACGACCCAGTTGGCACAATGGTCACCATGCCGGACTGCCAAACACAGGGTTGCGGGTTCAATTCACACCTCAGACATGTATTTATGCTTAGATATTTGTCTGTGGTCTGGTTGTTTCTATGTATTATATATATATTTACAAAAGAACAAAGTATTTAAGTAGTGTATCCGTTGTATTTTACCCATAACACAAGTCTAGTTACTTAGCTTAGGGCTAGATGGCGATGTGTTGAATTTTCTGCAATATTTATTTATTATATTTTTAGAAAAGTCATTACCCTAGCGAGAAATCTAATGTTTTCTAAAATAACTTTTAAGTAGTTGTAAGTAATAACCTTACAAAAATCTAATTATGCATGATGTTTTAGTTTTTATCAAAATTTCGGAATTAGAAGTATCCTATGTCCTTGTTCATCCCCTAATATATTTACAAAAGAAAAGTATTTACTTAAGTAGTATATCCTTTTATTTATTTGTTTATTGTTTTATTTATTAGTTGTTTAGCACCCATAACACAAGTCTAGTTACTTAGCTTGGGGCTAGATGGCGATGTGTGAAATATCCTGCAATATTTATTTATTATTTATTTCTTAGCTCGCTTAGCTTACATATAGCTCTGGCTTAGCTTAACCCGCGTTAGGTCGGATGATTCGTTCCATTTCCGCATCCACCCCTCGATTTAGTTTGCTAACGGCGATGATTGTTGCTACACCAGCTATAGCCAACTCCAGCTATGGATGATCGATGTTTTATTGTAATAGCCCACACGCGTTTGAATCCATTATGCTTTACAATAAACTCGTGCGTGTACATGAATACATTGTATTTTATCATAGTGTTATGATAAAACGAACTTTGACTTCTTTGGGATTTTAGATAGATAAACTCTTTATTGTACCACATTAAACCTTAATTCTAACATAAACTCCTGTTACAAAAACAAAATTAAACCTAACAATATGGCACAATGGGCGGCCTTATCGCTAAAAGCGATCTCTTCCAGGCAACCTTTGGATGGACAAGAATTAAAGAAGGGGATGGGTGGGTTGTACATAACGTAATAGGAATATAAGGAGGAAAATAAAATAAATATTAATATACATAGAAAATAAAATATTCTAAATAATAATAATAAAATCATTTTAGTTTTTTTTTTAGGATTTTACTTTTGTATTTGGCATTAGATGACAGCAATTTAGTGAAACAAATATTACAAACTAGCTGCGCCCCGCGGTTTCACCCGCGTAAGTCCCGATCCCGTGGGCATATTGGGATAAAAAGTATCCTATGTCCGTCTCCTGGCTCTAAGCTACCTCCCTACCAATTTTCACCTAAATCTGTTCTGCCGTTCTTGAGTTATAAGTGGTGTAACTAACACGACTTTCTTTTATATATATATAAAGAGAGAAGAAGATATATTGGCACACAATTGCTTGTCCTAGCTCCTCATTAATATTGTAAATTCGAAACTTTATTTGTTTCTTTGTTTGTTTGTTCTCTCTTCATGTTCAAACGACTTGACCGATATGGATACAAATCGGTAAAGGTAGTTTCCAAAAATCTAATTATAATAAATAATAATTAAATATTGCAGAACATTCCACATATCGCCATCTAGCCCTAAGTAACTAGACTTGTGTTATGGGTGCTAGACAACGGATATACTACTTATATACTTATGTAAATTTATACTTATAATACAAAAAAATAATCAGACCACAGACAAATATAGAAGCATAAATACTTTTATGAAACGGGAATCGAACCCGCAACCCTGTGTTTGGCAGTCCGGCATGGTGGCCATTGTCTTGTACTACTACGTCTTTTGTAAACTTATCTACCAGTTTATCATGGACTCCGCGGTTTCACCCGCGTAACTCCCGATCTCGTGGGAATTTTGGGATAAAAAGTAGCCTATAGCCTTCCTCGATAAATGGACTATTCAACACAAAAATATTTTTTACAATTCGAACCAGTAGTGTCTGAGATTAGTGCGTTCAAACAAACAATCTCTTCAGCTTTATAATATTAGTATACATTAACTCAAAACAAAAAAAGAATTTCGAAATTGGACAACTTACAAATTTCCAGAAATAGAATCTCATTAGAAATGTATAGATGTAACGATGTTTGTTTTTGCTATCTAATAAATTAATATTAGCATAAATCACGAAACTCGTTAGTATGGTAATATAAAATCTGTCCCACACCCACTCATTTTAAAACCAGACGAGTTTACCTAACACTTAATAAATTCTTCAAATTGTAACGCGTAATCGTAACTTATTGAGAGGTTTTGTGATGAGATGGTTTTAGAGCTCTATCAATCAGTATCTATTCGTTTAAAGGCCAATTCTTCTGGTAGATCTTGAAAACTGAGCAATTTGCTGCGCGCTTGAGGTGCAGTTCTGTGCATCACTCTAAAGATCCTCAGCAAATTATTTAGAAATAGCAGTGCTCGACGGTTTTACCCGCGTGACTCCGAATCCCGTGGGAACATCGGGATAATATATAGCCAATGTTATTCTCAATGAAACAGTGTATCATAATACCAAGTTTCATCAAAATCGGTTCAGTAGTTTCGGAGTTCGTTACAAACATAAAAACAAACAAAAAATCTTCCCTCTTTATAAAAATAGTGTAGAAATGTGAGGTTCACTGTCATCTGGGAACTTCAACAAGGGTACGTGGGGTCCATAAGTTTGAGGAACACTGTATTAGACAATTAAATTTAGACAATATAAATTAATACAAGAATTATTTTATTATTTGTTTTTATTTATTAAATTTAAATTCGAATAATTTGTACTTGTATGGCTCCTCAGGCGTTTTGCGTGGGCTGTAAGCCTGAGAGCAACTGTGAATAAAATAATACAATTCAAATTAATTCAGTTATTTTTACAGTTATTTTTCAAAAAAAAAGATAAGTGTTATACATTTTGCGACTTTTACTACTAACTGATCCTCGAGAATTTTGTTAAGCGAAACTTGTATAAAAAAATCTCGCACTTAATTATTATTATCCTTAATTTAATGTACTTAATTCATGTTTAAAAAATGTTATAACTATTTTAAATTGTAAGCTTTCAACTTCTTGTCCATACAAAGGTTGCCTGGAAGAGATCGCTTTGAGCGATGAGGCCATCCTTTGTAAAACTTAGACTTAAGCTTTGATTTGTATTATTAATGTTATTTGAAATTGGTGTTTACAATAAAGAATTTATCTATCTATCTAGCTTTTTTAAAGACGCTTTTAGCTGTGAAAGTGTTAAATGAAAAAAAGACGGGTTGCACTCCGGGAGTGCCGGCAGAAGTGAAAACTTGATTATTAACGTTGAGCATGTTTGATATTTTGGAATGGTTAGGGAATAATTTTGCACCAATTGGTTTATCAGTATAAAAGTACTATAATTTATGTGGTAGAATATAATATTCATTTATTGCGCTATCGTACACAAACATGACAATTTATATTACATTAAAAATTTAACACTTTAAAACTATAGCTGTCTACTCTCCATCCGTCTTTCGCTTTTTCGATCAGGTCACGTGTCCTGACGCGAGTTTAAGATTTTATACCCATTAAAGAAAAAGTGCTCAACGCCGCTAAAGAAGTTTTCACTTCAATAATATGTTGATTGTATACACTATACATAAAGAATCTTTGAAATTAAAGTACTCTAAAACAACAAGCCAATTAAGTAAATGACTCCTTTGCGTAGGGAAAACAACTGTTGTTTTCAGCAAAACCGTTCCATATGACAATACGTGACCATAACTTGAGGCAAAACTAAATACAAATACAGGGTTTATCTGCAACCCATTGACCAAAAGTGGAAATGATGACATTAATAATATCAAAACTTGAACTCTACACACAATAGAACACTACCTTCTTACTAAAACCGGTGAAGTGCGTGTCGGACCACGGGCAGTGTAGGGTTCCGTAGTACCCGTCAAAATATAATGAATACTAGCTGTACCCTACGGTTTCACCCATGTGAGTCCCGATCCCGTGGGAATAGCGGGATAAAAAGTAGCCTAACAGTTCTTCTGAAATTATTCTGCTGAATTTTTATTATGAAATTTTATTTAGTACCTACTTTTAATAAGTACTTATTGCATGCCCGCAATAGGAAAATTGTTGTTACTTAATTTGAAAACCACCTACCATCCATTGTACACAATTTAAGCAATAAAAATTCTTATTCTATTCTATTTTGAAATTAGCGCGTTAAAACAAAAAAGGGTAATTTTTTACAACAGAGATAATTTTCCTCGTTTTTTCCACATTTCCCACTGATTCTTCGCTCCTATTGGTCACAGCGTGATGTTATATAACCTAAAGTCTTCCTCGATAAATGGACTATATAACACAAAAAGATTTTTCCAATTCGAACCAGGTAGTTCCTGAGATTAGCGCGTTCAAACAAACAAACAAACTCTTCAGCTTTATAATATAGGTTTAGGTTAAAATAAATATTGTAGAACATTGCACACAGCGCCATCTAGCTCTAGCCTAAAGCTTAAAAACTAGGCTTGTGTTATGGTGGTAAGACACCAGTTAGAATACTTCTTCTTACCTTTTGTTATTACTTACTTAACTTAATAATACATCTGAAATAACTTATTTTAAGGAGCATTGTTGGCCCAGTGGCAGATACCTCGACTTTAATTCTGTAGGTCGTGGGTTCGAATCTCGCCGGCAGTGCACCAATGGATTATTGTAAAAAAAATTGACACTTGTTACGGTGAAGGAAAACATCGAGATGAAACCCGCGGCTTAGTGAGCTCAAGAATTTAAGGAAAACTATTTTTTTTTTTAATTTGGCGGGTTTAATGTTCCACATCACGTTACATTGTAATCCTAAGGAATTTTAACCGTAAACCGCAAGGTGTATAAACCAATCAAAATATCTATACAGGGTTATTGGTAATTATACTAGCAAGCCGTTGAGGGCTACTCCGGTGCACCTAAACAAACAACTTTAGTTTTACGAGTTTTGGAAATTTGAAAAAAAGAATGAAAATTTTGAGGTTTAACGAAAACAGCAGATTTTTTAAAACAAAGGTCTTTCGGACTAAGAACAGTAGATAAAACCTAAAATTTACCTTAGATTTTTAGATATAGATGTCCAACTATCAAGTAGCGATATTAATCAACAATGTTTTAATTAAATCAGAAATATTACGGCCCTTTGAAATCCGCTAGAATTGAAAGCTCATTAATATTTTATGAAGCATAATATTGTATTACGCATATTTTACATTTGAAAATTTAGCTCGTTGCTATTAAATTTATATTGTTTTCTCGGTTTTATGAAACTCATCATATTTATATAGCATATTCATTTTCTTATTCATGTAAGTATCGTGAAAGGTAAATGGACATTGTTAACAGGTTGATTGCAAAAATTATAAATAGGATCCACATAATTACTTGTGAATCGTAACTTAAGTGTCAATAAACTTTAATATTGTTTTCTCAATGTTTTATCATCAATAATTTACGCATCGTAAGAGCTGATCATTTAAGGAGGTAGACAGGTTATAAATAAATAAATAAAAATTGCAGGACATTCTACACATCGCCATCTAGCCCCAAGCTAAGTACCTAGACTTGTGTTATGGGTGCTAGACAACGGATATACTACTTATTTACTTTTCTTTTGTAAATATATACTTTTAATACATAGAAACAAATATCTATGCATAAATACATGTCTGAGGCGGGAATCGAACCCGCAACCCTGTGTTTGGCAGTCCGGCATGGTGACCATTGTGCCAACTGGGTCAACTGGTTATTGTCACATTGATTGCGAAAATTATAAATAGGTTCCGCAGGATTACTAGAAAATCAAAATGTGTTACCGAGTCGGTCTATTTCGTAGCCGGTGACGGCATTTAAGGTGAAAGGGTACCGGCGCTCTCTCCATACAAACGTAGTCGACTGTTTCCTCCCTGGATAATGACACTAGCACAAATATTTTTGTGCCATAAAACCTATAACTGCCATGACTATGCCCCTATGTATTGTTTTTTATTTAATTTTCTAATTTTTATAGAAATTAAGGTTTACCAAACAAAAAAAACATAGGGGGCTGGATGACTACGCCCCTATGTTTTTTTTGTTGCACTACCTAATGGCAATTATAAGTTTTAAGCAAACATAAATAACTGTTTTCTCCCTGGACAATGACACTAGAGCAAATGCTCTAGTGTCATTGTCCAGGGAGAAAACAGTCGACCACGTTTGTATGGAGAGAGCCCACGGTTACTATTCTTATTTGTTGCTGACCTTTTTAAGGGTTCCGTAGTCAACAAGAAACCCTTATAGTTTCATGTCTAAGTAAGTACGTACTTAGACATGAAACTTCATGGCATGGCAGTTATAGGTTTTATGGCACAAAAATATTTGTGCTAGTGTCATTATCCAGGGGGGAAACAGTCGACTACGTTTGTATGGAGAGAGCCCCCGGTACCCTTTCTTCTTAATGGGTTACTATTCTTATTTGTTGCTGACCTTTTTAAGGGTTCCGTAGTCAACAAGAAACCCTTATAGTTTCAAGACAAGGAAATAGTAAACAAAAAGTATTACAAAAGACACAAACACGCAGCAATTGAGATGTAACCTCACGATTTCCCATTTTCTTACAACTAACATTATGTTTAATAATTTGTGTGGGGTACATACCTATTAGATGGGCACGTGAAAGTGTAAGTTTACATAAATGTGCATCTTGAGATTTGCATGGTTTGCGTAATAGTAAAGCGTAAAGATCATCGGGTCAGGATTAGACCGTACGTGACTGATGCTAGACAGATGCGAATGCAGTGTTGATGCCTGATTTATTAGATGAGCTTATGTGTTAATTTTTATCTTTAAAGGTAACAACGACATGATCAAGCAAACAAGCTTCAAGCATTCTTCTTCTTTTTCACGATAGGTCAGCGTTTGACTCTATCTCACTCGATGGTAGGTGACGATGCGGCCTAAGATGTTGCATTCTTTCCTAGAACCTAGATTCTACACATATTCACTGGCGACTTGATAATTAATACACGTCAGGAATAAGGAATGACGAAGTAAAACGCATAGGCCGAGTGTCTGGGATTTCCAAAATGAATCGGTTTCGCATATCGGTTTGCTTTTTGTATGACGTTCTTCATCTTATGCAGCAGCATGTTTTAGCCTACGGCAGGACATATTTCTATCACCGGTCTTCCTGGACCACGCAGCCCTAGCATGAGCTCGTAGCCGCCGGACCATCTGTTAGTCACACACAAGGCGCACACCAATCTTTTTGACTCTCGATCTCTCATCAAGAACATTTTTATTCCTCTTTCTGTGTTGATTGGTTGTAGTAACTGTCAAATACGCTATTAGAATAGAAGAAGAAGTCCTCTATGGCGTGTTCGCCAACGGCAAACAGCTTGGCTAGATCAAATTTTTTAAGGGTGATGGGAACGGAGGTGGCTCGCGAATCCGAACTTTGTTTTAAAGCTTTACAAGAATGGCACTGCAAATGGCCCAACCAAACGCTATTAACATCGTGCATGAAGTTTTATCGTAGATAGAAGACCTTTAGAAATCTTAAAAGCGTTTAAGATGCCTGCGTATATCTAGGCAATATTTAATTGCAGCTAAACTATCAACGTTAATTGACCATAATTAGTACTTACAACGATATAAAATTTCGTAACATTTAATAAGTTTAGTTTCCAAGAAATATCCTTCCCTTTTCATCATTTCGTAATACAGTTCCAAAGATCTTTGCACTAACCGGAGGGTACTATAACCTATTTGAATATATTATTACAAACAGTTAATAGACTTCAATCGTAATTATTTCTTATTAGCTGGTTGGGGCTACAGTATTATTAATAGGCCCATAATTATTATAATAAGGTGTAAATCTATAAATAGCTTTCATCGTAAACGTGCAGTAATGGGTTAAAGGCTGGTCAAGTACAGTTTTAGAACTTCAGGGCATTTTCTGCACTATAATAAATCAGTTATTTAATTTAGTTCAAATTATTATTTTATTATTATGAGCCAGAATTAGCCTGTAGTGTCCCACTGCAGGGCAAAAGCCTCTATACTTCCCTTCCATTCCTTCAAAATTCATTGCAAATAATGAACTTTGGACCTACTTTTAATCTTGTCCATCCAAAGGTTTCCTTTTATCGCATTTATCATATTGTTTGATTTATATTATTTTTAGGAGGAATTTATGTTAGACTCAAGGTTTAATATGGTACAATAAAGAGTTTATCTATCTATCTAGCTATGTTTTGGATTGAAATCTTCAACCCTTAGATTGCAGATAAGTATTTCAAAACTTGCAAATTAGTAGCAAAGTTGCCTAGAATACCTATAGATACTGTGATATCTTGCAGACAGACACCGACACTCCCACGTTCGAATCACCTGGCGTCTCATTAAACCGGCGTAGATGCCATCGGCACGCGAGTGAGATGCAATCGAGATCCTATCGATATCCGAGTCATTGCCACCGAAACTGATGGAATAGATCCAGCCCTTGCGATGCTTGTTTAAGATTGAAAATTTATTTCCGATAATGATGCCTGATAGTAGTATCCGGTACGGTAAAGATCCAACTAAGTTTGGCTCTATTGATCATGCTGTTTAGTTTATCTTCTATTCCTTTTTTTGTTTTTGGCGAACATCATCGTTTTGTCTACCTGAGGACATATTGGAGCAGAATTTTTGCACAGTTACGAATTGAACTGAGATATAAGAAGAGAATAGGATTTTTTTCCGTATGGATATGTCACAAGTGCTTTCTGATTATGACTTGTATACTTTTACAGTCGAAGTAATTCCTTCGCCACAGAATAGTGGACATACTAAGATAAATATGACCGAAAACGCATTTTTCGCCGTATATTTGTCATTGGCAAGACACGTTTTCATACAAATTCATGTAGAACGGGTCCGGTTACGTTCTGAGTTTGCTCCAATATAGTGGATGCAAGCTTAAATGGTCACAGGTTTTCCTGAGCACACTGAGGCGATAAGTACCAGGCGCGGACCCTGTATTCTGGGTGTAATAGAATAAGGCTACGGTAGCACCTGCCCGTCGTAAAAGGCAAACAAAAGTGGATCTGGTCTGTTGAGCGATCAGACTTTGATCGTTCGAAGAAGCAGACCTGGGACTGGCTGCGGTGTAGCTCCGTGCCACCCTTTGTAGTAACTGGGCGACGTTTTCTCCCGGTATGAACACGGTGCAGGGAGGCTCCGGAGAGTTCGACCCCGGGCCTCCAAGCTGTATCGAGGAGGGTCACAGGAGAGTTTTAAGTCGGTTTGACTCCGACATAACGCGTCATCATCCCCGGGATAACGGATATCCGTGAGGATTTTCTCTCCTTCAAAAAAAAAGGTACAATGCCAGGGCGGAATTTTATGCACAATGCCACATAGACACCGGCCACCGGTCTCATTACAAAAATTGCCGCCCCAAAGACGCGTTCGTACCGTCTCAGTGTGTTACAGCTTAAAATACTGTGTACGTGTGTTTCGATATGCGATTGTGTATAAATATGATACTTAAAACACAAGTTATATTCAATGCTGAAAGGTACTGCGCTGTCAGTACTTTTGTCATATTATTTTGTTTTACCATCGGTTTACCAGACCATAAATTCAATACGAACAGGAAGGCAAAGTTTCCGTTTGTTTATTTGTTTTCTTATAATATACTTAGGCGGTATAGTTTCATTTCGGCATCTTCAAGAATCGAAGAAATAGAATAGAATAGTCTAGTCTAGGTACCTATAATATTCCCATTTCGACACCCATTAATTCATTATCAGTTACAATGATATTGAATTAATAGGTTAATTAATTAATTAATACGCTTCGCTTATCTGTGAGGAGGCTCACAGATAGCGAAGCGAGCTGATCGTTTACGGTCGTGCAAGTTAAGCGACGCCTGGCGCGGTCATTACTACGATGGGAGGCCAGTTAGTAGTGTGGCAAAAATGTATTTTCATGAGCCCCTCTGTGCTTCGGAAGGCACGTTAAGCAGTAGGTCCCGGTTGCTACGTCTAGTAGCAGTCGTTAGATCAAGTTAGAGGCCTTAGGGCGATCTGAAAACTCTAACAACAGGTGAGCCACACCACTATTCGAAAAGAAGAAGAAGGTACTGTAATTGGTGAAAAGGACAAGGTTGGAACAAAAACAAAACAGAAAAAGGCAACAAAAAATAAAAGAAAACTAAAACACCTAGGCACGGGCTAATTTCGGGCTCCGAAATATTTGTTTAGATAATCAATATTTAAGACCGTCAATTAAAATACTTACTGAACGTTAACAAATAAAAACCAAGCAAAAAACATAGTTTGTATGAAAACAATGTTACAACAACAATACAAACTATGTTTTTTGCTTGCATCTGTGGAAGACATAGGAAGTAAGTAACTACGCTGCAAACCACTCTGGAGCTTTGAATACTCAGTAGTATTGATGTTATCCAGTAGGCGTTTTAATAATATGTATTCTATCACAAAATATTTGTATAAAAAGTAATGTCTGTAGCTACATACCGAAGTTGAGTGAGACATTCAAAATAAAATGGCTCCCCAACTCATAATCTCAAACACGTAAACTTTTTATTTAGTCATTTTGATTCAAGTAGTTTTTAGTAAAACAGTTACGAATTCAAAAGTTTTATATTACTTTGAAATATTATAAAGTTACTAGCTGAGCCCCGCCATTTCACCCGCGTAAGTCCCGAACACAGCGCCAGCTATTGGGTGTATTTGCAACCTAGATGTCAAACAATATTGAAGAATTTTATCAATTAATCAACGTACACCGCCATCTATGAGAACTTCAAAAAACTAAACAGTAAATAAACACTTGCTTAAGGAACCATTAATTAGTACATTTTATTCGTTTACATTCACGACATAAGCGAATAATTGAGATGATAACTATCCTATCCAGTAAGTTAGACCAAAATACGTGTACATGTGAAATTTGATTGAAATCGGTTCAGTAGTTTTGGAGTTTATTGGCAACATACATCGTGACACAAGATTTTTATATATACAGATAGAGAAAGAATATTATTTTAATAACTTATCTATGCACTACACAAGTAACACATCTTATTCACAACCTAACAGTTTAGCATATTCTTTACGACTATCGGATAACAATCTGTCAGAAAAGCGTTCCTGTAAATTCAAATGGACAATTTCATTTATTGCTTCAACCTTATTATAGGGTTTAGATTTCTGTGATGTTTCTATTAAGGTGAAAGGGTACATACAAACGTAGTCGACTGTTTCCTCCCTGGATAATGACACTAGCACAAATATTTTTATGCCATAAAACCTATAACTGTCATGCCTATGTTTTTTTCTTTTTTATTTATTAATTATCATAGAAATTAAGATTTAAAATATAAAAAATAATCATGGCATTAAAAAAATAGTCATGATTGCATGGTCATGGCAGTTATAAGTTTTATGCAACAAAAATATTTGCTCTAGTGTCATTATCGAGGGAGGAAACAGTCGACTTCGTTTGTATGGAGAGAGCACCCGGTACCCTTTCCTCTTAAGGCGCATATAGGGCGAAACGTAAATTGCTTGTCACCAAATTCACCGGTACCTAAATTGTTCATTATTGCATGGAAAATTGTTGTGTGTGTACTTATTTTCCTACGTTTCGAATTATGTAAAGACAAAAGTTCATTGTCGTTTATAAATCTATCCAAATTTAAATAATGTGTGCCGTTCCTTTCGACATAAGTATGGATAATCTTAGAATCGACGAGGTATTTTTGTCTATAAAATGGTCTAAGTAAAAGGACCTATAAACGGTATCAACACTTAAAACATAACATTTTCATGCAACAATACACAATTTTAGTTACAGGTATTTGGTATTTTTCCCCCTTGCCTCTTGGCTCCCCTATTTGCGCCTTAAGTATGACGATTATTTTTGCTAGTATTTACTGCATTATTACTGTGTGTCTATCAAGCGAGAAAAAGTTTATCTAAGTCAAGCTCATTGCTTAGAAATTCAACGAACAACGCCTTCAAATCAAAACGGGAGGTACTATCTGGCAGCAAAATTATACCACAAAACGGATCAAAATCATTAATTAACTGCTGATTCTAAGGTAATGCCGTTCATTTTTGCTAGTATTTACTGCATTATTACTGTGTGTCTATCAAGCGAGAAAAAGTTTATCTAAGTCAAGCTCATTGCTTAGAAATTTAACGAATACCGCCTTGAAATGAAAACGGGAGGTACTATCTGGCAGCAAAATTATACCACAAAACGGATCAAAATCATTAATTATCTGCTGATTCTAAGGTAATCACGTTAATTTTTGCTAGTATTTACTGCATTATTACTGTGTGTCTATCAAGCGAGAAAAAGTTTATCTAAGACAAGCTCATTGCTTAGAAATTCAAAGAATACCGCCTTGAAATGAAAACAGAAGGTACTATCTGGCGGCAAAATTATACCACAAAATGGATCATCAATTAACTGCTGATTCTAAGGTATTTTTACGTGGCGTTAATTGTTTACCTTTTTCACGCAATCGAGAGAATATTGCGTCTTTTGAGTCTAACAATCTAACTTTCGTCTGCTAAGTGCTAAGATAGACAACTGGTTCGAATCTTCATAAATATCAGCTGTCATCTCACACAACTCTGAATTCCTGATGCGTCATTAGACTCCGGCCATCGTTAATCTAATGATGCACATCAAAACATCCCCGTTTTTAAATTCAATCGATGAAACCAATGATTCCGCAGAAAATAATTGACAGATCCCATGAATATTAAGGCTACGCAATTGTCCTGTCAAACGCGCTACGGTCTATAGTACGGGATGGTACCTACTTGGTGGTACTGGTAAAGTTGATTTTCTTGCCCGCTTACTGGAAGGAAATCTTCCATTAACATTTTATCTTTAACTACATATTCAGTTCAGTCGAATGTGAGGAGGTTTAGGCGTGATTATTAGCTAGCGGTTCAGTGAGCTAAGGTTAATTCACGGCCAAAGAGATTAAACCTACTCATAGAGTGGGCATTTACACAATTCTTATACTAAAACTTAGCTTTTGTTCTTATTTTGTACTCAAAACACAAATGGCACACCAGACCAGTGGTTCCTAATCTTTTCAAACTTGTCACCCCTAATTACCAGTGTAACATTTACTTGACATAGATAGATAGATAGATAACTTCATTTGTACAACACAAGAAGAAACAGAACACGATATACACAAAGTAAAGTAATAGCTAGAAAGTATAAGTTGCACAAATGGGCGGCCTTATCGCTGGAGCGACATATTGGTTTGAAAACAGACTTCAGACTTTCCGACAGTTTGCTTTTGAAGGCGTTCACTTGTCTTGTTTACATTCAAATGTGAACGGTCGACAAGCTATCGACCGATATGAAAGCGTGTAGTCTACTTTCAACCTTAGATGGGCGAGGCACGATATTCCCTCGCAGGTACCGTAGTTATTGCATAGAGTGGAATGCGAGAGTGCGGTAATTAATGTGGCTATGGAAGATGATAATGTAACTGTTGAACCGATATAACAGTTTGTATATGTTACAATATTGCACGATTCTCACGTTAATAAAGATAACTTAGTTTCAGAGGTATTATTACGACTTAATTGATGATAAAGGGTCGCTGGTCTAGTTACCCATTTTGTACCTAAAGCTTCTTATTACTATAGGATTTTAAACTAAGGCCCCCGTTAATTTGAGGATATTTGAGTCACGAGCGTATCTTTTGAGAAACCGTGCTACTTTACCGGATAACTTCACTTACCTTCGTGTGAAACAGTGGTCCTAAAAGTTATTTAAAATCGGAAATTTACCATGTGAAAATGATGCTTGTAACAGATTCAATATTTTGGTCTTCGCAAAATAAAACAGTACAGATAGTTATTATGACTTAAGCATTCTTGCTATGCGGATAAACTCGCGAATAAAAACTATGCAGCAGAAAGATCATAGATCAAAAACTTTAAAAATAACTCACATAATATTATGCAAGCGCATGTCTCATGTGATTAAATTACAAAGAGTATACACACATACATAAAATAGAGTAGCAAACACACCCACCCAATACAAAAACACTAACTAAACAAATAAACTCCTGATTGCATAAACATCTAATTACAAAATAACAAGTTCTTTAGAAGTATCACATTCACAATCCATAATAAAAACATACTAAGAATACAGAACTTAATAAATTTAAAATAAATAAATATTTCGGGACAATTTACACAGTGCCATTTAGCCCCAAGCTGATAAAAAACGCAAACGGTTTTCAATCATTAGGCTTGGATATTAAGTCAATCAATATATTAGGAGTTTAGAAAGTCGAGGAACATTGCTTCAGTTGCAAATTGTTAACAAAGTATATGGCTATATTACGTTCTCGGAAAGTTATAAAAGTATGTTAATAAAATAGTTAGTACAGACAGATACTAACACGTAATGTAATCAATAATAAACATAACTTTATTTTTATAGTTAACAGAAGACATTTTCAATCGAGCAGAGTGCTGTAATAAACAAAACTTTGTCTATTGACTATTTAACTAATGGAACGCAGCGTATTCCTTTGGACCAGTAGTTCTCAAAGTGGACGATAACGTCCCCTTCCCGCCACCTCTTATGGGCGCTGGAAGCCTGGAAGGCAGTAACGGGGAAATAATAAAATAGAGGATGTATTAAAATTGATTATGTTTATTTTATTTTAATTAAAAAATACTCAAAATATCACAAAATTGCGTTTTAATTATTATTGCGCTTACTGGTAAAAAAGTCTTGTTTAGAGTGTAAGGTTAAACTTCAGACCAGACTAATATAGCAGACTATTATTAAATTAATTAACAAAAATTAATGACTGTCGTTGTGGGTTTTAAGATATGGTAAAGAAAAACAGAAACGGAAACAGCCTCGTAAAACTAATGGTAAAGAAAAAAAGGGTTGAAAAAAATATTTATTTTTAAGTAGGCGGTAGACGGTACTTTGGGAACCTCTGCTTTAGACGTTCATAGGAAATAAATAACATAACTCGCATACATAAAACGTTAAACCTAACTGTAGGGTATAGAATGCAGATGTACCTAATAATTGCGAAGAATACCACTGGATACAAAGGGACAAGTATAATTTGCTACAACCAGTTCGTTCAACCAGTATGAGACTTAACTCTGGAAAATATTTATCGTTATCCTTAGTCGGAAACGGTTGTTTTGATTACCCGTGTCATATCGACGGTAAATATAGTATTTTTCCACCTAAATAAAGACGCAATTGATTGGTTTAGTGGGTTTGATTAAGAAAAACTTACATGGTATCATCCAGTCCGACTTCAAATACTTACCTACATTTTATAATACGCTGGCACAGTAATACGACGAATCGAAACGACGATGTTTTCTATACATATAAAATGCTTTGTCCTGAACTACTGATCGTAGAGACCTGAAACTTGGAGGGTGTGTTCTTTGTATGACGTAGGCATCCGATAAGATAGGATTTTTAGAAATTCCACCCCTAATGGAGTGGAGAAGGGGCAAGTTTGATGGGACAACGTGATTCCTTGGTCCATTTCGACTTCCACGCGGACGCAGTCGCGGGTAAAAGCTAGTCTTTAATAAAGCTCTATTTATATTTGACTTTGTAGTGTGTTTAGGGTTCCGTAGCCAAATAGCAAAAAACGGAACCCTTATAGATTTGTCATGTCTGTCTGCCGTATGTCACCGCCACTTTTTTGATAATCCTTTTTCTATATTACTTGTTTTATTATTTACTTGTTGACGAATATCGTTTCCCACGTGTGGTTAACATTAACAGCACACTCAAAATACACACTCTGGAAATAATATATTTTCCAACCTCTTTATACAATTTGGATACTTATTATTACTATTGTTTCAAATATTTATTTAAGTAAGTACTTATTATTTTTTATTTATTACTTATTACACCTTGGAAACATTGTACGAAGCGCTATAGAAATATTTACACTGAATTAGTAATGTAGAACGAAATCAAAACCACAAATCATGGTGATTATTAAAAAACCAACAATGTTTTAATGGTCTAGTGATGTCCGTCTAATTTATCGATAAATGTTAGCGCATTGCGCGCAGCTGAGCCGAGCCTGTTCGATAGGCAATTTATTGTTTTACTGTTCCCATAGTATTCACCTACGTACACAGCGGTGGTTTTAAATAACTCCTCCTGACGATGTTATCGGTAAGCTGTCGTCTTAAAAGGACAAACGTAAGAATTGATATTGAAATAGTTTCACACTTTCAACGACTGCTGTGTGAATGGTGATAGGCGAGAATGCTTTTATCGAGGAACATTGCGTAAAATTTCTTAAAAGGCGTACTCTACAATGAAATTTATACAAACCTCAAGCCTACAACTTTGCTGGCGGGAATGCTTGAATCACTGGCTGATATGGGCAAAATCCTTATATTAACAGTTGTGCGGCTTTACCACTGTATATTATAGTTCCTTGCGATAAATATTAATGAATTATTAACAGCTTTTTACGCCAAAGCGTTTTTTTTTTACAAGTCCGGTTTAGAGAACATATTTATGGCATAGAATCGATATATAAACTTGATCGTAACTAGAAAGTGTTAATCACAATCGAGCTTTGTATAATAAAGCTCGATTACTACAAAATAATCGATTGCAACCCATAATACGTTTTATACATTTGAATTATGAGCTGTTTAAACAAGCTATTAAAATTGTTTACTGCGACTGAAACGCAGGCCAGTAGTTAATGAGAATGTGAATAGTTTAATTTTACAAACATAATTAACTTAATTATTTATTCATATAATAAGTGTCACGTTTATTACAAGCTAATTACATATTTTGTAAGCTATGATAACAAAATTACATGTCTGTTTCGATTTTTATCTCAATCGAACTGTTACTCTTATTGATGGACAACAAAACTCACATTGTCTCGTTGTTGTCTATTTAAATTATTTCTATTAGATTCGGACGTGACTGTTTATCGATATCGATAGATCTTGACATGTCACAATCGTGAATAATGTCGAAAAGTTTCATTAGTCGCAACTACACTACATTCGAGGCGTATTCGTATGCAATATTTAATCACGTCGAGAATCTAGATAGACAGTTGATTGAAAGATCGATACCGGCTCGGTTCTAAGAAAATCACTAATTTATTCTTGTTAATTGTTTTCCGTACTTCCTTTAAGATTTATGTGGATCGAAAACGGGTATTAATATGTTTGTTTGTCTACACCCTCGAATAAGCTTAATGGTTAATTACTAGAACAACGCATAACCAGCTTTATGGGTATTATGATGAGTGTAAAGTTAAGTTTGTAGAGTTTATTTCTCCCATGATGTAATCTCAACAAATAAATGACAGTTATACACTGTCATTCATTTATAGTCCGTATCCTATCTATAATTGTTGATGTCTTCATTATTAGCTTGTGCTTACAATGAATGCTTGTTTAAGCTTTCTAAGTCAACTAGGGAGTTATACCTACGTATGTCGACAGTGCTAATAATTTTGACCTCAATTTCGATAACGTACCCGCGAAGGTGTAAATACAACACTAAAAATACTTTGACTAAAACACTGAGTTGAAATTTCACCTATAGGAATGTGTGCAGAAACCAGCAACGTGCGAGTCGGACTCGCGTATGAAGGGTTCTACCAATATATTATGTTTATAACCCCTGACGCAAAAACGACGGGGTGTGTGTGTGTGTCTATCTGTGGCATCGTAGCTCCCGAACGGATGAACCGATTTTGAACTTTATCTAAGAAATACATAATCTGTGAAAATTTCAACTGTCTATCTATCACTCTTCATGAGAACAGCCTGCTGACAGACACCGACAGACAGACGGATGGACAGTGCAGTCTTAGTAAAATGGTCCCACTTTTACCCTTTGGGTACGGTACCCTATAATAAAAGATAATAAAACCTAATATAAGGTGACTAATCATATTGGATTTTGTACGACAAAGTTTTGTCTTATTCATGAAATCGAATTCTCATGAAACAAGACCCCGTTAAGGTGAAAGGGTACCGGCGCTCTCTCCATACAAACGTAGTCGACTGTTTCCTCCCTGGATAATGACACTAGCACAATTTTTTTTGTGCCACAAAACCTATAACTGTCATGACTATGCTTCTATGGTTTTGTTTTTACATTTTTTAATTATCATAAAAATTAAGATTTATAAAACAAAAAAAACGAAACATTGGGGCATGGTCATGGCAGTTATAAGTTTTATGCAACAAAAATATTTGCTCTAGTGAGAAAACAGTCGACTACGTTTTTACGGAGAGAGCCCCCGGTACCCTTTCCTCTTAACTGCGGTAGTATTTTGTTACAAATTCTCATATAAAACGACTAAGCAAATATTTAATTTATCAAATAGCTTACCGACTACCACACCATTAATATTTCGTAATAAGATTTTTATGTCAGTGTCCATAATGGCCGTACAATTAAATGATTTCTTAAAAATAATAATCTTATTATCATAACATTCTAATATTAGAGGAGATTTATATCAGTTATTATTTGATCATAAAAAATAGTAATAAAAGAGTGAAATCAATGTTAATTTATGCAATTTAATAATCGGAATGTATAAAGAAGTTGTTTTGCTTGTCGTGGACGAGAATTTGACCTTATGGTGTGACCCGAAACAAAAAGTATCATAGACAAAATGAAGCCGTGTAGAAATCGACACGACTCCGGGTCCCAGGCTACAATAATTTACCTAAAGAGATTACCAGCGCATGCGCAATGACAATAAATGGTTTCAAAAATTAAAGAAATTGCTGATTGACCGGACTTTTTATAATGTTGGGTAATTCTAACTCGTAAGTTTTTAAGCTTCCGTCCCTCTAGAGCGTTTGTTCTTTTTATTTGGTCTTTACTTACCTGCATTAAATGTTCGATTATTAATAATATAATTCCTTTGTTGTTTTTAAAACATACGTAGTAATAATAATAAGGGATATGAACTATTTATTACTGTATTTATCAATTTGATACACAAATGTCATAATTATAAGTACTTACAATAAAACAAAATGAAAATTACAATCACTAAATTAAAATATACCAAGAAAAACTGAAATAAAATAAAATAACAAATAAAAGACATCCTCAAGCGCGTCTCCTCGAGGCATCGTTCCAAGAAAGCTGGCAACATTTCCCCTTTGGAAAGCCACCGGCCCTCCGATAACCAGACACATTGACAAGACGCGCGGCGAGGTCCCTAATAATACGTACTTACGTATATTATTTAAAAAGACCCGACTTAGAAAAATTGATAAGATATTTTTTTACATTTAGAATACCGATCATTAACTATTCCTTGTACATAAAAAAATATAGTATATTGGGCGAAAACATTTACACATCATTAATGTTTTGTGAATTTACGTCACTTGGTTCGCACAAAATAGGCTTACAGACTCCGTCGAAGGTGTCGAACTGACCAAATTTCTGACAGATTGGCAATCGCGATCAGTAGAAGGGGAGTAGAGAGACCTTTGCCCTGCAGTGGGACAATATAGGCTCATAACATAATAATAATAAATATCTGATTACCAACCACCCATTCACACACAATACCTTCCTCTCCTCTTGTCCTAAACCTTTAGTCCTCCATCCTCCTCTCGAGCTTGTTCACTTTATTCTTCTAGTTTCTAGTGCACATCACAGCACGTGAGACACATATATTGTATTTGAAATAAATTTAAAAAATGTTGAATCTGTAATTGGCAGTAAGTTTAGTGAATAGTTTTTAGTTTTTTTAGTTTATAGTAATTTTAAGTGCTGTTAATTCTATGTTCATCAATTAAAAAAAATATCGATTTCAATGAAGTTTCTATTTACAACTATTCAATAACTCAAGATAAGTAATTAGAAACCCATTCCGTTACGTCTTCCGTTAAATTTACTGCAACTGCTAAGAGTTTTGACATTCTATTTATCAGTACCACTGACCATTAAACATGAATCTATTTTAACCGACCATAAATCGATGTCATAATTATATGTACCTACCTAGCGTAGTAATCCGGAGGTGCGGCCTTTTTTCGAAGCAACTCGCTGTACTTCGCGGTAATCTTTGTAGTGCGTGAAGTTAGAGTTCTAAACCTAATTATTTACGAAATTACGAACCAATATTATTCTGTCTGTATCAATTTATTTTAATACTAGGAGCGCTCCGCGATTTCTCCCGCGTCACTACCGATCCCGTGGGAATATCGGGATAAAAAGTAAAAAAAAACGATAATAGATAGTATCGATACTATCGATAGCACAAAACGTGGCAATACTGTCGATAGTATATCGATACTATCGACAGTATTAAAAAAAACTATCGATAGTATCGATACTGGCAAAATTATCGAGTTTTGCCAGTATCGATACTATCGATAGTTTTTTTATTTACGAGCAACAATACTATCGATAGTATTGCCTCGTTTTGAGCTATCGATAGTCTATCGACACTATTAGGATAAGAAAGGATTTTCCGAAATTCTACCCCTTACAGGGGTTGAAAGAGGGGCGCAAAGTTTGTATGAGACAATGTGATTCCTTGGTCCAATCTACTTCAAATTATGCATTCGACTAGTATAATTGTAAAATGTCTTTAATCCTAATACTACCATATATGTAGTATAAATGTTTAGCACAAATGTTTTGAGAAATGTGCCCCAAATTCGGTCGAAGGAATGCGGTTCAACCTGAGCTCAAGTATGACGAAACTAAAGGCCGTACTCGGGTGGGCAAGTCCTTCTAAAACTACCATTTACTCAATTGAGGATATCAATTTACGCGGGTCCTGAATCCGATTCTGTCACAATTAATTGCAATACTTGATTACAGTAGTATCATAAGCCTTTATGCAGTAATAAATAATTGATAAATGTTCGCCTACAGGCATTGTCATCTATTTTATTATATTTTAGGAACCGTAAGGCAGGTAGGTACTACTAGGTACCGTACTAAAATTAAATTAAAATGATTGTTTTTAATAGCGTAGGAAGAGTAGCACAAAAGAAACACGATAGTCCATATGGAGTACAAGTCAGACCATAAAGATCTGTTTTATTTATTTTTGTAATTAGCTGCGCCAGACAGTTTCAATCGCGTGAAAATAATGCAACTGTCATATAAAAATAGTTCAGTAATAACCTACAAAATATTAAAAAACTAGATAAAATAACTTATTAAAAACAAAACTTTGATTGCATTGTCACGCAATTTACACATGTTGTTACACACAAGTGGAACAATTTTTATTTGTAAGATTCCATGACAGACATCGGAACAAAAAAAAGTTAAAAAAAGATGGATGAAATCGGTAGTCTTTCTCAAGTTATGGCGTGCGTGACCAAGGGAAATAGGTATTCAAGTATGTATCCGTAATTCGATAAATACTACAGGCAAAGTCTAAAAAGTCCTACCGATAACTTAAGAATATCAAAATTATTAGTATCAGCTTCAGGTGGCCAAAGGGCTAGCTGCTACTTTGGCCAACGGATCGGCATTGCTATCCAAAGGGGCAATGAAGCGAGCCTTTTGGACATCCTACCTAGGGAATCTTATTTTTATTTTTAATATTACTATATTTTCCATGTAATTAAGTTGTAACTTTGTAATGTTTTGTAATTTATAAATATTTTCTTCAGAATATTATAAAGAGCCATTCTTGGTTTTTAATTGCCTTCGGTTAAAAAACAATCTGAAGCCAATAACTGTATTTAAATATTTCAGGGATTATAAATTGTGTACCATATTGAATCCTTTTAAAGTATTTTGTAAGAGTTATAACTATAGAAGCCACCTGTGGAAGCCCACCTACCGACGACGACAGGTGCAATACTTCCTTTGTACTTTAACGCCAACCATAACATGTGGTATGTATGACATAGTGTTATTTATAATATAAATATTTTATTAAACTCGTATAGGTACATTAATTAAATATAAAGAAATAAAACAAAATAAATAATCTAAATGTCTCCCTAGGTAGGGTGCCCAAAAGGCTGGCTGCTTTGCCCCTTTGAATAGCAATTGCCGATTCATTGGGCAAAGTAGCAGCCAGCCCTTTCGCCACCTGAAGCTGATACTAATAATTTTGATATTCTAAGTTATCGGTAGGACTTTTTAGACTTTCCGTTGCCCCTTTGGATTGCCCCTTTGGATAGCAATGGCCAAAGTAGCAGTCAGCCCTTTGGTCACCTGAAGCTAATACTAATAATTTTGAAATATTTTTGTAAAAATCTAAGGCTCCTGGTCCCTACGGGCCCAGGGTCTCCGTGGCAAAAGGCAGTGTTATTTTAGTTTACTTAATAAAATAATTGAAATAATTCAAGAAAGTTTACTGCTTACAGTAACGCGAGCACTGAGTGTGGCTTGCTTGAAGTTGTGCTTACCTTAACTTAGCCTTTTAGGGTTCCGTACCCAAAGGCTAAAAACGGGACCCTATTACTAAGACTTCGCTGTCCGTCCGTCTGCCTGTCTGTCACCAGGCTGTATATCATGAACCATGATAACTAGAGAGTTAAAATTTTCACAGATATTGGATTTCAGTTGCCGCTATAACAACATATACTAAAAACTGTAAATATTTTTAGTAAGTAAGTATTTTTGAGTATGTTTTTAAGATTTAATCTTTACATAAATGACAGGTTAGCATTTGACCACTATCACATCCGACTGATGACGGCGATGTTGACGATGCGGCCTAAGATGTAGCATACTTTCCTAAGATACTTGTGACTTGATGACCCCTAAGTTATACTACACATCAGGAAAGACAGACGCAGGTTACTGATTCCAATCCCATGCTGAACGCTTACGGGTATCTAGGATTTCCACCATGAATCGGATTTGCATTATAAAAAAAATGTTATCAACACTTTTCAAAAAAGCTAATTTTAGTTGGAATGTTATGTTTAAATTACACATGTTTGCAAAATTTCTGCTCAATTGGTAACCGGAAAGTGGATCAAAATTAAGTTGCAAGATTCCACCCGAACATACATACATGCACTGCAAGTTAAATAAAAGCTTTTAAAATAGCGCATCACCCAGTTGGCACAATGGTCACCATGCCGATGCCGGACTGCCCAACAAAGGGTTGCGGGTTCGATTCCCGCCTCGGACAAGTTATTATGCTTAGATATTTGTCTGTGGTCTGGTTGTTTTTAAGTATTAAAAGTATATACTTATTTAAACAAAAGAAAAGTATATAAGTAGTATATCCGTTGTCTAGTACCCATAACACAAGTCTAGTTACTTGGCTTGGGGCTGGATGATGCTTGAAATATGATGAATGCAATATTTAATTATTTTATATTATTTTTATTTATCAGTCTATTCTATTCGATTTTTAACTGGGTCATTTCCACAAATAAATTTAATAATTTTCGCGGATAAATACGTAATATTCATCTTAAAAAGTTAAAAATCCCATACTACGTGAAACTAGTTCATATGTACTCCTTCTGGTTCGATTAGCAAATCATCTTTTTGCGCATTAAATTCCAATTACTTAACGACTTGTTAACTTACACAGAAATAAGTAACGTTTTACTTAAAACGTGGTGTTACATAAGGACATGTTAGCATGTGTAGGTATTAGGTAGGTACTTACTTACTTGACCGGGATGTTTTGGGTCTTTTTTGCGTAAGGATGGAGTAGGCTTGCCCAGCACCTACTACCCTCTTAGCCTAGTCGACCATTTCCAGAGGAGAGAACTTGTCAATACTTCTGGAGCCTACTAAGCCGCGGGTTTCATCACGATGTTTTCCTTCACCGTATGAGCAATGTCAATTAGCGCACATAATTTTTTCTTAAGAAAAATGCATTGGTGCACGGCCGGCCGGGATTCGAACCCACGAACTAAGCCAACACCGCTCGTTTAGGTAGGTATTCTAGGTATGTGTTTTAAGTGTATTTGTACTCACACTGAAGTTATAACACGTTAGCGTTTGCATTCCTTGATTTGTGTTCTCTGGAACATCTGTAACAAACAAATTTAATTGTTAGTATGTTTTAAGCTATTACATAGCTTTTATCGCGGGCTTTGAGCGCGGCGACCGAAGTTCCGTAACGAAAATAAAACCTAACAACTCCCACTCCGCCTACAATGTAGCTCGGCCGAGCGTTCGCTTAACGTGGTATATGGTACGACTGTACGAAGCTCGCACGATGGAATAGCTTTTTAATATTATAAGAATAACTAGTTTAGATAATTATATCAGTCATCTATGAATCCTAACTAGATAACGGTATTTTTCAAAAAAAGGTATTACGAAATATTAAAACTTCTAAAAGTTATTTTAAAAATCTATGCTTACTATAATTTTATAAAGAGGAAAGTTTTATTGTTCTTTGTTGTAACGAATAGGCTCCGAAACTACTGGGCCGATTTTGATCAAACTTGATATGAGGATACATCGAATCATTGGGAGTGACACAGGCTACTTCTTATCCCGAAATTCCCACGGGATCGGTAGTTAAGCGATAGTATTCTATATACTTAGTGACTATTCAACTACGGCAATATATCCTTTAAGCACATATTCATAGTGCTTACTTTTCGTAAGAACTTAAAAAAAACTTGATTAATTTTGTAATCAACTTAAAAATACTGCTGCAATTGATCGTTTGGTTTAATTGGTCGAATATTATGTAACGTATGTTTCAAGAATCAATTAAAGCCCCCACGCTTTAAAATACTTATAAGTATTATTGTGCAATTATATACCTGCAAAAGTACTTAAACGAGAAATATCATATTAATAACTACCTGTAGTAGGTAAGTCCCGAAGAACCCGAAATTTTCTTTTGTTTTGGAATAGACTTTAAATAATAAATAACAATAAATATTGCATGACATTCCACACGCTTAGCCCCAAGCTAAGTAACTAGAATTGTGTTATGGGTGCTAGACAACGGATATACTACTTATATACTTTTCTTTTGTAAATATATATTTATAATACATGGAAACAACCAGACAACAGACAAATATCTATACCATAATACTTGTCTGAGGCGGGAATCTAACCCACAACCCTGTGTTTGGCAGTCCGGTGACCATTGTGCCAACTGGGTCGTCAACTATAAATACGCTCTATTAAAATAATAATGTTTTTTAATAGCCATTGCCAAGAGCAGGTACATTAGATTGCGTAGGTAAGGTATGATAAGTACCTGGATGACCGAGCTTTGCTCGGTATATATATTTTTTTTTTTTACTTTTTCTAACCTCAAAGCAAACACTCATTGACTTCGTGTTACTTAACCACGCCATCTGCTGGAATAACTTTATTGCTCACAAAAAATAGTATTAGTAGTTCGCCAATAGAAGTCAGGAAGAGTCATATTTTTCAGATAAAAAAAAGTAAGTTTTGATGAAACACGAATAAAATGACATTTTATAAAAATTATTCCTAGCTAGATCGATTTATCGCCCCCGAAACCCCCCATATACCAAATTTCATGAAAGTCGTTGGAGCCGATTCCGAGATTCCAATTATATATATACAAGAATTGCTCATTTAATGATATAATAAGATAAGATATTGTAGAACACTAGCTGCGGTCCGCGGATTCACGTTCCTGTGGGAATTAGCAGGTAAAAGCCTATGTTACTCCCAATTATGCACAGGTTACGTTGTTATAATGTTCAAATAGTGCTGCACAGGATTGTAAACGTTACGGTGGGTAGAGACTTTTGACCGTTGATTGTACCTAGCCAATGAAACCATTTTGTATCCTATAAAATTGGTCCAGTAGTTTCGGAGCCTATTCAATTCAAACAAACAAACAATCAAATATTTCCTCTTTATAATCAATCAATCATTTATTCACATTAAATAGAGTAAGGAATAAGATGTTAACATTATAATAAAGTACTTGGCTATTTAACCTCATTTGAGGTATGTGATAGTGTATATTACTTTTTACAAAAGGATATTCTCATAGTTATTATAAACTTCACAATTAAAAAGTACTTTTAGTAAATTCACTGCGTGTGTATAGTGGTCTAAACCAAGTCAGGGTTCCGAGAATCTCAGCTTCTTCAGCGCGAATGCATCCACACTGAGGTCAGCTCCCAACATTGTTTAATTACAATGGCAATTGTGAGAAAGAATCACCCCTTAAAACAATAGAACAAACTCAGCAATTAGCAACCAATTAAATATTTGTTTGGGCGATAACGTATTGTTGGTCAATCAACAAAACAGAATGCATTAGTTGCATTTTGTTTTGTTGAGATGTGAAATTCCAAACAATCGGTGAACTATCTCCGCTAATTAAATAGGAAACGTTCGCGATTGTAGATTGTGGAACAATCGAATTTAACACTAGGTGTGCTAGGTTGCCTGCATTAGTCCCGATCCAGTGGGAAAATGGGAATGAATAGTGGCCGCAGAACGCATTTTAAGCCAACCAGGGCCGCAGTTTTTTTATTGTTTATTCAATTTCTTTCTACTGGCTTGATTTTGATTTAAATTGTACCACCGTCTCAGAAAATATAGACCAGATTTCAATAGGTTTAGTACATCAACATTGTGAAAAATCAACATTTTGACTATTCAAAATTCTGGGAATTCAATATTTAAGCAAACTGAACTTGAATGCTTCACTAGTATAAAGGAAAAAACAACGACATGAAATTTAAAGATTTCTACGAAGAATACTTTATACGTGTAGAGTATAGAAGAATACCTATTTATATAGTAACTAGCATTTGCCCGCGACTTCGTCCGCGTAGAATTAACAGATTGGACCAAGGAATCACGTTGTCCCATACAAACTTTGCCCCCCTTTTTCACCCCCCGAAGAGTAGAATTTCGGAAAATCCTTATCGATGCCTACGTCATACAAAGAACACACCCTCCAAGTTTCAGGTCTCTACGATCAGCGGTTTAGACTGTGCGTTGATCCGTCAGTCAGTCATTCAGGACAAAGAATTTTATATGTATAGATAAATAAAGAATTTCTTTCTGTAATCATTGTATGTAAAATAAAGGCAGTATTTGCACAAGTGACATCGATGACGTCTGAAAGTGCGTAGGCGCATGGTAGGTGTGGAAACCGGTCTATATGACTCAGTTATCGATACACAATTTTGGTAGTCCGAAACACTTGCATCACGATATTGATTAAATTCAATGTAAAATTTAATTTATACAGATTTTAGTTTGACCGTTTTGTTTATATATCTGTTTCTTTGTTATGGGCATAGTAAACGTGGCTTGTAAAAAAATTATAAATGTGTGACGCGGTGGACGAACACCGGGTTATGACGCAGAAGATTGCTGGTTCGATTCCTGGGTTCAAACCAGTGGAGTTTTAGTGGGAAACCTCTCGTTGCCTTTTATCTTCAGACCAAAGCAAAGGGAACCCCATATGGGGTTCCCTTTGTTTTGGTACTCCCGCTCGACAGCGGTGGTATGATAGAAAAAGGCGCATTTTCTCTTCCTTAAAAAAGACTGGGTATTCCATTGCTGGGAGTACCAAAGCGGGAGCGAGTGGTGGAATGATGGAAAAAGGCGCATTTTCTCGTCCTTAAAAAAAGACTGGATATTCCATTGCTGGAACAGTCATGTTAGTGTAGACATTTACAATAATGTCGCGATATTTTGAACATAAAGTACTTACATACCTGTTTGAAGTTTTTCCCGTACATAAGTGAGGTGTCAATAATAAATTGATTAATGATTACCATCTAGATGTACCTACCTAGTTATAAAACAACATCAATTATAAACTTATGATTAGATTTGATTGCTTTATTGCTTAAGTGTTAAAATTGTACGTAGCAAACGTAAATTGCTTTTCCTATAACGGTACTGTTTAATGTTGTTATATTAGTCATAAGGCATAGTGCCTTATGACGTTTATTTTAAACGTAATCGTCATAAGGCATAGTGCCTTATGACGATTACGTTTAAAATACAGGTTTGGTTGGTAGCCTAAAAGTGCTCAGTCTGCGAAGTTCATTTTTCTTAATTTGCAACTCGTCTCCTTGCCAACTTTATTATGGGGTTATATTGCATTCATCATCATCATATCAGCCACAACACGTCCACTGCTGAACATAGGCCTCCCCCAAAGACTTCCAGAGCGATCGGTCGCATGCTCTCTGCGTCCAACGACTTCCCGCAATCTTAATTAAGTCGTCCGTCCATATTGCATTGTTAGACCTAATTTACTAAGAAAATCTTTAAGTCGGATAGCACTATAAGATTTTACTACTCGAAGTAGAATAAGAAGAAATTAGATTGTGTACATTATAAAACTTTGTTATTTTTTCTATTTCGTCATGTTTACTATCTGTCATTTTTATAATGCGACATTTTTACGTTTTGACATTTTGACATATACACATTAGACATAATTATTGTTTTATTTCAGACATAAGTCGCCAATTTCGAGATTTTAGTGTATCATGTTTTACCGCTTTTTTATATTCGTCGAGTAGGTACAATTACATATCTTTTCATTTTTCTTGTTTTGTCAAAGTATTATATTTTGTTGATTTTCAATCCAGTACTCGGAACCCCCTAATCTATTCTTGATGAAACTTGTTCCGAAATCAACATTGTATCATGACGACCCAGTTGGCACAATAGTCGCCATGTCGGACTGCCAAACACAGGGTTGCGGGTTCGGTCTGGTTGTTTCTATGTATTATAAGTATGTATTTACAAAAGAAAAAGTATATAAGTAGTACATCCGTTGTCTAGCACCCATAACACAAGTCTAGTTACTTAGCTTGGGGCTAGATGGCGATGTGTGAAATGTCCTGCAATATTTATTTTTGGATCGAGGCTTGAAATGAAAACGAAATTGTCCATACATTTAAGCATTGATTGCAAAACCGAGTCTCAATTGATTGTACCTACTAGGCACATAATATAAAATCGATTTGTACAGACGTATCGGAATGCAACTGACAGGTGAATGTGTTTGCAAAGACTTTGTTTGTTGCTAAATATATAGTCATGCGTCATTGAAAAGTGCTCTTAGTTCTTCGTAGTTTAAACAATTATTTTATTGTGCGAACGCAGACTATGTTTACAATCGTTTAGCTGTTTTATACAGGTTGATTTTTTAAATGAGCCTCCATCAGAAATTGCTAAACTATAAGCGATAGCGAAAACTGTATCATTAGATTTTTTTAAAGGCTAGCTACAAAATGAGCTATTTGCTTGGATTTGCCATTCTAAGTTTGTTTTGAAATATGAAAATATGGTGTGATTATTTTTGTGCTAAATTAACAAGGTCGATTCGATTACTTAGATACCTGGCTAGGGTAATGACATTTCCAAAAATATATGATGTAGTTTTAGTTTTGAAAAATCGGTAGAATAAAATAATTGATGGAAAAATAAGATGAAAGCAAACTTTAACAGGTTCTTCGGATGTGGATGATAAAGAGTCGCTGATGTCGAATATTCGACCCGCTATTTTTTTTAGGTTTTTCGTTTGAAGTTGAGAAAATATGGAATCATAGAATACAAAATTATGTTACATTTCTATTACTATTAGGATCATTTATGAAAAAAAATCGGATAAAATTATTATCTGATGAAACCTACAAGAAAATCAATTAAGTATCATGGATAAGTACCTACTACCTACGACGTCGCAGCAAAGTCATTGACACTAAAAACCTCAATAGAACCAAGCTGCGGTTTACAATTCTCACCGCTTCCTTACAGACTCAACGAAGACAAAAGTTACAAATAAACTAGTCAAGTTCGAGTAAGAATCGCACATCGAGAATTCCGTACAGGAGGCTGATTCACAAACCAGGCTACCGAGACGAATAAAACTATAAAGACAAAGATGGCAACACGTCAAAAGTCGCGGGAGTGAAAGAGCAGAAAATGTTTTTTCGTTTCGGTGGCCTTCCGACGGTTTATGTATCAGGGGGCTGATCTAGAAAAAAATATTAGTACGAATCCAGTGTCCCCCCCCCCTTGATTGCTGGTTACCCCTGGTTGCTGCCAGTTAAATGGTCGTCTTTGGTTTACTTAGTAAAACGAAGTCAACATGAAACCTATTAGAGTTAATTAGACTTGACAAGTAAACGAGTAATAAATAGTCGACTAAAACCAAAAAGCAAAATTTCTTACAAATTCCATTGAAAATTACTCAGATAAAGTTGTTACAAAGTCGTTACACCGTGAACTCAATGAAATGTTTAAAGAAATAAATAACCCCCGTTTAACTTCGCATATTGACGGAAAACTACGGAACCATACACTGGGCAGTGCGCGTGGCCTGA
The DNA here is from genome assembly GCA_951213275.1 of Idaea straminata. Lineage (NCBI taxonomy): Eukaryota > Metazoa > Arthropoda > Insecta > Lepidoptera > Geometridae > Idaea > Idaea straminata. The sequence continues at coordinate 9,688,769 of OX577857.1, read as the reverse complement.
TGACAATCACTTGACCGGTTCCTAAATAACTAAGATTTTTCCTGCACTATAATTTCAACCAGCTACTAGTAGAGTTCCGAAAACACGGCCCGTAAAGGCCGGATAGACAGACGTCATAACTGAGGAAAGGGTACCGACGCTCTCTTCATACAAACGTAGTCGACTGTTTTCTCCTTGGATAATGACACTGTAGCAATTTTTTTTTGCATTAAACTTATAACTGCCATGATCATGCTGTTTTATTTTCTTTGCTTTTTAAATCTTAATTTCTATGATAGTTATAGGTTTTATGCAACAAAATTTTTTGTGCTAGTGTCATTATCCAGGGAGGAAACAGTCGACTACGTTTGTATGGAGAGAGCGCAAGTACCCTTTCACCTAGAATAGATATTCTAGGTATTAAGGTGAAAGGACTAAAATAGGATTAGAATAGATATTCTAGGTATTAAGGTGTATTCGAACGGACGTAGATACGTCCGTTCGAATACGGAACCCTAAAAAATAGAAAGAGACAGTGCAAGAAAGTCAGTCTTGAGAAAAAAACTAATTACTCATTTCACAGCTTTCGCTGTTATCGCGTGGGCGATGGGAGTTACTTGCTCAAATTCGGTCAAGCAAATACGAACAGGTTGAACAAATATCATTAGAAGACAAGTAGAGCGCGGTTTCTATTACAAAATATGAATGAATTGTAATGTAATACGCAGGTAATAAGGATAGGATATGTAATAGGTATCAATATATTTGAACGAGTGTTGCGAAATTTTACAGTATCTATGTGCTCCAAATTTATAATTTTTTTAAGCTAACTTTTTTCATACGCTCTGAAGATATACGAAATAGAATAAATTCAAAGACTTCAAAGCATTTTGTAGGTCCAGTCGGAATACCAATTAGCTGAACCCTACATACAATACTAGCAAATTACTATACAATACTAGCTGCGCCCCTCGTTTACACCTGCGTAAGTCCCAATCCCGTGGGAATATCGGGATAAAAAGTAGCCTATATGTTAATCCAGGTCTCTAGATACCAAGTTTCATCGCAATCGGTCCAGTAGTACAAACTTATACACACACACACACAAACTTTCGCATTTATAATATTAGTAGGATAAAAAATAACAAAATAGGTAAATACTAACATTTTTACAGATGTGCGAGTGAGTGAGACTGGGTCACGTGGGGTTCAGCTAATTGGTATTCCGACTGAGTACGATCGAGTGGGTCTATGGATGGTTTAGTTTCACAATTGGACCTGATAAGTGGCGCTACAAACTGGTTTCAGGACGTCTCTCAGTTCAGCTTGTATTTTTTATTTTAACTAGCTTTCTTTCGCAACTTCGTCGGCGTATATCCTATCCGCAGATAACTATTATGACGTAGCATGCTATTGCCTACGTCACAATAGTCATTTGTAGACCAAATTTTAGCCTAATCCGTGCATGTTGGCTAGAGCTGTGCGTTGATATATCAGCCAGTTAGTCAGGACTTGGAATATTTATACTAATACTACCCGCGTAAATCCCGATCCCGTGGGAATATCGGGATAAAAAGTAACCTATGTGTTAAACCAGGTCTCCAGCTATCTACATATCGAGTTTCATCGCAATCGGTCCAGTAGTTTTAGCTTGAAGGAGTAACAAATATACACACACACAAACTTTCACATTTATAATATTAGTAGGATTATAAAGAGAAAAGATTTGATTGTTTGTTTGTTTGAATTGTATGGGCTCCGAAACTACTAGACCGATTTTGATGAAACTTGGTATGAGGATACATTGATTCATTGGCTATGTTCTTGTGGCGGCACGCCACTACAACCATCTCGCATTTTCTACGGCAGCTTTCGAACTTCGGACCAGCTGTCAGCGTGCTTCGTTTATCTACCCTGAGGAAGAGACACTCGCTACAGCCTTCATCCGCGCGCGACTCTCAACTCGTTTCCTATTGTTCGGTCCTCTACAGCAAAACTCCGTAATTCTGTTATTTCCTTTGCAACCATTTTTCTACAAGTATCTTGTTTTACCTACATTTTCGCTACGAGTTTTCAAACTTCCACATACTTTTTATCCCGATATTGCCACGGGATCAGAATTTAATATATACCAAGATGTAAGTCAATTTTTATTTCTGACTAGCTGCGCCCCGCGGTTTCACCCGCGTAAGTCCCGATCCCGTAGGAATTGACTCTAGAAAACGTTTGTATGGGAAATAGAAAAGGGCTGTTTTTAGGGTTTTCCCGGAAATTATTCGATTTTTTCTCGCCTTTTAAACCTTCCCTAGACCTCTACGAACATTTCAAGACTAAGATAAGATAAATCCGTTCAGCCGTTCTCGAGTTTTAGTGAGACTAACGAACAGCAATTCATTTTTATATATATAGACTAGCTGCGCCCCGCGGTTTCACCCGCGTAAGTCCCGATCCCGTGGGAATATTTTCTCACCTTTTAAACCTTCCCTAGACCTCCACGAATAATTCAAGACCAAGATAAGATAAATCCGTTCAGCCGTTCTCGAGTTTTAGCGAGACTAACGAACAGCAATTGATTTTTATATATAAGATGAAATTACAAAATATGCATCTATACTGATCGATATTAAGCGTCAAACAGCGAATTCATAAAAAAATCAGCGTAAACTGACCTTCCAATGGACGACCATAAACAATAAACGTATAAATAAAATAACTCCCTGTGCTTTATGATAAGTTTACGGGCAACAACCTGGGTTGTACACGATTCTATTAAGAATATTGATGATAAAACAACAAAAGAGCCCTCGGGTTAATCGTAAAGTTGACCGGTGTTGATTAAGCAGTCGAAAGATTTATTGCGTACGAAATATTAAATGAAGTAGCCGAGTCGAGAAACTAATAGTTCACTTTCATGGTCAAATGGATCGAGAATTTTAGCTAAAATTTCGCATAGAGGGTAGTCCAAGTGCGAAAGGTTCCGTACAATGGTGCATGGGAGGAGTTAATTTTTTTCTGTGTTTAGTATTCTGTCGGCAGCAGAAATACATAATCTGTGATAATTTTAACTCTATAGCTATCACGGTTCATGAGATACAGCCTGGTGTTAGACGGACGGACAGTGAAGTCTTAGTAGTAGGGTCCCTTTTTTAACCTTTGGGTACGGAACCCTAAAAAGCACATAGGTACAAATTCCATTGAAATTTATTTAGATGCAGTTTTTAGCCGTTAAACCGTGAACTCGATATGTTCAAAGTATCAAACAAATAGCCCTCTTCTTAGTACGCATATTTTGACGGAACCCTACAGTGCCGTGGCTCGACGAGACGCACTTGGCCGGTTTTTATTTAAAATATTCTCTCTAGTTATTCTTGGAACAGCAAGTATTAAATCTTTAATTCTATACGTAGGTAGTACCATCAATGTCTTTAATGAGTTTCATTCAATTCGATTCAACCTATTTTATCGGCTCTTTCTCTTGTCAATAGTCTAAAAAGGCTTACAGCTCTTGACCGACTTCCAAAAAAGGCGTTGGTTATCAATTAATGTGATTTGTTGAATGAATATGTGAAACTCACACTCTGCAATCGGCATTTGACAATTGCAGCAACGAACGCAGATTTCATGAAATTAAAAACCGGTTAAGTGCGAGTCGCGCTCGAAGGGTTCCGTACCATTATCATCACATAAAAATCACGTCTATTAAATAGGAGTCCATTCATTTTCTTTTTTAGAACATATCTATGCTAATATTATAAAGCTGAAGAGTTTGTTTGTTTGAACGCGCTAATCTCAGGAACTACTGGTTAAAATTCGTTTTGTGTTGGATAGGCCATTTATCGAGGAAGGCTATAGGCTACTTTTTATTCCGATATTCCCACGGGATCGGGAGTTATGCGGGTAAAACCGCGAAGCGCTGCTAGTTTGTTGTTATAGCAGCAACAGAAATAAAAATACATAAATGAAGGGTAAATGGCGGTTTACGGTTTATGACGTATCACAAAAAACACCATACCATATCTCGTTCAAACCAATTTTAGGTGGAAGTTTGCATGGTAATGTATTTCACATATTTTTTTTAGTTTCATCATTCTTATTTGAGAAGTTACAGGGGGACACACTTTTTACCACTTTGTACATGTTTAGAAAAAAATGATATTTGAACCTGAATATCATTTTTGAAATTTCGTTTTACCCTTTTACCAATACTCCTAGATCTCAAAAGGACTTAGTGTCAAAATGCCTAAATCTCAGAATATCTATTTTTTTGCTCATATTTTGTTTTATATTTCTATCGTTTTCAACTTGTACCGTAACATAACAAATACAGTAAAGTCAATTTAGTTCTTATGGTGCTAAATGTAGTAGGTGTATGTACTTAAAAGAAATCACATTCTACTTTTTTGGAGTAAAAATTTTATTTATTGTGTATGCTATTGAATTATGTCAACGCTGCATTACTTGTCATGAGGTGTGTGTGATTTTATTTTATTGGTATGTAGTAAAGTCGACGTAGTAATGTCCGGTAAAACTTGATAGAGTTTTTGTGGTATTGGCATAGCGGTATCATAGGGTTTAACGTCTTATCATGTTTTTTTATATGTTACTAAATAAATAATAAGTAGGTAACCAATAAGGGTTGCTTGTTAGGACTAACGAACCCTAAAAAATTAAAAAGAAAACTAACACCTTGCACTATTATATATTCAGTGCTAAGACTAAAACCTACATAAACTTAAACATAAAACATTACTATATAGACATAAAATAAATAATAATTAAATAAATATAGAACTATAGAAATATCCTAAATCCCCTCATGCTGTATTGTTATTGTTTGATTATTTGGTATCTAGATTTTAGTTTTTTGTATAATTATAAGGTTACTAGCTGCGCCCCGCGGTTTCACCCGCGTAAGTCCCGATCCCGAAGGAATTTGGGGATAAAAAGTAGCCTATATGTTAATCCAGGCCTCCAGCTATCTACATACCGAATTTCATTGCAATCGGTTAAGTGGTTTTAGCGTGAAGGAGTAACAAACACACATACACGCACACACAAACTTTCACATTTATAATATTAGTAGTATTTTAAAGTAGGGTTAAGCGCTACATCAAAGACAGTAGAAGTATCTTGCCGTATACATGTTAAAAAATAATGTTCCCCAGCAAGCTTGCGGTGTTGCCACCTTTGAATGACCATATAAATTAAATTTCGATAAACTTTATAAAGCATGGTACAGCTTCGCAACCGGAGACATTTCATTGCGCAAAAACATCAACAGTTCCACTTTTTCAAGATAAAAAATAAACAGGTTAACGTATGCGTAAGAGCAATGAACGATCGATTCCGTTCACTTTTTACTTTAACACGTGTCATGTCAACCATTCTCTTAATAAAACAAAAAATATTAGCCAAATATGGACATGTTAAAAACGAGTTGTGGTTAAATGGCTTATAGAACATTTAAGGCAATTAGATATTAATCAAGTGTGTTGAGAACATAAAATTTTATGATAAAAATATGTATAATTAACTGTCAACAGTCCAGCTAGCTAATTTACAATTCTTTTACCAAGTTATCTTGATTTTGATCTAAAACTCAATAGAACTAAGTCTCACTACGCCTAGCTCTCGTTTGGTCTAGGCACTGCATTTTACGACGACCTAGTTGTCACCATAGGGTCACGGGTTCGATTCCCGCCTCAGACAAGTATTTATGGTTAGATATTTGTCTATGGTCTGGTTGTTTCTATGTATTATAAGTATACATTTACCAAAGTAAAGTATATAAGTAGTATATCCGTTGTCTAGCACCCATAACACAAATCTAGTTACTTAGCTTGGGGCTAGATGGCGATATGTGGAATGTCCTGCATTATTGGATAAGGACGGAGCGATTTTTTTCCGTTTTTAACCGACTTCAATAAAAGGAGGAGGATCTCAAATCGGTTGTATGTATTTTTTATGTTGTGTAATAATTCTTGTACGTCATCTATTTTATTTAAAAAAAATAGGAATTTTTTAGATATACCTTAGTATGCATAGACTTATTGATTTTTTGTCGCTGGTGCAAGGACAAATTCGGAAGAGTTTTTGTTGCACCTTAAATTTTGTATTAGATTAAGTTTTTTACATTGGAATAAATAAGAATTGATTTATTAATTTTAGCCACACAGATATTAAACTTTTCATAGCCAAAAAAAAGTAATGTAAAGTTTGAGATAGCATTTACTTTAATTATAATAAATTTTCTATGGAGTCGGACGGATGCAAGCAATAGCACATACAACAAACTCTTTTCATTTAATAAAGCAAATTATGACCAATAAAGTTGATCTTCTAGTCAGAAAAGTTAAGAGGAGAGGGTACCGGGCGCTCTCTCCATACAAACGTAGTCGACTATTTCCTCCCGTAATACGGACACTATTATTTTTGTTGCAAATATTTTTGTTGCATAAAACTTATAGCTGCCATGATTATGCAACTATGTTTTTTAAATCATAATATCTAAGATAATTAGAAAATGAAAAAACCAAGACATAGGCCAGACAAGAGAAAACAAACAAAACAAAACCAGGGCATAGTCATGGCAGTTATGGGTTTATGCAACAAAAATATTTGAGCTAGTGTCGCTACCCAGGGTGGAATCAGTCGACTACGTTTGTATGGAGAGAGGGCCGGTACCTTTTCACCTTAATAAAGCATTCAAATTACAGTTATCACAGCTCCTACACATAAAATGTAACTGATATCTAGAATACGGATTATAAACGGATTAGACCAGTTAACTGAGCTGAATAAACAGCAATAAATTGCAATAAATTTTAGTGTTAGTACTACCTCATCTGAGTACAGTTATGCACCGACAAAAGTAAATAAACAAACACGAAATCAAAAACTTTAAAGGTATGAAAAAATGATTTATGCCAACGGCTCCCCTACCCTCAACGGTCTTGCCAAGAACTATTTCACGATTAACGGCTCTCATGGACTGGGGGAGCCGATGAGCGCTCATCAGCGCTCATTTAAAATAAGATCGGAAGGCCCCCCTTTGCTCCTCCAGGGGAGACGTTAAGCGCTGAATTGTTTAAGTTTTTTTCAGTCTCATCTCTAGTCCGTCTGTGTTACAAAAATAGATAAATAAATAGATAACTTTATTTGTACAACACTGGAAGATACATAGAACACGATATACACAAAGTAAAGTAATAGCTAGAAAATATACGTTCATAATGGCGCCTTTATCGCTGAAAGCGATTTCTTCCAGGCAACCGATTAAAAAAAAAAGATATTTTATCTCAGTATTTTTAATGATTTAGATTTTGTAATTATTTTTGCAATGACTGTATCAGTACAAAGATACTAACAAACTGAATCAACAAATCAAGTACGTCATCCTTCGCCATTCTTCAATCCAACAAAAAGGTAAGGAGAAATTTCACGATAAACGTGATTATGGGTAAAATGTGAATCTCCCACGTCTATTCGACCCGCGTTCCAATTGACATTTGAAATGTAGGCGCTTACGCCGCTGTATATTGCAACTAACCACAATTTATATCGTTTTATTTTTCTAGGACTACAAAGAGTGATTTCAAAGAATTGGTGACGATTTTCCCTACGCGATCGACATCTAATAAAAGTCGTAAGTTTTCACTGACAGATAATTATAAAACATACTTATGTTTTATAATTATCTGTAAGAACAATCACGTGACATTCATTTTCAGATTTAAAAAAGTCAAATAAGTACCTAGTCGATGTTTTGACGACCCAGTTGGCACAATGGTCACCATGCCGGACTGCCAAACACAGGGTTGCGGGTTCGATTCCCGCCTCAGACAAGTATTTAAGCTTAGATATTTGTCTGTGGTCTGGTTGTTTCTATGTATTATAAGTATATATTTACAAAGAAAAGTATATAAGTAGTATATCCGTTGTCTAGCACCCATAACACAAGTATAGTTATTTAGCTTGGGGCTTTTGCGTGTATCCATTACTGCTATAAAGTTTTATTAGGTATCTAAGGCATATGAATACAAAAAAGTATTTAAGGGAAAAGTTAAGTACTATTTTGGTTTTTTTTTAACGGAGCGATTACGGCGATCAAAAAAGTCCCACCAATTTAATTTTGATTCAAATTAAAAAATACTCTGGTCCTAACGGGAACGGACGCGGTCATGTTACCATGACGCATGACGCACACAACGGGAACGGGATTCATGACGTCACACATTATTACCATGACACTTTTTTGTGAATGCAGGTGTTCCATCAATTTATAAGACGTTATCACTTCAAAAAATGGTTTCATGCAGTAAACAATCAATAAAAAAAATAAAATGTACTCCATTTTTAAACTTTCGGATTATATTGTTTATCTGCCGCAACTAACAGATAAGTGCTGTAGTTCTATCTTCGAGGGCTCTTACTTTCTCGGTAAATACGAGTGTATAGAACACTCAAGGTCTGTAAGTCCGTTATGGGAACACTATACTCACGACTTTATCGTACTTACCTAAGTTTCATTGCTTGTAACGGTGAGTATTCCTACAAGAATTGTTCGTATTGTACTCAACTGTTGATACTTGACTGTCACTTGAAGAGTAGAGTAGTACATGTTTTATAAGAGGCCATGTCAAGGCCACGTTCGTACGGACGACCTTTTTTTTTAGGAGAAATGCGCCCTTTGCACGGTCCCACCACCCCGAGGCGGATGTTTGGGGCTCCCTACCCTACTGGCCTGACATAATAAATAATAATAAATATTGTAGGACATTCCACACATTGCCATCTAGCCCCAAGGTATGTAAGTAACTAGACTTGTGTTATGGGTGCTAGACAACGGATATACTACTTATATACTTTTCTTTTGTAAATATATACTTATAATACATAGAAACAACCTGACCCCAGACAAATATCAAAGCATAAATACTTGTCGGAGGCGGGAATCGAACCCGCAACCCTGTGTTTGGCAGTCCGGCATGGTGACCATTGTGCCAACTGGGTCGTCTGGATCGAGATCTGGGTCGAGATGGAGGGCGGCCAGAGTTTTACCCACTAAAACTACTCGGTATCCCTCTCTTCACTGCGTGAGACAAGACATGAGAGAGATGGATATGAACGATGAGATGACGACTAATAGGAGTGAATGGAAGAAGAAGACATACTGCGCCGACCACAAATAAATTGGGCTTAGGGCAGGAAGATATCAAGGCTACGTTCAATGGGGACCTACTTTTATACATACACGGACATTGGTCGAATCTGTGATATTTTCTGTGTACATTTTTGTAGATTTAGCCCTAGATGTCCCACACGTGACCACTGGTGGTGCTAAAGGAGCAATCTCTTGGTGGGAGGCTTGTTACCACTAACCGATGCAGCCACAAAAGGAAGACGAATCGGAAAAGTTTTCGTTCTGCGTTTCTAACATCAGTCACGTCCTTTGATAAGATCGGCAAAAGTTATTTATTTGTAATACTATGAAATAGAAAGACGCACCAAAAATTCAATAATTAATTGAATAAAATTTATTGATATTTCTTGTTAGGATATTTTCAAAAAATAAAAATCTTTCTTACTGAAAAAATGTAATTTATTAAATCTAAAAATAGGTAAAAAAAATGAAACTTTGGTTGGTAACATTCGAATCGATTACATTATTTAGACTTGTTTATTATCTTGAGTGTTTCTGAATGTGTTTGGTAGATTGTAAGTTCTGTAAAACTTTCTCTAGCTAGCTCATTTGTTATTAATATCTAATCTATAATATCCATAGCCTAATAGAAAGTTGAGTTTATCTGTTGAGTTAACCGATTTCAAAAACGGAGGACGTTCTCAATTCATCGCGTATGTCTAAAAGACAAAAATACTCATCTAGGAAGTTCTGAAACTACAAGAGCTACGTGTCTGGGGGTTCCTTTTAAGACGTAGGGGAGCACTAAGAAAGGTTTTTAAAAATTCCACCTTTAAAGGCGTAAAGAAGGCTGATAATGTTGATAGTTTATAATAACTTTTAGGACTTAGGGGAGTACTAAGAAAGGATGATAAAGTTTGTAGTTTTGATAACTATTATGTATTGTGTTTGTAGGATATCAATAGCACTTTTAAGAGGAAAGGGTACCGTAGTTTTAAGAGGAAAGGGTACCCAGCTATCTATATACCAAGTTTTGTCCCAATCGGTCCAGTGGTTTTAGCGTGAAGGAGTAACAACACACGCACAAACTATCACATTTATAATATTAGTAGGATGACATACATAACAGACACACACTTACACACACACACAGAGAGAGAGAGAGAGAGAGAGAGAGAGAGAGAGAGACGTCCAACTTATAATACCCAGTTTTTGCGTCGGGGGTTAAAAGACACTACCGCGAGGCATTATACAGCCAACCTATAAATAAACGAATACAAAACGCCAAAGTGTTTGACAAATGCGTTGTACGGAAGTCCCATCATGGGGTAATGGTATATTAGTGACCACGGGCATTTAAACATTGGTCTCATTAATATTGAACAACCGGTCGTAAGTTAGCAATACAGTATCCTCGCACCAGTTTTCTATCATACAACAAATGGTATAATAAATCTAGAATTACTTTAGCCTTTAAACGACATGATAAATTTTAATGTTACTGGGAGCATGCGTTTGTTTAACTATAATTTATTTTATGAAATTACAAAGTAATTCTTCTTCTTATGGTGCCTCTTCGACTAACGAAGGTTGGCGGTCAATTTAGAATATTCTTCTCTATTTCTAGCGAGGCGAAAGAGTTCGGCTGCACTCGCTATCCCCGTCCATTCCCGGATGTTACGCAGCCAAGATTTTTTTCCTCCGACCGACACGTCTTTTGCCCGCGAGTTTTCCCATCATACAGTACAAGTAAGGTACAAGTAATTCAATTCACGCATCAAATTCTCGTAAAATATGAAACACTAGCAGCGCTCCGTGGTTTCACCCGTGGAAATATCGGCATAAAAAATTAAGTTGCAAGATTCCACCCGAACAAACATACACACATACACTGCAAGTTAAATAAAAGCTTTTAAAAAGTAGCCTACGTTATTCAAATATTTATAATATTGAACTTTCTGAGCATGATCACATGAAAAAAAACCCCATAAGTTTAATTGCCTTCTTCTCATTAGTGGGCGCGTTCCGAAGGCACACATACTAACTTAGTTTTTAAGACGTTTCTATCGTCGTATAGTACCATATACATACACGTTAAGCGAATGCTCGGCCGAGCTTTATGTCGGCGGAGTGGGGGTTAGGTTTTATTTTTTGTTACGGAATTTCTTGATTCGGTCGCCGCGCTCGAAGCCCGCGATAAAAGCTATGCAATAGCTTAAAAATGTTGTCTTTGACTTTATTATAAATATGTACCTACTTACAAATTTCATAAACGAAAGAAATTTGATTTTGCAGGAGTTATTCACAAACCACATAGCGAGCGCCTAAAGGCTTTCATTAATCCTGCTTATTAATCCCAGTACCAAAGCACCGTTAAATCTTCACACTTACATCTGATATTGCCATTCTAATTGCTTAGATTCATACTATTGAGGAACGATTTCCTGTTATTTAAGACACCAACAACATATATACACGAGTAGGTTTGTTTATCTTTGTTGTGTTTGTTATTTCAATTTCTAAAGATTTCAGACAGTTATTTAGCTAATATTTTAAATTTTATGCCATGGGAAGACTACTACGCGAATAAAAGCACTAATAGACGATCGAACTCGGTGCGGTCCGCACCGCGCACTTGGTACGCTCCGTATCATAAGCTCTACACACGATCGAATATGGTACGGAGCTCAGATCAAGGGAGATATGCTATCTTTTGATTTTTCTAGCGTACCGGCGGTCGCCACTTTTCACACATTTGTATTTGCACACAATCTTAATTATTATTTCAATGGCGCACACAGAAACACAAAAGTCGACGTAATTTGCTGCAAACACAACTATACCATTGTTTCTGTACACAAATTCACTTCCGCAATTTACGGCCGGTGACAGCGGCGGTATCACGCGACTGTTATTACATTGTGACGCACGAATCCATTGAGCCATCGAGCAGACCGATTCATTTAGTGATTCTTACTTAGCAAGCAATGTATTGTATTAGTACATTATGAATGAAATTGTCACTTCATTCATAACGTTAGTATTAATTTCTATTTTTGCGGTTTTAAAGAATAAATATGTATATATTGTAATACTTAGACATGAAATGAGATTCCATTTTTCACGTAGTTCACTTTGCTGCTTGTATTTTTGCAAACAACCACTGAACAACGCGGCATAATGGCAAAAATCGGGAGATAGTGACGCGAGCGCGTAGTTACTGAAGACGGAAGTCTGTATCAAGTACATTTTAACCCAGATGCGTTCATCCGTGCCGAGGCGCTCTAACAAATCTGCCTCTGAGGTCATGACAGTTATAGGTTTTATGGCACAAAAATATTTGTTCTAGTGTCATTATCCAGGGAGGAAACGGTCGACTACGTTTGTATGGAGAGAGCGCCGGTGCCTTTTCACCTTAAATGCTGAAACGAATCTCGGCCTCATTTTATGTTATGAACTGAATGTTAGAATTATTAGCAGCGCTCCGCAGTTTCACCCGCGTAGCTCCCGATCTCGTGGGAATATCAGGATCAAAAGTAGCCTTCCTCAATAAATGGACTATCCAACACAAAAAGAATTTTTCAATTCGAACCAGTAGTTCCTGAGATTAGCGCGTACAAACAAACAAACAAACTCTTCAGCTTTATAATATAAGTATAGATAGGTTAATTCCATCGTGAACCTTCCGAGTTGTGAGGGCTTCCGTAATTTAACAAGCACTTGTTAACATTAAAATTTCATCAATAAATCCTTTTAATAGTGTATTATGAAATATGTATTGACTAATGAGTTTATAACGAGTTAAAATGCGGGGAGCATACTATCTTGATTGCAGAGTTGATTAGCAATATGCGAATATCTATTATTTATGTAAAACTAGTAGTAATGCTGTTGATTGCCGACCTAAACTTGCTAACGAAGCTTGGTCTCTAAAGATAGCTTTTAAAGCTACCAAACTAAGAATTCCGCTTTACTGCTAGTAAAGCGGAATTAATGGTAAAATGAACTGGCAAAATAACAATCAATCGTAATGATTTACGATTGATTGTTATTTTAAGTAAGTTTTAAGTAAGCTTAAGACTTGATGCTTGATCATAGCCAGCGATTGTATTTATCAAAAACAAATACAAATAACCTATTGATTGACCACTTTGTTATTGCAATATTGATGAAAACGAAACTAAATTACATGTCACTTAAAAATAATGAATTGAGCCATCACACTGACGTATTGATGGACGATCCAACTGTCAGTATTAACGGCAAGTTCATTCAACAAAGTCGAAAGCATTTTGGCAAACGTCATCACTTAGGTACATTTGGATGTTTCTCATCATTAAGTAACGAGTATATCTTAATAAGGGTTAAGTGAACGTGCTGAAGATGTAAATGCTCTTATCTTGAATATGTCGATTATAATGAATAGAAGGTATGTACGGTCGGCTGCATAATTCAGACCCACCGTAGAGCTCCAAACCAAGCTGTTATAGGAATGTTTTCAACACAAGCAAGATTCTAGACACCTGCTTTAGTTGAAGTTCAAAGTGTTCTAACTCATCAATTTATCAAACAGAAATAATTAGAATGAAAACATTCTAATATTTTCGAACTCAACCGAGGGCTGCAATTATGCAGCCGACTGTACAAAAGCGGATGACCAAAGTTATATATGCAGCAAAATATAGAAAGATATAAATATATAGAAAGATAATAGCAACACCAAGAACGAGCCAGACAGCATTGTATCTCTCAATTTGTATAGAACGAAGTATGAACAACAGCGAAGAGTTCATACTCTACATTACCTAGTCAATGGAACTGTAAAATTCGGCCATTTGCGATTCGATCTCGTTTCACAGTTCACACAAAAACTTGGAACAACGCAACACAGGCCGCCTTTACTTATCTACCGCGAGGTCAGAAGTTTGGCTAGACACGAAACCACACGAAACCTCAGAGGATAGAATAGAAGAGAGAGGACAACCCGTTGTGTTGCCTGACACCTCAATATTCACAATGTAAGTGTTACGTTTTACTTGTACTTGTTTACGGGCTGTTTTTCTGCAATTAGACCCTTTTTAATTGGGTCATTTTAGCGTGAGGATGGTGTAGGCTTGTCCAGCGCCTATTACCCTCTCAGCTAAGTCGACCATGTCTAGAGAAGAGAACTTGTCAATACTTCTGTAGCTAACTAAGCCGCGAATTTCATCACGATGTTTTTCTTCACCGTAAGAGCAATGTCAATCAGCACAAAATTTTTCTTAAAAAAAATTCGTCGGTTGGCGGCCGGCCGGGATTTCAACGACCTTCAGATTAAAATTCGAGGTATCTACCACTAAGCGAACACCGCTGTCTCAAGTATTACGTTTAATTAATTTTATAGTATTTATTTAGGCAGATTACACATTGACATGGCTAAAAGCTTTATGTATGGAAACATAGGTTTAGCAACAAATACATCAAAAACACGTGTCAATCTGCAGCGATATACGTCTACTTGTACATCGATGGAACTCCTATTCACAGATAAAGGTAGAGGTGAAATGTAGACACTCCGAGTGTCTCCATTTCACCTCTACCTTTATCTGTGTATCAGTACGAGTCAGTACGAACAGGCAATAAGCGGCCCGATCTACTTCTAATTCTGATATCTGTGCATGAAACTATAATGTCAACTGTTACGAAAGTCACGCAGACTGGTCAAAATCGCATTTACGGCGAAAACTACCGAATATTGTCGGATAATTTGCACCAATTACTGTGGTGAAACCAGAGTTTTTCTCGTTTTGTTTCTGTAAGTGCGGTTACGTCGTATTTGGATATTGAGGTCAAAGTGCAGGCGAAAAACTGATGAATTTTACCATTAGTAGTCATACCATTATAATAGTTGATTGTAAGATTTCAGAAGGCGAATATCATAGCCAAATAAGGTCTAATTGTAGTCAGTGTGATAATGATGTCTTCTACCAAGCATACATTGGGTACAACACTGACAAAGTTCAAAATTATATTGAGTCCAACCAAAGAGCCACGGTAAAAGGCGGTGCTAAAGTCCAGTTTTTAAGGCGCCACGAGGAACCGTGGCCAATTTTTTAAACTAGCAACTCTGGCCTAGCGTTTTTGATGTCCAAAGATTCAACTATGATTTTTAATATAACCATGGGAACAATAACACGAGATAGTAGCGGAAGTTCAATCCTACTGGGGCATTGAATTTTGGAAAGCGTTTTCGATGTTTTAGCATCAGTAATTTTAAAACATCATAAACAATAACAAGCATACAGTCTAAATACAATAACTAACGAAGCAGTTGTATTTGTCCCGTTGAAATTACAAATGCAAATTATCAGCATAATTCAATAGAAAGCTTTCAAGAAGAACCTATGATAATAAGGGCCCAGCACAATAGTGAATTAGTTCGAGTTTCGAAACGAAAACCGTTTAGTATTTCTGGTGTATAATTTTTGCGATGACAGATAGGCTTACAATTTATTAATTTTAATAATACAATTTAATAGCTGCAACTCATATAAAAATAAATAAGAATCAATTCGCTTATAACTTTGGAAACCACGGTTCTTTTGGCAATCCCGTGGTTCAACTAGTTGGACAGAGTAGTTGGACCAACAGCCCGTACTCGAATTAACAACTTTAATACTTGATGAAATACCCACATTTAGGAAATTTTGAAATTATTGATATGCTTTCCAATTACCTTCGCTATGGTGTGAAGCGGCTTCAACCTCTACCGTAGACAAAGATTTTCGGCAAATCGAAATAGGCATAATTGCGTCTTAATGCTATAATATAATAATTTAAAGACTTTGCAGTGGGACATATTAATGGACTAATTTTACTAATCCAAATGCCCCAAGTTCTTAAAAACAACATGGTCATCGAGGATGCATATCCGTTACGAGTTAAAGATCCTTTTAAATAAATTTTCGTAGCAAAGTGTAGGATGATGACCCGTTTCCTTTAGCAGTTGAATAAGAAAACTAGATCGACCACCTGTCGTCTACCTCCAGTTAGCATAACGAACTGTAATTTATAGCAGAACATGATATGAGTAGGAGGCGTTTAGAAGATCTCGCTAAATATAGCTGTGTAAGCAAATTAAGAGTAATAATATTAGCCTAATCTAGATGATTTACAACCGAACCAGCAACTTTAATCCTTGCTATTCAGGCCGCTGTAGTTCCTGGGACATTAATTAGATAGAGTACGTTTGCCCAGCACCTTTACCACCCTCTTGGCTTAGTCGACCATGTCAAGAAGAAAGAATTCGTCAGTACGCCTGGTGTCAACTAAGCCGTGGGCTTCATCATGCTGTTTTCCTTCAAGCGCACAATTATTTTTCGTAAGACTCCACTGGTGCACGGCCGGGATTCGGACCCACGACCTTCGAAATTAAACGGATATCTACCACTAGGCGAAATTAAATTAAAAGAGTAATTTACTACTTTTTAAGCTCCGTATAAACCGGCACGAATTGTCGCGAGACTTTTCGTGCAAGTTAGTAAATCTATTTATGATTTCTAGAACGTGCAACACGACATTTTCGTATAGTCACAGACAATTTGACTATGAAAAACGAATATTATTGGAGCAACGACGACATCTTTGTAGGTTCGATTCACGTTTAAACAAATATTTATGTACACTATTTAAAAATACAAATATATTTATTAAAACTCATTTTACATAATAAACTAAGCACTAAATATTAAAGAGAAAAAAATATAACACATAAGCCTGAACTAGGTAATCCTGTATCTCAGGTATTTGTTTCTGATCTGGATATATTCGCTTCGTTTCAAACGCGTAACTCCTATACCCGTACAAATATTGGGACAAAAAGTAGCTTATAACACTCCCAATGAATAAATGTATCCAAGTTTTATAAAAATCTGTCCAGTAGTTTCGAAGCCTATACAATTCAAACGAGCAAACAAACAAAAAAGAACCAAATCTTTCCTCATTATAATAATTAAAAAAGTATTAAGTATTCTTTCATTTTGTAGCTACCATTACACAAGCCTAGTCGCTTATCTTGGGACTAGTTAGCACTATGTGCATTGCCATGCAATATCTATTAACAAAACACGATTTCCTAATACAATTTACTACCTGCGCCTTGCGTTTTCACCCGCGTAAGTCCCGATCCCGTGGGAATATCGGGATAAAAAGTAGCCTATAGCCTTCCTCGATAAATGGACTATCCAACACAAAAATAAATTTTCAATTCGAACCAGTAGTTCCTGAGAATCAAACAAACAAACTCTTCAGCTTTATAATATTAATCTAAATGACTAAAATATACATAAAATATTGAATTATTTTTTACCAAATAAAATATTTCGATGTTATTCGTTTGTTGATAAAGGCTGAATAGGAACGACTGCATTTACTTAACACAAAATTTTATAAAACGAAATTTGTTCTCGGTGTGGCGACCTCCCACCACCATAGAATTACAAAGAAAACTCGTCTCTTATCACCGACCACTTCAATTTATCGATATTATTATCAACTGTTTAAACGTTAAATTTTAATATATTGTTTGTAAAATTAACAATACTAGCTTTTAACTCGCAACTTTGTCCGTGTAGGAGAGTATATTTTAAAAAGTATTTTGGCTAAACATTAATTAACTAATTAGCTTTTTTATTAATTAATTAGCTTTTGCCCGCGACTTCGTTCGCGTAGATGTCGAAAATTTGAAGTAGATTGGACCAAAGAATCACGTTGTCCCATACAAACTTTTACGTCACACAAAGAATATACCCTCCAAGTTTCATGTTTCTACGTTAAGCGGTTTAGGCTGTGCGTTGATCCGTCGGTCAGTCAATCAGGACAAAGAATTTCATCATCATCATCATCCGAGCGATGTTCCCGGTTGCATCCCTCTCGGGAGCCCGGGGTCCGCTTTCCTGCTTTTACGCCTCCACTTCGCACGATCTTCAGCATCCTGGTTTGTAAGGCCATTTGCACGCATATCACTTTTTACGACGTCAAGCCAGCACTTCTTGGGACTACCCAGTCTGCCACGACCCGGCGGAGGCGCCATGGCAAGACATTTGTTCCACACGTAACTAGCCGGTTTTCGCAAGACGTGACCGTACCAGCGTAGGCGGCATTTATCTGCAATGTCTCGGACATGAAGGCTGCCCCGGATTCGAGAGTTCCTGACGCGATCCTTTCGCGTCACTCCACACATCCAGCGCAACATCTTCATCTCCGTGACACGCAGTTCCTGCTTCTGTCGCTCAAGCACCGGCCACGCCTCACTACCATACAAAAGGACAGGTCTAATGATAGTTTTATAGACCTGTCCCTTTAGTTTAACCGGCATTTTGGGGTCACAAATGACACCAGTCACCTCACGCCACTTGGCCCAAGCCGCTGAAATGCGTGACTTGACGTCGCAATCGATGTCGCCGGACGCGTGAAGCACAGATCCCAAGTACTTAAACTGGTCCGTCCGCTCCACCATATGACCGTCTACGCAGACGGGTGTGGGATCTGTGGTACTGCAAGCCAAGTACTCTGTCTTCGCCACATTCAGTTGCAAACCGCCGTTCTCAAGCGACTCCTTCCACGTGTGTACACGTTGGACCAGCCGCCCCTTATCCGAATCCGCCAGCGCAATATCATCAGCGTACATGAGCAGCCACGGAGGCTGCTCATGTGCATCCCTGATGGCAACGGACAGTGCATCTAATATTACGCTGAACAAGAACGGGCTTAGGACGGAACCCTGGTGAAGTCCAACGGTAACAGGGAAGGGTTCAGGACAAAGAATTTCTTAGTATAGATAACTTTCGTACAAAGGAACATACACAAATAAACATGCAACACGATATACACAAATAGCTAATAGAATACGAATTTGTCCTTGTAATTGCAGACCTTTATAATCAAAATAGCTCAATTCGAAAATTACCGGTCAATGCAAAGCATCCAATTATAGCCCTTTCACAATAAATAATAGGTGGGTCGCACCAGGAAATTTAAGATCGCAAATTGATTCATTAGATAGCTAT
Organism: Idaea straminata; assembly: GCA_951213275.1. Lineage (NCBI taxonomy): Eukaryota > Metazoa > Arthropoda > Insecta > Lepidoptera > Geometridae > Idaea > Idaea straminata. The sequence goes on along the minus strand of OX577857.1, from coordinate 9,669,602 downwards.
TTGATTAACCCCTTAAGATATACCTAAGATTGCGATAAGTATGCAAAACGAGACACGATATCTTAAGACGGATAAAGGTATTATGCATCTATAAGAACGTATAATATAATTTCTATTCTTACTCGATAGATTTCAATTAGATACTAATAACTTTCTATTTACAAAGAAGTTTTTAGCTTAACAACATAATATCTTGTATCTATACATATAAAATGTCTATATATATATAAAAAGCTTTGTCCTGAATGACTGACTGACGGATCAAAGCACAGCCTAAACCGCTGATCGTAGAAACCTGAAACTTGGAGGGTGTTCTTTGTATGACGTAGGCATACGATAATAAGATTTTAAAATAAATATTGCAGAACATTCCACACATCGCCATCTAGCCCCAAGCCAAGTAACTAGACTAGTGTTATGGGTGCTAGACAACGCAACATTCTACACATAATACCAACGGAACAGCAACGGAATATTCTACCTACTCCTACACGGAAGAAGTCGCGGGCGTAAGCTAGTTAATAAATTTAAATAAATATTTCTGCACAATGCACACAGCGCCATCTAGCACCGAGCTAAACAACTAGGCTTGAGTTATGGTGACTGGACAACGGATAGAAAAGTTATTTACATATATTTAAATAACAACGATACTTATACTCATACAGAAATACCTAAACCACAACAAATATTTGCTGACAGACAGAATTACAGGTATGTACATAAATACTTGTTCAACTATGAAAATATAACCTGCAACCTGCGTCACAGGTCCACTACGCCACAGAAGCAGTTGAAATTCGAGTGGGTAAAATGAACAATTCTTAGCCCCATTATGAGACCTTGAGTTCTAAAACACTCTTCAGTACAACTTTTATAGCACTAACAGGTAACTAACTGGGTAAGCAGGGATGTCTTAAAAATAGTGTAGAAAACTCTAAAGTCAAATTGAGTGTAGTGGTCGGCATGCCATCTAATCTTAGCTCTCTAGCACAGGCACGACTAACCGGGCTAAATTACAAAACACTGCTGGTTTGCGTCGCTTGTCGCGTCGCGTCGGTCGCTTTGAACACTGCTGGTGAGACATTTTTCTAAGAAGGTATTGAACCCTTAACAATGACAACAAACTAGCAATGTAAAACATACTACTTCTAACCTTTATAGATTCCTAAATTCTCAAAGCACCATTACATATAGGGCGTGGCGACATACAAATAGATTTTACATTCTTGTTCTACAAGAAAAGCCTTTTAGCAATGCTTAAGATCAGTGCAAAGCACTAAAAACTACACAACGTACCTATCTATATTCTTATCTCCCTTTTATATCAATAAAGCGACATATACATGTTAATAGCCTTAATAGAACACAATGGTGCTATAAATCTACCGCAAAGTGAGTACCTGCTAGAACTTCCGGCCGCCGCTCAAACGATTTAAAGGGAATAAAATTCTATTGTACGAGTTTTTCTGGACGATTTGGTCAGTGTTATTGCCTTTTTCACTTATGCCGTAAAAATATGGGATATAAAATTTGATATGGTTAACATTGACCAAGTTGTTATTTTGGTTTATTATATTCGTGTAACAGGCATTCAATTTTTACTCGACTACGATTTTTTTTTATTTCAAAAGTTACATAGGATAATAAAAATTTAATTGATCATAAAACATTTTTTGAAAGTTATTTCTAGAAATTAAATTGGTATCGAAATATTATACTTTCTAAACACAGCGACAAATTATATTATTCAAATTTCATTAAGCCATTATTTTCAATTACACTGAGTTAAATCGTGCGACACCTTTTTTGACTGAGCGCCGGCTTTGATCGGAACCAAAAATGGGTATGCTGTTTGCCCTCATTTCATATTTGGACCTTAAGTATACTGGGTGCTAACTACACTAATATTTTCTGTCTAGACAAGGTATCGAAATGTTAAACCAATTTATTTTATTTATTAATAACTGAGCAATACTAATTATTAGTTTGGAGCTCATTTACAAATAATAAAATAATATTATATATTTCAATAATATTTCAAGTATTTTCATCTAATCTTGATGATTTATACAGCACTAACAAATGTAAGGCTTGTATATTCGTACGCAGCGCTATCTCTTTCGCACACGCGACGCGCAATGGCGCTATTCCTTTCCCCACGCGAACAGGCTTTTAACAAAATTGGTAATTCATGAATGAAAAACTTCAATGATTGACAAAACAGCCGGGCAGAAACTAGGTTACTGTAACGACTATCTAACGAAGAAAGTCTCTATATATCGTAAAATAATTTTTAAAAAGTTAAAAAAACACACAAATCTATCGAGAAAAATGTATGGTATCATGTTTTCACTCGGGGAAAAACTGCTCAAAGATCTGAAGATACATTCTAAATAAAAATTAGTATTGTAGATGTAGCTGAAGTTACTTAATTTTTCATTTGAAGAGGGGCTTTTCAGGTCATACCGGCCCTTATCCGTGTTATTCAGAGCACTGTAGTGCCTGAGACATGTATTACATGGAGAAGGCTTGCCCAGCACCTATTCCACCCTCTCAGCTTAGTTGTAGAAACTCGCGGCTTTTTTGGCTCCAGACGTATTGATGAATTCTTTCCTCTGGACACGGTCAACCAAGCGGTTATCAAATAAACACAAAGAAAAACATCGTCGAACTGATACGTTGACCATTTACAGGCACGATTTAATAATAATTTATTACAGTTATCTATTAATTAAATGCAAGGAATTTCTGTTGACGTAACACAATTAAAAACCTTTTAAAAAATTGATTTCGAAATGAGATCTCATGACCTTTGGCCAGAATTAGAGCCTATTACACAACGAACCAAAACAAACAACTTAATTAAACATTTTTATGCATGAATTTAATGTTTCCATACAAAAGACTTCAACGTCGTCTCACAATCAAGTTTTATTATAATAAAAATTTAATATACAAATAGTCAAACTTTTATTAATACTTCAAGGTAAACATGACATAGATCGTTGTTATCAAGATCTTACACAATTGGTGCCCAATTCGTGATCAAAATTCTCTCGGAGAATGTCACATTTTGAAAGGGACGGAATATAACGACTTCGTTCAATAAAAATCAGCCAACAACTTTCAAAAGATAATAAATTTCAGAGCAAAATATCACTTCAAGACATAACGCTTCAGGTTTCGAGAAAAGTTACGTAGATCTCGATATTGAGGAAGTTTAAAAAATCCCACTTCAGTTGACCTAGCGTAATCCTGGGACTTTTAGTCGCATACATTTCGATTCTGGGGGAATTAAAAAAAAAATTGCAGACTTACGACACTAAGTAGAAGACTGTTTTTTAAGGCTTTGACGGAATCCATCTTAGCCTCAGCTGAAGAATAAGCCACTTTCCGCCATTGTTTACAACTATGAAAAGAAAATAAGTTTACCTAAGGCCAAGAAGTCAAACCCTTGGTTATTTTTTACAAATACTAGCCGCCGAAGTCGAAATCGATTAGAATTGATGATGATAATTTTCTGTAGTGGCTTGATATGCCCATAAAAATAGTAATATCCCGTCGCACTCAAAAAATAAATAAAATAACTGAACACTTTGACAATTTAGTATTAGGTATATGCTTGACATTTTAATTTTAATAATACCCAAAAGCAATTACTCGTACTTACCGATTTATATAAGTTACTAGATAAAATCATGTGTCAGTAATAAATAAAATAAATAAATAAATATTGCAGGACATTCCACACATCGCCATCTAGCCCCAAGCTAAGTACTAGACTTGTGTTATGGGTGCTAGACAACGGATATACTTTCTTTTGTAAATTATATACTTATAATACATAAAAACAACCAGACCACAGACAAATATCTAAGCATAAATACTTGCCTGAGGCGGGAATCGAACCCGCAACCCTGTGTTTGGCAATCCGGCATGGTGACCATTGTGCCAACTGGGTCGTCAACAATAACAATTAGTTTGCGTTTAATTTAAACTCCTCTATCAGTAAATCATCAGGATGAACGGAGACTTTAAACAATAGAACTCGCAATTCACAATTATAATTGAAACTCAATAAATTCCTGTAACAATTAAAAACTATCAGATGTAACGGTTACAAGTGTTCGTAACTTCACAACAATTGTAACGGTTAAAATCTTCTGCCATTTTATTACGATCAGCGATGTAACAAAATTTATAACCAGACAATAGACTGCTATAATATTACGATACGCTCTTCTTTATGGTGGAAATTCTTAAGAAATGATAAATAGAATAGAATAAATATTTGGCATACCTACTAGTAACTAACTCAAAGCGTTATCATCAAGTCGACTCAAGTCTTTATTCATTTGGAATCATACAACTTGCATGAAATCAGCGTCTTAAAAACTAAGCCAGGATGTGTGCCATCGGAACGCGCCCACCAATGAGAAGAAGGCACATGAAACTCATGGGGATCATCTTCTATATACAAATAAAATGCTTTGTCCTGAACGACTGACTGACTGACTAACTGATGGATCAACACACCGCTGATCGTAGAGACCTGAAACTTGGAGGGTGTGTTCTTTGTGTGACGACGCATTCGATAAGAAATGATTTTCCGAAATTTGACTTCTAAGGGGGTAAAAAGAGGGGCAAAGTTTGTAAGGGACAACGTGATTCCTTGATCCAATCTACTTAAAATTTTGCAAAAATATTATTTAACAGATTTGATGAAAGACGTGCTTTGAAATACCATCATAACCGGGTTAAAAACGGGTAAAAAGTTATTTTGGGGGTGGTTTGCTTAGAGTACTGCAGAGTAGTGCATTTTCGACGTCTACGTGGACGAAGTCGCGGGCAAAAGCTAGTTTTCCTATATATTCTTTTATACATAACTGTTTTTTTAATCTTTTAACTTTGTTGATCGTACTGTCAAACAAATTCATTATCCGATCCCTAAGGCAAGGTATGGTATTGCGACAGCATTTACATCAGCATTTATAATGTCTCAGGGTAATTATTTCGCCACATAAGCAGTATGTATTGTATTCGCGTTGAACCTTAGCTTATTCTTGCTTAATTGAATCCGGGAACTCGATCACATTACTGAAAAAGCATGCAATCGTTCTGCACGTTTTGTTATCATTCTCACGAATATCGAATTTTAAATGACGACATTTTATTGAATTCGAGAGATTGTATACAGAATATCGTAAATTATGATTTTTATAGGTAAGTATAGAATTTTAAACTACCATGGTTATTTTTATCTCTATTCTATGAATTACCACATGTGCAAAAAGGTTCTGATGGAATGGCTTCTTACGCAAGATTATGATGAAATTGAACGGATACTAGTGTACATAGAATAACCATACATACACTCATTCACAAACAAACACAACACAGATTTTGCACGATCCCAACTCTTAAGGCCCTCTTCCTGTACCGTGTGTAGGTATTTTAACATTACCTCAGCCTCCGCGCACAAAGACGTAGCGTGAAAGTGAGCCGCGCGCAACGACTCGCGTACGCGATCAAGCTACGCCACAGTGTAGGTGTAAACAGTGGGCACGCCACAGTGTAGGTAGGTGTCAACAGTAGGTTTTCGTTATCTAATTGGGCTCGATACGTAAAATAATAAAACTAATGTGTAGCTGTAATAATGTACCTAATATTTTTATTGGAACGAAGTTCCCTATCGCGGGTTGACGCGGGGACCTAGCCGAGAAAAAAATGTTACGCATTACAAAACCGTGAAACAAAAAACCGAAAAGAAACTAATCTTCTACATATTACAAATATACACACACATAGATTAAAAAAAAAATAAAAAAATGGTTGTCTGCAAAGTCGGTTTACGGCATTCATTTAGGATAACACTACGTATAGACAAGTTACGTTCCATTTTATAACGGCGGGAGCCTGCGCGGGTGGGAGCGCGCCATGACCAAGCCATCCGCTACTTCAGAAATGACACTACCTTTTATACCTACAAAATTTCATTAGAGTTAAACACGTAGATGTAGAGGCTTTTTACAATAACAAGTTTATGAACAAGGTATTATAATATACTTATTTATTATAAATACGAAAGTTTGTGTGTGTGTGTGTGTCTAGTGTGTTTGTTTGTTACTTCTTTACGTACAAAATTTAAACCGATTGTGATATTTGGCATTGGGGCTAGCTAGTTTAAGGGGTAAAAGTAATTAAACACTGAGTTAAGACTTACCTATTATTTAAGGGTTTTTAGGGTTCTGTAATACCTATAATACCTACTACCTAATATACTGCAAAATAAAGGAACTTTTTTTTACAAATTATAAATATATGTGTACGGAACCCTCGCTCCGTGCGCGAGTTCGCAAAAAAAGCGGTCAAGTGCGAACTTGACCGGTTTTTTGCTTGCCACACGTCTATCAGTTATCTAAGGCAAATTCAGTTATATTAAATACTTATCTTTTAATTTGACTTTTATTCATATTTTCTACGGTTGTCGTAATATTTGTTTGTAATGTTAAATATAATTTAGGTAGTACATAACGTTGTGTTTTTTTAAGTTTTTTAAGTTTGTTTCCGCTGTAAGTAATTTTTTGTAACGTTTCCATATATTTTTATTCAAAATGCGAAGGCCCTTATCCTCTACGAACTAGCAAGCGACTATGTCGTCTAGTCTTATTTCAGCTCAGATGGACGGAATGAGGCAATGTACGGCGCTGACCTCTCTTGTAATTTATCTCAATGGTTTACGGACGATAATTTTACGTGATAACATCATAAAAAAACGATAAAAAAATTGAGTTTTTTTCCTAATTTTTTTCTATTAAAATATTTTTTTCATTTATAGTTTGCTTAGACTGACTGGAGCACTCGCTCACTCAATCGCGTCTAGTCACCATAACACAAGCCTAGCTGCTTAGACTGGAGCAACAATACAATATACAAACTTGTTACTAACCTTACCTCTTTATAATATTAGTATCGATGATATGCGCTCACTCAATCGGGTCTAGTCACCATAACACAAGCCTAGCTGCTTAGACTGGAGCAACAATACAATATACAAACTTGTTCCTAACCTTACCTATTTATAATATTAGTATAGATTATTTGCGCTCACTCAATCGCGTCTAGTCACCATAACACAAGCCTAGCTGCTTAGACTGGAGCAACAATACAATATACAAACTTGTTACTAACCTTACCTCTTTATAATATTAGTATCGATGATATGCGCTCACTCAATCGGGTCTAGTCACCATAACACAAGCCTAGCTGCTTAGACTGGAGCAACAATACAATATACAAACTTGTACTAACCTTACCTCTTTATAATATTAGTATCGATGATATGCGCTCACTCAATCGGGTCTAGTCACCATAACACAAGCCTAGCTGCTTAGACTAGAGCAACAATACAATGTACAAACTTGTTACTAACCTTACCTCTTTATAATATTAGTATCGATGATATGCGCTCACTCAATCGGGTCTAGTCACCATAACACAAGCCTAGCTGCTTAGACTGGAGCAACAATACAATATACAAACTTGTTCCTAACCTTACCTATTTATAACATTAGTAAAGATTATTTGCGCTCACTCAATCACGTCTAGTCACCATAACACAAGCCTAGCTGCTTAGACTGGAGCAACAATACAATGTACAAACTTGTTACTAACCTTACCTCTTTATAATATTAGTATCGATGATATGCGCTCACTCAATCGGGTCTAGTCACCATAACACAAGCCTAGCTGCTTAGACTGGAGCAACAATACAATATACAAACTTGTTCCTAACCTTACCTCTTTATAATATTAGTATGATTATTTGCGCTCACTCAATCACGTCTAGTCACCATAACACAAGCCTAGCTGCTTAGACTAGAGCAACAATACAATGTACAAACTTGTTACTAACCTTACCTCTTTATAATATTAGTATAGATTATTTGCGCTCACTCAATCGCGTCTAGTCACCATAACACAAGCCTAGCTGCTTAGACTGGAGCAACAATACAATATACAAACTTGTTACTAACCTTACCTCTTTATAATATTAGTATAGATTATTTGCGCTCCCTCAATCGCGTCTAGTCACCATAACACAAGCCTAGCTGCTTAGACTGGAGCAACAATACAATATACAAACTTGTTACTAACCTTACCTCTTTATAATATTAGTATAGATTATTTGCGCTCACTCTATCGCGTCTAGTCACCTTAGCACAAGCCTAGCTGCTTAGACTGGAGCAACAATACAATATACAAACTTGTTCCTAACCTTACCTATTTATAATATTAGTATAGATTATTTGCGCTCACTCAATCACGTCTAGTCACCATAACACAAGCTTAGCTGCTTAGACTGGATCAAGAATACAATATACAAACTTGTTACTAACCTTACCTCTTTATAATATTAGTATCGATGATATGCGCTCACTCAATCGGGTCTAGTCACCATAACACAAGCCTAGCTGCTTAGACTGGAGCAACAATACAATATACAAACTTGTTCCTAACCTTACCTATTTATAATATTAGTATAGATTATTTGCGCTCACTCAATCACGTCTAGTCACCATAACACAAGCCTAGCTGCTTAGACTGGAGCAACAATACAATATACAAACTTGTTACTAACCTTACCTCTTTATAATATTAGTATCGATGATATGCGCTCACTCAATCGGGTCTAGTCACCATAACACAAGCCTAGCTGCTTAGACTGGAGCAACAATACAATATACAAACTTGTTCCTAACCTTACCTCTTTATAATATTAGTATAGATTATTTGCGCTCACTCAATCACGTCTAGTCACCATAACTCAAGCCTAGCTGCTTAGACTGGAGCAACAATACAATATACAAACTTGTTACTAACCTTACCTCTTTATAATATTAGTACCTATAGATTATTTGCGCTCATTCAATCGCGTCTAGTCACCATTATACAAGCCTAGCTGCTTAGACTGGAGCAACAATACAATGTACAAACTTGTTACTAACCTTACCTCTTTATAATATTAGTGTATATTATTTGCGGGCAAGTACGTTTGTAAATTATTATTTGCGGGAAAAAGTTTGTCATCCCTGCAAATGCAAGGTTTCGCGTGGGGTTCGCTCGAACGCAGCGTGCCGGCAAAAGTGGCATAGGTCTTACCTCGATGACGCCCGGAGGCCAACTGCGAGGAACTGACGCGTGCTAACTGTTATATTCGATCGATTTGCAAAACATTTTGTACTTTTTAGCATTATTATCCAAGAATATAGTTCCTAGAGGTCAAAACCTATCATTTGATTCAATTTTTAGAAACATACGTTAACTATTTTTGAATAAAAACCGATAAACGATCTAAAAATTCTCTGTTTTCTAACATTTTTTTTATCGAACAAAGTTGTTCATATCATGTTTTCAACCCAAATAAACAAAAATATGGTTTTTAAACTACAATATCTACTTATATCAAAATAACAAAAAAAGAGTATTTGATTACTTAAAGTTGCTTAACACAAAGGTCGATTTGCGAACACATGGTCTTAAGAGGATGGTGAACTCGTGTAAATTCCAACCTTGTTGTACACACCTATCGGACATACTTATACATAAAGTACAATCATTTTAGTTTAATTTTAATTTGATTAATTTTGTTATTTTCATTTCGATTATTTGTTCCAATTTAATTTTAATTTAACTTGAGTTTGGTTTATTTTTAACGATTTTGATTGAGTTTATTTAATATTTGCAACTGATTTCTGATTTATTTTATTATTCTATTTGTATTTTCTGAATAATAATATTGTTAATGTAGGGTTTCAACAATTTGAATTTATTAATTATTTATTAAGATTTTAATTATTTTTATTTAGTTCTATTTTTTATTAATATGAAAATGTAAGTAACTAATCAAATTATAATAATGATATTGGAAGAGTGAGGCTTTCTGACACAAGCGTTATTCGCTTAAAAGAAAGTCTCCAACCTAATTATATAAAATGTATTCCTCTTAGTTACTGAAATAAAAACTTATTATTATTATATAAAAAAAACTTATTATTATTTTTACACATCTTAACTTAGTTTTTAAGAGGTGTCCATGTGATCTTGTACCTAGGTATTAAGCATCCAAAGGAATAAAGAATTTTGACTTTGACTTTAAGGTTCCGCACCTAAAGGGTAAAAACGGAACCCTTTTACTAAGACTTCACTGTCCGTCTGTCTGTCTGTCACCAGGCTGTATCTCGTGAACCGTGATAGCTAGACAGTTGAAATTTTAACAGTTGATGTATTTCTGTTCTAAAAACAAACTATAATATTACGGAACTCCTCGTGCGCGGCTCCGACTCGCACTTGGCCTGTTTTTACTATTCAAGTTATTTAAAATGGGATATTTACCATGTTTTTTTATACGCCCGCCTCTAACTGTCAAGATCTAACCGCAAACTCCAGTCTCGTTAAAAATGATGTTTTAAACAACATCAAAATATCGAGCTCCACAAAATAAAAAACAAAAAACATGGTAAGTAAGTACGTCGCTTCAAATAACTTTAATAACTTATACTTATGTTTCAATAAATACGTAATAGATTATAGCGCATAACGTTGAGATTTTGATGCCATCATGCGGGTATTATACGAAAACGTGGGCGTAGACTTTAATCTGTAAGTTTCTTAATCCTAATTAAAGTTCTCTTTTGTCCAGGATTTCTGAGTCGAGCATCTAGGCACGGAGGTATTATCACCTTAAACGAGGCCAGTACTGCTGTACCGTTAGCAAAACCTGATGTTGAATGAACACTTGGATAACCAATGGAGGCGGCACATCGTTCTCATGGTAGTGTCATTTTTTACGAACCTAGAATTTATATTTCACATGATTGTGATAATCCATCATACTAATTAATTATATCGAATCAATTTCTTTTGACAATTAATTAAATGGCCTAATTAAAATTAATTTACATTCTCAATGTATTTGTATTTTAACAAGTAAAAATTGTCGACACCCTCCCGAGACATTGTCTTCAAGATGCTGGCAGCATTCCGTCGCTGAATCACGAGGCGAGAGACTCGCTGAGATAAGAAGAAGCTCTAGGATCGCCAGCAGCCTCAACAAGATGATAGCCGACAGCTCCCTCATCAATTAAACTTGGTCATATTCGTATTTTTTCATATTCACTAATAAATATTTCGAACAGCTATTTGTCAAACAGACAATTAGTGAACTGGCTAAATTTTTGGTAGTCTTCAGATGGCTTACAAAGATATATAAGTTTAAAAATTACGTAGGTCTAAACTGGTTGAGATTAATAGCTATGAGAAGCCATATTAACGGAACGAATTTGACATCGTTAAAATTTAAATTTTTTGAATCAGTTATGTTCCGTTTTCAATTTAGTATATTAATCAGTGCATCCGTAAAATTATTGACACAGTTCGTTGCCGTGTATTTACTGTTTTACTAAGCTGTTTCAGGCTTATAAAAAGGTCTAGAGTTCTTACACAGAATAGGACGCTCGTCACATCGAGATGGCCATGAATAGTTCCTACCGATATGGTAGTTTGTCCACATCACACACATAGTACATACGCCAATCAGAATGTCAAATTTAAGAGGTGAGCGACAGCCACTCAGCAACCGTTCTCGTCGGACGCCAGGCGGCTTTATGGTCATTGTAGAATTGATTTATGCAGATTGTAGTAGAGTCCTTGTCGTCCGTATCCGTTTGTTAGAAACCCTTATTAGCTCTGAAAGTTCACGTACAATTGAGAGATTTGCTAAATGCGATTCCTGAGTACTATCCCAACGTACGTGAGGTCTTGTATTTGGTAGTCAATGAGGCAATTTATATCCGAACCAAATATGTAGGTACTGTTAAATAGATGCAAGCAATGCAGAGGGAAGGAATAAATGTCGCTTTGAATATTTAAGATTTGCGACCGTAGAGAAATGGCATATTAATGAACTGTTTAATAAAGGCCTCGACCCGCCTCGTGCAGATTGAAAAGAGCCCTCGCTATTATTACGTAACCGTTTTTGCGACGCAAGTGACTAATTGGTAATCGGCAATGACACAAAATCTTATTGAGAATTCACTGGCAGAAAATTGACGGCACTTACTTATTCGGAGAGCGTAAGCGATAACTGGCGTAACCAATTTATACAATACCCACAACACTTTTATGTTATACTCTGACAATAAGTTTGGCGCCACACCGAGTGCATGCAAGGTTCAAATCATGAAGCAAGTGCTAATGACGTAGAACTTAGTTTGCTTTCTAATGCAATCGCCCAAGTTGTACGCACACCTATAAAATAGGTGTATTGTTAGTGAAGCCTTAGGGCAGAATTTGTAGCACCTCCCACAAATAACTGGGAAGGGACTGTTATAAGTTATTGCGGAGCGCTGTCTGCTCTTTTCTAGGTAAACAAGAAATAACAAGGTGATCGTAATCTTTGTTTGAAGTGTCGGATTGCTCTGTTTCGATGTGCGTCAGCCGTTAAGCTGGATAAATACGTGGCTAGACGAGGCCAAATGTTTAGTTATCTCTGAAGAGTTAGCAAGAAAGGTTGCTGAACTTATTCAAAGACAAAGCTTAACCCGAAAATGAAGAAGATTTTATCTAAACAATTTGAAAGCAAGATAGGAACGTAAAAGATTACAGAAGCCGATAAGAGTGTACTCTATCCGTGGTCACTTCGCTACCAAATGGACCTGTCTGAATGAAATCTAAGATAAACTCAGAACGAGATGGTCATGAGTTCAATTAAGCATAGTCAATAAGTTATGCCACAAATGATCTGAGTTACCCAACGTTCATATACGCGTCGGTAATGCTGATCATAGTCAAGTGTGTCGAAATCGCACGATGATCGCAAATATTCGATACAATTCACCATTAAAGTCAAACAGCATGAATCAAGAAATGCTAGTATACATCGGCATGTCTTTGATCGCACAAATCTTTTCCCTTATGTGGAATACAATTTTAAATCAATGACAAAACGTTGTGACAAAATAATTTAGTGACTGCAGCAGAGGCGTGGGCTAATACACCTTAAGAATTATGAAACCACACCTTGCTTCTCTATATCATTTAAGATTAATAGTCACACATAGTGGTTTGAATGGATATGTCATAAGGTAGATACTTGTTTGCCCTACGTAAACGGTACACCAACAAGTTTACAATATATCCTATATAAATAAATAAATATCGCAGGACATTCCACACATCGCCATCTAGCCCCAAGCTAAGTAACTAGACATGTGTTATGGGTGCTATACTACTTAAATACTTTTCTTTTGTAAATATATACTTATAATACATAGAAACAACCAGACCACAGACAAATATCTAAGCATAAATACTTGTCTGAGGAGGGAATCGAACCCGCAACCCTGTGTTTGGCAGTCCGGCATGACGACCATTGTGCCAACTGGGTCGTCATTCTAATATATTAATAAAATCTTGTATTTTTATGTTTTCTTATTATGACGTTATCACATAAAATTATCGTCCGTAAACAAACTTTACAGACAACCATTTTTTTCTGTGCAGTATGAGCTTTGACTTTCTGACTAGCATCACAATAGGAATAAAAAAGGATGTGTAAAAAAAGGAGGAAGGCATTTTATATTGTAAAACTTACCTAAACCTTCCAAGTGTTGGCCTCATAACCGCAAGTTCATGATGACATATATCTGTAAACAATAAAGGGAGATTTGATAAGCCTTAAAAGTGTTGTCTTCAGGGTCGATATATGCAGGGACTTTACGATGTAAGCGATGTATGATAATATATTTAGTATATCATTCGCGAACCCAATAACGCTTGGAATGCAACAATAACTAGCGTTGATGCGAAAAATAAAAACAAAGCCAACAGAAAAATACGACCACATATCATCAATTCAAATGGTAATATAATTTAATTCGTCACGACAGACATAATAGCACCTCGATACACTTTTACTGGTTCTCTTTTTGTGTCGCTTCTCAATAAGAAATGTTTGAGCAATTCTACGAAACATTATTCTGGATCGAAAGGACGTCGCTTTCAATTGCCGACCACGTCGCATTGCGCACACTTGATATTATTTTTATACATATTTTCAGTGCAATTGAACGTGGTCAACTATTGGGTTGTTGCAAGTTTTCGAGTATCAAAGTATTTTAAAAGTTGCAAATATGTGTTAGGTATACCTCTTTCAATTATCATTTTTATCTAAAAAGCGAAATCATTGGGTTAAAATACAGATTCAACTTTATTTGTACAGTGTGGAAGAAACATAAAATATGAGTCAAAGAGCAAAAAAATAAAATTAAAAAGACAATATCTTATATCTTTAAATGAGCAATTCTTGTATTTATATATAATATACTAGCTGCGCCCCGCGGTTTCACCCGCGTAAGTCCCGATCCCGTGGGAATTTTTTCTCACCTTTTAAACCTTCCCTAGACCTCCACGAATAATTCAAGACCAAGATAAGATAAATCCGTTCAGCCGTTCTCGAGTTTTAGCGAGACTAACGAACAGCAATTGATTTTTATATATAAGAAGACTAGCTGCGCCCCGCGGTTTCACCCGCGTAAGTCCCGATCCCGTGGGAACGATTTTTTCTCACCTTTTAAACCTTCCCTGGACCTCCACGAATAATTCAAGACCAAGATAAGATAAATCCGTTCAGCCGTTCTCGAGTTTTAGCGAGACTAACGAACAGCAATTGATTTTTATATATAAGATAGATATAATTGGAATCTCGGAATCGGCTTCAACGATTTCAATTATATATATACAAGAAGTGCTCATTAAAAGATATAAGATAAGATATAGGTTCTAGAGTAGGAAAATAATGAGTATGAAAAATAGGAAAATAATCCGCCAAATCAATTTTTTGCGCATGATCACACAAAAATATAAGAACATGTGTGTCTTCTTCTCATTGGTAGGCGATTTCTTAAGACACACATCCTGTGTGTTTCAGTGTGATTTCATGCGAATGATTGCAATCAAATGAATAAATTTTGATTTGCTTTTGTTTTCATATCTTATATCTTTAAATAAGCAATTCTTGTATATATATAATTGGAATCTCGGAATCGGCTCCAACGATTTTCATGAAATTTGGTGTATAGGGGGTTTCGGGGGCGATAAATCGATCTAGCTAGGAATCATTTTTAGAAAATGTCACTTTATTCGTGTTTTATCGAAACTTACTTTTTTAACAAACTGAAAAATATGAATCTTCCTGACATCTATTGGCGAACTACTAATACTATTTTTTGTAAGCAATAATTATTCCAGCAGATGGCGTTGTTAAGTAACACGAAGTCAATGAGTGTTTGCTTTGAGGTTAGACTAAGAAAATATATAATTTCCAAAAACACAATTTATAAAAATAAAAAAAAATACCGAGCGAAGCTCGGTCATCCAGGTACTAAGTATAATATAAGTACTAAGTATTAGTTAGTATTAGTAATTTTATTTTCTTCATATTATGAATTGTCACAGGAAAACAGTCGTTGACGTCATAGTTAATGCTGAAATTTTCTTACTCAGTAAAATGTATATACCTTTTCCTACCTCCATGATATACCTACTGCAAGTTTAAACTGTGATTTAAAAGTCATGGCCACTGCGTTTTGTATCTTGTAATGATTAAAAAACTTAATCGCATTATTTGATATTTGCATTACCTATACTACAATGAATTATTTAATGTGAAAAAAAATTAAATTAATATTAACATAATGGCTACCATTTCAAACATATTTCATACTTTATCGTTACAACTGGAAACAACCGAATTATGCAAATGAAAGTTCTAGGAAACTTATTTAAAAGCTTTCATAGAAGTAGTAGAGACTCGGTCAATAAATCTACGTACGTTTCTAGGTTTTTAAAAGACTGAAAGACAGCTAAGATACGAAGATATATTTTTCTTAAAGAAGTATTCTTACTTTATTTGAATAAACTGTCAATTTCGATTCAGAAGGCTGGGGCTTCAACCCTTGGTAGAGATTATTTCTTCAAGACCGCGAATTCAACTAGAAATAAGCTGAGAATTACCAAAGTTGCTATTCCGATCCCTTTTGAATTGATAACGTCGGATTTAAATTTTAAATATGCAATTGAATTTATTGTTTCTTTCTTTGAATTTCAAACAGTTTTTGTTTATAGAAACACTAGCTGCGCCCCGCGATTACACCCTAATCATTATAGTAAGTAGTTTTGAAGGTAGTTGGGAACAGATGAACATCCATACATACAGGTCAAACGTATAACCCTTCCATTTCGCTTAGCCGTAGTCGGGTAAAAAATGTCCTATGTCCTTCGCTATTCCCTAAACTACCACTGCCGATTTTCGTCGTTCCAGTCGTTTGACCGTGAAGAAGGAACAAACAAACAAATAAATAAACAAGCCTTTGGTTTTTTATATTAGTTACGATCGACTCTATCGCTATTGGCACTAGTTGAAATAAAAGAGGTAGGTAGATCATTTAACTTATGCATCGTATACAGTAGGATGCAGTTAATAGGGTCACGATTTATGTTTCTCCTGCGCCTGCGGCGATGTTCTATTTAAAGTTATTCCTGAGCCAACTTTTCCGAAATGAAAAATTAGATTTAACAAGAACTGTAGACAGACTAGGCTACAAACTTCATCATCATCATATGCGTCACGGGAATCCACTGCTGAACTTAGGTCTCCCTCAGGGTAACTATGGAGCACATACTGAATGCGTCTTAGCAGCGAAGCGTATGAGCTTCCTTGGGAATGCGTATCCCAAACCGGAGGAATATAGGTTTCTTCCTTTTAGTGCGATCACCGCGTTAATCGATCACTAAACAAAAAATATCCTAATATAAATAAAAAAAAATATTGCAGGACAATCCACACAGCGCCATCTAGCCCCAAGTTAAGTAACTAGACTTGTGTTATGGGTGCTAGACAACGGATATACTACTTATATACTTTTATTTTGTAAATATATACCTTTAATACATAGAAACAACCAGACCACAGACAAATATCTAAGCATAAATACTTGTCTGAGGCGGGAATCGAACCCGCAACCCTGTGGTTGGCAGTCCGGCAAGGTGACCATTGTGCCAACTGGGTCGTCGTGTTGCTTCCTATGTCCCCCGATATTAGATAAGAGATAGGCCTCCCCCAAATACTTCCATAGCGATCGGTAGCATGCTCTCTTCATCCAACGATTTTCTCGCGACTTTTTCTAACTCATTCGTCCATCTAGTCGGAGGCCATCCTACGCGGTCTCTAGCCTGGGACTTTTCGGCCCAAACGGCCATCAGTTTTAGGAACCACATGTCACTTCAGCTAATCCTTTGGATTATGTCGGTTATTATGTCGCTACAAACAGAATGGATATAAAACTTATTAGGATACAAGGAAGACGACCATAATTATTGTAAACACCAAGTTGGCAGGAAACAATCTCTGTTGCCTTAATCTGAGACGTGTTCAAATAACTGAATAATAATAAAGTTACCTCAAAACTTCCGTTTGAGGTCTGGATCGTGTTGTCGTGATCACAGTTTTACGTGACTAACATAATCCTATTTGAAACAATTATACTATGAAACCATAATGCAATTTTTTGCAAATGATACAAATCTGACATATTTTTTTCAACAATATTCACATAATTATCTAAACCCATGAACTTTTACGATTGCATCAGCACAGCTTTAGCGATTACTAGCAGCGCTCCGCGGTTTCACCGGCGTATCTCCCGATCCCGTGGGACAATCGAAATATAAAATTACCTATAAACCTTCCTCGAAAAATGGACTATCCAACACAAAATATTTTTATAATTCGAACTAATAGTTCCTCAGATTAGGGCGTTCAAACAAACAAAGAAACAAACTCTTCAGCTTTTTAATATTATTACCAGCGCACCGCGGTTTCACCCGCGTAACTCCCGGTCCCGTGGGAATATCGAAATATAAAATGACCTATAGCCTTCCTCGAAAATTGGACGCCCCAGCAATCGATCCACCCCCCTTGTTACACAGATGTATATAGATTGTCTTAGGGTGACTTGAATTCAATAAATTAAAAGCTTTTAAGACCATAAACATGATTAACCAACTGCCAAAGTCAATCAAGATCAAATAAACCTTGTTTTTATTTAAATAGAACTTAATTTTTGAATACTCGTTAAACGCAAATGCATTTAACATTTAGCTAAATAGCTCAAAATTTATTTAATTCGTTAAAGCACAAATCGCCCTTAATATTGTTGTAAGACAATATTTTATTTTGTTTGTCTGTTTATAACAACTAGGCAAATTATTATCCATATCTAATACAAAACTGTCTGTATATAAATCAATTTCAATAGTTATGTCACACCTGTGAACAGCGTTTGCTAAGTATTGGCACTTTGGCAGCTGCACCTCTTTGATTTACATTTCTGAATATTTATGTCAAATAAAATTCCTGTTTTTGCCGTATCGGCCAAAAGCAATCTTCGCTTCTCCAAAGTTATTAGAATATCTATCCGATGCCATCTTCGATGTTATGTGATAGGCTAATTTATAAGCTTTAGCTTCGTTTACCATCAAATTATGGTAATAAAACCTTGGGTTTTGATTCTCTTCAGAAAAAAACACCGACCACAAAATTTACTTTATCGGTCTCAGCCTTAGTTCAATCAGATCTTTCATTAATCATTCTTACTTCGAAAACGTTAATTCTCTAAACAATAACAATTAATTTAATCGTACACAACTATAATTAAAATTATTATAAACGTCTAGATCGCAATCTTAAACGTCAAAATATAATTAAACAAACTCACACACATAGCGATGATTCATCAAAAATTAAAAAAAACATTACATATTTCTAATGATGATTGCTGTTTTCTACGCTGAAAATTTTTACACAGCTTCTTAACCATAAGACCTATCCTATCTTCATACTTCTAACATTATATTGCAGAGAATTTAAAAGTAACTGTTTTTGTGAATAAAAAAAACTGTAATTTGTGCCACAAAAGAGAAGGAATGGGGGAAAACAATCACCTCACTAGGTAAGTGTTTATTTCTACATAATTAAATAACGTATTTTATGTGTAAAAGCTACCTGCGTGCCAAGTTTTATGCTTTCCGTCAACTGAAGCTAAGGACCCGTCTAAGTTGAATTGCTTTAGTAAATAACAATATACACAAAAAAAGGTTTTCTTGCTCTTCGTATGAAAACATTGATAAGAATTTCTCTCTATTTTCTTAAGAGGAAAGGTACCGGGGGCTCTCTTCATACAAACATATTAACTGCCATAACCATGGCCCTGTTTTTTTGTTTCTTAAATCTCAATTTCTATGATAATAAGAAAACGAAAAAAACCAAAACATAGGGGCATAGTCATGGCAGATAAAGGTTTTATGGCACAAAAATATTTGTGCTAGTGTCATTATCCAGGGAGGAAACAGTCGACTATGTGTGTATGGAGAGAGCGCCGATACCCTCTCATCTTAATTCCTCATCTCAGCTAAAAACATATTTGCTGACTAATGCTGATCAAATACAAGTTTTAGCTGACCAATAAAATACAAACCCAAAAATTATATAACACTGAACATTCTTAATTAAATAAACACAACAATTTTTAATGTCGCTAACTGTCATGGAACTTTGGAATTTCTGATATAAATCACTAATTAAATAGTCAAGAGAAATATTTATAAACAACTGATAGAATGCCTTAGGAAAAATTAAACCCATTATAGATTGAAAATTTGTCTGAACCAATGACTCAGCCTCATAATGACTACAGTAAATTACCTACATTAGAGTCAAAACAATTTGTTATAGAATATTATTGGGGTTTGGACCTTCTATAAAAATACAGTATTAACAGTTTAGATAAAGAAATTGTATTTAGAATGTAATTAATTACAACTATCTACTTCCGCTTGATATGTGTCTAAAGAAAAAGCAATACATATAGTGAGAAAATTGTAAATGTGTTGGAAGGTTGGAAGTAAAAGAGTTTATTGAAATTAAAAACATAAAATTAACTCCATATCCGGAATAGGAAATAATAAATTTTAATGTTAGAATAAGTATACTTTTACTAAAGAACATGACTTGGGTAATAATCTATTTTAAAGTTTAGTAAGTTAACCCAGACGAGTTTGGACTCTTTTGTTTTCTTAACGAGTTTTAAAGAAAATATGCAAAGTAGCTATTTGCATACTCACAAACCTATAACCTGGTAGCCATTACCCGGAGTATCAATAAGATATCTGTGTCAAACCGTTATGGTTACACGCGCACAAAAAGCCTTATTGGGTCAATGGCACAAGCGCAGACGCAGCTTCGCATCTCCGCTTACCCACTCATTTGCTAAGCAAATTTGAACTCTATTAAAAGCATCATTATGTGCTTTGTCGACTACAGCAAGGCTTTTGACTGTGTGGACTGGACGCTTCTATGGTCGGTTCTTCAGGAGATGGGAGTCCCAAAACATCTGGTCAGTGTGCTTCAGGGCTTATACTCAGATAGTCAGGGGGTAGTGAGAGTCGACAAGACGACGTCGAAACCTTTCTCATTTGGCAAAGGAGTTCGTCAAGGATGCATCGTATCCCCTATCTTATTTAACATCTACGGTGAGAGCATCATACGCCGGACCTGTGAAGATTGGGATGGTGGAATTACCATCAACGGCACTAAAATTCAAAACTTACGCTACGCCGACGATACCATCCTCTTCGCAGCTAACGAAGCTGAAATGCTACAGCTCCTAAACAAAATGGAGCAGCACAGTCTGAAGATGGGACTAGCCATAAACCGGTCTAAAACCAAGATCATGGTGGTGGATCGTGCTTCTAAACTGGAGCTCAATGGGATACTCAATTTGGAAACTGTTGATCACTTTATTTACTTGGGCTCTAGCATTAGCAACAACGGTTCTTGTGAAGCTGAAGTTCGCAGGAGAATTGGAATGGCCAAGGCTGCAATGTCTCAACTCGATAGGATATGGAAGGATCGTAACATCACCAATAAGACAAAAATGACTCTTGTCAGCACTTTGGTCTTCTCCATTTTCCTATATGGTGCGGAGACGTGGACATTGAAAGCTGGAGACCGCCAGCGCATCGACGCCTTTGAGATGTGGTGCTGGAGGAAAATGCTTCGTGTCCCTTGGACTGCGTTTAGGACCAATCATTCGATCCGAGTAGAACTCAAAATAGATAAAAAGCCTAGGCTCTACAATATATGCCTGAGGAGGATTTTTGAGTTCTTTGGCCATATCGCCCGTAAACCCGGTGATAACCTCCAAAAACTAATAGTTACCGGGAAAATGGACGGTAGGAGATCGAGAGGGAGAAGTCCAATGCGCTGGACTGACCAGATCCGCACCACTCTCAACATGAATATCGCCGAAGCGGTTCATGTTGCTGAAAGCCGGAATAGATGGCGCAACATTGTACGAGAGAAGTTAATTCCCTGATGGGTCACGACCCCCAGCATTGGGAATCGACGCAAGGAGGAGGAAAAGAGAACTAAAGCTTACAATGACGAAAGCAGACCAGTGTGTAAATTCTCTTTTTCATTGTTCAAGTGAATCTGTGATGATTGACTTTTTTACGTAAAATTATGGCTAATTGGATTGTAATTGTTAAACTCCATGGTTGTTTTTTTATTTTTGTTTTGAAATTAATTAGACGAATTGATGTCTATTGTTGTTTTTATTATAAACACATAAATCAAAGTGAGGTAACGTAAGAAACTATGATCCGAATCTACAACCACCTGCGACGCAGAAGGTTGTGGGTTCAATGACTACCTCAAAAAAAATTGATGTACAGATATTTGTTGCAGGTCTGGGTGGTTTTGTATGTATATGAAGTAGGTATATATTTACAAAAGAAAATTATATAAATATTCTATCCATTATCTGGCTATATGCTTAGCTTGGGGCTAGATGGCGCTGTGTAAATTGTCCTACATTATTTATTTATTTAATTATTTTAAAGTCAAGACTTCAATTCATTCCAATTTACTTCTAAATTGACATGATTTATAATGTGTTTATAATTGTGAAAAAGACCTAGATTTTTGTTAGCCCAAGAGGCAGGAATCAATATTAGTTTTTTATATAATTTAGCTTCTAATTTAGCTTTTAACTTCTCGTCACAAATACCACAGAGCCTCAAGACGAAGTTTTTCAACCAATGTGTGTTACCAGTGATGACGTACGGATCCGAGACGTGGTCGCTGACTATAGGCCTCGTTCAAAAGCTCAGAGTCGTTCAGCGGGCTATGGAGAGAGCTATGCTCGGAGTTGTGCGCGAAAGGTGGCTAAACGGAAAAAATTAAGAACAAAAGTTGTAACGACACTTTTTGATTTTATTACAATTCCTTCACTAACTAATCGAAAGACACTTCGTTCCATCCGGGTGTCCCTTGACACCCCAAAAGTTTTTATATATATGTATATACAATCTCAATACTCTCAATACTAGAATAATAAAACACGAAAAAGCGACACTAATACAAACATGATGTAATTTACTAGTTATAATGTATCGCCAAACGAACCTGACATGAATAATATCACATGAACCAACAATTTGCATAGAACATTACTAAAGCCGATACAAACAATGTGAATGAACCCGACACAATGCTACTATTTACATACAAAAATAATGTATTTACTCCCGCTAATACAGTTAGTATGATGTTTATAAATACTAAACATATATATGTCACGCATGTTTGTAAATTATGAATTTATGTTAATGAATGACATACCTAGTTCGTTTATTGATTGTGAGATCAGATATTCAATTAATTTGATTAATAATGATCTATGTATCCATTTGTATGAAATATGTTTACGAAGCTTAAATATATTCAAATGTGTGTTCATGGTTATTTATCAGTGTGTGGATAATAAATTGATCATATTCACCATAGTTACGTAAAATGAAAATACTTTCTAGGCCCGACAGTTTCACCCGCGTAAGTCCCGATCCCGCGAGAATTTACGGATCAAAAGTATCCCATATCCTCCTCCAACCCCTAAACTATCAGTATGGTGTTTTTTATTCAAATCGGTTTAGTCGTTTGACCGTGAAAAGGAAACAACCAAACAAATACATAAATATAAATAAATATATATTGCAGCACATTCCACACATCGCCATCTAGCCCCAAGCTAAGTAACTAGACTTGTGTTATGGGTGCTAGACAACAGAAATACTTTTCTTTTGTAAATATATACTTATAATACATAGAAACAACCAGACCACAGACAAATATCTAAGCATAAATACTTGTCTGAGGCGAGAATCGAACCCGCTACCCTATGTTTGGCAGTCCGGCATGGTGACCATTGGGCCAACTGGGTCGTCAATAAAAGAACTTTAAAATAACTTTCGGATTTATAATATTAGGGTGCAACATCGGAACTGTAAATAATAATGAAGAAGTCGTTTCAAGGCAACAGGAAGAAATGCTATCAATAAGTAAACAGTATAAAAAAACAATGATGCAATTTAATCTTTGTACATTCAGTCCGATACAAGGAAAAGTCACCAAACAAGGAATTAGAAACAACGATAGAAACATCGATACGTAATTTTACTGCGCTACTAAACGGTAAAGTTTTACGCATCATATCAGATCATCAAATTCACGAGTTTGAGCTCAATAAGGTCCCATCTTGTCCTTCGTGGTATTCAAAGCCTTTTGCTTTCTAAGATTTCTCCGATCAAAACGTAAACATAGTTACGTTAGTTGTTCCTTCTTTACGGCGATGGTAAGAGCGATAGATTCGGTCAATACCCTTACCTTTACCTGTTATTCCGTGATTTTGCTTCGACCTGCGGAAATCAGGATAAAATGTTGGAAACGCCCCTCCCACTTGCGCTATTCACAATCTACTATATCTAGAGAAGTGGGATCCAAACTGTAGAGTTTAGTAATGATTTAGTAAAAGATGAAACTAGTTTAGGACTCTGGTTTGTTGAATACAAATAGAAATCGTATAAATTAAGTGAATTCTCGTGTTTCTAATAGATACGCTCTATACGAAACCACTTGTACCGATATCAGGAAGAGTCGACAGAATTGTAAAGTACACAGACATTCAACGACATTTACAAACAAAGATATGAAAGGGCCAATTAAGTTATTGCCTTAACCATCGGTCACCATCTTAACTTATTTTGAATCTTTTGTCGCCCGATGGGACCCATGTAAACTCAAACTCATTTTTTTATTCAATAGGCGTCATGCAGTGCATTAAATCACTGTGAAACGTCTTAAAAATTAAGTTACGATGTGTGCTTTCGGAACGCGCCCACCAATAAAAAGAAGGTACAAGAAACTCATATGGGAATATTTGAATAGAAGACACATATATGGATAAACACAATTATTACAGATCTATCGTTAAAAAGTTTTAATGGTCAAACGCTCACCTATCATTTGAAAAACAAATAAGAAAACCTATTTACTTCGAACGCTATAAAATTATGTACTAAATTTCAACCATATCCCAAAAACCTGATCCGCTAAAATAAAAAGCCGCTCTTACCCTAATCCGAAATGGTGTTCAATTCTACGTTGCATTGAGTTTTGTAAGACTTACAATAAATCGTTTAAAAAACTCAAACCTCAACGGCAACTAGAGTTTCTAACAAAATTATAATTTCTAGCGGAGCCAATGAGGTAGTACTGTTAACCGCGTGCCTGGGTGGGCCCGACACCGCCGTCATGAAGCCCGACCAGTCACGAATATAAGCGACTACTTGCCGCACTCACTCTGTCGAATCTTCAGATGAGCATCAACCCATTTAAATAATTACAACCAGTACCGTTACTTTAATACGTGTTAAACCAGATAGCTTTATGTTGTGCCCTTAAATCTAAGTTATGAACATAACTTGAATAAGCTCAGAATAACGTATAAGAACTTTAACTTGAATCTAGACGTTTTATCAAAGTGATGAGAGTGACCACCTACGAATCGATTTCGTTTTTTTGTCAAAAAACCTTGCTTTACTACCGTATTAGTAGATAACGTATCGCATTAAAACTAAGAACGCCTACTTTCTTAAACCAAATAAGAAGTTCGTATTAGACTTGTATATAAAATTATGTATGAGATCAGGGGCTTGTGGCAACCTTTTTCTAAGAACCAACTCAATCCGCTTGCAAGAATTCCAAACGTGATCCATCGAGTCTGAGGCGGATCTATATAAAAACTAGCCACACCCATATAAACTATAGTAACAGTTGAAGTGTATTGACTATAAAAACGAGAAAGTATAACAGATTCTTTGAAAAGTGATGTTTTAAAAAACATTACTAATCGTAAATGTTTCAAAGAACAGGTACTATGTAAGGACATAAGTAAGCTATGTTGTATGAGAGACCGCAGTTTCACCCGCGTAACTCCCGATCCCGTGGGAATATCAGGATAAAAAGTAGCCTATAGCCTTCCTCGATAAATGGACTATCCAACACAAAAAGAATTTTTCAATTCGAACCAGTAGTTCCTGAGATTAGCGCGTTCAAACAAACAAACAAACTGAGAGATTGAGAAATAATACAAACGAAATTTTAATATTGAAAACATTACCCCACATAAACAACGGTACGTTGTCGTTTGCTCGTCTATAAACACAAGCTCCAATAAGATCATCGAACTCAAAACTATCGAAATTGAATTAGAATTTCAAATGAGAAACATATAAACGTTATACCACGATAGTCGCACGAAATCTGCCAATTTTGTCTCTATTTACGATAGAACAGTTAAAACGGTAAACTATGAATAGTGAAACGCGCTAATCGAATTACCCTCAAAAGCTTTAGATACTAAAAGAAAATAAAGAAATTGACAACTTAAAACTTTAATTATTAGCATAATGTTATTAGAACATTGTACAGATAATTCATAAATAATAATATAGTACCTTGGGATCCCAAAACTGCATTCAAGCGGCTCAAATCCTGTGCAAAATTTACAGTTCTAAATCCAGCAGTTTAAGTCTAAGTTATTAAATAATAGACGGTTTTTCTCACACCATGATAAGTGACGATGTGCTTTAAGTTGTAACACGCTTTCCTAGAAGATACCTATATCGTGACTCAGAGATCCCTAAATAAACGGATTAGTAGTGGGTCATCATAAACGCAAACTCGTCATAAACGCGACTCATCATTTTCGCAACTTGTCATAAACGCGACTCGTCATTTTCGAGACTTGCTATTTTCGCATCTCGTCATTTTCGCAATTAGTCACAAGAACCTTAAGCATTACATTTCTCTCATTTTACAGCTGTCCTTATATTGAATCACCCTGCACGATAGTCTATCCATACTAATATTATAATGAGGTAACGTTGGTAACATGTATGTATGTATGTTGGGGACAATCTCCGAAACCACTGGACCGATATGGATGACATTAGATAACTCTTAGTTATAGAGGATAACAACAACTTTCTAGATGCTCCCATTCATCATTCATCAATACACAACGGTATCATTGACGACATGAGAAATAAATCAACTTAGTACCTACAAAAACACATGTAAAAAGTTACGTCACGAACGCTTTGTGAACCAAGATCGATTTCACGAGGTGATATGAGATGTGGTCAATTTAACGACAGTTATAATGTGGTTATAACCATTTAAGACATCTCACGATTACGAATCTGAATAGCACAATAGAATCTTTGTGAAACGTAATGTAATTTCTATCGAACTTCTGTTCGATTTGAACACTCAATTTGCTTCATAGGTCACCGTTGCAACATTCCTTATGAACATTTATTTCATCTATTCTGACTATAATATATAATTACTTACTTAAAAACACATACCAATTACATTGAGCCATTAATAACTAAGACTGTCTTATAAGCATCGATTAATATAATTGATAGGTATTATTAAATTATCTTCGATGGTAAATGTTTGGTTCCAATTAAGTAAACTATACATTTTAGACATCTATACAGGAAACTTATTGGAAATTGCTTCGATTTCCTTAGGTAGAACCAGACTACAAACTTATTTATTTACTTATAACTCCCGCAGACAAATTCAATTTATAGATTGTTTTGTTTGCCAACAAATTTAACGGCCAGCGAGCTATCGGTCGATTGAAAAATATGTTGTCTGGTTTCACCCAAGTTTCGGTTCCACCCACGTTTATTTTCTCAGCGGGGAACATCCATACGTTTCAGTACGGCCTATAAGTTAGGTTCGAATGGGACATGGAGCTGTTTAATCTTTAAACGAGTTTATGAAAGTCTGGATTTCAATACCTACATGTAGATGAGAAGTTACAATGTTTAACATGTTTAGTTGAAGGTGAGATATGATATTCATAAATCGTGATTATTGGCGCAAAATATGCAATTGGAGAAGATTGATATATTACCACGCAAAGTATGGAAACATGAATAATTATATTTTGTAGTTACACTAAAGAGATACCCCAGCCAAGCCCCAATCATTGCACGGCGCTTCTTCCAGCCAATAAGAATTGAGAAGACAATCGCTTGCTGCTCCGTCATGCTTGGCTTGAGACTTGTTCACTTGATTGTCGCCAGGACCCTTTACAAACAAATATTTCCTACAAATGAAAGTCAATATGTTAAATTAAACATAAATTGCAATAAATTGCAATTCTATTTGAAAAACAGTCCGATATTATCTACCGTAAGCATTAAATCATCCAGTGAACGTATTTCGTTTCCCAGTGCTAACTTTACACAGCACAGCGCATAGCTGAGAGCGGCCATTAGCATAACTAGAGAAGCGCGGGCGCACAGTACAGGCCGTGGTACAGGTGAGCCTAACGGAACTCGGAACGCATGCGCTTGCGCATCTCGAAGACTCGTCTGTTATTATTACAAAATCATTTAAAACACGACTTTAATAAGATTAATTTAAAAATCATTTTACATATATATATAAATTGAAATGTTTTGTTCGGCTAACGTTCTCAGTAAATCTAGACTTATTTAAATAAATATTACTTAACATACACCGTGAAGCAATTTATCGTAAGCAAGCATGGTCTCGAGAGCAAAACTTTGTGATTTCGAAAGCGAGTGTAAATACAATTTGCCTTTATATTTTACCGCATACATCACGGAGCACGCGAACTAACGATAAACAGTACTATTTGTAAACTTACAGCAACGTAACAATTTACGTTACTTAATAGTAAGTAATCAAATCACTGTAATCATATTTTTTCCCATATATTCGGTACTTACAGTCATCTACCATTCTACACTTATATTTTTTTGTTATTGTTGGTTTGTTTTTAATAGGCTCCGAAACTTCTGGATCGGCATAGGTTAGGCATAGGCTACTTTTTATGCCGATATTCCCACGGGATTTATTTTTAGGGTTCCGTAAAAAAGGAACCTTTATAAGATCACTTTCTTGTCTGTCTGTTTTAAGTCTTATGTGTCTTTTTTTCAGTGTACACACTGAAGAGAAGTGCTAAACTTTTATTGTTGAAATAGGTATCTAGTTTCAATTTAACGTTTCATGATGAGAACCAATAACAATAATATTAAACAAGGTTAGTCTTGTTGACTTGTTTTCCTACTATTTTGAAATTTATATTAGGACAGATCTAAATTACCAATTGGCATGGAATACTTGAGTTAGACATACCATTGCTACTATGCAATTATTTGCATTAACAAAGACTGTTATCGGATCTCAAGAAGTTATTGCTGTAATAAACACCAATTATGCTACAAAATCGACCTATAACGTTTTTACAGCATACTAAAATAACTTAACGTAGTCAAGTTTTCATTACTAGAGTTAAAATAGGAAAATAGGCCTTTACATATAATTTTACAGCGCAAGCGACTCTAATCCTTGCTTTTGCTAGTGCCTAGGTCATGTATCAGATGGAGTAGGCTACCCCAGCACCGAAGACAGGCTATAAAAACTTTACATATAGGCCTTTACATATAATTTAGATGAATTTTACAGCGCAAGCGACTTTAATCCTTGCTTTTCACGGGTGCTAGTGCCTAGGACATGCATCAGATGGAATAGGCTTCCCCAGCACCGAAGATAGGCGATAAAAACCTTACATATAGGCCTTTACATATAATTTAGATGAATTTTACAGCGCAAGCGACTTTAATCCTTGCTTTTCACGGGTGCTAGTGCCTAGGACATGTATCAGATGGAGTAGGCTACCCCAGCATCGAAGATAGGCGATAAAAACATAACCCTTTCCTTGCCGGGTAAATACATAAACGGCTTTTCATTCAAGTGGATTTACTTAAACCGTTATGTTCTTTGAATTCCATAAGCTCTTAATTAAGATCGAGTGTTAGACCGTTAAAATCAATTTATATGGTTTTAGTTCATAACGTGTGAAGATCAATGTCCACTAATACCTTTGAAATCTTTATTATCACGTCTCACAGTCAATTCAAGAAAGCCGCGTACGCGCTGTGCTGTGTAAAGTTAGCACTGGGAAACGAAATACGTTCACTGGATAATTTAATGCTTACGGTATATAATATTATCCTATTGTGAAACAAGCTTAGATGTCTCTTCCATTCTTTACAATAAAATATGTGTTACAATCGGTTTATGACGTATACATAATAGTCAATGCAACACGTCACGACCGAGCAATTTTAAAAACGCGTTTTTATTTATTTTTGAAGTGAAAACTTTTTTTCTAGCGCGGTACGCATATTTTTAGATTTGATAAAATCTCTGAACTCGCGACGCCGTTACGAGACGCATTTACAGTGTGTGGATATATGCATGTACATATAGCAGCCCGCGAAAATTTATCAAAGGATGTATAAATGTATATCATCAAACTTCTTCATACAAAAGTAGACCGTAACCACTAGTATTTTTTCTAATAGCTGATGCGACTATGTCATATTCTATGCTGCGCATCTTGCCAGCAACGAGTACTTTTCTTATTTCATTATGCTTTTTTCTTGTGTTTTTTGACTAATATTTCAGGAAGATGGTAACAGAATTGACCTTAGGATTTGATGAAAACGAGGAAACATTATTGTACGAAAAAAGCTACCTAACTCGGAAAGGATGAAGAAAAATGGTCAAGAAATGGAAAAGGGAAAAAATCTGCAAGAATTATACACTATTAGAAATTAGAACTACAATAAAAGATCACAAGAGAGTTGACTTTTTACTCACATGAATTTGACGAACACATTTTTGACTTGCCTAATTACTTCTTACGATTTGACGTGGGTTTTGGTATTATGGCTGGTTTATATTTTTCCTGTTTAGCGTTTGAATTTAGCGCTGCATTGCAACTAGAAAGATGTAAACCTACACAGGAATGCACTGGATCCAGTAAGCAATCTAGTCCGGTAACTGGATTGGCGATCGTCTTTTGAATTCCGCCCATTCCAGTGCCATTCTAGTAACTGAACAATTTTACATGAAACACGAGTCGACAGCTTTTAAAAGCCTGGAATCATGTAGACGATATCTCCAGTCCAGTTCATTCCAGTTCAGCGCTACTGGATTACTGGACCGGAATAATTTAAACCGGTCAATAAGTAAGTTACCTATTTTTGTCAAGAACAAATATTTAGGTACCTAATTGCTACACTACAAATAATGTTTAAAACCTACACACGTAATTTGATGAATAAACCACAGTGTCTTTTTCCATTGGCTTTTACTCTAGTTCCGTTAGAAATAATCATCAAGCCATCATTATAAAATTACAATGACGACGGTCCGGTGGGCAATGCAGCAAATACCAGACATAGCAGCGTCTGCCTCACATTTCCTGGACAGCCTGCCGTATGCGGTTCAATTAGAATTAATAGAAATTATAAGTATAAAATTACTCCATCTTCATTCTTTGCTTTTGAAAGTCTTAAAGGACGTTTGACTCGTTAAGTTAAGCGGTTACAGCTGCATAAAATATATAGGTCGTAAAAGTGTTTACCTATGAGTAAAAGTTAATCTCTCGATACAATATAATTTGTGGCTAGTGTACAAGTTCCTACCAGCGTGTCCCCACTGGTGAGGAAGAATTTTGGGGGCTCTTCAAGTTACGAGTGAATAGGCATCTTCTAATAAAACGGGAGCGCATCGTCACCTACCATCAGGCAGTGACAGTGAGATTTGAGACAGTGATCAAACGCTGAGCTATCATTTTTTTTTTTAAATACCTTCTAAATCAGTAGCAACTAACCAACTAAGTTATAAGCATACTGCTGTAAATGATAGGCCCAAGTCTAAAAAAAAATAGGTATAGACACAATAAACCAGCATTCCACACATCGCCATCTAGCCCCAAGCTAAGTAACTAGACTTGTGTTATGGGTGCTAGACAACGGATATACTACTTATATACTTTTCTTTTGTAAATATAATACATAGAAACAACCAGACCACAGACAAATATCTAAGCATAAATACATGTCTGAGGCGGGAATCGAACCCGCAACCCTGTGTTTGGCAGTCCGGCATGGTGACCATTGTGCCAACTGGGTGGGATGAGTAATTAATTCAAACTATTGCCTTGCACTTAACACTTGCACAGTGTGTAAGTGAACAGATATATTCTAGGAAAGCGTGCTACATATTAGAGCACATCATCACCCACCATCAGGCAGGTGTGATATTGTCTTTTGAAGGCATGATACATAAATTAAATATTGATAAATAATATTATTTTTCTGTGGAGGAAAGAGGCCATACTTTTTGGAGGCATGAGGTCAAGCCGATAGTGGTCATTCGTTAAAAAATACCTACAAAATCAGCAACTTAACAACTACTGCTGTAAGTGATAGGTATACGCCCGAGGCTAAAAGAAATAGGCATAGGCACAGCAAAATAGGATGAGTAATAAATTCAAACTATGATTTAGACGTCAGTAATGTTGAAACACCTGCATAGTGTGTAACCTGGAACCGGCACCGCATAGAAGCACAACCACAATTTATGGGAATCAAAGAGAATATCGTGTTACATTGAATGTCGTCGACCGTGTTTACCTCTCGCGCTGTTGTTTCAATGGTTATTTGATATCCATTTAAATTTCAACTTTTCACATTTAACAATATTATGAAATGTAGTTCATACTTTAAATACAAACGCTCGTAAGAGGAACATTCAATACTTTATAATTAAGTAATATTTTTTTCATTATTAAACTATATTAATTTTTAGGGTTCCGTACCCCAAAAGGTAAAAAGGTACCCTTATAAGATCAATTTCTTGTCCGTCTGTCTGTTTGTCCGTGTGTCACCACCAATTATTTATTATAATTACCTAAATGTACTGTATACTGTTACTGTATGTTTATAATATAGTTCTGTGGTTTGTCCGCTCGATGGCCGAAAGGCCGACACAGTACGGGTAAAAGTGATGTCGAAGTGCACGTGCATTTTTTTTTCAGTATTTCATGACACTGACAACGTCAATAATCGAAACTTAACATTACTTTAAAATTCTCTTTTCTAGCACATAATTTTCCAACTACTTTTAGCTTTAGAAGACCTAACGAAAACTTAAACTAGGAGATAGTCGAGCTATTTTTAATTCCCACCTTACGTAGCGGAGGTACCCTAAAATGTATTATTTTTCACGTGATAACATCCTAAATGATGAACACCTGCACTCACAAAAAAGTGTGACGTCATGTCACGTTACCGTTTTTGCAAGTTAGGTAAAATTACATAGAATTTGCAGCTAAAATTATGGTCCGTAATCCGACTTTACAGACAACCATTTTTTAAGATTGAAATTTTATTTCTTCGTCAGCGCGATTGATATGTTTTACCAAGTAAAATTACTTTATAAGCTTTCTTGTACCTACTAATTGGCATTAAAGCTACTTTTTTAATTATATTAGTTGCTTAGAACAGAATACTTTAACACCTTACGAACCTATACCAGAAGAATAACATAAGCTCCCTTCATCTGCCGGAAATCGAAGTTACTTTAAAATTACATAAAATTTGCAGCTAACCAAGTGCATAAAATTATGGTCCGTAATCCGACTTTACAGACAACCATTTTTTAAGTTTGAAATTTTACTTCTTCGTCAGCGTGATTGATATGTTTCACCAAGTAAAATTACTTTATAAGCTTTCTTGTACCCACTAATTGGCATTAAAGCCACTTTTTCAATTATATTAGTTGCTTAGAACAGAATACTTTAACACCTTACGAGCCACCTATACCAGAAGAATAACATAAGCTCCCTCCATCTGCCGGAAATCGAAGTTACTTTAAAATTACATAGAATTTGCAGCTAACCAGGTGCATCAAAAACGTTACAAGAGCCGTCTCAGTCGGCAACGGATTATCCACATAATTGCACAACATGTTACGTAGCCAGTTTATGACGGTTCTAAGTCTAAGCGCGTAGGAGAAGTATTAATGTGATTTACTCATTGCATCTAACGGGAATCAGGAACCAAGCCTGACTTGTTTAGAGTTTAGTTGGACTGAATTTATTAATTTTTACACACCGAGAAAGCATAATAAAATTAGAAGAATTCGGGTCGGTCGTGTGTGAATTCGACTTAATACAATTCAATGTACTAAATAAAGACCTTATAACTAAATAAAGAACGTATAGAACAGGGAAATCCTGGAACCGAAAATACCGGGAACTCCCACCATTTGGCAGCTCCGAAAATTTTCGTTCCATACATTTCCGGTATGTTAGCTTTTTAACAATATTGTGGTATAAATGGTATAAAAAGATCTTGGACGGTATACAATTTACAAAATCTTGGAATTCAGTTTTTTAAACATAGAAGCTTTAATATATTTCAATAGTTTTTAAGTTTTATAATTTCAGATGAAGAAATATTCAATACCTAAATAACAAAGCTTTGACATACTACATATAAAAATATTGACTTTTATTCTAATTAAACAATTAACACACATTCTGTAGCAATATTTTTTAATAAAATAGCTTACTTTTTGGAGTTTGATAATCCCGGTTCTAATAAGCACTACTGCCGAATCCCCGATGCTGAAAATGTTTTTTCATTACTCATACTCTGAAAGTAGGTCTAAAGATGCTTGAAGAGCGTGTAGAAAGAAAAACATTTCAGCCCTAGGGAAAATCGCTTTCACTGACAGCTGTCATGTCAAATTATGGCTTCGTGCGGCTTGTGCAATGTGCTTGTAGCCAGTATCAGTATCATTACGCATTAGCAACTTCAAAAACCTAACCTCCTTACTGTAGGTAACACCAAAGAATAAAAATTATGGCTTCACACGGCTCATGCATACTGCCAGAGGTAGTATGGAGTCTCTCATTCACTCTCGTTATTATAAAGAATTTTATGTATTATTCGTAATAAAAAGCACAGTGTTTACCTCGGGTAAAAGACTCATTAAGTCCCTCGAACTATTAGCGCCCTCGCTACGCTCGGGCGCCAAACTCCGTCTCGGGACTCAATGAGTGACTTTCACACCTAGGTAACAATGTACTATTTAACGTTTGCATTTCCTAGTATACACATCAAAACTTTGGCCAACCCTGTCATAAAAAAACCTGTTAGAAATGGCAATTAATCAGAGGTGTTGGAAGTCGTATCTCGGTTTTATGTGATCATAGGCTTGTTGTGATAGCATTCTTGTTTGTTTTGTACAGTTAAAGAGGCATCAACGGTTGTGCGCGATTCCGGCCACCTGGTCAGTGATCGTGGGTAAGCCAATGAAAAACGAAAATGTGTTTATTACTTCATAAAAGATACGAAGACGTTTTGATATGTTTTAATAGTAATACCTCACAGTGACGATGCAACTAAAGCCTCCAGTACACTACTCACGAAGTGACTCGACGAAGTGTTCGACGAGGTTGACCGAGGTCCGAAGTACGTGTCTATACACTCGTGCAACTTCGCGAGAAACGTTCGTATTCGAACTCCGCATCACCTCGCGCCCTTTGACTCGTGCACAAATACCGACAACGAGCGGAAGTCAACCGAGGCGAGGCAATGTTACCCAAAGCACACCAAAGTACCCCAAAGTGTCTCTCTACACTATCTGATTCGGGTTACTTCGATCAAGGTCACGAGTAGTGTAGTGCTGGCTTCGGATGTAGCACTCACAACTTCGATAATAAATAATAATATAGATACATGTCGATGATCAAAAGCTTTATTTTTTTAATCTCGAAGTTCATGTCAAGATTTATAAAGGAATTTCACTACCCATTATGTAAATTATTATACCTAAATTCTGGATTTTATTGATGTCAGAAGAAAAGGGAAAGGACCGATTATAATAAACTTAAAATAGGTAGGTAGGTAAGTACATATTACTGCAAGATAATGTTGTTTTAGTAACGTTTAATAAATCGAATAGACGTCTCGATCGATACGTAAATTATTCGTTTGGATAATTAAATAGCTATGTTTAGAGATAACATATAAGTTATTAAAATATTATTATCTTTATCTTCTCTCCTGAGCAATGACCGCTATAAAGATATGTAGATTTTATCATAAACAGTTCTTATGTTAAAATGCAAAATAAATATGTTTTTATTTGTCTGATTTTCTTTATTTTTAGATGCGAATGTTTGGTAAAGTTTTTTTTTTAAAGTGTATTTAGATTCTTATTATATTTTTTCAGTACGAAATGCTCAAGTAACTTAAAACTACATTGGAAATTTAACTGTAACTTTGCTATGATTATTTTAGTAAATTATGGCACCAACAAGTGATTAGACATCTCAAACAAACACGCATAGCGCAACAAACCCGGTATATATGTATGACTATAGCACTTAATTCTAATAATGCTAAACAATTGCCAATTACCGTTACAAAATATCGAATTTACCAAGTTCTCAGGCTGTATTAGGTAAATAAACGCTCTATTGCGGCAGGGCGGTTAAATTCCCTGTGCATTAGAGCGGTCTAATCTTAAGATCTTCTTAGAAACTTGTCGCTTAAGGCGGTGCGGCACAGAGTCCCCAAGATACCACATGGCAATCAAAACTAGGGCTCTCTGCACAATAAGGGCATAATTTTAATAACTGGGTTACGTACGAAACGCAATATTTGCGCAACGGAACCAGTGATTGTTTTCAATAAAACCATAGAGCTCTCACGTATCTCTTTACGAAAGCCACCTCCCTACCCGAGCAAGTCGCGCCAGCGCTTTATGGATAGGGTGCTTGCTTTTAAATGGGTATTGACTAACTAGCCGTTTTATTAATTAAATAATAAGTATTTCTTCTGCATCCTAAGACAAGATTACCTTCTATTAGCGATATCGCCAATCGATAGATTTAATTGTAAGAAATTGTGTATGAAATTGGCATAAGATGAAATTTGTCTACCATTTAACGCAAGATCACGTGACTTTTCATTGGCATATAATTGTCAATTTTATACAAAAAAAATCTGTCGATTGGCGATATCGCTAATAGAAAGCAATCTGTCAAAGGGGCCGAATCGCAACTGCGCTGCGTTCTATTTAAGTTGCAGCGTACCAAAAAATATTGGTGCAAAATAGAAAGCCAAGTCCCACTTCTTGGATTTAAACAACACGCGAGTTGCTTTGCAACTGTATACCGAAGTACCACCGATATCTTGTAAATGGAAACGAGTTTATAGCTTTGGACAAACAGACGCGAATTATAGTGTGATCGAACCATTTTTTGCATTAAATTATTTAGTTAATATTTAATTTAAAGCCTTCAAAATTTGAACGATGATGTCATCGTTTTCTTACCACAATTCTTATTATTAATTTTTATTCAATACGTAAGTACCTACTCAAAGCTTTTTAAATTAAAAGAAATCGTTATGAGGAAAGTTTACCGGCGCTCTCCCCATACAAACTCGACTGTTTTCTCCCTGGATAATGACACTAGAGCAAATATTTTTGTTGCATAAAACTTATAACTGCCATGACCATGCCCTTATGTATTGTTTTGTTTTTGTTTTTTAAATCTTAATTTCTATGATAATAAGAAAATGAAAAAAACCAAGACATAGGGGCATAGTCATGACAGTTATAGGTTTTATGCAACAAAAATATTTGTGCTAGAGTCATTATCAAGGGAGGAAACAGTCGACTACGTTTGTATGGAGAGAGCGCCGGTACCCTTTCACCCTAAGGGCGGTCCATACGACAACTACCTTGGTACACAGCCTTCTAAATAGTTACTACCGGCACCGGTCGCTGTCGTTGGTGAAAATTGTACATTGTTACGAATGTGTTTTGTTTTTCTCAAAACTGCTGAGATGGAATTGTAGGTGAGATTTTTACCGACATTTTTGTATGACTTTGAGCTAAAAATTCCCTATAGTTTAGAAGCTATCCTAAAATTAATAATTAAAACTAGTCTAGCTTTGAAAAGACAAGGAATTTTCGTCTCAAATAACCCCAAAAAATCCGGAATTTCACCTACAATTCCATCTCAGCACTTTTGAGAAAAACAAAAACACATTCGTTACAATCAACAATGTTGGTTGTAAGCGACGGGTATTTCTGGCGCGTTGCGGTTTAGACTGACTGAACATTTACTTGGAATATAAAATCTAAATATTTTTTACAAAGATTAATGGTACAAAAGGAAGCCAACAATGACTCATGTTACACAATCAAAGTCCGCCGAAGCTATATTAAACAAACTCGCAAGAAAAGGTGCTAATTTTTTAATAAATAGATTTCACAATAGCTTTAGTAAAACGAACAATGAATGAATGAATCGACCAAAATGGAAACGGAACAGTAAATACGATTCGTTAGCGGATAAGGAAAGTAAAAGCTTTTTGACAGCAATGTAGCCATTTTGAATTTAGTGTCAGAGGTCGCGCGCGCCGGTTTCACCAACATCTGATGAGGGCTATTTCGTACCTACTCGGTAACCATAGGATAGATAATTGGGTGCTAATTTGGAAACGCATTACGCTATTACGAGAGGACCACACCTTACTCATAATTTCACAAGATGCAGAGGCAAAAAGCAAAATATTGTACAAATAAAGCCTCGTGTCTCATGGGTCCACTATCTATTCACTTATCACTTATATAGGAAAAAAAAACAGAAATATGTAATGTAATTGCTTTATAACTTATTCTCAGAGCACTATTACTTGTTTCTGAGCTTCAAAAGGCGTTACTAATCATAATTTTCTTATTTGAAACAATGAGCAAGTTATTTTACGCCCCGAATAAGCCGCTCGGCATTCGTTTAGCGCATCGGTAATTTAAACTAGAGGGGAAATGCACGAATTCACGGGCGGTGACCCGAATTTCATCTCTATATTTTCCATTAAACCTTTATTTTATGCTTCATTTAATGGAAGATAAAGCAGGAGATTCTTTAAGACACTTTAACCACGGCTTTAACAGTTGGTTTATTAGGCCCTTGTAAACTTTTGCTTGATTTTATCACAAGCTCCTAATATACAATTTGTTTCAGCGAAGGGGTTTTAATACGAAAGGGGGTTGTTCTAGGCGTCTAGGCGAACAACTTTTGTTCTACGGCTTTTGAAAATTCGAACATTTCTTTTAAAGATTTTGTATGAAACAGCTGATTTTCAAGTTAAAAATCCCTCAGAATTATCGAAAAAAAGTTCGAATTTCCAAAAGTCGTAGAACAAAAGTTGTTCGCCTAGACGTCTAGAACATTCCCCTTTCGTATTAAAACTCCTCCGCTGAAACACATTGTATAATGCGACTAGCGACCCGCCCTGGCTTCGCACGACTATATTACGCATGTATTATACATATAAACATTCCTCTTGAATCACTTGATCTATTAAAAAAAACGCATCAATATCCGTCGCGTAGTTTTAAAGACGAAAGCATACATAAGGACAGACAGGTGGAAAGAATTTGTTTTATACTATGTACTCATGAGATTAGCATATATTATATTAGGGTAACTCAATGGGTAATGAATTTTTCGTAAAACTTAAATAAAACGTAACAAAAATTTGTCCAGATTGTCTGTAAGATTTTATCATAGCACGTAATACGCCGTACATGCCAACTACGTAGGCACGTGTCCAGACTGCTTTATTGACTAGAATTTGTTGCAAGAATGTGCATGCAGAGCAGATCTAATGTCGAGGTCATAACATTTCCATACTACAAAAAAACTTTGCTCTTTATTATATTAGCGTAGACTAGCAGCGCTCCCTATCCCATGGGAATATTGGGATAAAAAGTAGCATTTATTATTTCCAATGAATCAATGTATCCTCATACCAAGTTTGATCAAAATTGGTCCAGTAGTTTCTGAGCCTATTCGTTACAAATATAAAATCTTTCGTCTATCTATAATACTAGCTGCGCCCCGCGTTTTCACCCCCATAAGTCCCGACCCCGTGGGAATATCTAAATAACAAGTAGCCTATAGCCTTCCTTGAAAAATGGACTATCCAACACACAAATAATTTTTCTTTTCGAACCAGTAGTTCCTGAGATTAGCAAGTTCAAACAAACAAACCCTTCAGCTTTATAATTTTAGTATAGACTAGCAGCGCTCCGCGGTTTCACCCGCGTAACTCCCAATCCCGTGGGAATATCGGGATAAAAAGTAGCCTATAACCTTCCTCGATAAATGGACTATCCAACACAAAAAGATTTTTTCAATTCGAACCAGTAGTTCCTGAGATTAGCGCGTTCAAACAAACAAACAAACAAACTCTTCAGCTTTATAATATTAGTATAGATTAGTGTAGACATACAGTCCTTCCTACTCATCGATTTCGATGACAGCGACCCTGACTATTTCCAAAAACATATTAATTTTGAGCCAACTGTATGTATACAAATTAATTAAGTAGCTGCTATATTTAGTAAATCGTCTAGCATACAGGTTATTGCAGACATGAACAAATTCTTGTTTCGTATTTTCGTGATAATATTGTAGTCGGGTTTTAGTGTTAACTTGTTTTTATTTAATACCTACTCTTATATTGCACGGAGCGCCATAAAAAACTAGGTATCAAATAAAAACGAAACATTTATCAAAATCTATTCAGTATTTATCGAATCAAAATAGAATAGACGTACAAAAATACAAAAGCACACCACACGCATCCCTACATATACCAATGTAGACATCTATTAATTGTTCTAGGTTTAGCGATTAATTAATAAACGATGTAAAGTACTAGATATACATAAACTAGCTGCGCCTCGCGGTTTCACCCGCGTC
The DNA here is from genome assembly GCA_951213275.1 of Idaea straminata. Classification (NCBI taxonomy): domain Eukaryota; kingdom Metazoa; phylum Arthropoda; class Insecta; order Lepidoptera; family Geometridae; genus Idaea; species Idaea straminata. Next base: position 9,629,379 of record OX577857.1, on the reverse strand, counting down.
AGTCCCGATCCCGTGGGAATATCAAAATTAAGAGGAAAGGGTACCGAGCGCTCTCTCCATAGAAACGTAGTCAACTGTTTCCTCCCTGGATAATAACACTAGAGCAAATATTATTAAATGTTTTTAGTTTTATATTTTGTTTATTAAATCTTAGGGGCATGGTTTTTTCTTTGTTCATGGTTTCCCCTTCACCTTAAAAGTAGTCTATAGCCTTCCTCGATAAATGGAGTATCCAACACAAAGATATTTTTTCAATTCAAACCAGTAGTACCTGAGAAACAAACAAACTCTTCAGCTTTATAATATTAAATAGTATTGATTAATTTTCAGGTGAGATGAAAACCGTAGAATATTATCAGTTACAGGGGACATGGACAACAGCGACAAATAGGAATGACCACGAAATCGCGGTAATATTATTGGAACAAGTAAAACCAACTGATGGCGTCATTTTCCACATAAACGCAAGAAAAGGCCAAGTAGGTGAATAGTCTCTCGCTATAACCGTTCAAGATAAACACGGGAAGATGTAAAACTTAGTAGGTAAGTGAACCGTTTTTTAAGTTCGTACCTTAAGCACGGCCTGCAGATGAAGTGTTCAATTAAATACACTTACTTACCTGAAAAATGAAAATTAGAGCGGTGTTGGCTTAGTGGTAGGACTCGTAGACCTCGACTTTCATTATGAAGGTAATCCCGGCCGGCCGTAATTATTTTTCTAAAGAAAAATTTATGTGCGCTAATTGACATTGCTCTTACGGTGAAGGAAAACATCGTGATGAAACCCGCGGCTCCAGAAGTATTGACAAGTTTTCTCCTCTGGAAATGGTCGACTAAGCTGAGAGGGTAGTAGGTGCTGGGCAAAGCCTACTCCATCCTCACGCAAAAAGGACCCAATTAAAATAACAGGGTCTAATTGCGGAAAACAGCCCGTTCGAAGTATAAAGTACAAGTAGTAAGACAAATTATACCGAGGCCTCAAATAATGGTTATATCTGACACTAATTCTTTAATAATACAGTAGGTGAAAAGTCTAATATGGCCATGATAAGGAGAAACTACAAAATAACAGCAAACAATCCATACTGTTTCAAATGCTATCGCACTTTATAAATAGCGTAAGCGCACCAAAAGACGATACAGTCCAGTCGGCTCTTTTGACTCAAAAGTGAATACACTTACCTGAAAAATGAAAATAAACTACTCTAAAAGACAAATTATACCGAGGGCCCAAATTGTAGTAATGTCTAACACTAATTCTTAAATAATATGGTAGGTGAAAATTCAAATATGGCCTTGATAAGGAGAAACTACAAAATAACAGCAAACAATCCATACTGTTTTGACTGTTATCGCACTTTATAAATAGCGTAAGCGCACCAAAAGACGACACAGTCGAGTCGGCTCTTTTGACTCAGATAGGGCATAGATAGTGAGTGTTGCATTTTGCACAGGTTTGCAAGGGTAAGACTGTAGAAACGGAAACAATAAACTTCACTTCGTCAGAGGATCAGATTGTTAACATCAACGCTGGCCGAGAATTGGCAGAGAATAGGACTACGGTGGCATTTGAACCAGACTAACTCGTTCCAGTTACTTTTTGAGTAGACGGAAATAAGATTGTGAATATGTTTCCAATAAATAAGGTACTAATTGTAGTCAAGTCCGGTCACCAATATAAAATTTTAGATTGATTGAGGTGGTAATCATCCACCTATCCGCTATAGATTTTGTTTGTGACGATGCTCAAATAATTAAAATAAAACTTTCTCACAGTTGTATGTTTGTTAAGTATAGGACATATGTTTTTAACAAATCATGTCAGTTGAGCCATTAGTTTCACTTAAGATAAGAACAATGTAAACCTTAATAAATAAAGTATTCTAATAGGTTCCCAACTGCGTTGAATAAAAATTAGACACGCTTAAGAAATCCTAAATAAACATAGCGTCTAGAGGATCCATAAATTTGAAAGCTGACCCGAACATGTTGCACAAAGTAACGAACGGAATAGAAAAAAAGGGTATTTCTTAGAAATTGCGCAGGCACACGCCGTCCCACTGAAAAGGGCGTTTATGACAAGACGTCGCCAGAAGTCCGAGAATAGTGATTGGATAATGAGTTTCGCACAGGACACCCGCCCATTTCAATTGAGAAGGGATGATAGCCGAAGACGAAAATCGAGGACGAAAGGAGGACACAGTTGGTTTTGGGCCAGATCAGAGGGCAGAAGTAGAAGCAGTTATGTATCGATTTAGAAGCAGTGTTATATAATACTAGCGTCCATCGCGGGACGAAGTCATGATAGAGTTTAATTGTCTTTAAATTATGGTATAATTCGTAGATAACGTAATTAAAGTAGAATAAGTGATGAGTGTTGACCTACGCCGGCGTATTTGGTAATGTAATAGCATAAGTCAGTTGTTATTTGAGTACAGGTTGACTACAGTAATGGAAGTAAGATAATTTAATGTAATGCATTTGCTTTCGCTAATCTAACCAGAGTCCCAGTATATGGAAATACATTGACGGCTATTTACATAGCAATTTATCTGAGAGAGACGGAGAGAGAGAAGGAGAGACCCCAGTCAATGTTAAATCGCAATGTCAAGAATTTAAAATAAAGTAAAGCCATTGTGTTAGTCAACCTGTAGTTCAAGATGCATGGGCAATGATATCAAATCAAATCAAAATCAAATCAAAATAGCCTTTATTACTGATAACATCATTACATTACATTACATTATAGTTCTATCTCTCTTGTAATAAATAATTTTCAATATATTACAATGCCTTTCATATTTATTTTAATACAATCAGTTTCATGCACATTTAGCAATTTCATTTTTATTTCAATTATGATAATATTACATGCACTTTTAATCATTAATAATAATATTTAATTAAATAATATAAATATAAATTAGATTCATTTTAATTTTCGACATCGGTAACTTTATTATCAGTTTGCCTTTTGGCATAGGCCTCCCCTAGGCTTTTCCATCTATCTCTATTTGTGGCTTCTCTTTGCCATGTTGTTCCAGCTACCTTCCTAATATCATCCTCCCATCTTGTTTTTTGCCTTCCTTTCTTTCTTTTCCCATCCCGAGGATACCATTCAGTAACATCTTTTGTCCATTTTCCCTTATTGTTTCTTATCATATGGCCTACCCAGTTCCATTTAAGCTTTTTCACTGTGTAAGTGACATCCATAACTTTTGTCTTGCTTCTTATATTCTTAAGTTTAACTTTGTCTCTTAGCTTGAGGTTTAGGATGCTCCTCTCCATTTTGTTTTGGCACACTCTGAGTGCTCCACTCTGTTTGCTAGTGAGGGCCCAGGTTTGTGCTCCATAGGTTAAACTTGGTAGTATGCAAGAGTTGAACACTGTAGTCTTATCTTTAAGGGGCATATGTGGATTCTTCATAACTTCCTTTAGAGACCAGAATCTTTTCCAAGCTTTATTTATTCTGATGTTAATTTCTTTTTGCATTTGATTTTCCGGTGCAATGATCTGTCCTAAATATGTATATTCATCGACATATTCTATTTGATTTGAGTCTAACAGTATAGGTGTTTTTATGTTGTTTGTCATTAGTTTTGTTTTGTCTAGATTCATAGTCAGACCCACCTTTCTGCTCTCTCTGTCTAATTGCGTTAACATTGTTTTTAAGCCCTCTTGGTTTTCGCTAAGCAGAATCAGGTCGTCTGCGAACCTAAGGTGGTTGAGCTTTTTGCCATTTACATTTATCCCATACTCGTCCCAGTTAATTTTATGAAATATGTGTTCTAGTACAGATGCGAATAGTTTTGGTGAGAGGGGGTCACCTTGCCGTACTCCCTTTTTTATTTTAAAGGCCTCTCCTTTCCTTTCAGTCTGAATTTTTGCCGTTGATTCTTTGTATATGTTTTTTATTATCCTGATATATTTTCGTTGCACTCCTTGTGAGTGTAGAGCATCCCAAATGTGTGAATGTTTCAAAGAGTCGAATGCCTTACTGTAATCTACGAATGCCAAGTAGTATGTCTTTCTGTATTCATTGCTCTTTTGGATAATTTGTTTGACGACATGAATGTGATCCATTGTTGAGAAGTCGCTTCGGAATCCAGCCTGTTCTCTCGGCTGATTTTCGTCTAATTTTGAGCTAATTCTGTTCAATATTACCTTTGCAAATATCTTATATAGATTGGAGATCAGGCTGATCGGTCTGTAGTTGTTTATTTCTGCCCTGTCGCCTTTCTTATGGAGCAATATGATGGTTGACGATGTCCATTGTTGCGGTATTGTTTCTTTAGTCAGAATATCGTTGTATATATTGGTAATATCACTTATTATGTAGTCTAGGCATTCCTTCAAAATTTCGTTTGTTATTCCGTCCTCTCCGGGGGCTTTGTAGTTTTTCTGGGACAGTATTGCGGTTCTTACTTCGGATTCTAATATTGGGAGGGTAGCTTCTTCGTCTTCTTCCTGTGGGTATTGAGTATTTGTGTAGTCTGGATCGTCATATAATTTACTATAAAATGTTGTTGCTATTTCCATAATTTCGGGTCGTTTTGTTGCTTTCTTATTAGATGTCTTGCTTTTGATGGATGGAATCCAACAGGTATTCTCTCTCAGTTCTTTCAGAGCTTTCTTTATGCCTCCAGATTTTTCAATGTGGAATTGGATAGTTCTGTTTCTAATTTGTTTCCTATGAGTCCTAATTTTTTCATTTATTTGTTTACTTAGCTGGGTTATTTGTGTTCTATTTTGTTTCTTATTTCTTAATAGAGTTTTCCTGGTCTCAAGTAGATGTCTGGCTTCGTCTCCTATTTTATCTCTCTTGTTTTTTAGGGTATATAATTTTCTGGATATTTCTTTCAGCGCTTTTTCTATTATATTATATTTTTCTTGAATATTTTCACTCTTGTTGTTATTCAGTAAATTATCTTTCAATGTTGTCAACAAGTTTTCTGGGACGGTGAGAGGGATTTGACTTGGTGTAATTCCTTTCTTAGTGTACTGTCTCCTCTTTTTTATCTCATTTAGGTAAATGGCTCCTCTTACCATACGATGATTTGTGTTAAAGTTGAACTTATTAATTGTGGTTATATCCTTGAAGAATTTAGGTTTATTTGACAATATGAAATCAATCTCATTTTTCACGTTCCCATCTGGAGAAATCCAGGTCCATTTTTTATTTTTGTTTTTCTTATATAAACTATTTAATATCCTAAGGTTATGTGCCTGTGCCAGGTGTACTAGTCTTTGTCCGTTATCATTTCTTTTTCCTGTGCTGAATTGGCCTAGTATGTTATTTTCGTTGGTTAATCTTTTACCAATCTGGCCATTGAAATCTCCCATCAGTATGATTGCCTTGTGTGCATCTGCCAGAGTCCTGTCCAGGTCTTCGTAGAAATTATCCTTTATGTCTTTTGGTGCCAGCTCTGTCGGTGCATATACTTGAATTATTGACACAGTTGCATACCCAGGCAAGTTGATATTTAGTTGTGCAATTCGTTCTGATATTCCAATGAAGGACTGTATGTATTGACTGTAGCATTTTTTAATAAGGAAACCGACACCGTGTAGGCCTGGTGTGGTTCCTATGTGGTATAATATGTAGTTTTCATGTTGTTCAATCTTTTCTCCCATTCTCCTCACTTCGCTTAGGCCAATAATGTCCCACTTTATAAAACCTAAGGCATATTCCAGTTCTTGTAAAGATTCGTCTGTTCTTAGAGTCCTGGTGTTAAGCGTTGCTATGTAAATACTATTTCTCTTATCTTTTATGACATTTATTTCTTTTCCGTTGTTTTCGTGTGTATTGTCTTGTTTCTGTATGTTGTGTTTTTTGGGAGGGGGCAATCCTAGGGGGTATTGGTCTCTTGCCCCACGGTGACCAGCCGGGTTGGGGCGATTTTCCTTTTCCAAATGTTCTGTGCTTGTAATTGTTGTTTTTGTTTTTGTCCGGTTACCGATGTCTCGAGATTCCTATGCTTTTGGTTTTGTTGTTTCAGTCAAAGAATGTGATCTAGACCTCATGTATGCGAATGGGTCAGTTCTTTGCAGTTTTGCAGGGGCTACTATATTTTTGTTATTATCTCCTGACACTTGTTGATGTTGTTGTGTGGGTGATAGTGATGCCTCCCTTTTTCTTTTTTCATTCTCTTTTGATTTTATTACAACTTTGTTGTTTTTAATGTACACATCATTTCCCTTTTCTTTTTCTCGGTGAAGTTCTTGTTGTAATTCTTTGCGTTTCTGCAAAGTTTCTTTAGAAAAATCCTCTGTAATGTATGTTGGTTGTGACATTTTCTTTTTATTTTTTAGAATCTCGATTTTTTTGTTGTATGTTGTGAGGGTAATTAATACAGGCCTTGTTTTTCCATTCGTTTGTCTTCCAATTCTGTGTAATTTGTTTATATCGTAATTATCAATTTTTATTCCCAAGTTTTCAAATAATCCTATGGAGTTGTTATATAATTCAGTATAATTTTTTTCTGTCTCGTTAAATCCATGAATTATAATGTTGTTCCTTTTGGTTGCATTTTCGAGGGAGTTTATTTTCTTATTAAGTACTTCGATTTCCAATTTTAGGATCTTATTTTCTTGAATTAATGGTTTGATTTTATCGTCTATTGTCACCATAATTTTTTCTGTATTATCCTTTATCAGCGTAGCTTGTTTATCCATTTCTAGTTTCATCATATTGTAGAGTGTGGATATTGACATTTCTTCAGTCATCGTTATGCAGTCTATTTTTACGGTGCAATAACGAAACGTTTCGCAACTGCTTGAATTGGAATGCAACTTTTTATGTTGGCTGCCCTTCAGATATGTCACTCGTGAAAGTGGATGACAGGCCGTATGGTTTATATTTTGCTATGGTAACACTGCGTTCTTCCGTTAAGTTGGTACTGTGTAAAGTTATCTATGACTTGCTGGTATTTGACACTTGTTCGATAAGGTTATGTTTACTGCGTGTTTCACTTATCTTGTAATAATCACAAAATAATCCTTGTATTAATCACACAATGTATAACTTATCTTGCCTGCAGTGTGTTCTTGATTAGTATATTCCACTTTTTGGTTGTTTTTCCTCTTTTGCACTGAGTTTGTAATTATTTCTTTTGGGGAGCACTGAACAACGTCCTCACTGTATGACAGACGGAACCGGAAAGATTTAGAAGCAGTGTTATATAATACTAGCGTCCATCGCGGGACGAAGTCATGATAGAGTTTAATTGTCTTTAAATTATGGTATAATTCGTAGATAACGTAATTAAAGTAGAATAAGTGATGAGTGTTGACCTACGCCGGCGTATTTGGTAATGTAATAGCATAAGTCAGTTGTTATTTGAGTACAGGTTGACTACAGTAATGGAAGTAAGATAATTTAATGTAATGCATTTGCTTTCGCTAATCTAACCAGAGTCCCAGTATATGGAAATACATTGACGGCTATTTACATAGCAATTTATCTGAGAGAGACGGAGAGAGAGAAGGAGAGACCCCAGTCAATGTTAAATCGCAATGTCAAGAATTTAAAATAAAGTAAAGCCATTGTGTTAGTCAACCTGTAGTTCAAGATGCATGGGCAATGATATAGTATAAGGTAATTACTATCCTATGTAATCTAATAGTATATAAGAAGGCCTGAGGTTTTTTTTCTTTGGATTTTGTGTTTTTTACCTCTGCTTTAGCGGCCTAGGAACAGAAAATCCAGTCATAATGTGCTAAAACTAGTACATTATGATTTAAATAATATCACAGTTTCTCTTTTGGTTCACATAAATATATTGAATAAATACCAATATTAGTAAAAGTTAAACAGGAAGTTTTAATGTTTAAGTTTAAGAACCTTTGCTTAATTGACACTCTTAGGTAGGAATCAGACGCTGCAGGTACAGGCGCGTAATCCCAACGCAACGTTCCATTTTATAGGAAGATAGTCCGAGTATACTTCATGAACTACTGAACCATATAATTCAGAGGTCACCAAATAACTCTTTCAACTATAACCAATTCCAGGAAGGATACGTTAATCTCCGTTGACCGATAGAGCCTAACGTATACATGGACGGTGTACCTATATGGACGCATACATAACATATACAAGTACATACACTAGTACTAGCCAGATCTACCAACTAGAACAATTGGTTTCTATTAGACTCTTTACCTACTAGGTAGTAAAGATAGGTAGGCTGAACGAGCGCTACACCTACAGCCGGAGAGAGAGCAGAGCTACGGGTCTACAACGGAAGGTAGTAACTATTTAAGAGCTATGTAGGTAGTAGGTTCCGCTATCTAGAAACGGAATAGATAAATATTAGGCGAAGCTAAGCAGGTATTGGGTGAATATTTATAGAGGTGGAGAGGTACATACAAATACAGTGAAAATACAGTGAGATCGCATCCGAGGGACACATATGCGCGTGCTGTACCGTTTTGTTTTCATCCAAGGCGATGAAATAGGCCGAGACGGCGCACATATTGACCATGCGAGTCACTAGGATTGGAGTCCTATACGCGAAATGTCATTACATACGTTAGCAAGGCACACGGACGCAGCCCCCTAGGGTAAGTCTACAGACACGTCCTCTCTAAGAATGACCACCGAAATCAATATGGCCATATTGAAACTCTCAAATACTAAATACGATATAATATAAACCATGGTATACTGGGCTCAAAATGAATCCACGTCCCGGGACGTGTCGATAGTAAACGCTTCGTAGCGAAAGGTGGTCAGTTCTAGCCCATGTTGCATTGCAACACCGCTTCAGGTGGAAGTAGGGTTCCCGTAAATTCACTAGGGGACTGGCCGTGACCTGTTGGTGGGATACCAAGCAAGGTTGAATACTTATTCGCGCCCGCTGTCAGTTTACCGTGAGAACTGTACCTAAATAGACAAAATAGAGATTCTGTTTTACAGTTTGGATTAACTACACTGCATGAACTAATTAAGTGGAGATACAGGTATCACAACAAAGGTAAACTCAGGGGGAATTGATGAAGTATTTGATCTTGTCCACTGCCCTATGTACTGACGAAAGTTAACTTAAAGAATAGATACTAGAAGATATTATATTTTAATAAACATAGATATTTTACTACAGTTGATAATCTACTGCACAGTCGATACCCTCCAACTCTATAAGACCTATACTTGTAAGGCTAATATATTGACATCCAATTAAATAAATCGACGATCACAGCTGGTAGGCCTGGTACCACTACATGATCAATAAATTGTCCGATTATGACTCTCGAAAAGCCTTTTCCCAGATACCTTTTCGGAATTAAGACTTTACTTTCATTACGATAATCGACATGCCAACCGCATAATGACGATAGATTGATGAAAAACAATGATTTTAGCCATCGTACACTGTCATTACGTATAGCCTACAATGAAGGTAAATGATATTTAATAATTCGAGTGCAGCTTGTAAGCTTGTAAGTAAGCCAGACATATATATATATTTTTATAGACGTGTAGGCGTGATAAATTTTTATTAGTCTGTCATTCATTCAACTTCGTGAACAAGGAAGAAATAAAGGTAATCTAAGACGTTAAATTCAGTACATCTTATGCAACGATTGATGTTAATATTCCTTGCATAACACTTAAAATATAGATAATAATACTAGATTATCTGATTCATAAGGAGAAAATGTTGACAGTAAGCAATTAACTGCTGGGTCTGCTGGGAACCTCTCATAGTTTTTGCTATTGTAAATCAATTGGACACTTTCTATATTTTATTTTAGTTAATTTTTATCTCGTCATCAGTAGATTATCTGATCTTTTAATCATAGCTCACACTATACCGATGATATAAAGACGTGAAAGCATAAGCGAAAGTATCAGTGCTTTTGTTTTAAGTTGGAGTTAATATAAGTAAATTCAGTTCATTTTAATGCTTAATAAAATGTTTCAAGTGCTGATAGGATTTTAAAACGAAAATCTACGATGATGAAATAAGAAAATGAAAAAGAGCAAATCTTAAGAATCTCTAATCTGACAAAACAAAAAAAAGATGGACGGAGTATAAAACAATAAAACGAGACCTATATGTATTAATATTATACTATACATAAAAAAACTCAGCAACGATTAAGCCTCAAACATAACACTGCGCTAACATGAAAACAGAAAGACAGACAGACGGAAAATTACATTACAGAAAGGACTTTTAGAGAAAAAGACGGTTGTCACTCTTAGTTGGTTGTGGAAAGTGTCAAGCGTTAATTGTCATCAAGTAGCAGCATCAAGCACGATGCTTGATCGTGGGAAGAACCATTTAAAACCGACCCTCTACATGTGCCTCTACTAAACAGAGAACAGTTACTGTTGTGACCTATACATACCTAATTTCGTATTGTGTCTGTGTGCAGTTATCAAAATGCCAAGGATATTTAAAATGGAATGTAGTGACACCTACCAAATCGTTTAAACAAGTGTTTTGCATGATAAATTATGTTAGTTCAAGTTGAAATGTTAATGTCATCTCAAGAAAATCATTTATTTGAAATCACGTTAGGATCGAAATATTGAATAAGAATCTTAAGGGTACCGGCGCTCTCTCCATACAAACGTAGTCGACTGTTTCCTCCCTGGATAATGACACTAGCACAAATTTTTGTGCCATAAAACCTATTACTGCCATGACTGTGCCCATATGTTTTGTTTATTTTTTCTTTTCTAATCATCATAGAAATTAAGATTAAATAAACCTTTTACGCTGCAAAAATATTTGCTCTAGTGTCATTATCCAGGGAGAAAACAGTCGACTACGTTTGTATGGAGTGAGCCCCGGTGAGTTAAGAGGAAAGGGTCTCTTAAGGAAGAAGCGCATTTTTTAATAATGGGCGGTTAGCTGGGGGCACAGCACAACTTCGTCCTAATGTAAATCGGACGATCTTTATACGTTGCCTCATTGACTAATAATAAAATTAGTTAATGTTCAATGACAGAAATAGAAAACCGTTTACATACTTTTCATATAAGTAAGGATATTCTTAGCGGGTTTTATCAATGTGTACAATAGATAAAAAAAACTCAAAATCTTAGTAGATTCAGGTATAAGTAATTAAAGCGCATATTATAGGAGTCAAAAAGGAAAATGACTATCTAAATAAAATTTTAAATTATTGTATGGAAAATTAGGCTTATATTTGCACCTTTTAAGCCTATTAAGGTTATGTGTACACTTATAAGTAGGTCGTAATGGCGAAATATTTACTTTCTCATACAAACAACATTCAAACTATTTTCGCACGTTTGCGACTACGTCTTCTAACCACTATTTAGCTGTACGTCCCGTTACACGCAATCCGTGGGAGCTACGAACAAAGACAGCTTTATTTAAATACGAATACATAAACATTTATTTTACTCTATATTAGCTTAACTAACCTATGCAAATTGATCTTTAGAAATGAGATTTTTTTTTTAAGGTTAAGTCTTCTAGAACTGCAAATATGAAACGATGAAGTAATTTTACAAAAGCGCCAATTTTGTATTTAAAACCAATATTGCTAAAACCTCTACGAAATAATACTTAATTGGAAACGATAAATTAAATAGGTATTTAGAAGAAATCAAATGCAAGTCATTCTTCTGTATTAAATAGACAAGCTTTATTATTTGCCTAACTAACTACACCTTTAAACTTTCATTTCACCAATCATCAACAAACAATAAAAAGTTAACAAAGAAAAAACGAAAGTCATTTAATCAATTTGAATAAAAGCCTTATACTATAATAGTAAGTAATTTATTTAGGAAATTCGCGAAGCACTCAACGTAAAACGGAACGTCATTGTTCTAGTCCAAGATTGATGAATATTATGTACGGAGTGGCATCTAATGGTGGTGTAAACGTGGGAGTTAGATATATGGAACATGTAAATTTTGTACTATAGAAGCCGTATGATTGCACATTTTAACATGTGAATCCAACTAAATAGGATTTTAGACAACGAATTAGTCATGCGATGAAACATGTCAATGCTATTGTTTCTATTAGGATTTTTTTCACATATGATAGGTCAGCGTTTGACCACTATCACAGCTGCCTGATGGTAGGTGACGACGCGGCCTAAAATGTAGCACGCTTTCCTAGAAGATACCATCATTCGCGACTTGAAGACCCCCAAATGGAATAACAGACGCAGGCAACTGATTCCATTCCCTTGCAGTACGAATAAGGAATGACAAAGAAAAAACGTTAGGGACTTGGTAGGTAGGAAGGGTCGGTAATTTGAAACATCTATCGTATAGTATGTTATTTGGTAGCTTCAACATACTTATACCTATTCGTAAAATTATGTTTTTGTTCATCCACTCAAAATAACTACATTAACGTACATAATTCGAGTAAATTTCCTTGAAAGCCTAAGGCAAAAATGGTCTATCTGGACTCGTAAAAGCCGCACCCATTGCTAACTATCATAATCTTGTATATCAAATACTTCTGCAGTCAACCACTAATGGCCGTAACCGCCAGCAATGGCAAACTAATGGGACAAACAAAAAATCTGTTGTTTAAAACCTGTTCCATCCACATAAAGTTCTAGCCAGTTAAGTACAATCAGCGGACGAATTCGTGACGCATACGGATCGAATATACCTGCTTAATGCAAATCAAAATCTCATCAGCATAATATGCTAAAAAGCAACCAAGTCCATGTCAAATACAATTACTCAAATTATCATGTGTTCAGAAGAAAAAGGTATCATTCAATACTAATAAGAGCAGGAATGTAATCAAAAGTCTTCTGGTGATGTTTGAAGATATTCGAAGGATATTAAAGAACATAGACGATTCGGCATTCCCACGCCCGCCCCAAGTTTTTATAAGACAAAAATATTCAACTGAGATTAGGAGCGCGCCGGGAGCCATGAACGTCCGAGCAATAATGATAGGGATCTCAACAATTACTTCCAGTATTAAAATAATTCACATAACACGGCATATTTTGATAGGTGCGGTGCTGGGATAGTATGAATAATCATAATATCAAATAGAGAAATTGTTGAAGTAAAGACAGCTAATTTAAAATATACGTACATAATTAATTTGTTTCTGCAGGTTAATTATTTCGAATACAAATGTATATGGACTAAACTTACAAAGTAACTTGTCCTTTGTAGGTAGAATATAATAAAAATAAATAAAATGTCGTTTATTTTGCTCCCATACATGCATCACACTATCAACTTTTTTTGGAACAATTAACATCTTATCATAATTTTAATAATATTCTTAAGTCTCAAAATAAAGTAAAGTATAATGATTACACATGAGAGACAGGAGCCCAAACTAGGTAAAACCTGTGCTATGGGTCTCCTGGTCCTCCCTTTGTACTCGCAACAATTCGGGTTCCTGTATGAGATACCTACCAATAATATATAAAAAATAAAAAAACAAAAAACAATAATAATAAGAACAAACGTTTTGCTTAAGTAATGCCTCAGTCTCGTCGTAGTCGAGTTTCAATAGACAACTAGCAACACACTGCACTGTAGGATAAGAGGTGCTTTAGTTGAAGGGCTTTTACCTTTAATTATATTTGGAAATTTAAAAACTCTGAGGTGGGCCTAACTTTAGTTCCCTGATTGGACATAAACTAACGATTGTTGATGAAGAAAGAGTAATTGTAGCTACAAGTCGTTGACATCCAATACTATACTTGTTTTATTTGCAATCGATTTTGCGCTTGATTGATCAGCTGCATTATTGACGATCGGCAGGTGCTTAAAGCTTCTTTAGAAAACTTTTTTTGGCATTATTTTGGGAAGAAACTTGAATTTGAGCCATGTTTTTTCTCTCGATGATTTGTCTATTGATGGAATTTGATTGATACTTACTCAAAAATATCATGTTACATTTTATAATTTAGATTTTACCGTTAAATTTCAAACAGATGATCTAAGATTTTTTAGCATAATATTCGTAACTTCATTCATTAAGTCCAAATAAGTATCTAGTTACTTTGAGAGTTTAACTAAGTTAATGAAAAATTGTAAACACTAAGCTTAATGTCACTTCATTCCGACGAATTTGACGTGGATCGTAAAACTGACAAGGCTTTACACAAAAAAAGTCAACATGACATGGCTTATTCCGAACGAGTTGGTTTTGTGATGCATTCGACAAACAAAAGAACCGGCCGTGGTTCCGTGAGGGCTGGCCGAAGAGAAAGGGACGGACCGAGGATACGACACGGTGCGCGAGCGCATTCAAAACACAGGAACAGATTGGATAAACCTTTTGCGGTTAGACGGCAATGTTTTTTTTATTAAAAAAACAGTCATTTACTGTGGAAGACTACAAAAATTATTTGGAAATAAAGGTTAACTTTCAAAAAAATTGTCCAATTCTTCAAGACTCCAATTCTCTTACACAATCAAAAGGTGATTAACATAGATTAATCATTTAGCTATTGAGTCTCTTAAAAAACTAGCAAACCGTGTGGCTCAAAGTAACCAGTTTCACAAGAGTCGATCAAGTGTGCCCAAGTAATTCTACACCTTAATGTAATATTTCTCAAGTCTTGAAGAGACGGAGATGCCTCGACGGTGTTCCTGTCCAATCGACTGTGAACGTAGTTTGTCGTCCAGTGTTAATTGAAAGACAACGTTTTGAGACGCTAATGGGGTCTGATGAAGACATTCGAGCGTGGACGATGCATTTTGAATAAGCGTATACTTACATTCTTTATACTGCAAGATTTAACTATAATAAAGGTTATTTTTAAGATTATTGCGAAGGCCGGCTCAATTCACTCCCTACCACAGTACTTAAGGGTTAAGTTTAAGGTAATATTTTCTTTATAGGTATATTATTTTTTTTTAATTTTTATTATATAATTGCCCAAGTAAGAAATCAAAATCGTAATTCGCGCATGTAGATCATTATTTCATATTGTTATTTGGGTAAGTTTCAAAATTTAGTAGTTCAAAAATTGTATAGGTAAGTAATTATTACGATTTCTTAAAGATGGTTGTTATTTTTTTTTTAGAATAGAGTGGAGTGGAGAAGGACGACATGCTGTGCTGTGCTGACCCCACATAGTGGGAAAAGAAGAAGAAGCTAATATTTTTTTTTTTCGAATTTGGCGGGCAAGTATTTCGATATAATATGTGCAGGCTAAACGTTATGATGTTTTGTTTTTACATTGATAGTATACGATAATTTAACGTTTAAGTTATAAATAAGTATTTCCTAGTCTGGACGATTATCCCATAGATACAATAGCTTCAGCCACACAAACGTCACAACTATTAAGAGAAAAGGGTACCGGGGGCTCTCTCCATACAAACGTAGTCGAATGTTTCCTCCCTGGATAACTACACTATGACAAATATTTTTGTTGCATGAAACTTATAACTGCCATGCTGTTTTTTCATTTTCTTATTATCATAGAAATTATGATTTAACAAAGAAAAAAATCAAAACATAGGGACATCGTCATGGCAGTTATGTTTTATGCAACAAAAATATTTGTCATAGTGTAGTTATCCAGGTTTTTTTAATCTTAATTTCTATGATAATTAGAAAATGAAAAAACAGCATAGCAGTCATGGCAGTTATAGGTTTTATGGCACAAAAATATTTGTACTAGTGTCATTATCCAGGGAGGAAACAGTCGACTACGTTTGTATGGAGAGAGCGCCGGTACCCTTTAATTGGTCAGATACATAGATTCACGACGTATCTAATTGCGTAGTTACACAAACAAGAACAATAACACTGGGGAGGGTGGGAATGAAATGCTTTAATTGCACATTTAATGGTCGAACCATTCCCACAACATACTTCTTGGATAATATAAAATCTATTTTCATTTCAAGTATAGAATGTAGAATTTTGTTGTTATAGTGATATTGATGGATGCTATTCATTTTGGATGCGGTAGGTGGCAAATCTAGTAGTTACAAAAAGTCTCATGTTTTAACCAATAATATGGCAAATACTATTTTTGTCCGATTTGCGTGATTTTCGGAATGTTTACAGAATAAAAGAAAAGAGAAAATTAATAATAAATAAGTAGGCACTTTGGGGTCGACATCGGTCCCCTGATATAAGGGTGTATTCCCGCTGTCCCCATTAACTCTGTCCCCATTATGGGGACAAAGGGAAGTCATAAAAATCCAGCCCGTTGTCCCCACTGAGGTTGGAGGATTAAAATGTAAGCCTGACAAAGCTCTAGTATAAAATTTTTATCGACCGTTAACAAAAAGCGTTAATTATTTTTTTTTAATATACTAATACACTAAATAATAATAATATACTAAGTTTGGGGGACGATCTAAAGCTCGAGTCCGCAGGTAACGTGTCCCTTGGGTGGTGCTAAACTCGCTTCGAAGTTTGAAGGTATTAAATGCCATACGATTAAATAATAATATACTAATACATATACTAATACATTAAGGTCGCGGGAAGTCGTTGGACGCAGAGAGCATGCGACCGATCGCTCTGGAAGTCTTTGGGGGAGGCCTATGTTCAGCAGTGGACGTCCTGTGGCTGATATGATGATGATGATTACATATACCTGGCAATAGGTGGCAGTACGTATATTGTTGGAGTTTCTGTATTATTTTAAGATGAAATTTAGTGACGAAAGGAGCACAACCGTATTAGCAAATAATGTTTTATTCTATTCAAAGTCTTGTAGACGTAATTTGGAACTTTATTACCTTTTCAAATGTCATTTTAGTATCTAAATGTATAAATATATTGTTATTAAAAAAATACATACTTAAGTACAACCGAATTGAGAACCTCCTCCTTTTTTTGAAGTCGGTTAAAAATGCATCGGGTTAAAAATGCACCTTTATCGGGTGTCAACAAATTATTTAGATAAACAAATGATAAATATTCATTATTGTAATTTAAAAGTGATTTGAGGTTAATAATTAATTAAAAAGCATCAATTTATCGGGTTAAAACAAATTAATTAGATATAATTTTAATAGCTTTTATTTATTTCATTGTATCTAAGTCGTATTTCTACTGTGTCGGTTTATATATACATACAAGCCATAAAACCTTTCTAAGGGACACGTACGTAAACAGGTTGACGTTCCAATCAAGATATGTACACGCTCGACAAACTAGAAAAGGACAAAACTATTCAACAAACTACAAGGTTAGAACGAGAGGAAAAGTTAATTGAGACACGAAGTTTATCACGATTCCAAATGACGGTCAAGATCTGAGAACAAAAAAATAACTTCCGAGATTTACTGAACAATGTAGGTATTTTTTTTTATAAAGCTTAAGCAATAAATAACTTACGGATGTTAAAAAACTTAAAGTATTTCAATAAGTTAGAAAGAAAAATTAAGGTAAAGAGAAGGTGGTAATGTGGCCCATGCATATTTACTCAGTCTTGTTTCACCCGCGTAAGTCACGATCCCGTGGGAATATCGGGATTAAAAGTAGCCTATGTGTTAATCCAGGTCTCTAGCTATCTAGATACCGAGTTTAATCGCAATCGGTCCAGTAGTTTTTACGTGAAGGAGTAACAAACATACAGTAGGATTCTATTCTATTACTTTGGGGCTATTGGTGTTTTATCAGCTTACCATTAAAGAAATATCACTCCTCGCCACACTGCTGGGTATTATTTTACTATAAAGCAATAAATAACTTACGAATATTAAAGAGCTATATTTTATTAAGTTTCAAACACATAATATAAGCACCTGGTTTAGAATTAAAGATAATTCAAAAGCCTTGAATTTAATTATAATGAGAAGGAACATGTTTTATAGCAGTTTTGACATGGAGATTATGTCATCATTAACATAAAGTCAGTAGATAGATGATAAATAACTAACAACACTAGAAGATGACTAAAAACTTCATTGGTAAAGCCAATAAACGGCCTCACACTAGTAATTTGATCATAGCTATTTTTGCTTACGCTTACTGCATTTTAGATATTGATGTTTCTAAGGCAGTTTACATACAAAGATACGGTTGATTCTCAAATCAACAGATTCGCTATTGGAGCCGTTGAAATTTCACACTTATTGGATCCCTAAGTCCAGGGAGGCCGATAAGAACTAACCCCCGATCGGAGGAGAATCGGAGGGTCTTACGGATCCCCTATGCTCCCCCATGGTAGCCGCCTAACTATGGAGATTTGTTCAATCTTATCGGGTTCCCTACTCCGGGGTAAACAGACGGACAAGAAAGTGATCTTATAAGGGTTCCTTTTTTTTTAACTAGCAAAAAAAAACAAAAGACGTGTGAAAAAGAAACAAAAGACGATCGAAGACATTTTGCAAGATAGTGGCATAGACTATACATATCTGGTCCAAGGCCAAGTTTCCTATTTCATTTAACTGTACCTACCTACCTAAATATTTTGAAAGGAAATTGCATTATTTATTAAATACTGACTAAGAACTTATTAGAATGTTGCCGTCAATATCAAAGGGCACATTAAAATTAATTATTAAATTAATAGAATTACATATAATACTAGCTGCGTCCCGCGGTTTCACCCGCATAAGTCCCGATCCCGTGGGAATTTCGATAATAATAAAAAGTAGCCTATGTGTTAATCCAGGTCTCCAGCTATCTACATACCGAGTTTCATTGCAATCGGTCCAGCCGTTCTCGAGTTATAAGTGTTGTAACAAACACGACTTTCTTTTATATACATTCTGTGTACTAAGTATCGGGAATTTATCAATAAAACAAAAAACACAAATTATTCATCTAAATTTATTTTATCGCCTTCAAAGTAGGCCCCATCGCTTGCAATACAACATCTCCACCGCTTCACCCAGTCTTCCATACATTTTTCATAGGCTATTTGCGGTATGGCCTTTAGCTCATTCAGCGAATTTTCTTTTATGGCTTCTATCGACTCAAAACGTTTTACTCGAAGTGGTAATTTTAACTTGGGAAATAAAAAAAGTCACACGGAGTCATATCAGGTGAATATGGTGCTTGGTCGAGAACTTTTGTTGAATTTTTCGCTAAAAACTCTTTCACTATAATGGCTGTGTGTGATGGTGCATTATCATGGTGCAGCATCCATGAGTTGTGTTGCCACAAATCTGGACGTTTTCGGCGGATACTCTCACGCAAACGCTTCATGACGCCTAAATAATATTCTTTATTCACTGTTTCTCCCTTTGGAAGGAATTCGGAGTGAACCACACCACGGTAGTCAAAAAAAAACTGTCAGCATCACCTTGATTTTGGAGCGACTTTGCCGCGGTTTTTTGGGTTTGGGCTGGTTTTCGAGACGCCATTCTGAAGACTGTTGGCTTGTTTGCATGTCGGACTCATAAACCCATGTCTCGTCGCCAGTTATTATACGTTTCATAAAGGTCGGATCAGTAGAAGCTCGGGAAACCATGTCTTCAGCGACATGCTTTCGCTGCGCTTTTTGAACAATATAAAGCTCTTTTGGAACTAGTCGAGCGGCGACGCGTTTCATGCCTAAAATGTCAATGAGAATGTTGTGGACGGACTTAAAAGATATGTTCACCTCACTAGCCAACTCTCTCAAACTCATACGTCGATTTTCGAGCACTAGCTTCTTGATTCTGACGATGTTTTCTTTGGTCGTAGCGGTTGAAGGTCTACCAGAACGAGGCAAGTCTACTACTACTTCTCGGCCTTCTTTAAAAGCCTTATACCATTCATAAGCCCTTGTTTTCGATATACACGATTCGCCGTAGGTATTTCGCAACATTTTTAGTGATTCACCACATGAAATATCATTCGAAACACAAAATTTAAGGCACACTCTTTGTTCAACAATATTTTCCATTGTAAAAATCGCCGAGGACTCAAAACTATCACCAACAAAAAGTGTAGTTTAAAACAAATTAAATGACAGATCCCGCTCAAATTTTGCGCGCTTAATCAGTACAGTGCTACCAACATGCAGTAAAAAAAATAGAACGACCTCTTTTACGCGGCTCTTTTTATTGACATATTCCCGATACTTTTTACACAGAGTAGTATATAAAAATATAAGAAGATTTGTCAAGACGTCAATAACGCTTCAAGGTGGCTTTTTTTTTTTTTTTTTTTTTTTTTTTTATTATGGCTTCGCACGTGTGCATTTAGCCAGTGTCAAGTTATATTTTGCATCAAATTATGACCCGATTTTTCATAAATCGGGTCTAAAGTGTTTCAATACAGTCAAAGTCGTCATAGTCCGTCAAGTCAGGGGTTATAGTAAAGCGGTGGCAAGTTTACCATAACCTTAATAGGAGATTTGGAGGCAACGTGAAAACTGCATGTTTGACACTGATTTTTACTTTCACTACACTTGTGCACTTTCACAGAACTAAATTGAATAACATTCCACCAGAATTATACAATTCAACTCGGGTTACATCTAAGTTTCATGAAAATAAAACTGCAGCACGACATGTTGTTAACTCGTTCCCGCCAAAAACTCTTCAAGGTGGCTTCAAGTGAGTGTGTGGTACCTACCGACAATTGGCAGACAAGGCCATTAAGAGGAAAGGGTACCGGCGCTCTCTCGATACAAACGTGGTCGACTGTTTCCTCCCTGGATAATGACACTATAGCAAATATTTTTATTGCATAAAACTTATAACTACCATGACTTATGCCCCTATGTTTTGGTTTTTTTCATTTTCTAATTATCATAGAAATTAAGATTGAAAAAACAAAGCATGCCAAAATTTTCGACAAAAAGTTTGAAAGTTGTTCGCCTAGACGTCTAGAACAACCCCCTTTCGCATTTGAAACGCTTTAACGAAACACAACGCGATAAACTATCTATTGTACTTTATAACACTTTCGGATAACTTCAGAAGAATAAATATTGTTGCGTGCACGCAATCACGATCAAAGGACCATCAACGTGTGAAATTCAAGTCATATATTAACATAGAGACCTTGCAAAATGCTATATCCATATCCAATCGGTCGGATTGACTCCAGCGGGTTCCCAATTAAGGTGAAAGGGTACCGGCGTTCTCTCCATACACACGTAGTCGACTGTTTCCTCCTTGGATAATGACACTAGCACAAATATTTTTGTGCTATAAAACCTATTACTGCCATGACGAAGCTCCTATGTTTTGGTTTTTTTTCAATTTCTAATTATCATAGAAATTAAGATTTAAAAAACAAAAAAAAAACAAAATCATAGGTGCATGGTCAATATGCTCTCTAGTGTCATTAACCAGGGAGAAAACGTCGACTACGTTTGTATGGAGAGAGCCCCCGGTACCCTTTCCTGCCAATCGTGCCAATCGTATGATTAAAATCAGATACCAACTTCGTACCCAGAGCCTTATAATGCTCTTTATAAATAAATAACTTAAAACTGCAGGACATTCTACACATTGCCATCTAGCCCCAAGTAAGTAACTAGACTTGTGTTATGGGTGCTAGACAACGGATATACTACTTATATACTTGCTTTTGTTAATATGTATATACTTATAATACATAGAAACAACCAAACCACAGACAAATATCTAAGCATAAATACTTGTCTCAGGCGGAAATCGAACCCGCGACCCTGTATTTGCAGTCCGGCGTTGTGACCATTGTGCCAACTGGGTCGTCTTTGGAGCCAGTGTTCTTAGGAACAATGAAATAAATGTGATTCTGATAATAAAGTTAAACCAAATCACTTGTGTCCTCGGTAAGTGTTGAGGTCGACTACTATCTCTGTCAGAATACACTGTGCATTCCAGTACAGGGTTTTAGTTCGTTTGATTGTTAACTAGGTATATTATCGTAAAAATATATAATATTAAAAAAGGGTATATTATCGTACTATATATATTAAAATAAAACTTAAGAAAAAAAAAAGTGTCAAGGACACCCGGATGGAACGAAGAAAGACGAAACGAAAATAACTGGCTTGCATTCTATGAGAGAGAGAGAGAGAGAGAGAGAGAGAGAGAGAGAGAGACACAGAGAGAGGCACGCACGCCGCACGGCAACAATTATAGCTATAGCAAAAAATTACAACTATAGCAAAAAGTGTCGTTGCAACTTTTGGTCTTAATTTTTTCCGTCTAGCCCCTTTCGCAACGCGCGATAAGGAACTTTGTTCCAAAAAGATTACGTACTATTTGTACGCCATTTTTAACCGACTTCATAAAAGGAGGAGGTTCTCAATTCGGTTGCATGTTTTTTTTGTGGCTAAATATATTACTTAAGGGGTGTCCATACGCTAACGCAGGTACACAGCCTATTAAATAGTTACTACAGGCACCGGTCGCCTTCGTTGGTGAAAATTGTTGATTGTTACGAATTTGTTTTGTTTTTCTCAAAAGTGCCGAAATGAAATTGTAAGTGAGATTTTTACCGACATTTTGGCGTGACTTTGAGCCAAAAATTCCCTATAGTTTTGAAGCTATCTTAAAATTAATAATTAAAACTAATCTAGCTTTGAAGCCCCAAAATGTCGGTAAAGATTTCACCTAAAATTCCATCTTAGAACTTTTGAGAAAAACAAAACACATTCGTTACAATCAACAATGTTAGTTGTACGCGACGGGTATTTCTGGAGCGTTGCGTATGGCAGCATAAATAGCCTTAACAATTTTCATTTTATAACACCACTACGTATAATTAATGCAAGTAAACAATTCTGATTCTAGTGTGTGCCATCGTGAACTCGTGACGTGAAACCACAATAAGAATGGTCCTTGAACTCGTCCCATATACTTTCGGCCCAAATGGCACGAATTTGAAGGATCACAAAATAAATATTTTTCATAATCAAAATGATATTTGAATGTCAGAGGAGATTTTTAGCATATTTTTGAAGTTGTCAATTAAATCTAATACAAACCACTTCCCTTATTTCTTAACAAACTTGACATAACGTTATTGCCACCTACTTGGAGTTTCAGAGGAGTGCGATTATGTCCGTATAAGTCGAAAATAATTTACAGATTACGGCTGATTCAAACTATTGTGTATTAACTTACATCACAGTGCATATTACTAGTTATTGTCGCAAGTTATGGTCGCGAGAGCTGGCAAATATTGTGATAGAAATTGATACACGAACTTCGAATTGTAATTTAACGGATCTGTCTAAGTAATCTATAAATATTATCTGTTTAAACCATTTGTCTTAATCAAGCACCAACGGATAGCCAAAAGTACTTAGTCCAGAAAGCCTAAATTTACAACTTAGGTATGTTTCAAATCGTGTGTACTAAGGATCAATGCATGGCTAAAAACTATTAATTCTAGAAAGCTAAAATTTGGAACACAGGTTTATTTTATAAAAATATACCTACTTAGGTAGGTATTTCGCTTCACATTTTTTGAATTTTCAAGCTGAACTATCGTGTCACCTTAACCGGCTTATGGCGAACTTAAATAAAGTTTCATTCTGACCGCTCAGCTCAGGTTCAACTCGTAAGGCCTAATTAAATGAAAATTTATCTTCAAAATAAAACGTATTAAATGTAGTTAAGTACACGTTAGAAGTACAAAATGTAAAGGTCTAGACTATTAACATTAACCGACCTCGTCAGAATAATAAGCCGCTCCCTCTAACTAGCACATGCCTTGCTTGTTCTTTAACAGATCGATTTATTGAATACTAACAATTTAAAACGGCAGTCGTGTTGTATCTTGTTTGATTTTCAACACAGACTACCTATGATTTGACTTTTAATTTTGATTAAACCTCTATTAATGATTGTTAGTTTATATTAAGATACCTTAACACTGCATAAAAACTGAACTAAACGTGTTTCAAAAGAGTCTAACAAAGTATTCTAAGGTTTTCCACAGCGTTATTTCTGTCACTGGTTTTATTGTGTACCTACTAGGTAGATTTGCATTGAGTTTTCCAAAATCCTTTCTTAGCGGATGTGTACAAAATTTGGCCTGGTCCGTCCATTGGTTTCAGTTGTGCGTTCATTTATTAGTCAGTCAGCACTTTGAATTTTATATTTATAGATAACATAATTGGCACCTTTATCATAACTTATTTAAGAATCATTGGCGATAGCAATCTAGCCCCATACTAAGCAAATATATGGGTCCCAGGCAAAAACAGATAGAAAGACTTACTTATTTTTAACCGATTTAAAAAAAAGGATGTGTTCCATTTTTTCGTTTGTCAGCCCAGACCAGTAACAAATATCCGATATCATCCAAATGTTTGTTCCAAGGCGGGAATCAAACCCGCGACCATATCTGCTGCTGGCGTATTATCTAATTTGTCATTCCTCCCCTTGTAGCGTGTATCTAACTAGTCACAATGCATTTAGTCATGAATTCTCAGAGCTGTCGCGGGAGATAAATTAGGTAGGTACCTCGTCGTACCAGTCCTGTTACAATAGGCTAGTAAGACACAACCTTATGCTTTGCATTCCAAGGCAGGTCGATCACTTTAACGCTTTGATCAAACAATCGAGATTAGGAAGTAGGCAGCTTTATGTATCAAGTTAAATTCTTGCTCACACGAAAGGCATGAAAATATTTAGACCGTCTTTAGGCAGAAACACAGCGATTTTCATTCTTCGTAACAATCGTGAGATTTATCGATGAGCTAAAATGTTAAGCTTTAAGTTTGTTCATTCAGAGTTCTTAAGATAGAATTACTTAATACAAGTAAAATCCGCTTCAGGAAACAAAAAGTCATTCTAAGTTACAGAAGCAAGAAGCGGACTTCAATTTAAAATAACTTCTATTGCTGCTACAATAACGTCAATAATACCAACATTTAATGTACTAATTTGTTGTACAACAAATTCGAGAAACTCTACAAATCTACAAATTCGGGAAAATCTACAAATTCGAAAAACTGTACATATTACATATATGTATATACTTACAACAATATCTACAAATTTGAGAAACTGTACATATTATTCCGAATTAGGTAGACTTTGTGAAACTCGATTTTTTTACAAGCACTGGACAGGTATCAAATCATGAACTATGGCTTCACATGGTTTATGCATAAATGGTCAGTGTCAAGTTATATTTTACTTTACGTCAAGGTTTGGTCTAATTTTTAAAATCAATCACAGTGTTTCAAAACAATCATAGCATAGTCGTCATGGCCCGTCAAATCAATACAATTTTACCCTATATCATTGGGTTACAGGTAGTAAAGCACTGGCGATTAATGTCATAGAATCGCAGTAACTAGATTTTGGCAGTTGCAATCATTATACTTTTATGTCATTGGCCAAGCTAATCTTAATACTGTACTGGATTACATTGTTTTGATTAAGTATTCAACAACTAGTCATTATAAATGTTTTTTATTTAAATCCTTAATTGTAGAGACTGCTCAAGTATTTACAGTTATTGCTTATATTATTTAATTATGTAGGTACTTATCTTAATTTTATTGTAATTCAATTAATGGTTCATAAATCCAACCGTGGTGGCCGAACATTTAGGCCCTACCTACTATTTAACATTATCCACCACTGTTGTAAAACAACCCATGAATATGAATTATATTAATATGAATATTATCTAGGGCCAATCACTGTTATTCGCAGTGTGCATTAATGTTAAATTTCCTACCTAGTTAATATTCATGGGTATAGGTATGTACCTACTACCTAAACATATTTTTTATAACCTTACATTAGGTATGTAAGAAGGTAATCAAAATTAAATTATGTTTTTAATCTTTATTTATACGTATTCTGAATTTTGCGTCTGTCTTACAGTACTTATAAAATATAAAATGGGACGAATACACTTAGTTTTTTGATCCCTCAATCATCCCATGTGGGCCGAGAACTGTATCTAGGTCGAGTCTAAGGTGTAATCTTTCTATGGAAAGTATAGTACCTACCTATAGTTAAAAGCACTGTTTTAGTAGGTAAGTAAGGACAAAACATTATTTGAGAAACTTTCAGAAAGATTATTGATTGTTAAATATTTTTTGAATTGTATTGTAGATAGAGATTAGAATCTCTTATATTATTCCCTTAAAATAAGATACAAATAGGTAGGTAATACTCACGATATTATTTAGTTTCGTAATGGGTCACCTGCCTTGCCGTCTCGTAGAGTTCACTTCGTTCGGAGGCTCGGAGCGGAGGCTGTACCTACCGCTTTTCCTAGGCCAGGAATGCAACACCTGCTATGCAATCCACAAACACAATCACGATCACAACAATGTTATAATAATTCCGTATTTAGTTTATAACACTTTAACCACTTTTTACTTGATAAAGTTCGGTAATTCTTTAAAATTCCACTCGAAAAAAGTTTCGCGGGTGATAGACGCGCAGCGACAAACAACGACCGACCTGCTTCAAAGAGAGCGGGGAGGGAATGAACTTTGCTAAACGTTTTAACTACATTCCTACCAACTAGATGGCAGCACTAAGCAAACATTTTCTAGGGATGGGACAAACGGTATGAACTAACTGCTAAAGTTACTAAATACCATAAATACTTACAAATACTTTTCCTCGTAACGTTATAAATACCGTTTATAAATCTAAAAGATTTTTCTAAAACCTAGAGTCTAAAACCACGCTAGATAGGCAGTCAAAAGGGGTCCGGACATTTAGTATGGGAGCTTGGCATAGTGTTTTTTGCGTGGTGCATTTCGAGACCCATACGTATCCATAGAGCGTATTACAGCGAACAAATAATGCATTCACACCGAACCCCCAAAGCGTCTTGGAAATGGGATTTTCAAAGAAACCTGATTAATTTAACAACATGATCCAATAAATATCCCATTTCCGAGAAGCTTTAAAGGTTCGATGTGAAGGCATTATTTGTTCACCATATTCCACTCTATCGATAGGTATGGGTCTCGAAATGCACCGCGCATTTTTGGAAAATCATAGGACAACAACAACACGTTTGGTTAAATATCTGGGTAACAAGATACGCTTTAGAGGCTCGATGTGAAGGCATTATTTGTTTGCCGTAATACCCACTATCGATTGGCACTTTAAGTTACCATGACAAAATGTCCAAAAGCTTTTTCACAGATTATGTATTTCTGTTGCCGCTTTAACAACAAATACTAAAATAGAATATAATGTACTCGCACTTGGCTGGTTACTAATTTTGGAATCTAGAGGTATATAGGACCTTGGAGTAGAACATAGGCTAGTTTCTATCCCGATGCCTATCCAGATTCAGAATTCACGCGGGCAAAACCGCGAGGCGTAGATAGTTTAGATATTAAGTGACCAAAGGTAATTAAAATTGCATAGGTAATCAAATTACTTTATTTACGTGCCTTTGAAGTAAATTGTATCGTGTTTGGCGTCAAATAGGTAGTAACTTTATTTCAAGAAGAAAAATGACAGTATTAATACGCACTTGATATAGAAAAAAATTGGTACCTATTGCAGAATTTCTACAATACTTAATCTTAATTACAGGTCTATGGCGCACACACTATACAAAATATACAGAATTTAATGCTAGTTATCTTTACAAAATAGGTAGGTACTTAATTACTTTCTAGTATCACTTTATTTCAACAGTAGAGATAATGATGCAGCAGGATTATTGCGAAAGTAATCAGCGCTAGAGTACAGCCAGATGGATCTGAAACAGGTAAAAACAATTATGTTAGTAATTAATCTAACCAATCAATATTTTTTTAAGAAACGCACATTTAGAAAGATGCCTAAATGGGCAACATCGATGCAAACTTGAATGCTTGACATCGATGAATAGGTGAAAATAAAAGCTTTATTTTCGCAACTTCCACACTGCTCAACTAAATTGCTTTTGAAGTTTACTCCTTATGAATCGATTTCATTTAAAGTCCCGTCAAATTTTCATATTGGAAATTGGATGAATAAGTAGTACCTAATCATTCTATAATAATTTTCCTCAAAAGAATTGCCTTGGATGAAAAACCTCAGTATCAGGCTGAATTTCGACTTGCTAGGTCCACCCGTTACTGAGAAAACCAGCGGTGAGAGACATATAGACAGACGGACAAGAAAGTAATCTTATAAGGGTTCTTTTTTGTATCTTTTGAGGTACGGAACCCTAAAAACAACACTTACTCAAACTATTAGCACCATCTTCGACTGGGGGAGCTCTATATTCATCAGATTCTTCTAAAAATTGATAAACTGCTTTGAACCCAGATCCATCTAGACGATCATTTGATCTAAACGTAACTTTGAAGAAATTTCTCTCTGATTCAACGTGGAACTCCTTCATCTGACCACAATATCTACCATATCTATTGTCTTCAGTCATGTAATTAGAAAATTCGACGTAATCACTTGCTGAAACTGCTTCACATCTGAAATACAGGAAAATTAAGTTAAAGTAAATTTGCGCGTCCGTTAGCTCCAACGTGCGTTACTTAACTCTTTAAAAAACGACTATTAAAAATTCGAACAATTTTTCGAAAGTTTACCCTACCACTCGTTTTTAACACTTTTCTTTACTTTACCACCAAGCAAATCTAGGTAGTCCGTTTTTATGGGAATATCTTTTGAAAAAATCAACATATTGATTCACAACTATTTGGTAGTCAATATCAGAATAGTTCACATCTCATTACTTACGGTAAGACACCTTCAACATCAAAATTCGTGAAATGTAGATGAACTTTTTCAGTCTCTCCACCATAGAAGAAGTATGAACATTCGGTATCTCGTGGGTAAGGCCCCGGCGAGTTTGGCGAAGCGAACGTGCCGTTGCGAGATTCACTACTGTTGTAAACGAAAGCGCAGGGAAATTCCTTCAGTTGTCGCCCTGAGTTAATTCCAAAATCTGTGAAATATGAATATCAAATACAAAATAAGTACATATCAGTACACACGTTTAAGTTATGAGCTGATGATTTTCCACGTGATACCGACTGTAGCTGTTGGTATACATAAAGTTTACTAGAAGTTTTGATAGGATTCGAATACTCTTAGAACCAGACTATGGGTATACTATACATACTTACAACCATTGTGACGAGCAGCTATGGAACTCTACACTCCGAGCACTTGGGCAGTTTTTTATATTTATTTGTTTCATCAGGGAGGGATTAGGTGAATATAAATTAAGTATAATACTTACTTTCTACAAATGCGTAAGATAATTTGAATCCTCTAGAAAATCTCGACGATTGTGTTCCTCGAAACTCCAACATGAGTTTTGGTCCGTTCGACATAATCGGCTTCGGCAGATTAATTCCACAGTAGGTTTCGACTTTTTCTAACCGCCCGTCAACATTCACGAACGCTTGAAGTGAATCCACATTTGTACAGCTGAAATATGGGAAGAGGTTGATACTACATACCTACCAATAAACAGTTTTTAAATCTAGAAAACCAAATTGTATTATGAACCAAAAATCAAGCTAGGCTAAGATAATTTTTTTGAAGTATAAATATTCATTGTACTTAATCGGTTAAGAAGGTAGGTCGTTTTTGAACATTTAAATCAAATCAAATTAGTAGAAAATGGACAGACAAACAACAGTTCAATACTTTTGCAAATAGGTAGTACCATATTAATAATTATATAGGTATTTAGTCTTTTGTGATAAATTTCACTTACTCTGAACCTCCATCTGGAGATTTATACAAGTAGAAATCTTGAAAGATTAACCGTACTCGTTCCTTTCCCCGTCCGAAGAACTCGTAATGACAGTGTGTGTTCGGTGGGTACGGTGATGGGTAATGTGGCGAACTGAGTGTACCGTGCTTGGTGACATCGCTGCTAAATTCTTGATGGCACGATGAAGCTGAAATGTATACAAATATTTTGATGAGAGACAATAGACTACTTAACTCATTAAAAGTGTTATACAATTTTAACCAACAGAAGCATAGTAGCTATACTTAGGGCTAGATGGCGCTGTGTGCAATGTCCAATATTTGTTTATGATCTCGCTATGTTTCCTATAGGTATTAAAGATTTCAAGATTACCACGGGAGAAAACGTTGGGCGAGTTTTTTTTGCTACGGCTACTGACATAACGAAATTGAATTTGCTATTACAATTCCGCTTTTGCCCAATTTGCGCATGCGCTATCTGAATGGGAGCGAGGTCAATCAGTGCGAGCTAGACCACAGTAGTGAATAGAATCGATAAGATTCAGTCTTCAAATTTTATGCATTAGGTACCTTGCGATTGTATTTATGTAGTATGAACATCCATTTCTAAGTGATTGTCTGTTACCTATTGGTATGTACAAAGATAAAAATACCACAAAAGTATGAAAATGGGTACGTTTTTTCGTACCCAGCACTATTAAAAATAGAGAGATGTCACTGCTGTCAGTTTTTGTGTTACTAACAACGTCATTAGAAAAACGTCAAAATATGGTTAGTTTTCGTGAAGTGTGTGTGTGCGAATGAAATCAGTATGAAATGTTGTAAACAAGCGGAAATCTACTTGTAAATCATGGATAACCCACCCTTTTACGTTGACCGAGCCAAAGGAGGCCGAGCATCGTGCAAAGGGTGTAAAGGAAACTGTCCCAGCGGTGAACTACGCATGGCCAAAGTTGTACACTCTCCATATGGTGAAAACCAGACCATGAAGTCATGGCATCATGTAGATTGTTTCATAAATGCTTTATTAAAACAAAGACCGGCCACAAAACGAGTGGATTCGGTTGACGATATTGGTAACTGGGAAAGTTTGACAAAGGATGATCAAGAGTTTCTTATAAAGAAATTAAATGAGATGGAAAAACTTTACGCTGAGAAAAACAGCGGCAAGTACACTGCTAAGGTTTTGAAAAACGAATCACAATCAAAGACAAATCCAGTGGCTTCAACATCTGGTTCTCCAAGCAAAAAAGCTACAGTTCCTGATATAAAAGACAATAAATTTATTAAATTTCATGAATTGTGCAAGAAAATATCAAAAGTAGACGCATACACTGAAAAAACTTCCACTGTAAACATTTTCTTTACAAAAGGATCGGACGGCCAATCATTTAAAGGAGATTTAGCTTTATGGTGTAAATTACTATTGCCTCAGGTCTGTAAAAGAGTATACAATGTTAAAAGCAAGCAGCTTGTTAAGTTATTTTCGAAAATACTCCGGACTGATCATGATGATATGCTTACGCATTTAGAACAAGGTGATATTGCTGACACGATAACACATTTCTTTAATAAATCTAGCTTGGTTCAACCAGCAACAGAAAGTACATTAACAATACACAATATCGAGGAATTTCTTGAAGAACTATCGAAGTTAACTAAGGAAGAGGAACAAATACATTGTTTCAAGAAAATCATTAAGAAATGCACTCGAGATGACTTGAAAATGCTTATACGATTAATCAAAGGTGATTTGAGAATCAATGCAGGACCAAAACATATATTAGAAGGTGTCCATCCTGATGCCTACACTGCATTTCAAACTTCTAGAGACTTAAACATGGTGTTAGATAGAGTTTTATCAGGAAACAGTAGCGTCAAACATAAAGATGCAACTCATAAAAACGTCGAGGCGAAATTAACGTTAATGACTCCAGTATTACCAATGCTTGCCGAAGCATGCAAATCAATCGAAATGGCAATGAAGAAATGTCCAAATGGAATGTTCTCTGAAATAAAATATGACGGTGAAAGAGTACAAGTACACAAAAAAGGAGGTGAATTTAAGTATTTCTCTCGAGCGTTAAAACCTGTAATGCCTCATAAAGTTAGTCATTTTAAAGATTATCTACCTCAAGCATTTCCTAAAGGTGTCGACATGATATTAGATGCAGAAGTATTAATGGTGGATGTTACTACAGGTAATCCTCTACCTTTTGGCACTTTAGGTATCCATAAACAGTCTCAATTCAAAGATGCTGAAGTCTGTTTGTTTGTGTTTGACTGTCTGTATTATAACGGGCAAGTGTTAATAGATATGCCTATAAGAAAAAGGAGACAGATTCTTTATGAAAATATGGTGGAAGTCAAGAACCATGTTATGTTTTCTGAACAGAAGTTGATTGAGAAGCCAGCTGATTTGGCTACAATGATTGCTGAGGTAATAATTTTTTATCATAGAAAAAATTGCCAGAACGCAACAGTAGGCTTGCATAACAAATACCTGTATTTCGTCAGACCTTGACTGGTTTTAGTAGGTAAATCTCCCCCCATCTGTATTCCTTATGCTGCAGGGAATCTTACTTTAATTAAAAATGAACTTTTTGAAATTTCTTCACTTCTTTGTTTGAGGGGGTGAGTGCAAAACGAAAATTGATATTGATTTATCTCATTATAATCAATAAAAAAATTAAGTCTTGTGTGGAGATTTAATTTTCTATTTAGCGAGGGTGTAGCCGAGGGCTTTCTCTTGTTTTAATGTTAAGGCCTAGGTTGATTTTTGATTAAAAAAAAAGAAAAAAAATCTATATTCATTTTACTTTACCTTCAAGTTCTTCATGTTTTACCTCAATTTAACATCTCATGTCTCACATTTCAGCAGTTAAACCTTAGTTCTATATTTCAGGTGTTACAATTAGGTCTAGAAGGCCTAGTTTTAAAAGACTTGGAGTCGACTTACGAGCCTGGTAAACGGCACTGGTTGAAAGTTAAGAAAGATTACTTGTTTGATGGAGCCATGGCAGATACAACAGATCTTGTTGTTTTAGGAGCTTGGTTTGGTGAGTTTTAATGATTTTTTAAAGATGATGATTTTAGTTGACTGGCCAACTGGCATAGTCTGGCATTTTTCGCTAGAACATAAATATTTTTAGAATTCCATACCTCAAAAGGTAAAAAAGGAACCCTTAAAAGATCACTATCTTGTCCATCTGTCTGTCTGACTGTCCGTGTGTCGCCACCGATTTTCTCAGTAATGGGTGGACCTAGCAAGTTGAAATTCATACCAGATACTGAGGTCTATTTATTTCTTGAACATAGAATTTACAGCACTGTAAGTACTTAGTTTGAAAACTTTCTATCTAATTTTTTTTATGAAAAACTAAATCCTGATTGTTTATTGATTTCCAGGCACAGGCAAAAAGGGCGGTATGATGTCTGTTTTTCTAATGGGTTGTCTTGACAAACGCCGTAACAAATGGGTGACAGTTACAAAAGTTCACACCGGTCACGATGATTTAACACTCGAAAGATTGCAGAAGGTACTAACACCTCTTATGTTGAAGATCTCACAGGATTATAACAAAGTGCCTGCTTGGTTGGACTGCAATAAAGGAATGGTGCCGGATTTTGTAGCCGTAGATCCAAAGAAGCAGCCTGTTTGGGAGATAACAGGTATGTATCGCGATTGCCACGCATTACCATCAATGTTGATTTCATACAGGTAGTAATAATGTGATAAAACTGCCCATGGATCCCCATAGCCTATAGACAGGTGATTTTTTAAGTGTACATTCCATTTCTATGAGAGTTATGTGTAAAAAGACTTTGTCTGGAAACGCTAATCTTATAAATATCCCGAGGTCATACAACGCTTATGCACTGATGTGGAATTATATTGAGTATTTCTCATAAAACTATAAGACTGGTCGGCTATTATACGTGAAAGTGATTAATAGCTTGAGACAGTATCGTGTTAGGTCATCTGAACTGATTTTTATTCACAATGTTATTGCTAAAATGATAAAGAAGTAAAACAGCAAACCAATTAAAATATGCCTTTTGCTAATATTTCAATTTGTATAATTCCAGGGACAGAGTTAACAAAAGCAAACCTACACACAGCAGACGGCATATCAGTTAGATTTCCAAGAGTTACGAGGATTCGCGATGACAAAGATTGGGAATCCGCCACGAGCTTAGATGAACTGAAACACCTTTACAAAACGTCTAAAGAAAAGACTGACGTCTCCCTTCTTATGAAATTAGCTGCCACTGCGTCAGAGTCAGAAAACACAACTAAGAAAATTAAAGACGAAAAAAGTCCTACTAAAGTGCCTAAGATTGACAACTACTTTAAAAAAGATGTTAAAGGAAGTCCAAAAGGCAAACTTGATGGTTTTATTGTTAAAAAAGAATCTATAAAAATTAAAGATGAATCGGAATTCACAAAAAATAAAGATAATAGCGTTACAAAAGACGAAACCGATGGTATAAAACGTCCCCGGAAAAGAAAACACAAGGATAGAGACTCATCTGAGAGAGATGACGAATTAAATACCTCTTTTAAATCTGATGAAACTGAGAAATCTGATAGCAGTGATAAAAGAGAAGTTAAGAAAAGAAATACAAATGAAAAGGACAGCTCATTTGATAAAGAATTCAATAATTCTAGTAACAGTTCTAGAAGCGATAAATCTAGTAAAAAAGAGTCCAAGAAAAGAAAATACAATGAAAATAACAGTGCAGAAAATACAGATCGAGAACAAAATTCAGATGCAAGTTCTAAAAAACATAAACGAAAACGTGAAAAAGCAGACTCCACTGATAAAGACAGTAGTACAGATACAATTAATTATGAAATAGATACTGAAGTTTTAAACCCACAAACTCTACCTGAAAATCCTTTACCAGACCTATTTCTAAACAAAAGATTAGGCTTCTATCCAGACTTCATTAGTTTTAGTTTAGAAGAAAGAGATGAGTTTGAAAGGCATTGGATTGCTTACGGAGGGATCGTTGTAAAATCAATCAGAAGTATGGACGTTGATTATGTTGTTCATAACAATAGTAAAATCAATTTTAAAGACATGCTAAAGTTAAAGAATAAAACGTCTGTAGGTGCGAGACATGTTAAAAAAAGTTGGCTTATAAAATGTATTAATAATGTTAAATTGTATGAAACAGAGAAATATGCTGTAACTGTTTATCCGTAAAAAACTGTTACGAAATTCATTGATGGATTAGAGGGACCACAAAGAAAAATCAATTCAGCGATGAATTTTATTGAGAGTGGAAAACAGTAGGCACAAATTCTTTGTTGGATTTGTTTACTAGCACAGAACTTCGGTATCTGTTAATTAATTTCTTAAACAAATGAAAATTATGTTTCGTTTATTTAAAAAACCAATAATTGTGTTTTTTTGTAAGTTGTTTTTCTTTACTGAGAAAACTGGCCATTTAATTGATCATTTTTTAAATAATAATTATGATCAATTCGTGAATCAAATGGACTCAAATGATATTTGAATTGTATGAAATAATGTGTTATAATGTTATAATTCTTAAGTAAATTGACAGTCTCACTGTTAAGAAGTCAATTGATTATGAATGGAATTGAATGGATCATAGGTAATAAGATACCGTTTTATGAATTTAAGAGGAAAGGGTACCGGCGCTCTCTCCTTACAAACATAGTCGACTGTTTCCTCCCTGGATAAGGACACTAGCACAAGTATTTTTGTTGCATAAAACTTATAACTACCATGACCATGCCCTAATGTCTTATTTATATATATTTTTTTGTTTTAACTTATTTTCTATGATAATTAGAATATGAAAAAAAAACCATAACATAGGGGCATAGTCATGGCAGTTATAGGTTATAATATTTGTGCTAGTGTCATTATCCAGGGAGGAAACAGTCGACTACGTTTGTATGGAGAGAGAACTTACCCTTTCCTCTTAAGAGCAGCTTGAGCTAAATACCATTTACGGGCAATCTAGTTATTACATTTATTTCAATAACTAAGGTTTTTTTTATATTTATGAGAACAGTATTATTTTTTGTGCAAGCAAACTTTAATAACCATTAGGATTAATTGATTAATGTTTACCAGTGGTTCTCTTGTTTCGTGTTTCTAGTTCCTAACAAGTTCCGTTTTAAGCGTTATTGTTAGAACTCTATTCAATAGAGATTCCACAAAATGTTTTTTTTAGTGTGAATTGCCGGATATTCGGTTATGTGATACCGATCCGTACAAGTGGTCTATACAACCTAACCATTAGCTAAGATCATAAAACGAATCTGTCCTAAAGCGAATAAAGGCATTAATAATTATCTCTCGGAAGCAGTGTATAAGGTGTGTATTTTTTAATAACACACTGCATAGTGAGTGAGTGTCTATTTTCGAAACTAGGCGCCTAAGTATGCTAACACAATTGTGTTTCAATAGAGTGTCGATAGAATCGTATAGACATTTAATGTCAAAAATATGACATTTCATGTCAAATTGGTATTCTTCTAATTCTATCGAAACACCACTGACTCACTTTGGTATTCTGCTCTAGAATCGTGGCTCAATGGAATCTTGAAAGTTGTCAAAACGGTATATCGCTTAGCAACATAAATACTACCTTGCTAGGCAACACCAGCGACATATCTATTACCATGCCATTGAGACTCCGTTGCGATGTTATTAAAACTTTAGCAGAATACCAAATTAAGTCACAATCTCGATATAATATCAATAGAGTCTCGATATAATGACAATGGTAAATCCATTAATGCAAAATAGCAGAATAAGGCACCAGGAATAATATAGAAGAAAAAGCGCAATCGTTTGATGTTAACAAATTCTGAAAAAGTTGTTTTTATTCATCATAACTTACCACTGATAGATTTATGCTAATTTATTGTTAGAATGTTTTTTGTGAGTTACGTTATACGTTTTTTTTTCATGATTTGGCCGAATAGTACGCAATATTCGGCCGAATAGTGAAAAATCTGCCGAATAGTACCGAATCTCTACTATTATATTATGAAGTACGTAATAAGATATTGTTAAAATAAATATATAAGGTATTAATAGTTTTTTATTCTTACACTAGCTGCGCAATGCGGTTTGATCCGCGTTCTGATCCCGTAAGAACAGGGCAAAATAAAAGCTGCAAATCGCATTTCGGTTTCACACTCTCGCCTGAAAAGAGCTCACGGCGCGAACTGTCGCAATTTTACGTCAATTATTCATTTACTACTTGTTGGATTTCTTTGTAAGGTGTAGGTATAAAACAACTTTTCCTGAATTCTTAGCTATCTATGGGGGTTTTCAAGTCGCGAGTAAATAGGTATCTTCTAGGCGTTCTAAATCTAAGACCGCATCGTCACCTAACATCAGGCAGGTGTGATAGTGTCATACGCTGCCTGGCCTATCGGATTATTTTCTATACATATAAAATTCTTTGTCCTGACTGACTGACGGATCAACGAACAGCCTAAACCGCTGATCATAGAGACCTGAAATTCTGAGGGTGTGTTCTTTAAATGACGTAAGTACCCAATAATAAAAGATTTTGTAAAATTCTACCCCTTAGGGGGTGAAAAAGGAGGGCAAAGTTTGTATTCAACTACGTGATTCCTTAGTGCATTTCGACTTTTACGCCGACGAAGTCGCGAGCATAAGCTAGTCTATTATAAAATTCTCGTGTCGATTCGTGTCATTTTTTTTGTGTATAGGCAAAAGCATATAACTTTACTCATGTGGTATAGGTATTCGTCAGGTCTCATGAGTTTCTTGTGTCTTCTTCTCATTGGTGGGCGCGTTCCGAAGGCACACATCATAACTAAGTTTTTAAGACGTGTCCATGTGATCTTGTACCTAGGTATAAAGTATCCAAAGGAATAAAGAATTTTGACTTTGACTTTGTCTGAAATCGAACATCTACTTTTTTCTTTTTTTTTTGTAAATGGCAAAACAACGTTTAAATTGCCAGCTCGAATGTAAATAAAAACTTACAAGTGAACCCTCTTCTTGGCGTTGCCTACCCAGAATCTATACCGTTAGCTCTACTTGCTATCATCTGTTAACACCTTATGCGGGTGTCATTTTAAAGGTAAGCTTAACTTATAAATTACACCCGAGTGAGGTGTTAACAATCAAGCCATAGAATTAGGATTATACTGTCGGACCTGTGTAAAAGTACATTATGGTATGTTATTGATTCTGACAGTTAGTAGGGTAGAACACGGCATAAGCTGATTTGAATTCGTCTATTATTTAATATTAAAAAAAACTATACTTACCTACCTAAGCAAGTAGGTTACTTAAGAACGCACTTGACCGGTTTTGTTTAGTATTTTGGTTTGTAACGAATAGAAATAAAACTTTGTATTAGGATACCTTGAACTCTAAGAAGTTGGTAATATAGTATTTTACCTTGATATTCCCACGGGATCGGGAAATACGCAAGTGAAACAGCAAAGCTATAATAGTATAAAATGAAGTGCAAATATATTCACCAACAGGGTACAAACTAGATACCTCCTCGAACCTTACCTGAAACAATTTCCCCTAAATATCTTACGCATATTCTCGTGTACCTAACAATAGCTTCCTCTTTCAGATAGAGTATGACACGTCCTGGGTAGAGGGTTCACTCATTCAGTGACGTTATCTAAGGGTTTTGTTAAGAATAGATACGTTATCTGTTTGAGGCTATGAAATATTTAGAGCATTGAAATCTTAAATCATTGGACGACACAATTTGAAGCTGACTTACTAACCTACGTCTTTAGGTAAGTAGGTCTACTACCTACTTAATAAAAGAAGAGGGGACAAAAAGTATGTACGTAGAAACAAATTAGAAAAGAAATAGCCTAGGTCAGGGGTCGGCAACCTGTACCCCCTTATTCCAAAACGAGGTTTAAGAATAGTCCGAGATGTGGATTTAAACCTTAGATTTGGACACAGATTTACTCGTGAACTATAGTCTAAACACTATCCCTATAGATTATGTAGGGAACTATAGTCTAAACATTATCCCTAAAGATTATATAGGAAACTATAGTCTAAACACTTTCCATATTAGGGATAGATAGTGTTTAGACTTAAGTTCACGAGTAAATCTGTATCTAAATCTAAGGTATAAATCCATATCTCGGACTATTCTTAAACCTCGTTTTGGAATAAGGGGGTTTGAGTTCACAAAATATCAAAGTTTTTAAAGAGCCACTATTTTTTTTGCCAAAAATACTTAGTAGATGCGTAAATAAAGTTTTTGAAGATAGTCCGCACTCTAAATACCAATTTCTTCACCTCACTGTAGCAATCGGGAAGACTATTCCATGCATTGAATATAAGTGCCTCAAATCACGGTATTTCTTTACAATATACACTATTTACTTAAGGAACTTAAGAGCCACAGCTTCACGTTCAAAGAGCCGCATGTGGCTCGCGAGCCGCAGGTTGCCAACCCCTGGCCTAGGGGACTTAGAAAAAGAAGTAGAACAATAATATATAGTTATTAAATTGCATGTCTGTCTGTCTCTTTGTTTGTTACTTATACCATTAAAAAAGGCTAAAGCAATTGAAATGCGGTTTTCACTATTAGATAGCTCTATTTTCGAGGATGGTCGTGGTATTGCTTTACATCGAAAACCAATTAGTAAAACCAGAGTAATGAATGAAAAACTGCAGCCACTCGTGAAAACCCCGGCCCGTGATAATCGCGAACGTGTCGCAAGTCCCAGCAAACATGAAGTCACAGAATACATAATTGTACGTGGGTGAACCCAGGGGTTCCGCTAGTTTTGAAATTAAATCAAGTCAAACTGACAAATTTAGGACCTCTTTTTTGTCGGTAGAAACACGCTTAAATTACCTATTAAACTAAAACTACTTAAGAGGAAAGGAAACAGTCGACTATGTTTCTATGGAGTGAGCGCCGCCGGTACCCTTTCACCCTAAGAAACAAAATAAGTATTAGGTATATTAAATATCCTAAAACAGAGAAATAATACTTACTAAGCAAACAACCTCCCCAAATGCTTAGCCTAATCGCTCCTGACGCAAAGGAACCAAGAATGCTTGCAACACTACCCCTTTGTAAGGATATGGCCTACGGCTATGCTTTGCGCCAGGAATGATCCGGTAATAGAATTGAATAAATATAATATTACGGGGTTTCGCCCGTACATTTCCCTATCCGTGGTAATACTGGGATAAAAAGTTTTCAAAGTACCTATATTCTCATCAAAGTTTTATCATAATTAATAGTTTCAGAGGTAATTCCTGTAGGTTTTTAAGTCATAAACCAATTTTCATGAGACATATCGATGTCTATGAAAATTGGTTTATGACTTCTTAAAAATATGCCAAACTAAAAAATTACCTAGGTAAAAACAGGCGAAACCGTGCAAATTAACAAAAAAATAGTGATTCGCCAATTTTATTATCGACTGTCTTTCCCAGGGTCTTCATAAGAAAACTCAAATTTTGGCATAGGGTAGGTATTTGTTTTTCATTTCTATCTTTGTTTCCTAAACCTACCTTTTATTTTATTCCTCCTCACATATTTAATCCACACGGCATCAAACCAAATACATAAAACCGAATTATCCAAGTTCAAATGAATAAACATTCGCAGGTTGTTATCCCGGACTTAAGCGGGCGCGAGGTGAGCTCAAAACAGCTGGATACGGTTCTAAGCTTCGTTTCATGTGCTCCCTTTTAAATTTTCAACATGCCGCACCAAAGCCTCAAGTAGGTACCTAACACCTAACTACTCTTTGTATATGTCGGTACCTATGTGCAAGAAAATTAATTATTTAAACGTAAACGTGAAGCTTTTTGCGTTCAGATGAACTCACCCAGTTATATTTGCATGAAATTATCTGTAACATATACAATTTACAGTTTACTGGTTAAAGTTTATTTCGCTGAGCCGTATTTTTAGGCTGAGTCTGTAACATTTCTGCCTATTTCGGTTGGGATTCCTTTATTAAACCTTGAATGAAACCGTCGAGTAAAAAGAGGAGGGTTTAGTATTAAGTTTGACCGTTATGTCTGTTTGTCAGCGTAGGTACGGTCGGCTGCATAATTGCGACCCACCGTAGAGCTCCAAAACGGCTGTTATAAGAATGTTTTCATCACAAGCAAGATTCTAGGCACCTGATTTAGGTGAAGTTTAAAGTCTTCTAACTCATCAATTAATCAAACAAAAATTATTAGAATGCATACATTCCGATAATAGTAATTTTCTAACTCTACCGAGGGCTGCAATTATACAGCCGACTGTACGTGAAGGTTTTTTAATGCCTGAAAGCTGAATGTGCCGTGGGTGTTCTTAGTAATTAAATTAATTAACAAATATTTTATAAATAAAAACGATTGCCCCGCGCCTTTCAAAAGTTACTTTATTCCTACTCTAGAACCTATATCTTATCTTATATCTTTAAATGAGCACTTCTTGTATATATAATTGAAATCTCGGAATCGGCTCCAACGATTTTCATGAAATTTGGTATATAGGGGGTTTCGGGGGCGATAAATCGATCTAGCTAGGAATCATTTTTTGAAAATGTCATTTTATTCGTGTTTTATCGAAACTTACT
Organism: Idaea straminata; assembly: GCA_951213275.1. NCBI lineage: Eukaryota > Metazoa > Arthropoda > Insecta > Lepidoptera > Geometridae > Idaea > Idaea straminata. Next base: position 9,588,262 of record OX577857.1, on the reverse strand, counting down.
TTTTTTTTATCTGAAAAATATAACTCTTCCTGACATCTATTGGCGAACTACTAATACTATTTTTTGTGAGCAATAAAGTTATTCCAGCAGATGGCGTTGTTAAGTAACACGAAGTCAATGAGTGTTTGCTTTGAGGTTAGACTAACTAAAAAAAAAAAACCCAGGTAGGTACTTCTGTTAAATGTAGCAGGGACTTCTAGGCAGCTCAGATCTTAATATATTTTCTCAAATGAATATCCTCAGAATTTCTTACAACAAAAACGTCAATCTTATCAAAACGTTCTTTTCTCAAAATGTACCTTACTCAAATGTACCTTTCTAGTTTAATAAATACTACTTTTACACTGTGATCTTTTTTTGGTAGATGTCGTGCTTTTCGTCTGTAGGTAGAGATTAGATCCTGAGAAGATAGATAAATAGGTAAGTAAGTAATTTTCTAAAATACTTTCTTAGTAGATGCCTAATATATAACTAGGCAAATCCGAGTGAAAGAATACAAACTTTGAATTTAATTCAAAACTTTTCAATCAGTAAGTAGTACATAGATGTACATAGTAAGTAGTACAAGTACATAGTACATTTAAACTGGCCTAAAATGATTAATAAAGACCATTTAATTTATCATCATCATCATATCAGCCGTAGGACGTCCACTGCTGAACATAGGCCTCCCCCAAAGACTTCCAGAGCGATCGGTCGCATGCTCTCTGCGTCCAACGACTTCCCGCGACCTTAACGGAGGCCGTCCCGCGATGCGCTTTCCGGTAGATATTATTATATTTAATAATAGTAGATTTAATTTATATCTATATATATAAAAGAAAGTCGTGTTAGTTACACCACTTATAACTCAAGAACGGCAAAACAGATTTGGGTGAAAATTGGTAGGGAGGTAGCTTAGAGCCAGGAGACGGACATAAGATACTTTTTATCCCAATATGCCCATGGGATCGGGACTTACGCGGGTGAAACCGCGGGCCGCAGCTAGTATATATATAAAAGAAAGTCGTGTTTGTTACAACACTTATAACTCGAGAACGGCTGGACCGATTGCGATGAAACTCTGTATCTGGATAGCTGGAGACCTCGATTAACACATAGGCTACTTTTTATCCCAATATGCCCACGGGATCGGGACTTACGCGGGTGAAATCGCGGGGCGCAGCTAGTAATCTGTAAATAAGTAGGTATAAAATTCAAAGTATTGACTGATTGACTGAATATCTAATGGATGGATCAGACTAAGATATGCCTAAAAGTAGGCACTACCATCCTCTAAGAAAGGGTTTTGGAAAATTCAAACCCTATCGCGCTCGAAGTCGAGGGGCAAAGCTAGTTACAGATAAATCTCTCAGTCCTTCAGGACCAGAAATTTTAAGTAGGTATTCAAACTGGACCTGAAGGTGTGGTAATGTAGAATTCATATTAAAACGTTGCATTCGCAAAATGTTGCATATATTGGCATCGGAACCGTGGTGCCAAACGTCCCCAAAGAGCAAGCTGAAAATTCAGTTTACCTAAGAGTAGCGCTAACCATAGGTAGATAATAGGTTCTATCCATAATGTATGTCAATCCGTCAAACATTTTTTATTTTTCTATTTTTAACCCCCGACGGGGTTAGTATCAGACGGTCTAAAACGCAAGTCGCCTTTTCGGCAACTTGTCTTAAAATCATGTGGACTAATTTGCAACTAGTCTTCATTGTGTGTGTGTGTGGGTGTGTGTCTGTGGCATCGTAGCTTCCGAACGACTGAACCGATTTTAATTTAGCTTTTTTTGTTTGAAGGGTGAATTAGTCGGGAGTATTCTTAGATATGTTTGATAGAAATCGGTTTATATGGTATTGTACTTATTTTGGTGTTGATTTATAATTTCATTCTGATAAATAAATTTGTAAAGTATTTATTTGAAAATGGGTCTGTAGATAGTTATTTTAAAGTCTGTGACTTAAAAATGAATTAGATAAACCTATACCTTGCTTACTTAATGTTTATGTAAGTACCTACTGAATTAATTTATTTCTTCATAGAAGCCAAAAATCCGTTTCTTTACTTTAGAGAGACGCATAGGTAACACTTCTCTCGCTCTCAATACCTTCGTAAATTATTCGTCACTCCTCAATAATTCATCCAGCATGTTTGAGTGTTTGCTGTCAACTCGTGTAAGAGCATCGAGGCTGTTAAATTCCTTGATTATGTGCTTACGTAAGCGTTCAAACTCAAAACGGCGTTTGATTAATCTACAGCGCTGCCTGTGGATAATTATTCGGTGCAATGTATGAAAATAGGTACCTACGTCTTCTTCTGCCTGTTCTTATTTCAATTTATTTGTCGTCAGCGCAGTATGTCTTCTTGTTCCATTTCATAATCTTGTCTTAAACAGTCCAGGGTCCACCTCTTCCTTAGTCGTTCTTTTACTTTCTATCCCTCTACATTCATACTCACGCTTCTAGTCACATGCGTCTCTTCTCATTTATCTTCTCTTCTAGTCACACGAGTTTCTTCTCCCCGTTTTTTGTAACTTACGCTATAGTTTTAGACTTCCTCTTATATAGGTACTTGTTCCTTATTTCATCCATCCTCGTTAGTCCACACCAAAATCTCAGAATTAGTCTTCTTAAATCCTTCTTCTTCACGGTTCAGTATTCCGATCTATACATGACTAGCTGTCCTGGTAAACGTTGTTTTGCCATATCCAAATTTCCCGCTTTTCTGTTGAAAATTTTCCTGAATTTTCTTTGCTATAAACCTCACGGAGCCCGAGACCTTTCCAACGAATGCAAAACCGTGGAAATCGTTTCGTGCGTTCTGGAGTTAAAGCGTCAGGAAGGAAAACCCGACTTATTTTTATATAGTAGACGACAGGTCTTTCTATACGAATTACTAAAGAACTCCCAATTAATCAATGTATAATTTTAATTTTTGTTTAATTTTGTAATTGTAATTTTCATTTTGTTTTAATTGTAAGTAAATAAATTATCAATGTATTCACATACCAAGTTTTATCAAAATCGGTCTATTAGTTTCGGAGCCTATTCGTTACAAACAAAAAAACAAGAAAATCTTTCCTCTTCATTATCACTGTAGATGTAATAAAAAATAAGTCTTTTTTCATAAAGTGAAGGAGAAACCAGTTTCACGAGTTGCGTTACGTTAGAAGTTTTGGTAGTAGCATGCAATACTATGCTTAGTTTTGTTAATATTATGTAGCGGATGTTATTCAGTTAATTTCGGCAAAATTTTTGTTGGCGACGAAGATGAAAAAAAGGAACGGTCTTAGATACCTGCGTTTCGGTCAATAGACCCTATTAGAATGTTCGCGAAAGGCAGACCCTTTTTTGCATGCAGTTCTTTTGAACTCTTAATTGTTTTATGTTTTTGTTTATATGAGTAGTTTATTTGTATTTGACCCTAATTAGAATATTCGAGAATCTGTTTTGTCATCTAAACAATAAGTGATTTGTGTGGGTCATTCTTAGTAGAAACATAATAGGATAGTTGGGTTTTTATGATCTTTTTTGTAAGCTCTCGACCCTCGATCTTTCTAGAATCTAGTTGGTTTGGTATAAAATTGGCCGGGGTTCGGGAGCAGAGCAAGTAGTTCCGACTGGACAACGAAACAGTCAAGAAGTAGTTCCGACTGGACAACGAAACAGTCAAGAAGTAGTTCCGACTGGACAACGAAACAGTCAACAAGTAGTTCCGACTGGACAGCGAAACAGTCAAGAAATAGTTCTGACTGGACAGTGAAACAGTCAACAAGAAGTTGTAAACGAGAAGCCAAACGGACATAGAGTCTTATTGGGAATAAAAAATCACTGCGAATCAGGAGTCTCATTTCGACCACCCTTGAGAGAGAGGTACGTTATAATATCTACTTCAACGACAGTGTGGTATTGCGCATCGCGAAGGCGCACGGATCGAACGGTTAGTAGCCAGCGCACGAGTGTAGGAGAAAATACACTCGTCATCCCCCGTTCGACACATCGGCGACGACCCGGTATTATCTTTAACATCAACGTCGCTGAACTGCCGGTGGACGCGTGGTCTATTTCATCGAAGCACGCACTTCCATCGACTACAACAGCTGGTCCTTCGAGCCGGATCTTCGCCACCACATTGAAGAAGAGGAAGATTCTAGAAGATGCGAGTCACGAGGAGTCGGGAAAGGTCCAAACGCCGTGAACAGTCTGAGACTGCGGCCGCTTCTGGGGAAGATGCGGTGGCAAGCACGTCAAGAGAGACTGAAGGTTCCAGAATCATGGGCGAAATGGAAACTGGATCCACTACTACGGCAGCTGGGAAGATAGAAGTGGCGGCATCCGTATCAGGTACCCAACGTCAAGAAACTGTCCAAGCATCAGACAATTCTGTCAACGATGAACGGGACACATCACGAACCGTGGTTGAGAGAGAGCACTCTCGTCCTGCATCGATACGATCGACGACATCATCGATCAGGAAAAGGCGAGAATATCAAGCGAGAATCGAGCTAGCACGAGTGGAATTCGAAGTTGCGCAACAGTTGGAACAAAGGAAGCGACAGCTAGCACGAGAAGAGCTTGCAGCTGCGCAGGAGACAGCACAGAAGAAACTTCAAATTGCGAAACTTCACGTAGAACTTGCGCAGTTGGACGAAGAAGACGACGAGATAATGTCTGAAGTTGAAGCACCAGACGATCGAGAGAAGTGCACCAGAGAATGGGTTGACACTACAGCTGGAAAGAAAACAACGGTGGACCCACTTACGGCAGAAGAGTCCCCTACAAATAACAGACTTCTTGGTGCCAGAGAGAAATCGAGTTCAGCAACTGACAAGCTAGCTGAAGCCATTATGAAGGCCATCGAGATGAAATCAACGCCTCAATGCACCCATTCAATGACGTCGCCTACGACTCCACTGCCACCACCACCTCCGAGTTACATGTTGGAATTGCCTTACTTCGACGGGAACTGCGGTGAATGGTTGGCCTTTGAGACGGTATACAAACAAACCGCACCACTCTTTTCGGACATCATACATTTGACGAGGCTAAGGAAAGCCTTGAAGGGAGCGGCACGAGAAGCTGTGAAAAGCCTTTTGTTCTCCATGTGTGCACCGATAGAAGTTATGGAAACTCTTCAGCGACGATTCGGAAGACCTGACGCTATCGTGCTAGAAGAGTTAGAAAAGCTGAGGAACATTCCAAAGATGAGCGACAACATGCGTGACATCTGCGTGTTCGCTAGTTGCGTGAATAACGTTGTCGCTGCGATTCGCGGGCTGAGAAAAGTGCAGTACTTGTATTCACCAGAAACGGTTAAGATCATCGTGGATAAAATACCAACAGTATTGAAGAGTAAATGGTTCGACTTTTTAGCTGATAACAGAGAAGACGAATCCCCGGATCTAACACTCATGAATAAATTTCTTAACAGAGAAGCGGATAGATGGGGACAATATACACCTTGTGAATCAGTGACGAAAAAGGTCATCCATCGACAAGCCACTCACAGTGTGTCTCATGTTCGAGTACACCGGGAGGAAAAATCGAACTGCCCACATTGTCAAGGAGATCATCGGTTGGACAACTGTCATAAGTTCTGTCAAGCCTCTAAAGAAGAACGATGGAATATTGTGAAAAAGACACGGATGTGTTTTAAATGTCTTCATAGTAGACATCGGAGGCAGAAATGCAGAAAACCAGTGTGCAAAATATGCAAACGATGGCATCACGTCTTACTTCATCAAGACAAGAAAGCCATTGAGAAGAAGGCCGAAAGGAAAGAGATCACAAACAACGGCTTACAACCGGTGAACTCAACGAGGACGGCCGCAGCAGCATATCTGAAGATGGTTCCAGTTGAATTGTTTGGGCCAAAGGGGTCAATCAAGGTATTGGCACTTCTGGATGAAGGTTCTACGGTCACTCTTCTCGATTCAGCCGTAGCCAAGAAGATTGGAGTGCAAGGAACAGGAGAACCTCTCACTATGGAAACAGTGGGAGGGAAAAGGATAACGATGAAAGAATCGATAAAGGCCAATTTGAAAATTAAAGGACTTTATCAGGCGAAGAAGAGAAATCTAGTTGGGGCGAGAACTATTGATAGTATAAACATATCGGCCCAGGGAGTCGATAACAAAAACATCGAGGAATACTCCCATCTACGGCAAATGGTCGAACAGCTGTGTTACGAAGAGGAGAAGCCACGTTTGTTGATTGGTCAGGACAATTGGCAACTTATCGTCTCGAGATCTACAAGGAAGGGAAAGAAGAATCAACCAGTCGCGTCGCTCACATATTTGGGGTGGGTTCTTCATGGATCTGACGGGGGAGCTGCGAAGGTGGTCAACTTCGTAACATGTGCACATTTAAGAACTTGCGAAGAAAATTCAGAAAACTTCGTAAGCGATGACGTAGAAGTGCAAATTCGTCGACCTATTGTCGACATAGAAGAAATGAGCGTGGAAACGAAAAATGATAACGTGTGGACGCCGGACAACAATGAGTACAAGAAAACCCGGCCGAAGAACGACGTAGAAAGTGTCAAAGATCTCGCTCTAGAAAAAGAAACCTATGATGAGAAAACTGAGTTTGATCACTCTAACACCGAGGGGGAGATACACCAAACAGAAGTAGACATGCTCAAGATTGAGTCAGTCAAAGAAGAGAACCGAATTATTTGTGCTGAATTCTTTAACGTTTCCGAGAAGGATAGGAAGGAAAATCCAACTTGGGACAGAAATCATAGGAAGGCAAGAGCGAAGATCAAGTACACTCTAAGCAAGATCGACGAGATAAATTTGGTGCTGTTAGTTCCAAGAGAAGCTGAGGGATTCAGAGTCGCCAAGACAGGAGTTGGTGCTACGCACGAGGGGGAGGATGTTGGCGACGAAGATGAAAAAAAGGAACGGTCTTAGATACCTGCGTTTCGGTCAATAGACCCTATTAGAATGTTCGCGAAAGGCAGACCCTTTTTTGCATGCAGTTCTTTTGAACTCTTAATTGTTTTATGTTTTTGTTTATATGAGTAGTTTATTTGTATTTGACCCTAATTAGAATATTCGAGAATCTGTTTTGTCATCTAAACAATAAGTGATTTGTGTGGGTCATTCTTAGTAGAAACATAATAGGATAGTTGGGTTTTTATGATCTTTTTTGTAAGCTCTCGACCCTCGATCTTTCTAGAATCTAGTTGGTTTGGTATAAAAGGGCCGGGGTTCGGGAGCAGAGCAAGTAGTTCCGACTGGACAACGAAACAGTCAAGAAGTAGTTCCGACTGGACAACGAAACAGTCAAGAAGTAGTTCCGACTGGACAACGAAACAGTCAACAAGTAGTTCCGACTGGACAGCGAAACAGTCAAGAAATAGTTCTGACTGGACAGTGAAACAGTCAACAAGAAGTTGTAAACGAGAAGCCAAACGGACATAGAGTCTTATTGGGAATAAAAAATCACTGCGAATCAGGAGTCTCATTTCGACCACCCTTGAGAGAGAGGTACGTTATAATATCTACTTCAACGACAGTGTGGTATTGCGCATCGCGAAGGCGCACGGATCGAACGGTTAGTAGCCAGCGCACGAGTGTAGGAGAAAATACACTCGTCATCCCCCGTTCGACACATCGGCGACGACCCGGTATTATCTTTAACATCAACGTCGCTGAACTGCCGGTGGACGCGTGGTCTATTTCATCGAAGCACGCACTTCCATCGACTACAACAATTTTACTTAATGAATGTTGAGATTTAAAGCAGATGTTGGTTAAATTAATAAGTAGGTACCTATGTACGATAAATCTTACCATTTTAATAAGTAAAAAATGTAATTTAAGTTACCTACGTAAATAGTAAAGTGTACCTACTTATATTATATCGAAGATATCCTTAAACCTTAGCAAAATGTAACAATAACATGAGATGTTTGTGTAGGACTCACCAAGATGGCGGAAGTTAATGTAAATGAGGCTGTTGAATTGTTAATTTAAATGTGAAAAATAAATAGGAGTCTTAATTAAAGTTATTTGAACATTCAAATAAGAAAATGATGTTTAAAGTTGTACCTACCCAGCGGTTCCTAACCTTTTCAATCTTGTCAAACATTGACAAACATAGCCTACCCATAGTTACCTACATAAAATAAATTGATTTTATTCAAAATAAAAATCTAAGTAGGCAAACTCAACTTAAATTGAAATTTATCCTTATCTTTGTTTTCTATTATCAGCTTATATTTTTTTTATTTAGATGTTTACCTTCACCGTAAGAGCAATGCACATAAAAAAAATTAAGAAAAAAAAACAAAGTCGGTTTACGGACGATAATTTTACGTGATAACGACATAAGAAACCGATGAAAAATTGAGTTTTTTTTGTTATATATTCATTTATATTTCTTTTCCTTTTTCTTTTATTTTATATGAGTCTTCTAATCGTAACTCGTCACACCAGAACACAAACCCAAATGAGCGATATTATTATTAAATACTCTGTTTCTTAAGTTACCATGACGCATGACGTCACACAATGTTACCGTGACTTTTGTGTGAATGAAGGTGTTCCACCAATTTATTAAACGTTATCACGTGAAAATCATCGGTACACGGCCGGCCGGGTTTTTTTTAAATTTAATTTTTAATATTACAAGACATTCCACACATCGCCATCTAGCCCCAAGCTAAGTAACTAGACTTGTGTTATGGGTGCTAAACAACGAATATACTACTTTTATACTTTTCTTTTGTAAATATAAACGTATAATACATAGAAACAACCAGACCACAGGCAAATAACTAAGCATAAATACTTGCCTGAGGCGAGAATCGAACCCGCAACCCTGTGTTTGGCAGTCCGGCATGGTGACCATTGTGCCATCTGGGTCGTCATATTCATTTATTTTCTTTGAACCCACGACCTTCAGAATGAAAGTCGAGGTATCTACAACTAAGCCAACACCGCTCTGTTCTGTATATATCCATCGTTTGAAACCTTCCATTACAATGGAAAACAAATCTAAACGTGTAGAGAAGTTTCAACATTTACACGGTTATAGGTACTTACCTACCTAGCTGCTTTGTTTGTAGTTTTCGGTTTTCCGTTTCTCAGTTAGTTAGTTTACTTTCAACTCTGTACAGTTTACATAGAATTTAGAAGGTAACGTCCTGTTAACTACGTTTACCTTTGCTTTATACCTAGCTACATACATACCTATTGTTAGACCTACCTTCCGTATATTCGTAGGGAATTTTGCTTACTTTGAACCTTTCACAAAGATTTCTTTAATTGTCGCGATTCTTTAATTGCTTGCTTGATATCGTGTTATAAATCGATGAACACCGGCATTCACTAAAAAGTGTGACGTCATCGCTCACGTTCCGTTATTGACAATGTAACCATAGCAACGATAATCTATACATATAAAATCCTTTGTCCTGACTCACTGACGGATCAACGCACAGCCTTAACCGCTGATTGTAAAGACCTGAAACTTGGAGGGTGTGTACTTTGTATGACGTAAGCATCTGATAAGAAAAGATTTTACGAAATTTTACCCCTTAGGGGGTGAAAAAGGGGGGCAAAGTTTATATGGGACTGCGTGACTCCTTGGTCCATTTTCGACTTTAACGCGGACGAAGTCGCGGCCAAAAGCTAGTCGTTGCTATAGTTACCATCAATGTTTTCTTATAACGTTGTCACGTAAAATTATCGTCCGTAAACTGAATTTACAGACCACCAGTAGTTTTTTTATTATTGTGTTTAATAAACCTAGTTTGCCTTGATTTTTATCACAAAAAAATACAAATAATTTAACCTTATTTATCAAAGTCAAACCTAGAAAAGAATCTTGTGAAAAATTGTGAAGCTCAAGAGATTTAAATGTACAGATCACATGATTGAGTTACTTCGTAGTTCGTAGTACTTGTCAGCAACATTTTTTTAAAGTTTGTTATTGAAGATTAGCTTTTGCTCGCGACTTCGTCTGCGTAGAATTAGTAGATTGGACCAAGGAATCACGATGTCACATACAAACTTTGCCCCCCTTTTTCACCCCCTAAGGGGTAGAATTTCGGAAAATCTTTTCTTATCGGATGCCTATGTCATAAAAAGAATACACCCCGCAGGTTTCAGGTCTCTACGACCAGCGGTTTAGGTTTGCGTTGATCCGTCAGTCAGTCAGTCAGTCGTCCAGGACAAAGCATTTTATATGTATAGAAGTAGGTGGTAAGTACCTGGTTATAACTGTACCTTCTACTTAACCTCTATTTGTAACTAGCTGAGCGTAGCGGTTTTACTCGGGTTAATGTATTTTTAAAATTGAAACTGATTTCCCACAGACACAGAATTTAGGTCTATTAGTTTCTATTACATAACTACAAACTTTATTAGACCTTTTTACCTCATCTGCAAAGATATACTTACTCATTTTTAACCTGCGACCCAAAAAGAGGGGTGTTATAAGTTTTTTTGGCCTGAGGAAACCCGGTCGGGTACCATTCCGTTGTTGGGGCTAACGAAGTCGTTATGTCGGGCTCCAACCGACTAAAACCCCAGGGTGCTCCGTCTCAATGCCTATTCTCGGGGCTACCGGGATAGCTTTCGCATTCAACAGCAGCCCCGAAGACATTTGTCTGTGAGTCCCTCCTCTTACTAGGCTTTCACCCTTGTTGCGATGCACCAGAGCACGTGCCACGTCGCAACCTCCTTCTCGGGGACCAAGAACGTTACGTAGGTCTATATTTTTGTCTGTGTCTGTCTGTATATCTCACGAAAAAATTTACCTATTTATTTTGTGAAAGCATTTCAATTGTGTATAGCATTATGATTGTCAATTTACAATGTTATTTACCATATTGGTTTTAAATTAGTTACGAGCGAGATAGTTAAATTATGCATGACTTTAGACCAGAAATTTTACAGCCTACAGCACATGTCACGTCTTTTGTGATTTTAAAAGCTTTTATTTCACTTGCAATGTATGTATGTATGTAAGTATGGATGTATGTTTGTTCGGGTCAAATCTTGCAACTTAATTTTGATCCACTTCCCGGTTACCAATTGAGCTGAAATTTTGCATACATGTGTAAATCGCGTGATAATGCAATATTATTATGACAAGTTAATATTGACAACGAAGATGGATGATAGGAGATACTCATGCGAACGTTTCAAGTAATTTTCCACATAGGTTCATTTAAATCGTAAAATAACGTAACGTATAAGATATGATTGATATTCTAGCTAAAACCAAGCAAATCTCTTGGCCACTCCACTCTTCCTGTTTATTAGCACTGTCAACATTCAACGACTCCTCATTTATTCATAGACACTTGTTAATTATGACGTAGAGCGCAGTCCGCCGAGCGCAACTTTCAAATTGGATTACAGGCATCATTGCTCTTCCAAGCTAGTTTCTATTTAATACCCCTGTATGAGGGTAGTTTTTCCTTTGAAAGTCATTTGGCATAAAATATTTTGAGTCGTTTGAAAAATGTACGCTATGAAACAAGTTTTATTATACAGATTTATCAAATGGATTGTGCAGTAAATAGTAATATAAGTTTATGATATTTTATTTTTATTATTTTAATGGGTGAGGTGTAAAATGTCTTGTTTTTTATTCGAAATACCTACTTTTAGCCTCTAAAAGTTTAGTCAGTTATTAGTCAGGTAGGTACCTACACTGCATAGTTAGGTACCTACCTTCTTAATATGTATAGGTAATTTTATGCCTAGCGCTGCAAAAGCCTAATGAAAATCATGTCAAGTCTACCCCGATCACGTCTTCTGCCAAGACTCTTGGCCGTATTTCAACTGAACCTAATTTGAAGCGACCACATCCGCTCCAGAAGGTACAATGATTGGCGCAAACGAACTTAAAAATACGACGTTATTATTTTTACGAAAAACTAGACTAAGAGTCTAATAGTCATCCTCACATAAGTGTCACGGTAACATTGTGTGACGTCATGCGTCATGGTAACTTAGGAAACTGAGTATTGAATAATAATATTGCTCATCTGGGTTTGTGTTATGCTGTGACGAGTGACGAATAGAAGACTCATATAAAGGAAAAGAAATATAAAGGAATAGGTATATAACAAAAAAAACTTAATTTTTCATACACTAGACTAATAATTTTATAAAGATTGCGCCAGACCAGTTTTTTGCTTTATATTTTGTCGGTTTTCATCTTGTCATCGATTTCATTTTAAATTAACTATGAGTGAGCCGATAGGCTCTATTGTCAGAGCGGTATTCTAAAAGTAGACCCTATGTTTGATTCTATTATAAAATTTCCACAAAATAAGAAGTTATTTCCAGATAACAGTCTAAAATAAAATATCAGTTAAAATACGAGGGCATAGATGAAACAGTTCGGAACTAGGTCTTTGATTACGTGTTTCAGGATATTTAAATTTTTAGGGTGGGAAATAGTTGGTGAAAGATAGATAATTCCACGCACGCACACCTCCGCAGATGAAACCATGGGGCGGGTAAAAAAAATCCATTTAGCCCTAGAAAAGACAAAATTCTGCTTTCGTCCCAAGACAAAATTTATTTAATTCTTATAAAACCGTTTATACCGCAATTTTTTAAACATAGAAGATAAAGTTATAATTAACTGCACGTGTAAGGCAGATTTGAATTGCCCGAGTCATTTTCAGAAGTTTTCCGATACTCAATAAAATAAACTTATCCTGAAAACTACAAAACCAGTTGAGAATTCAATTATCTACCGTGATTCTTTTATTTCTTTGTTACGTTGTCGTGTTCTCGTTCGGGAGAAATATCTTAGGTTTTCTTCTAATCCGTTTATTTTATTCCATGATTTAATCAACGATTTATCTTAGAATGTTGAATTGATTCTCTAATATAATGTGTTTCATCGAATAGGGTTTAATACGAAAGGGGGTTGTTCTAGACGTCTAGGCGAATAATTTTAGTTTTACGACTTTTGGAAAATCGAACTTATTTTCGATAATTCTGATGGAATTTTTACTTTAAAAGTAATCGGCGAACATACATAAAAAAATAAGCGACGAATTGAGAACCTCGTCCTTTTTTAAGTCTGTTAAAAATCGGCTGTTTCACAAAACTTCGAACGAACTGTTCGAATTTCCGAAACTCGTAGAACAAATTCGTTCGCCTAGACGTCTAGAACGGTTGTTCTATACGTCTAGGCGAACAACTTTTATTTTTGTTTTTTTATACGAAAATTAAAACTCCTTCAATGAAACAAATTGTATATGTTTTTTCGAAAACAAAATCGTATAATTCATTTTTCTCTTTTAAAGGGGGAACGTAGACACTACCTACTAGCATTTAAACTCAAAAATATAATAGGTAGGTAGGTATAGATAATTGAAACAATTTGAATTTGAATTTCCGTGATTTAATTTAAAACAAGATAAATAGGCGCAACTTATCATGATATACTCCAATTTTAATTACGTGTAGCAAAATCTGACAATATATTATTTAAATGAACTAAAAGGCCAGTTAATTTGTTCGATTATTTCATTAGAGGCGCTCTATCAGTCGCTGAAATAGGTATTTATCAACCGCAATTTTAGTCATGATTATTTATTAACTAGCTGCAGGTAAGTGTCGGTGGAAAAAGTACTATTTATTAATATCCACGGATACTAAACGAGCATCATCATCATCATCATCATCTTCCTGCCCTTATCCCAATTTATTTGGGGTCGGCGCAGTATGTCTTCATCTTCCATTCACTCTTATTAGTCGTAATCTCATCGTTAACATTCATCTCTCTCATGTCTTGTCTCAGGTAGTCCATCCGTCTTTTCTTAGGTCGTCCTCTTCCTCTCCATCCCTCTACATTTATACTCATCACTCTTCTAGTCACATGCGTCTCTTCTCTTCTCATCACATGTCCATACTGACTCAAACGGTTCCCTTTTACTTTTTCAGTCTGTATAGCGTAAGCCGGACAATAGTAACAAATTCTGTCGCAAATAGTATAAGACTAGTTTTATAATTGCAAAATTGCAGCCTTCGGTAGAGTTCAAAAATTACTATTATTGGAATGTTTGCATTCTAATAATTTTTGTTTGATTAATTGATGAGTTAGAAGACTTTAAACTTTACCTAAAGCAGGTGTCTAGAATCTTGCTCGTGTTGAAAGCATTCTTATAACAGTCATTTTGGAGCTCTACGGTGGGTCTGCAATTATGCAGCCGACCGTACAAAGGTTTTGTATTTAAAATGCTCTAATTTCATCTTTACTATACAAATATAATTATTTTTAACGAGATATAAACAAATACATTCAAAAAATTAAAACTAATCCTACTCGAACCAACCCCTCCCTAGCGTTCCCGGTGCAAAGCTAGACAATATGCAAGCAGCGTTACCCCGCTGAACTTCTATCGACAGCCTTTGCACCAGGAATGCCCCGGAACGCGGATCAAACCTTATACTTATACTTACTGCGGAAGTTATACTTACAAATAGCTACAAATCATTTATATTTCGGTTGATTTTACAAGTTAACTTTATGTTAGATTTATATCTTAGGGTAGATTAGTTAAGACGCAACAATCTGTGTTTAAAACAAATATTTAATTATATCAAATTAGTAGGTATCGAATCAATTTTTTAGATTGCATTTGTTTCATTTCAAATGGATATCTACTTAACAAATCAAACTAGAAATTCTCTATTGCAGATGCCGAACGACCGCAAACAAAAATTGATGACGAATAAAAAGGTACCTACCTAGACATCTATGGAACACTTTAATGCACATTTTTTCCTAGTTTTAAAAGTAGTATTTCTTATCTTTAAGTACCTACTAACAATATAGAAAAAGACAATAGAAAACTTGGGCGGGCGGAAAATGAGAAAAATCGTGTCGGTACGGCGGCGGAGCACTAGTTTAATATGAAATTTTTGCTCAAAACTTGCGAAGTCACGTAGGGCTTATTCCGAAGTTCGAAGCCGTTTATTGTCTCAGTACCATAAAAGAGGCTAAAACTGCATGTAGTTAATGCTTATGATATTTATCTCTGAAAACCGTCCGCATAATAATCTAGAATTTTCAAGATAAAGTAAATCAATGTACCTACTTACTTATCCTCTATTGAATGAAAATTCATAGACTATTTAGAAATTGATCAGATAGTATATTTATTTGGGTTCCCAAAAGGTAAAAACGGGACGCTATTACTAAGACTTCACTGTTCGTCTGTCTGTCTGTCTGTAACGAGGCTGCATCTCATGAGCCATGCGATAGCTAGACAATTGTAATTTTCACAAATTATGTGTTTCTGTTTCTTTCCCCCAACCATACAAAGATCAGCATGTATGAAGAAACAGGTACAGGAAGCAGGTACTGTCACACATGTAAAATTTACTGATAACCATTAGGTACGGTCAGCTGTATAATTGCAGACCCACCGTGGAGCTCCAAAACGGCTGTTATAAGAATGTTTTCAACACAAGCAAGATTCTAGGCACCTGCTTTAGTTGAAGTTTAAAGTCTTCTAACTCATCAATTAATCAAACAAAAATTATTAGAATGCAAACATTCAAATAATAGTAATATTCGAACTCTACCGAGGGCTGCAATTATGCAGCCGACTGTACTATACCAAACATTCTATAGTTATTGTTTATATAATATTTAATACAATTATATACAAAATGTTTAAGGTACATATAAATGTAAATTTATTAGATCTGAACATAAAGATGGCCATGATTTGCAAAATCACTAAAAGCGTAATAAAACGCCGCGTTCATTCATTCATTATACTGATTATACTCCGTTACGATATAAATTCTTTCAGGTTATTTTAGATTGTGTGACACTAAATAGATATACCTACCTATTTTTTTTTAATCGAGGTAGGTTTTTTTACGTCAAAACTCTTAAGGTGAAAAGGTACCGGCGCTCTCTCCATACAAACGTAGTCGACTGTTTCCTCCCTGGATAGTCAAAGTCAAAGTCAAAGTAACCTAGAAAAGACAAAGTCAAACCTAGGTACAAAGATCACATGGACACACGTCTTAAAAACTAAGTTAGAACATGGGGTTTATTTTTCATGTGATCACGCTCACAATGGTCAATATTACAAATATTTGAAAGTATTATTTGAAATGGAGCAACTAAAGTTACGTCCATGGGTTGTTATCAAGAGTTATCAAGGTAAGACGAAGTATCATAGTACGCCTTACTGCACAATTTATGCTTTTCACATAATGACACTAGCTCAAATATTTTTGTGCCATAATAGTACATTACGATATAAGTGTGGTAAATTGATCTTTGCATAGAGGAGATTTATGACGCGCGAGCGGCAGCGAGCGTGTTATAGAAGCCAAGATGCAAATATCAATTCCACAGGTATATAGTACGACGTTTTTTATCACAGTTGCGAATAAAAGAAAAGACTTGAAAAGAAAACAAAATAATAATTAACAAAATATTTGTGATAACTCTATGTTTACATTTTTTAGGGATATTTTTTTGTTAATTATGCTCTGGAAAGGCCAGGCTAAAGACTTTTAACCTATACATCCTCGTGTGACATACATTATTTTTTAGGGTTTTTCTATTTGTTTTTGCGTCGGGGGTTAAGAACAAAATACAATGGTACGGAAAAACAATATATTTAAGTAAAGAAAAAACAAAAAATAAACAACTTAATTTTTAATCGTTTTCTAAGTCATTATCACGTAAAGTTTTCGTTCGTAAACCGACTTTAGAGACAACCATTTTTGCTAGCTAAAAAACTCTTTGGTACCTACCTTTTCGGGATAACTTTACAGCACTAGTTAACAAATCTAAAACGCACGCGTGCATAATATGTTGGATTATGAGCCTAAAAGCCGTTGAATAAGATCCACTTTATGAGCAACTGTGATAAAAAGCATATAACTGCTATGACTAAGCCCCTATGTTTGGATTTTTCATTTTCTAATCATCATAGAAATTAAGATTTAAAAAACAAAAACATAGGGGCGTGGTCATGTCAGTTATAAGTTTTATGCAATAAAAATATTTGCTCTAGTGTCATTATCCAGGGAGAAAACAGTCGACTACGTTTGTACGGAGAGAGCTACCGGTACCCTTTCCTCACAACACAAAAAACATCAAAACTCTTTGGAGGTCAAGATGTTCTAATCCTAAAAATAAAGGTACCATATGGTGCTTGTATGTAAAATAATATATCCTAGTGAGCAGTACCTAAATATCCAATTTTCAAAGGAAATGCGACCGTGTCATAATTAACAAAGGCCTGGGATCCGCCGCCGCCGCCGGGCCATGCATAACTAAAAGCTAAACGGGACCCCTGTAAACTATAGATTCCCTAACGAACAATAGACAGATTTATCTAGAACTGACTTGCTCAGGGACCAATACAAAAGAATACTTAAACAGAACTGGATGAGCCTTTAATGTCGAGCAAGAGCTCTTACAGACTGGCGAAATTTTATACCGCCTTATAACTGTCGATACAAGACAAAATATCTTTGCCTTTGCGAAATCTATGGGCAATAAATAAGTTGAGACAATTACATAGCGATCTACTTTGTCTAAGTTAATTTAATTTTAAGCAAAAGATAGAAGTTGAATTTACAATATTTCACGTCGATTCTCTTCCTTATTTTGCAATTCATTATAAAGTTGCTCAGCTATATTTGCCTGGAATAATGATGTTGCAAAATTAATGATCTACCTATTATGTTTTGGCTGTTTTATTCCTTCCAGGTATATGTATGTATTCGTTTATTACTGACCCTGATAAATATAAGTAGTGGGTAAATATACCAAATTAATACATAGGTATTATATCTATATCTATAAAAATCAATGCCACTTTTCGTTGTAATTACAGCTGCAAGAACAGGCTCACCTATCCAAACCAAATGTTTAAACTTTGTTTGGACTATTTAGTAGATGGTTTGCACAAAATCGGTCGAGCGGTTCTTCATTTATCACATTTTTTGTAACAAATTAATTCAATGAATGGCGGATCATTTTGTTAATAAGGATTTTGCTGTCAAATTGAAACTTTTTTCAATGTTGACAGTACAAGCATGTTGTTATGTATTCATGCGTTCATTTAATTTTGGACGTGCTTCGATTAAAGCAAATTGTCAGCGATAATTAAAATAAAATTAATATAAATAAATATAAATATTGCAGGACATTCCACACATCGCCATCTAGCCCCATGATAAGTAACTAGACTTGTGTTATGGGTGCTAGACTACGGATAAACTACTTAAATACTTTTCTTTTGTAAATATATATTTATAATACATAGAAATAACCAGACCACAGACAAATATTCAAGCATAAATAATTGTCTGAGGCGGGAATCGAACCCGCAACCCTGTGTTTGGCAGTCCGGCATGGTGACCATTGTGCTAATTGGGTCGTCAATTATTGCTCTGTTTATATTTTTTATTGATGTTCATCGTGTCGGGATGTTAGTTGCCAAACTCCACCAAAACGGCTGAACCGATTTGTATGAAATACGTATTTTTTTTATATGGAAAACAACGTTTGCCGGGACAGCTAGTCTTCTATACATTTAAAATACTTTGTCCTGAATGACTGACTGACGGATCAACGTACATCCTAAACCGCTAATCGTAGAGACCTTGCTTGAAACTTGGAGGAGGTGTTCTTTGTGTGACGTAGGCATCCGATAAGAAAGGATTTTCCGAAATTCTAGCCCCAAGGGCGTGAAAAAGGGGGGCAAAGTTTGTATGGAACAATGTGATTTCTTGGTCCATTTTCGACTTTTACGCGGAGGAAGTCGCGAGCAAAAGCTAGTATGAGTATAAAATCTTGCTATAGATCTGCTACCCACAAAAAATATAACGAAGCCATTTTTAAACTTATTAACTTCAATCTACATTTATTTCAGGTGAATGCATCACATATTTCCTCCAACCACTTCAAAAACTCTATCACGTTCCAGCATTCACAAAATACAACTCTTGAAATATTGCATTACAAATTCAAATTGAATGTTGCATTTCATGATTTATATCGTCGTTTCCAGTTGGTCCAGTGTCAGAAGTTTTGTCTTTGAATTAGTGTTCGATGGATAAGACAAGGAGTCGATTTGTGATACTAATGAATCTTGATGTTCTCGATTGGAACAAGTTGTTTGTCTATGTGCCGCGTTAAGGGGGGGCACTCTCCGTACAAACGTAGTCGACTGTTTTCTCCCTGCATAATGACACTAGATCAAATATTTTTATTCCATATAACTTATAACTGCCATGACCATGCCCCTATGTTTTGTTATTTATTTTCATTTTGGTTTTTTAAATCTTAATTTCTATGATAATTAGAAAATGAAAAAAAAAACATAACATAGGGGCATAGTCATGGCAGTTATAGGTTTTATGCAACAAAATAATTTGTGCTAGTGTCATTATCCAGGGAGGAAACAGTCGATTACGTTTGTATGAGGAGAGCGCCGGTACCCTTTCACCTTAATAGGACATTGTTTTGGGTTGAGGAGGAAAGATTTAAGATAAATGAGAAAAAAATTGTTACAGGTAATTACTTATTATAAATAAATAACTCAGTTGATTAATCATGTAAATTCCAGAAATGTGGAGAGCTGTCTACAAACCGATTTGAAAGTTCAAAACCAAAATAAATCGCAAGAAAACTTAACAAAGCCTACGTCCACAAATACCTAATCTACATATGGCCTATAGTCTAAAAGCTTACGACGAAAGTTGACTTTTTCGGCAAAGCGGACCTTATTCGTCAATTTTCAAAATTCAACAAGGAGAATTATTCAACACCTATGGCTGTTCGAACACGATTGGCGATTGAATTTCTAGTTGTGTTGTAAACTGTTTTATTGTACTCAAAGTGCAAACAAAAGCCAATCATAAAAATAGGCCATCGGGCTTTAAAGGGAAATAGGAACAAGAGAGGTGAGACATCTAAACTTGGAAAATACAAGTCGCTGCATACGTAACGGGATAAAACCTCTGACGGAACGTGACGTGCATCGTTGTCTTAAACATACGTAACGTGATTTCAGGAACGAAGTTCCATATGGCACGTTGCGAAAGGTCTAGACGGAAAAAATTAAGACCAAAAGTTGAAACGACACTTTTTGATTTGATTAGAATTCCTTTACTAATTAATCGAAAGAAACTTCGTTATATCCGGGTGTCCCATGACACCTCTCAAGTTTTTTGTCGTGCCGGACGGGACGAGATGATCTTTTGCATCGTTTCATATAAAATATAGTAATATAATATACGTAACGAGAAATTACGTCCGGTGCGAAACGGGGTAAATTATAACATCGTCCTCAACTTTTTTACAAGATATTTTTTAAGTGTTCCGTCCCGTCCCGTCCGATTCCTCGAGAAAAATCACGTTACGGATTTTTAAAGACCACAACCACGATGCACTTCCCGTCCCGTCCCCGTCCCGTCCGTTTTATCCCGTAAGCAGCGACCTTAAGACTACTGTTCAAAAGACGCCGGTAAGATTTCTATTTTTGGTTCAGATGTAGGACTGAGTACACTGAGTAGTAGTCTACTTATCCCTTTCCATCCCTAATCCTAACATCTTATCGAAACTCTATATATTTACGTAAGTATCAATCCACTGTTTCTACTCGTAGCACATAATCGTAGATGTAATATTAACATTGTTGTCCCGAAGATTCAATGAAACGTGGATAATGCCTCTAGCAATTCAGTCAACAGCTTTGTATCTGATCCTTCATTGCATTTGCTTTAGTACATTTGAATATTAATCTTATTGAACTCTAGTAAGATGAAGCCTATTCATTCATCCATTATACTAATGTATTGGTTTCAATTCTATTAGCGTTCCATTTATCTTTAAAACATTTTTGGGCGACGTACATTTTTTCCTCTTCGGGTGTATGTTAATATATTTTTAAGAGACTCACTTCCGCATCCAAATTTAATTAAAGCTTTATGCAAAATTGTCATGTCAGGGTTGTCACTGAAATAATAATCAAGTGACGCTCGACAGGCGGCTATGCCTACGTAATTTTCAGTGTCCAACCCTTGGCCTGACCATTTTACCCATATAACATACCAACATAACATAGACTGTAGAACGTTCAGTGTCAAAAATGTTATCTTTGTTCGCTCTTAAAAACTCACTCATTATTTAGATTCAAAGTATTCAGTACAATGTTTAGTTTTCCGCCTCAAACCTGGAACTGACGTGTTATAATTAAAATCATTTCCCCCTAAATGTCGACACAATTTCTAGTTTTATAGCTTACATTTCATAACAAAAGAGCTTGTGAGAAATGGTTTTGAATGAGAAAGTTAAGAGCCTAAATCCACATAATACTTTGTAAATAGAACAGAGGGATTTGGATGAAATTTTACTAAAAAGGACTTCACCACGATAGAAGTCATACTTATAGCCTCAAGCGCAAAATAATGAAACTACCTCAAGCAAATTTAGATTCTGTGCTCAAGCGTACGGCAACTTGCAACAAGCTAATGTAGTTTTTTGCGTGCTCAATTTTATGCTTGTAATTAAAATCTCAACCCAAAGTCAGCATGTTTTTGATAAAATAAATAAAAATCCACTCTACTAAATAAAAATCTACCAACTGATATTTTATTTCACACACGAATGCTAAATCTGTTTTAATAAACTAGCTGCACCCCGTGGTTTTACCCGCTCGAATATATTGTGGAAAAAACGGCAGTATTGTACCCCAATCTCGGGGCGAAAACTATAGCAGTTTTTGTTCATTGCTTGGATATACTTGTTGGATTTCGATTAAAATTATACCACGACCTAATAGTGAAAACCAGATTTCTATAGGTCAAGTAGTTTTTAGGGTAACGTAGTCCTAACGACCCCTAAAGTTTTTACTTGCATTTAATTGATCGGTAGGTTTTAACAGAGAGACAGGCATGAATAAAAACGATGAATACGTGTTCTAGTTCTACTCTTAGTCTAAGACCCCAAAATAAATATTGTGTGCTATTCAAATATGAAGATAAATGACAAATAGGACCTTACGGGGACATTAATAAAGTAGAGTAAAGGGCATGTTGGGTGACTATGGTTTTTTTGTTACTTCTTGACGTAGAGACTAATTGAACCGATTGCGATCAAACTTGCTGTGTAGATAGCTGAAGAACAAGAATAAGTTTTAAGCAACTTTTTATCCCGATATTCTTAATATGAGATCAGAAGGCCAATTCTTGTAGGTAAATAAAATTGATCAAATTACATTGCAATATAATTCCGATTGCATTTCGATTACAAACAATATTCTTGAGATTACCAAAAGCTGACTTTGAGGGTATTTTGAGCTACTTTGATGGTGTGGCGACGCTTCATCGCCACCAACAGATGGCGCCACTAAGCTGATCGTAAATCCTAGATCGCGCAAGCGAAGTTTTTCTGAAGAAAAGCTCAAATACAAGTTCCAACGAAACATCGTTGGGAAATGGTATTATTGTAATCGATATTGCAATGTAATTTCAACAATGTTGTTTACGAGAATTGCCCTTCTGGATTTAAGCAAGTAAACCGGTAATACGCAAGTAGTATACGGAATAAAACATCTACGAGTAACTAGGTGTTTTACGAGTCAGTGTTTGGACTGAGAGCTGTTCTGATGTTGATATCAGAACAGTTTTATTGTCGACCCATATGTAACTGCAAGTTATTAAGGTGTCGTAAAAGAAGTTCTTTCTCTACTATAGGGGCACACAGACCAGGAACTAAACTACAATATATTTTAACGTTTCAAAATCTATCTCTGAAAAAGCGTATTAATTATTCAGATTTTTTGATAGATTCTTTTGTTAAACAATAGGTCTACTCCAATAATCGGCAAACATACATAAAAATATACGGGATGAATTGAGAACCTGCTTCTTTTTTGAAGTCGGTTAAAAATTGGTAATTCCGCATCTTGCTCATTTGCAGAATAGTTAAATGGTTAAAATAAGTCCTAGAAAGCTAAAAGAGATTCACCTAATTTATTAATTTTTTTTAGGAATATGGCTATAAGATATTCCTTAACAAAAAAAAAAGAAAAAAGAAAACGAAGAAAATCAATGATTCTATGGCAAAAAAAAAACAAAACTGTATTGTAGGTTGGTACATATTATCGATTTTTTGGGAAGATGTGTGACGGAAATTTTAAGGCTTGCTACTGAAGAGTCCTGCTACTGTTTATTTTGACTTCATATTTTATACCTAAACAAAAATGTTTAATCTCGTAAAGTCCTAAAGAAGGCAGAAGTTGGTATTATTATGCTCATAACATTATGCATCACGATTAAATTTGGCAAAGGAATTCTATTTAAACAAAAAATAGTAAGTACGTACCTAGATAAAAATGCAGTGGCAATAATATAAAACAAGAACCGAACACAACCGGGCGTTTATTTAGTAGGTACCTATTATTTGCTCTTTTTTTTTTAAACCGCATTGCAAAATACGGTTCGAAGGTATTTTATTTATGCCAGGGCTAGTAGCCAAAAGTTGAGTATTTCGGTGCAAACTGAGCAAATTTATTAGATAGGTAAATATAGGGTAGGTATAGCACGTAGAACACAGAGAGGTGGTAAGCGGTCCGGGTGAGGCCCGGGCAGCCGGAACGCATCGTGTCCGCCCCAGTTTGTCATCCCGCTCCCGTAAGTACCACCCTGCTGTCTCACGACCCGGTGTTTCTGTGGTATAATGCATAGAAACCCGAAAATTATAAAAATTTCAACCCCTGGAACTGCGCTGCGCTTATAACTTAACTGAGTAAATACCTAAGTTATAGTTGATTAAGTGAGATCGATTAGGCAATAAGGGCGCCCTTTGTGCCACTTTTGGTTTATTTCCCTATATTCAAGTTTCTTACTGTTTTAGTCAATTATTTTAATTCAGTTTCCTTAACCTTTATTAGAATGAATGAGAAATTGAGTAACTCATAGAAAAAACCATTGATTACAATAAATAAAAAAATAAAAACTTAAAATCTAAAAATCTATTTTAGTTTGTATTTTTGTGTAATTAATCATTTTTTTAAATTTCATAGTGCAATAAATGGTTTACTTATCTATAAAACTTGATAACTTCCCTTACGGTTCCTTCAAAATTTACTCTAAAAAAAGGTAACTTTTATTGATTGTTTATACTATAATTAAAAGGTGAAGTTATGCTATTATAAACGTGTTAATTTGACGTGATTACTTGCTAAAACCAAATGCGAATAATATGTAATACATACGTCATGATTTGTAACGGATATAAATAAATAAATAAATATTGCAGGACATTCCACACATCGCCATCTAGCCCCAAACGAAGTAACTAGACTTGTGTTATGGGTGCTAGACAACAGATGTACTACTTATATACTTTTTCTTTTGAAAATATATACTTATAAGACCACAGACAAATATCTAAATTAAATATCTATATTGGAAAGAGGATGTAGCAAATCTGTACCTAAACTATGAAGCTTACTTCTTTTTAACAAAGGAGGAGCAAAGCGAAGATGTTTGAGAACAATACGTTTTGCGAGTGACTATACCAAGTTGAATCCGTTATGTGCCTGTATCTTCCGAAGCGAATGTCTAGTAGGTATTTTAGGTATGCTCTCGTATGCAAGTTTATGCTTGTATTATATACCCAATTCCATATGTAAACAGCTCTACAATGTGTATAAAGAACCCTGTATTCTCTCTTAGGTACCAACTTGTACAGGATGTAGCGTTATCTTATATCTTTAAATGAGCAATTCTTGTATATATATATATATAATTGGAATCTCGGAATCGGCTCCAACGATTTTCATGAAATTAGGTATATAGGGGGTTTCGGGGGCGATACATCGATCTAGCTAGGAATCATTTTTAGAAAATGTAATTTTATTCGTGTTTTATCGAAACTTAAAATATGACTCTTCCTGACATCTATTGGCGAACTACTAATACTATTTTTTGTGAGCAATAAAGTTTTTCCAGCAGATGGCGTTGTTAAGTAACACGAAGTCAATGAGTGTTTGCTTTGAGGTTAGACAAAGTACAAAAAAAAAATACCGTGTAAAGCTCGGTCATCCAGGTACTTAGTAGTAATGAGTGGACACATCTGAAAAACATTTACCCAAAACCATTCTATGGAGCCACGAATAATACAGATAGGTGAAATATTTAAAAAAAATGTCGAATATCTCGGTAATTAAGACACCAATATTTTTCTGAACAGGCACAATGGCCTAGTAGTACCTACACTAATATCCACTCATTTCGCCACACCCTGTATAGGTAGATTTTTGCAAGAAAACATGATAATTATTTTAATACATTTAAATAAAATAAATAAATAAATAATTTATTTCAGAACCTTAGTCTGAAATTACATAAAGTTCGGGGAATATATATTATACTAGCTGCGCCCCGAGGTTTCACCCACGTAAGTCCTGATCCCGTGGGAATATCGGGATAAAAAGTAGCCTATATGTTTATCCAGGGCTCTAGCTATCTACATACCGAATTTCATGGCAATCGGTTTAGTAGTTTTAGTGTGAAGGAGTAACAAACATACACACACAAACTTTCACATTTATAATATTAGTAGGATTACTGCAAAATTCAAGTAAACTTCAAGTGTGGCAACCCTATAGTGGGCCTTTAATAAGTAAAATAGAAGTTTTCCCAAACTCAGTAAATGGCCATTTTTCCAGTGTAAAAAAAAACTTATTGTCTCATTATTATTTTTTGCCAAGATCTGGGAGCTCTTCGTGGTTCTACATGTACCTAAGAGGTATAACAGAGTTTTCTATACATACTGTATATCAAAAATCTGTAAATCTGTGCGTGGTAAATATTGATGTTAAAAATTGAGAAACAAAATCAGTCATGTCTCAGTAGAAAAATGTGTTGAAGCAAAGACATCGACCCGACCCAAGTTATATTTTAATTCACTTAAAGTTACCCCAATTTGTTTTGAAAGTGACTTAACTTATTCACATTCAATCTTTAGATGTACGCAAAAACTTAATACAATATTCACCTCACACCCAATATAAATGAAGTAAAACTTACCAATAAATCTACTTGCGCCTTTCGCGATAGTTTCCGTTATCTGACAGCAGAAGGATATAGAAACGAAGCTGAGTAACAATCCTTGGCAACTTTTCCTGATCATCTCCGCTTTTACTTAGGACACTGCACTTGTGACGTCATAGTGAGAAAGTGTGACAAGCCGTAGAGTGTAGAACTGTGTCGATTGCTTACTGTTTTAGAACAGGGGGTCGAGAGTGCTCGACATTCGAGCGGCGACTGAGCTTGAAAGCTACGAGCAGTGAGAAATGGACTGCGCAGGGTTACCTTACCTCTATACGTTAATTTTTTATTTCGAAAAAAATACAGTGCAGGAATGTTAGTTTACGGGACTTTTTATTTATATTTGTAAAGAGAAAATCACAGACATTTACAGAAGGCCAATTCTCGTAAATTACATTGTTTAAATTACATTGCAATATCATTACGATTGCATTTCGATTACGAAATTTTTTCTTGAGAATGCCAAAAGCTGAGTTTGAGGGTATTTTGAGCTACTTTTAGGGTATATTTTGTAATCAAAATGCAATCGTAATGATATTGCAATGTAATTTAAGCAATATAATTATATAACGAGAACTGGCCTTCTGATCACAAAATCTCAGAAATTAAAAGAACTAGTCTTAAATGTTTGCATGGAGGTTCCTTTTAGGACGTAAGAGCTCACTAAGGCAATAAGACTGACTAAGACATCCATTTCGACACTTGACCTATAGGGGGGTAAAAATAGAAAGTTTGTAGTTCATAGTAACTATTATCCCATTCTGTGTTTCCATTAAATTATTCCATACAAACCCGCTTTTTAAAAAGGTAGGAATTCGCGTAGAATGCTTTTAAAATCACGAGGGTCAGGCTTGTTTTTGGCAAAACCAATAGGCGCCTGCCTACAGTTGTTTAATTTTGTTTTCAGCACATTTTTTACATATTTTCGACTTGTTAAATTGTTAGAATGAGTTCGTAATAGGTAATTTGCTTTGTGATTAACAACTGCGGTTTTGAGAGGCCATCGAGCATATATCCAGTAGAAAGTTAATGCGGTCCAATTTCTGAACTGATCAGTAGTTTTTAACTGACCGGCTAGTTAAACATTATTTTATTAAAACAACCGAAAAATAAAGCAAAAATCCAATAACTAAATGTAAGTGCCTACAGTTAATACGTTGTTTCTATGGGTTCCGTAACTCAAAAGGTGAAAAAGGAAACCTTATAAGATCACTCTCTAGTTAAAAGATGTGTTTCTTTTCCATATGCTCGTCTATACTGTAATTATTAATTTAAAATTAAATATTATATGTCATATTTCCATAATTTAAAATTGTGTACCACCAAATACTATTGAAAACAAGTATTTACTAGCCCAACTCTAGCGTTACGTTGACAATCGGAATCCCAATCGTTAGTCGGTCAAGCGGAACGCAGCGATCACCGCATTGATTTGGCGAAATTGTCGCTAAAAAAAGTAACCTTTCCTCTTTACTGGATATTTTTTACTCGATGCAAGAGGCATAATGAATGTTTTACGTTTCATTAGCTATGGGCTTAGGGAAGATAATTTTATGTTAAGTTCGGTAGAGTGCGTTTTTATTTGAAAGCTTCTTTACAGTCATTGAAATGTATCGAAGAGTTTATTCTAATAATATATTTAATGTGATTTTACTGGTCTTAATTTTTTTAACCTAACTGTTAGGTATAATAAAATTATTAAGCTTTTAGATCTAAAAATATCAGTTAACAAACAGTGGCTTACACTCTACACTGTAGAGTGTAAGCCACTGTACTGAACGACCTGTTTATTTTCCTTAGTGTAGAGTCTACACTAAGGAAAATAAACAGGTCGTTTAATAGTACATGTGTGTTCTATTATAATAAATAACCCAAAGATGTATATGACATGTCCATTACCAGGTTCAGAACTTTTATAAAGCATAAATTGTGCAGTAAGGCGTACTATGATACTTCGTCTTACCTTAATGATAACAACCCATGGACGTGACTTTAGTTACTCCATTTCAAATATTTGTAATATTGACCTTTGTGAGCAGTGATAACATGAAAAAAACCCCATGAGGTTCTAGTGCCTTCTTCTCATTGGTGGGCGCGTTCCGAAGGCACACATCCTAACTTAGTTTTTAAGACGTTTCCATGTGGTCTATGTACAATTGTATTAAGCATCCAAAGGAATAAAAAAAATTGACTTTGACTTACACCAAAACACGCACTAAGTATTTTAAATTCTTTAAATTTTTAGCTATTTGCCTGTTTGTTTTTAGTATTTTTCTAAAATTTCATTGGCAATTGATACACATTTTTAACCGACTTAAAAAAAGGAAGTTCTCAATTCGGTTGTATGTATTTTTTTTGACTTTGTGACTTAGCTCTTCTGACAAACAAATGGAGGTTTATAGTAAATAAATACAAAAAAAAACAAGTCGAAGAGTTTTCGTCTTATTTTCAATATCAGTTATGTTTTAGTCATAAATATTTAGACCTCGATTTTATGACACGTAGCCGAAACGAGACCATTAAATATCTACTGGACGTTTTATGGACACTAAAATTCGATGCCAGTTGTTTTAAGTATTGGACTTTAAAAAAATCTTTGCTACTCTGATGAAGAATTGTTTCTGGAAACTTTAGTATCACGGAACAACATATCACTCACCTATTCCATATCCCGCCCGCCTCAGGCAACGCTCAGATATGCTTAGATATTTGTCTGTGGTCTGGTTGTTTCTATGTACGGTCGGCTGCATAATTGCAGACCCATCGTAGAGCTCCAAAACGGCTGTTATAAGAATGTCAACACAAGCAAGATTCTAGGCACCTGTTTTAGTTAAAGTTTAAAGTCTTCTAACTCATCAATATATCAAACAAATTCAATAAAAATATGCCAATAATAGTAATTTTAGAACTCTACCGGGGGCTGCAATTATGCAGCCGACTGTACCTATGTTATATATTTACAAACAAAAAGTATATAAGTGGTATACTATCCGTTGTCTAGCACCCATAACACAAGATAGTTACCTAGCTTGGAGCTATAGATGGCGATGTGTAGAATGCCTTGCATTTTTTTTAAATATATTTACATTGCATTCTAGGCAAGAATGCGCGGTCATATTAGTCACACTAAATAACTTAGTTTTTAGAGTTCCGTGGACCTCACAAGAAACCCTTATATTTAAGTACTTTAACGACCCAGTTGGCACAATGGTCACCATGCCGGACTGCCAAACACAGGGTTGCGGGTTCGATTCCCGCCTCGGACAAGTATTTATGCTTAGATATTTGTCTGTGGTCTGGTTGTTTCTATGTATTATAAGTATATATATACAAAAGAAAAGTATACATGTAGTAAATCCGTTGTCTAGCACCCATAACACAAGTCTAGTTACTTAGCTTGGGGCTAGGTGGCGATGTGTGGAATGTTCTGCAATATTTATTTATTTAATTTATTTATTTACTTACGTTTGCAAGATGCAATTGTTTTAGGCTAACGACAATTCGACTGATAGATCGACTATATGCAATATTTATAATAATTTATTTTAATTTAAAAATCTTCTATTTCATCATCTTTTATTATCTATACTACATTCGCGTTCCAAGCGAAATTAAGAGCTGCGAGCATTATGAATAAGTAGGCTTAATCGGTAAAAACTTGTTTAAAATCTAAAGGTCTATCCCAAAGGTCTTTCTAATCTTCCTCCATCGGTCACGATCCTGAGCTACCACCGGCCAAGCTGGCTCAAAGACCTCATTCCACTAGGGTCCACTAACGAGGCCCCAACAGTGGATCTATGCATATTTTTATTCCTCTTCAATCCAACGTTTTAAGGCAAGGTCGAGGTCGTCTCGTCAATGCTTTCGTGGCCGACCTCGACGTTGCCGAGCATTTGGAGGTGTCTAGCTTGGTGCTATTTTAGTTTAGCCCATCTATCCCAGTTTATTCTCGATATTTGGGCCGTCCAAACTAAAATCAAAATATAACCTGTAGCTTTAAGGCTGCTTATGCTGCCAAACCCAATGCACCAGAAATACCCGTCGCTTACAACTAACATTGTTGATTGTAACGAATGTGTTTTATTTTTCTCAAAAGTGCTAAGATGGAGTTGTAGGTGAAATCTTTACCGATGTTTTGGGGACGAAAATTCCTTGTCATTTTAAAGTAAGACTAGTTTTAATTCTTAATTTTAGGATACCTTAAAAAATATAGGGAAGTTTTGGCTCAAATTCACACCAAAATGTTGGTAAATATCTCACCTACGATTCCATATCAGCACTTTTGAGAAAAACAAGACACATTTATAACAATCAACAATTTTCACCAATGAAGGCGACCGGTGCCAGTAGTAACTATTTAGTAGGCTGTGTACCAAGGTCGTTGGCGTATGGACCCCCCTAGACACGTCGTTTGCTATATTAGGTAAACCATATCTCTGTGAGTATACCTATATGCAAAGGACGATACCCGCGAACCCATGAGACAAAATTAAAAAAACAGACAAGTGCAACTCGGACTAGCGCACGAAGGGTTCCGTCCGTACTATTTTGTATGTGGCAACAAAAATACATAATCTGTGAAATTTTTAACTGTTTAGATATCACGGTTCATGTAACAAAATAACAAGAAAATAAACAAATGAATTGTTTTTCAGATTGACAATACAGCAAATATTTATCTAATGGTTATTTTGAGGAGGCTCACAGCTAAGCGAGGGTCGCTGATCGTTTACGGTCGTGCGGGTTAAGCGACGCCTGGCGCGGTCATTACTTCGATGGGTGGCCAATTAGTAGTGTGGCAGAAATGTGTTTTCGTGAGCCCTTGGTCCGTTGGTCCCGGTCGCTACCTCTAGTAGCAGTCATTAAGTCAAGTTAGAGGTCTTAAGGTGATCTGAAAACTCTAACAATAGGTGAGCCACACCACTATACGAGAAGAAGATGATTATTTTCATATATACGAAATATTTCGTTTTTTATTAAAGTGGTATTGGTGTTTAAAGTGGGCTCTTATTACCCGCCCGGTATTCAATTTAACAAGGACCTAATTAAACATCAGTTTATTTTATGTAGTGTGTTATTTTATTGGAATCCTATCGTAACATTTTACAGCAAGAACTCATTAAAATTAAAAATGGTGTCCGGTATTTTCAGGAGTTTCCGGATTTTTTTCGGTAAGTATTTTCGTCTCATTATCAAGATTATTTATGGTTTCCTGTTTTTACGAAAGTTGTTTTTAAACTTTAATTCATTTATTTAGCTGACGAAATACCGGGGCACATGAAACTTAATTTGTTTCATCGGCCCCGCTAGCGTCGGCATCGGCGTTCAGCGGGGCCGATGAAACTCTTTTTCCCATCTGCCCATAGCAGAGCTAGCGGGGCCGGTGAGAGTAAGTAGAATGGACTGGCTGCTACTTTGGCTAACGGATAGGCATTGCCATCCCAAAAAGCAATACAGTTAGCCTATTTCGTATCCTAACATAAGGAAACTTATTTTTGAAATATTCATTTTATTCAAGCAGGTAAATTGTCTGTAATACTTAATATGTATATATTACTAGGAATTGCCCACGAGTTCGTACGCGTGATAGTTTTATTTTAGGTCCTATTCTCAGACCTACCAACAAGAAAATCATAAGAATCGGTCAACCCGTTTCGGAGAAGTTTGGCGACAAACACTGTGGTACCAGAATTTTATATTTATGATTTTTTTTATCCGGTCTTGTTTAAGTACAATTTATTTTAGTATATCATTTCTATAAACATCATCCCCCTTATTCCAAAACGAGGTTTAAGGATAGTCCGTGTGGATTTAAACCTTTAGACGCAGATTTACCCGTGAACTATAGTCTAAACACTATCCCTATATAATCTATAGGGATAGTATTTAGACTATAGTTCCCTATTTAATCTATAAGGATAGTGTTTAGACTATAGTTCACGAGTAAATCTGTGTCTAAATCTAAGGTTTAAATCCACATCTCGGACTATCCTTAAACCTCGTTTTGCAATACCCCTTGTTAAGTTCGTAAAAAGAGTACGTAAGTATAAGTGATTATTCATATTACCCTTAAACTGCAGCCAGAGAAAGTAATAAGCATAAACAAAACAGTATGTAATAAGGAAATTGTGAAAATAAAAGAAAAGCACCCTAAACGAGACGGTATATAAGTTACCAAGTTTCCATATCAAGGAAGTAAAACATTAACCCAACTTCGGTGGCAATACTTAATTGAGGCAAAGTGTTACTCCTCTCATAATTCTCCAAAACTTAACCTACTTCCTGGTCGTAAACAAAAACTTGAGTGATCTAAGTTGAGGTAGATTTTTGAGGAGGTTTCTTTGCGAGAGAGCAGTGGCGAGGGGTACATACAACCCGATTAATTTAAAAAAAAATAACGTTCATCCAATCTTTTCATACCCACAGTATGTTATTACCTACCCATTACTATATATTTACTTATTTAAATAGTAATAGAACATTACTATTTAAATAAATATATTATTTCAAAACTTTGCGTTGTGATAACACCATTATTTATCAATGAGACTCCTGTCCATAATACCAGTAGTGTTGCCATAACTTTAATATTTTTTAAAATTTGAGTAACTTAGGTTAATTCTACTAAACTTTAAGCCATATTTTTTTGAAATATTCTAGTTTCGTCTTCATTCTAAATTCACCTAAGATGGATATCAGAATTTAAAAAAATACTTACCTACCTAAATATAGGTACTGTTTTGCTATGCTCATTTCGTAAGTTTCATTCACTTACTTACTTACTCCTTCTATCAATCCGTAAACCATTCACTTGCTTATACACTTACACTCTCACCACACAGTCACTCTCTTACACTTACTCCTTATATCAATCCGTAAACCTTTCACTTGCTTATACACTTACACTCTCACCACACAGTCACTCTCTTACACTTACTCCTTATATCAATCCGTAAACCATTCACTCTCTTACACTTACACATTCACCACGCATTTACTCATTTACACTTACTCCTTATATCAATCCGTAAACCATTCACTAGCTTATACCCTTACACTCTCACCACACAGTCACTCTCTTACACTTACTCCTTATACCAATCCGTAAACCATTCACTTGCTTGCACTTACACACTCACCACGCATTCACTCTATTACACTGACTCCTATTATCTGTCCGTAGAACCTAATGTAATGAATGTGAAGTCTAAGATACCTGATGTATTTTCGAGTTTTCATTTTCTACAGAAATCTACCTTTTTCTTGACTACCATCTGTATGAAACTGACTACCTTATAAATGATGTTTTTACCTAACTTGGGTTAAGCGAGCGTTGATTTAAAATAAAAGGGAAGGTAGATAAGTAATTACTCAGGTTCTAAAATAATAATAAAAAAAACATCTTATTTTTAAAGGTTCGATTTCTGAATCGAAATCAATCCATTAAGTTTCGAGACTGACAAGCATAAACTTACTTTTTATACTTCGATTGAGCGTAAGTTCTGAGCAGTGAGCTTTCTATCCCATCTTATTTTACAAAGCAAAGTCCATACTCAGTAGAACGGGACATTTAATATTCTTGTTAATTTTATCCGTTGTAATTCAAAGAGCACTTGTATAAATAGTAATATAATAAAACTACATGTTTTATTTAATTACAGTAAAAGGTAGCATTACAATAATATGCTGTATAAATAAGTCTCTATGATTTTTTTTTGAATAAACTTTATGTATTTTTTTTGTAAAAAAAATACAGTGCACAAAGATTTAGTTACATTATTGTGTAAAAATATTAAACCCTACTTACAAAACCAAGATTTTGGCTTTCTATAAAACTACTTAAAATAATATTTATATTTTTAACAAGAAATCTATTTACCAATACAGTGGTGGATTTGAAGTCTGGGCTACCCTTAGCCGTGCAGTAGTCCCTCTCTCAGCCCTTATAGTTTAGCTTATATAATTTATAGGTTTAAGCCACGATATGGCCGCCTATAATCTTACCGCTGCCGTAGGCCTAGGCCTTATGCCAATTCCGCCATATAGGTACATTTTCGCTTACATTTTCTTATGAATTCATAGAAACGTAATAACTTTTCTATGCATTTAAGAAAATGATTTTTTTGAAGTGAAAACTTCTTTAGCGGCGTTGAGCACTTTTTCTGTAATGGGTATAAAATCTTAAACTCGCGTCAGGACCTGACCTGATCGAAAAAGCGTAAGACGGATGGAGAGTAGACAGCTATCCCCTCTCTACGGCGCGGCGAAAGTGTTAAATTTTTAATGTAATATAAATTGTCATGTTTGTGTACGATAGCGCAATAAATGAATATTGTATTCTACCACATAAATGATAGTACTTTTATACTGATAAAGCAATTGGTGCAAAATTATTCCCTAACCATTCCAAAATATCAAACATGCTCAACGTTATTTTAAATAATACAGTTTCCAAACCAAACGTAAGGAACTTCTTAAATTCTTTCACAAGCTAATATTTAAAAGTAACAAACTAGAACGAACAGTGGTAGACTAACAAATGAACTGCAAACCGCGGCGGGCAGCGCTAACTCTTGTAAATTTCAAACTGCAGAGAGTTACATAATACGTTTCCTAATTAGAATTATAGTTACAGCTCGGTTGGGTATTTCGTACCAGATTCTCGAAAATACGAAAAAATGAAGTTTAAAAAAAATAAACGGATACTTGTTAATTCAGGTTATATTATAATTTATGTTATAAAATATGTACTATTTTATATGGTATGGTATTTATTTATTTGTTTAATTTTTTATATTATTTATTTATACATAAGATAATATAATATATTTATAAGTATTTTTATGTGCAATATGTAATTATTATTAGTATGAAGGTACATGTATGTATTTATTACTAGCTGTTTCCCGCGACTTCGTTCGCGTTGTTTTGTATATTGTAAATATATATTACTACGTAGGTAATTCCCGTACCTAGACTAATTACGATAAGAAATTCATAAAAACTCTAAAACTGAATAGTTGGTAGCAAAAATAGTTTTTCCAATAATAGGAAAACAATTGAAAACAAACAGTTAAAAGCTCCTTGGAAACTTAGTTCACCACACAGACGCACCTGCAGACACTATTTTGAGCTTTAAAAGAGAAACTTTTGACTCGTTCGTGTGTCATCCAAAGCTTTACCTACTTTATCGAACTTTCTATTGTTATAGTTTTGAAGATTCCGTTTGTTTTCAAGGTTTACAGTTGGAAATGTTTAATATTTTCTATTCTATAGAAAGCAAACCGGAAAATGCGGTAGGCGGGTAGTACATGCTGAGTCTTCTTTTTTAGTTAGCCTAATTACAAATTATGCGGGCGATGCAAGAGCCCGTTTAACCCGATACTATACCGAAGATATCCCGGACGTCAGCCTGTACGAGATAAGGACGGCTCTCAAACAGCTCAAAAACAATATGTCGTTATTCCGTCATCCCCCGGTGGGATGACGGAATAACGACAGAACTTCTGAAGGCGGGTGGAGCACCGGTACTTAAAGTCCTTCAGAGGCTGTTCAACTCCGTCATTCTCGAGGGACAAACGCCAGAGGCGTGGAACAGGAGCGTGGTGGTACTGTTCCATAAGAAGGGTGACAAAGCCCTTCTAAAGAATCACCCCATCTCACTGTTGAGCCACGTCTATAAGCTGTTTTCGAGAGTTATCACCAACCGTCTTTCTCGAAGGTTTGACGACTTCCAGCCTCCCGAACAAGCCGGGTTCCGAAAAGGCTTTAGTACCGTAGACCACATTCATACACTCCGGCAGATTATACAGAAGACAGAGGAGTATAATCGGCCGTTATGTCTTGCGTTTGTGGACTACGAGAAAGCCTTTGATTCAGTCGAAACCTGGGCAGTGCTACAGTCCCTCCAGCGGTGCCAAATCGACTACCGGTATATCCAAGTGCTGAAGTGTTTGTATAGCAACGCCACTATGTCTATCCGGCTTCAGAACCAGAGCACAAATCCGATCCCATTGCAAAAAGGGGTGAGACAGGGAGACGTTATCTCTCCGAAACTGTTCACCTCTGCATTGGAGGATATATTTAAGCTCTTGGACTGGGACGGATATGGCATCAATATCAATGGCGATTACATCACTCACCTTCGGTTTGCCGACGATATAGTCATCATGGCAGAATCGCTGGAGGCCCTCAGCAGGATGCTGAGAGATCTCAACACCGTCTCCGGACAGGTGAGTCTTAAAATGAACATGGGTAAGACAAAGATCATGTCGAACGCCCATGTCGTACCCATACCTGTTCACATCGGAGACGATGTTATCGAAGTGGTTGATCACTATATCTACCTAGGCCAAATGGTCCAACTAGGTAAATCCAACTTCGATAAAGAGGTCAGCCGACGAATCCAACTCGGTTGGGCAGCGTTCGGGAAGCTTCGCAATATCTTCTCGTCACAAATACCACAGAGCCTCAAGACGAAGGTTTTCAACCAATGTGTGTTACCAGTGATGACATACGGATCCGAGACGTGGTCGCTGACTATAGGCCTCGTTCAAAAGCTCAGAGTCGCTCAGCGGGCTATGGAGAGAGCTATGCTCGGAGTTTCTCTACGTGATAGAATCCGAAATACGGAAATCCGTAGAAGAACCAAAGTCACCGACATAGCCCTCAGGATTAGTAAGCTGAAGTGGCAATGGGCAGGTCATATAGCTCGCAGAACTGACAACCGCTCGAGAACCTTTACTCCCCGTAAAGGTTCTCGAGTGGCGGCCGCGATGCAACGCGAAACGGAGTGTTGGGAGACCAGCTGCCCGGTGGACCGACGACATTGTAGCGGTCGTGGGTAGTCGGTGGATGGAGGCGGCTCAGGACCGCTGTTTGTGGCGTCGTATGGGGGAGGCCTATGTCCAGCAGTGGACGTGCATGGGCTGACATGATGATGATGAATTACAAATTAAGGTCGGCAAAAAAGGTTACTTACTAGTATTTATCAGCTTGTTTAAAAAGTATTTCCACTTAAACTTTGACTAGGGAATGCGTTTTCTCACCTCCTTTTGCTGTCTCAACAACTTTACTTAAACTTTTCCTAGTTAGCACTTTAAAAGTGTTCGTTCAAAGTTCAAAGACTGAAAATTAATGATTTCATAAAGAAAATAAGAGCTCGTTTACACACCGAATCCGGTTTTACCTGGAGTTTTATGGAAAGTTTCAAAATGTGGCTACATTATACATGGTGTTGCCACATCCTAAAAATCCCATCAATTTTCAGTAAATTAGGGAAGTTTTGTCGATCTTTAAATTAATTTTCCATGCATTTTTGTAAATGTTCGGGGTATCTAAAAATGATTACAAGATTTTTAAACACTGTAGGCGTTAAAATAAAAAACAACCCGAAATTCTCGCCCTAAAACGGAACTATTATATATTTCACAGTTTTCAGGTCCATTTGATCGTGTTATAATTCGAAGGATTTAACAAACCTTTAGGTACTTACCTAATCCTATATTTCCCTAACCCTTTCATTCCAGCAGTCTTTGAACTAAAAACCAAAAAATATTTCGAAAACACTTTTCAGGAATAGCGAGTGAACAGGTATTTATTGGGAAAGCGAGCTATATCTGCATCGTCACCTAACATCAGTAAAGTGTGATAGTGGTCAAACGCATGACTTATCATTTGTAAAAATCAAAAGCCCCCGGCGGGATCGACCCACTCAAATTCCACGGGGGTATTCGATTCTGGAAAGTGTTTTGTAATTCTTTTTCTTTCTTTATTTTTTTTACTTAACTTTCCTGATTGTGGGTTTAATAAAATCATAAATATTGAACGACATTCCACACATCGCCATCTAGTCCCAAGCTAAGTAACTAGATTTGTATTATGGGTGCTAGACAGCGGATAAACTACTTATATACTTTTCTTTTGTAAATATATACTTATAATACATAGAAACAACCAGACCACAGACACATATCTAACCATAAATACTTGTCTGAGGCGGGAATCGAACCCGCGACCCTGTGTTTGGCAGTCCGGCATGGTGAACATTGTGCCAACTGGGTCGTGGGTGGGTCGTTAATAATTCAAATACTATATAGTTACCATATACTACCTGAACTAGATATTTTTGATTCCAAGCCGGTTGCGTTCAAAATTACATTGACTCGGCACTGGTTCGGCGCACATTCTTAAATTATATATTTAGTCGCATTAGCTCATGCTAATGCAACTAAATATATAGTATTATTCTAAATTATTTCTTATAATCTCATAGTTCAGCTGTTTACATTTATATTTCTAGCTGCGCCCCGCGGTTTCACCCGCATAAGTCTCGATCCCGTGTTAATTTTGGGATAAAAAGTAGCCTATATGTTAATCTAGGCCTCCAGCTATCTACATACCGAATTTCATCGCAATCGGTGAAGGAGTAACAAACACACACACACATTTTATTTATATATATTTATGGATATTTATTTTTCGTTTTTCTTTTTCATCCAGACTAGTTATGTAATATATAGTCATTTTGCATGTGAAAACATTTAATAGGTTCTTAGCCATTATTTTAGTTTTGTAAGCAAAATATTTATAACTGTTTGTTTTCCACAAAAAAATGCCTATATAGTACATATAAAATAGGTATCTTCTAGAAAATCGTGCTATAGCTTAGTTAGACTTTAGACCGTATCATCACCTACCATCGGGAGGGTGGGATAGTGATCAAAAGCTGACCTATTAATTGTAATAAAGGCCTAAAAATCCTTGGTCAACTATGTGTAACCTTCCCAATATAAGTATACGTATAAGGTACTTAATCGATAATTTCACACAACAGTAGGTAAAGTAAACTATGAAAGTTTATAAGGCGTGTTATTACATGAAGAAGGCATTTCCTATCAATGGACTTAACTTAGTATTTAAGACATTGTAAGTTATGTAAATGTTTTGGTACAATAAATATTTAGTTTTAAGCTATTACCTCGGTATATAATAATCGCAGGCCATTTTCATAACTAGCTACACCTTGCGGATTAGCTCCCGTTCGTGTCTTTTTTATTTACTACTAGCTGCGCCCCGCGGTTTCACCCGCGTAAGTCCCGATCCCGTAGGAATTGATAGGGTTTTCCCGGAAATTATTCGATTTTTTTCTCGCCTTTTAAACCTTCCCTAGACCTCTACGAACATTTCAAGACTAAGATAAGATAAATCCGTTCAGCCGTTCTCGAGTTTTAGTGAGACTAACGAACAGCAATTGATTTTTATATATAAGATATATATAGATAGATTAATTATGTCTTCGCATGGCTTGGGCATTTAGCCAGTGTCAAGTTATATTTTGCATCAAATTGTGTTAAGGCCTAAAGTGTTTCAAAACAGTCAAAGTCGTCATGGTCCGTCATGTCAGGGGCTATAGTAAACGGTGGCAAGTTTACTATAACCTTAATAGGAGATTTGGAGGCAACAAAAAAACTTCATGTTTGACACTGATTTTTACTTTCACTACACTTGTGCACTTTCACAGAACTAAATTGAATAACATTCCACCAGAATTATACAATTCAACTCGGGTTACAACTAAGTTTCATGAAAATAAAACTGCAGCACGACAATGTTGTTAACTCGTTCCCGCCAAAACTCCTCGTGTCTTTTAAA
Source organism: Idaea straminata (assembly GCA_951213275.1). Taxonomy (NCBI): domain Eukaryota; kingdom Metazoa; phylum Arthropoda; class Insecta; order Lepidoptera; family Geometridae; genus Idaea; species Idaea straminata. Next base: position 9,548,532 of record OX577857.1, on the reverse strand, counting down.
AAAGTTAAATTGATTTTTAATAAACAGAGTATACAAACAAACTTTAACAGCCTTTTTTGTTCCAATAGAGGTCGAATTAAAAAAAGAAAAAAAATCTTTCTGAAGTGCTCCTGTACGTCCTAAAACGAAACTTCATGCGAAATTTCAGACTCTTGTAGTTTCAGAGCTTTCTTGAATAATATTTTTATGTTCTATACTTACATGTAAGAAAGGAAGAGATGACAAAAAGAGAGCACTTGTAAGCAATTAAAAAAAATGTTTTAAATAACTCTTGTCTTAGAAAAAATATATATGCGACGAATTGTGAACCTTCTCCTTTTTTGAAGTCGGTTAAAAAGTTTTATATAGATGGCCGGATTAATCAAACTACCCATAAAAGATACATTTATATAACAGCTCTGGATATCTTAGTCAATGCCGTTCGTCTTTTCGATATTTAACGGAAATGCATTCTCAACATCAGACTACATGTATTGTCAACTAAGGCACCACCTCGGGAACACTCGGCGAAACTCGTCAACACCCTGGAAACCTCGAACTGATTGCTTTGTTGCCAGTTTTTGCTAGTTAGCAATGCAAACTTTTCCTAGTTGCTTGTTCATTCTATAAACATGTAGCTATTGATGTTTATTTAACCTCAATAGAGTGGTGGCTAACTGGCGAAGCGGCGGTGGTTTAGCGGGAAATTGTGATTCAATTTTTTTAAATATTTTAGTCTAAGTATTTGTGTAGCGGTCGTGGGTAGTCGGTGGATGGAGATGGCTCAGGACCGCTGTTTGTGGCGTCGTTTGGGGGAGGCCTATGTCCAGCAGTGGACGTGTATGGGCTGATAATATGATGATGATTTGTTAAATAATCTCAAAACTATTTAGAGAAAAATCCCATTGCATTATATTACGTTTTTTTTATTAAAAAAGTTTTCGTGTACCTACATACTTAGTTATTGTTACATAACTTTAAAACATGCTATGACTTTCAAAACTCAAATTCTAATTACTGATATATATATATATATATATAAAAAAATTGCTATTTTGTTTTTTAACGATACAGCTTACGGAAATAGGTATGTTCTTTTTTCAATTCTGATTAACACAAAGAAGAAAAAATGGTTGTCTGTAAAGTCTTTTTACGGACCATAAGTTTACGTGATAACGTCATAAGAAAACATGGATGGTAACCATAACAACTATAATACGTTGCTTTGGTAACCTTGTCAATAACATGACTCAGAACGGGAACGTGACGTCACACTTTTGTGACAGTGAAGGTGTTCATCGATTTATAAGACGTAATCACGTCAAAAATAAACTTGCTAATTCAAACTAAATAATTAAAACAAATCCCAGGTAGAACAAACGGATCAACAGTATAGAAATCGAAATTGAAAACACAAAACACGGGAACTCAATAATATCTTCCTGACCCTACTAAAAGTTAGGGAACCATAAAATCTGTCCGTACATCTAATTCGTCATCCACCTTTGGGATCCTAGCAGACTACCAATTTAATATCGGCCGATAATGTTAACTACACAAGTTAACAATAATAAGGAAAAAAAATCCACTCCTCCTACCAAATGAAAAGCTACAATCGGAGGATAGGAAACCCGTTTTAGCTATTAGCTAATTTTATCCCTTTAATTCAAATTTCCAAAAAATATTTTGATTTATGGATATTTTTTTATTGTAAACATCTTTTTTTGACGTGATAACGTCTTATAAACCGATGAACACCGGCGGCGGAGAAAGTGTTAAGTCAGGCGTTACGTTACGTCATTGACAATTGAAGTAGTATTGAAGTATGCAAATTGGTAATGTGTCAGGTTCTTTTGACATGATAGGTAACTATAGCAACATATTGAAGTACACAAAATGGTAATGTCAACGATACAAAAGAGTTCATAAGACTGTATCACGTAAAATTATCGTCCGTAAACCGACTTTACAGACACCATCTTTTTTTCTTAGTGCTCGCCTAAGTCATAAAATAAACCCCCATGCAAAGTTTCAGATTCGTTACTCTTCAAGTTTCAGAGATTTCATGATAAGTCTTAAGTGCGTCAGAACTCTCGAAAGATTCCACGCAGGATCCTCAAATGCTGTATACAACATCGTATCAGGTGACGAATCCTGGATATACGCGTACGAACCCGAAACAAAAAACCAGTCACGAGTTTGGGTGTTCGAAAATGAATTAAAGCCAACAAAAATTGTTCGTTCACGGAGTGTTGCAAAAAAAATGGTGGCCACGTTTGTCTCCAAAACCGGCCATGTTGTGACTATTCCTCTTGAGGGACAAAGAACTGTTAATGCAGCATGGTATGCTAGCATTTGTTTGCCACAGATCGTTTCTGAACTCCGTAAAGAGAACTGCAGCCGCCGCATCATCCTCAATCACGACAATGCGAGTTCTCACACCGCGAACAGAACAAAAGAGTTTTTAGAGCAAGAAAACATAGAATTATTAGACCATCCGCCGTACAGCCCCGACCTAAGCCCTAATGATTTCTATACTTTCCCTAAAATAAAGAATAAATTGCGTAGTCAGAGATTTTCATCACCTGAAGAAGCTGTGGACGCCTACAAAACGGCCATTTAGGAGACCCCAACTTCCGAATGGAATGGTTGCTTTAATGATTGGTTCCATCGTATGGAAAAATGTGTCAAATTTCGCGGAGAATACTTCGAAAAGCAATAAATACATTTTTAAATAGTAATGTTGTGTCACTTCCTTGATTCCCGAAATTTTCAGTGCCGCCCTCGTAGGTATGGACAATGGACACGTAATGTCAAGGGTCTATTCACAAATCTGGATTGAGCACCTGTCGGAATAGAGCACTTTATTTAAGCCCGAAAGCCTAAAAGTTCCTGCAGACTACTCAATTTTAAGCATCCGATAGCTCTTAAGGTGAAAGGGTACCGGCGTTCTCTCCATACAAACGTAGTCAACTGTTTTCTGCCTGGACAATGACACAAGAGCAAATATTTTCGTTGCATAAAACTTATAACTGCCATGAACATGCCCCTATGTTTAGTTTGTTTGTTTAATTAGAAAATGAAATAAACCAAAACATAAGGGCATAGTCATGACAGTTATAGGTTTTATGACACAATAATATTTGTGCTATTGTCATTATCCAGAGAGGAAACAGTCGACTACGTTTGTATGGAGAGAACGCCGGTACCCTTTCACCTTAAGAGCTATCGGATGCTTAAAATTGAGTAGTCTGCAGGAACTTTTAGGCTTTCGGGCTTAAATAAAGTGCTCTATTCCGACAGGTGCTCAATCCAGATTTGTGAATAGACCCTTGACATTACGTGTCCATTGTCCATACCTTTCGCTTACCTAGGATGTGTCGGGGATGAAAGATAACGGGCCTCTAATATTTTCAGAAGGTATTTGCCTGGTTTTGTTGTATAAAAAAGTCCGGTAATCTTTCTAACTTGTACAATCAACATTCAAAAGTCCACCGGCACCGTAACGTTTACAATCCTCTGCAGAGCTATTTGAACATTTTAACTTGTAAATCGATCCCACGTCTGTTGGTGTAGCGGGTGGCGGCTTATATCACTCGGCCAACTAAAGACATAGCTAACATGTTGACAATAATAATCACACTGAGTACTTATAATTCAAGTATTTATGTTTGTGTGTAACGTCTATTAGAAGAAGGTCGTATGATATACGACCTTATGGTAGCAAACTGATAGTAGACTTATGACGCATACTGTACATAAATATTCTGTGTCTAAGGTATATGAATATTCTGTCCCCGGACCTTACCAAACTAATATGAAAAAAATGGAAAATAACGAAAATATTTTGTTTTGAGTTTGGAGACAAAGGATTTTTGAAGAAGCTTTTATAATGATGTTGCACGTTTTGAAAAATCATCAAATTTTTAGTAAATAACTTACCCGAACTTTGAAATACTTTCCTGCCGGAAGACCATTGGCTGTGTCAGCATTAATGTTGGTGCAGCTATCATTCCTGAGGCAGAACCTTTTTGGAGGCACACGGCTCCTTAGATCTTAAAACTTTTTATTTTATTTCCTCTACCTATTTATTTTTTCGTTTTTAATTTTTATTTTTAACCCCCGACGCAAAAACGACGTGGTGATATAAGTTTGACGTGTCTGTGTATGTGTGTGTCTGTCTGTGGCATCGTAGCTCCCGAACGGATGAACCGATTTCAATTTAGTTTTTTTTGCTTGTAAGGTGATCCAGTCAGTAGTGTTTTTATATACTTTTATGTTAGTGCTTTTATGTTTGTTGCTACTTTTCTGATTGTCTTGTGTCGTGTGCCAAATAATTTTTTTCTTTCTTTCTTTCTTTCTTTCTTTCTTTCTTTCTTTCTTTCCAAATATAAAAAAACATGGTACCGTACTGCCGTACCTACAAGTTCAAGGGAACAAAAAACAAACTGATATGTCTAGCATTAGCCTTACCTACTATTCTTATTGAAGTATATTGCCGCTGGGGAAATTATCCACGCATCTTACGGAAATTATTGAGTTTGTGCTTTCTATGTCAATAATATATTACTCATGATGGAAAACAAAAGGGTTAAAAACTTTTAATTCATACGGTATTCCTTCAATTCTTTGAAAAAATATTTATTATTTTTCTATCTTTTGGTTCAGATAAGGCCAATGAGAATTTTAACTAATCATAATGACCTTTCTCAGAATTTCCTTTCTTTAAATGTCATTTCTCAAAATGTCCCTGTGGATTGTACTGCAATTTTTTTAAGCTATTGCATAGCCTTTATCGTGGGCTTTGAGCGCGGCGACCGAATCAAGAAATTCCGTAACGAAAATAAAACCTAACACCCCTATTCCGCCTACTATGTAGCTCGGCCGGGCGTTCGCTTAACATGTACATATATGGTATTTATTTGCTTTTCATGGAGGTGACATTTTTTGTATTTGCACATCGCGACGTGCTATGCGTGTGTAGGGCTACCATATGACAGGCGTTTGCCGCATTTGACAGGCATTTTAAGGTTTAGGCAGGCGTGCGGCCGGCATTGGTCTGATACAGGCATTTTTAAATTTCGCGCACATAAACTTAAATGACATGGGCGGTGAGCGAACGTAGAACGTACGTTTTCTCTCGTCAACGCTCAGTGGAGTAAAGAACGAAATCGGCTGACAATTGAATATAATGAAGCAATATTGATTACACAGGAAAATTACAAAATCTTGTGAAGATTTTTACGTTTATATATGAGAAAAGAAAGAACTATTAAAAAAGTAATGTCCTCTTACAAATATCAGTAATAAATATACTTCTTCATTATTATCTGTTGGTTTTTACTTATTACCTACAGCGTTTTTTTTCTGGTATTTTTCTGAAAATTCAGGCATTTTAGGTACCATAGACAGGCATCCCTCTATTTACATATGGTAACCCTATGCGTGTCCAGCATAGTCGTACCCTACCAAGCCAAACTATGGGAACGTAACAGACCTTTGATAGAGCACGTAGAGTTCCTGTCCCGTTTTACTTGACATACTACGACCCGACTGTCTCAATGTAACGCTACGTAAATATCATCGGGCAAGTGCCTGCCTATTATGTAACATGAAATACTACTGTTTGGTTTCTGTTTGAAGGTTAACGATTTATTATTGTGAAGTCTGTTTGGATTATACACTAGGTACGTTTTGTAGTTTTACTTGCTTAAGGTGAAAGGGTACCGGCGCTCTCTCCAGAGACAAATATCTAAGCGTAAATACTTGTCTGAGGTAGGAATAGAACCCGCAACCCTATGTTTGGCAGTCCGGTATGGTGCAGAGAGTTAGCACGGGATCGGAACTTAAGAGGAAAGGGTACCAGGGACCTCTCTCCATACAAGCGTAGTCGACTGTTTCCTCCCTGGATAATTACACTAGAGCAAATATTTTTGTTGCATAAAACTTATGACTGCCATGGCCATGTCCCTATGTTTTGATTTTTTGTTTTCTAAATCTTAATTTCTATGATAATTAGAAAATGAAAAACACCAATTATATTTTTCGATGTAACTTTTTTTTATCATTTTACGAAAAAATGCTATCTCAATATATAATCTCGAATTTCTGAACATTTTCGCTTATAACCTTTTTTATTTATAGTTCTACGATAAAAAGTTACTGGACCAAAGTTGTAGAAAATTTATTTTGCAACAAAAAATGATAACAATTTATTTTTATCAAATAAATAGTTAAGGAGATATATCGTAAAAACCATTTCAACCCCTATTTTCAAGATGGCGGCCGTGGGACAAGAGTGGCGACCCCACAAACTTGGTCTTAGCTTTACACTGACCCCCCCTACACATAAAAAAAATAAAATTGCGTCCTCTGAAAAACGCAACCCCAAATGTAACTTTTCAATGGACTACACTTGTTATGAGCTATTCTTACAAAAGCAGAGGTTAGGAATAATAATAACAATAGCAGGCAGCTGTTCTTTTATTCCCTCTTGGGTATTTTTTATCTTAACAGTATTCTCGGTAACGGCCATCAGATTTAAAATTATTTAAAAATCAATTATTGTTGAAATAAATGTTTACATGTATCACCTTCATGGTCTTATCTCACAGGCTGGTTTGGTGATTGATGTTTTTTCACTTTTAGAATGTCATTACAATATATATGGCTGTCTACCTGAAATGTTAGCTTTTATTTCCACTGCTGCATACTTTTTCCAAATAATCCCAACAAGGGTTATGGGCCCAGGGGCGAAGGCTCCAGAGTATTGCAAAAAGTGAATAAGGAATCTAAATTAATAAAAAGTACGATATGACGACCGTACGAGTGGAGCCCTTAAAAGGCGAAAATTACGATTCCTGGAAGATTTAAATAGAAGCTTTATTAGTAAGAAATGATTTCTGGGAATATATATCAGGTGAGAGGCCAAAGCCGACGGATGATGCTAATAAGTTACTTTGGGAGACTGCGGATAGAAAAGCAAAGTCTGAACTTATTCTTGATGAAATGGGCATAAAGATTCATGACGATTTATTAGCGATAATGCTTTTATATAGCTTGCCAGCTAGTTATGAAAACTTTAGATGTGCGATAGAGTCAAGGGACGAGCTTCCGACGCCTGAGCAACTGCGGGTGAAGATAGTCGAAGAATGTAATTCGAGAGGAAACACCAAAGCTGAAAACATAGAAGGCGCTATGTATGTAAATAAGTACATAGGACCTAAGAAGGGACAAAAGACTGGAGATAAGAAGTTTAAATACAAATGTTTTAAATGTCACAAGTTGGGACATAAGGCATCGGAATGCAAAAATAAGGAAAGTACTTCGGAAACCAGATTAGTAGAGTCGTGTAAAAGTGAAAAGTGCGTTGAAACTTTAACTTGTATTGAAGTTTCAGATGAGTGCCTTGCTGTTGATATCAAACGCCGACATGAGTGGCTCTTTGATAGCGGCTGCACTTCTCATATGTGCAATGACGGGACAAGGTTTAATGAGGTACTGCCATCGAGTCAAATATTAAAATTAGCCACAGAATCTTTGTCATCCGTACAAGGTAAGGGTACAGTTAAGATATTAGCATGTAATAATGACGGTACGCGTAAAATAGAGTTTCAAGATACGTTGTTAGTTCCTGATTTACGTAATAGTCTAGTTTCGATCGCTAAGCTCACTGAACGAGGATGCGATGTTATATTTAAGCGCGATATAGCTTACGCTGTGAAAGACGGTGAGGTTAAGCTAACGGCTGATAGACGAGGGGATTTATATTACTTAAGGGAACTGGATGCCTCGGCATCGGCAGTATCAGGGAATGGTGTGAATTTATATGAATGGCATGAGCGTATGGGACATTTGAATGCTAGGGATCTTATGAAAGTACTGAAGAAATCGGGTTTTAACCTATCGAAAGTTGGTAGTAACCTTCAGGATTGTGACGTGTGCGCTAAGGGTAAGATGGTTGCGTTGCCTTTTGTGAAGTCCAGGGAGCCCTGTAGTGAAAAATTGGGAATCATCTATTCTGATGTTGTAGGCCCAATGAGAGTTCAATCGAACGGAGGTAATAAATACTTCGTGACTTTTATCGACGACCATACTCGTTGGTGTGAAGTATTTATGTTGAAAAATAAATGTGACGTATTGTCAAAATTTAAAATTTTCAAATGTCACGTCGGAGTTTTGGCGGGAACGAGTTAACAACATGTCGTGCTGCAGTTTTATTTTCATGAAACTTAGATGTAACCCGAGTTGAATTGTATAATTCTGGTGGAATGTTATTCAATTTAGTTCTGTGAAAGTGCACAAGTGTAGTGAAAGTAAAAATCAGTGTCAAACATGCAGTTTTCACGTTTCCTCCAAATCTCCTATTAAGGTTATGGTAAACTTGCCACCGCTTTACTATAACCCCTGACTTGACGGACTATGACGACTTTGACTGTATTGAAACACTTTAGGCCCGATTTATCAAAAATCGGGTCATAATTTGATGCAAAATATAACTTGACACTGGCTAAATGCACACGTGCGAAGCCATAATAAAAGAAAAAAAAAATATGTCACATCGAAAATTTGACTGGTGTAAAAATCAAAACATTTCAAAGTGATAATGGCACGGAATATAAAAACAAATTTTTTGATAAATTTTTACACGAAAATGGGATTAGAAGGAGGTATACGACCCCTTATACTCCGCAAAGTAATGGAGTAGCTGAACGGAAAAATAGAACACTCATAGAAATGGCCAGGTGTATGCTTATATCGTCAGGATTGCCACCGAGTTTTTGGGCAGAAGCGATTGCAACTGCGTGTTATATTCGCAATAGATGTCCAACAAACAGTTTAAACGGCAGAACTCCGTATGAAAAATGGTTCAATAAGCCTGTGAACGTAAGTTATTTGAGAACATTCGGTACAAAAGTTCATGTCTTAGTTAAAGAGCCAGGGAAAGATAAATTTGCATCACGTACTATTGTTGGTTATTTTGTAGGATAGCCAGAAGAAGCTGTCGGTTACAAGCTGTGGATTCCGGAATGGAGAAAGTTTATCGTGTCCAGGGATGTAAGATTTCAAGAAGGAAGATTCTTTGATAATAAAAGTAATACCTCAGATCAATCGCTGCTTGAGTCACAATGTGAGGAAGAGTATTGAAATAGAAATTCCATTGGAAAGTCTGTCAAATGAACCGATTCGTCAAAATGTAAGTAATCAAACTATTGTGTCAACAAGTCGAGTACCGAGTACGCCGAGTACGCCAAGTACACCATGTACGCTACATGAGGAGAGTACGCCAAGTACGTCACGTCAAGTACCGACTACGCCGACTACGAGTACGCCAAGTACGTCACATGAGGTACCATGTACACCGAGAAATTTCATCGAAATACAGAACTTGCCAGAACCATCGAATGAGGAACCAAGTATAGTCAGTACGGAAAGTGCTGAGGGTGAAAGAGTAACTACTCTGAAAAGAGGTCCTGGTAGACCGAGGATTGAAAGAGGTCACGTAGGGCGACCTCGTAAAATCTACAATATGGTTGAAGTTCAAGAAAATAGAGAAAGTGAATCATCGAGGGGCGAAGATGAATTTTTTGACACGGATGATTTTGCTGGAACTATTGAAACTTCGTTGAAAGATGCTTTGTCTAGTGACGAAAAGAGTCAATGGGAAGAAGCTATTTTATCGGAAATTCGGAGCTTAGTGAAGAACGACACGTGGAAAATAGTAAAAAAACCGATTGATCGTAATGTCGTGGGATGTCGATATGTGTTAACAACGAAGCTTAATGTCGATAAAACTGAGAAGAAGAAGGCAAGACTTGTAGCGAAGGGTTATAGTCAACGATCAGGCCTGGATTATCACAGGACATATGCGCCGGTAGCGAGACTATCAACCGTACGTTTGTTGGTCGCATTAGCTGTCGAAATGAATATGGACATTGATCAGATAGATATTAATACGGCATATTTAAACGGCGATCTGAACGAAGATATTTATATGAAGATCCCAGAGTTGCTGAAAGAGAGTTTGGAAAAACTTGTAAAATGTGATGGTGTTAAGAGCCTCACTGGTAAGAGAGCAATGAAGATGCTTGAAGATTTAAAAGAAGGTGGAAATATCTGTCATTTAAAGAAATCTTTGTATGGACTAAAACAGGCCGGACGTCAATGGAACATAAAACTTGATATGAAGTTAAAAGAAATAGGTTTGAAACCGACTGTAAATGAGCCATGTTTATATCACAAGCGACATAAAGACGGATCAGATCTATTTGTAGTAGTTTATGTTGATGATATTTTGATAACGAGTCAAAAGAGGTCAGTTATTGATACCTTCAAGCATGAACTAGCAAAAAGGTTCGAACTTAAAGATTTTGGTCGAGCAAACTTTTGCTTAGGAATTGATATAAAACGAAAAGGGGACAAATACTATTTGTCACAGGAAAAATATATCAATGATATATTAAAGAAATTCAATATGGAGAACTGCAATCCCGTCAAGACTCCTATGGAGATAGGGAAGCCAGTGTTGAGCACTAAAGAAACAGAGGAGCGGAAAGCATTTCCCTACAGAGAACTAATAGGTTCGCTCATGTATTTAAGTGTTGCAACGAGGCCGGATATAGCAAATTCAACGGCGAAACTAGCGCAGTTCGTGGAGAATCCGCAACAAAGCCACTGGAAAGCAGCAAAAAGGATTCTTCGTTATTTAAAAGGTACGATAAGTTACAGTTTGGTATTTAAACCGACTGGTTTATGCATTCATGGGTATGCGGATGCGGATTGGGGTAGTTGTACGTTTGATAGACGTTCCTTTAGTGGATACGTTTTCATTTTAGGAGGTGCAGGTATCTCATGGACTTCACATAAGCAACGCATCGTAGCAACGTCGACCTGTGAGGCCGAGTTCGTGAGTTTGGCGGAAGCTATGAAAGAGGCTATGTACTTAAATAGTTTATTGAACGAACTAGGTTTAAACAATTTTTCTAAGGTAAGAATGCATGCGGATAACTTAAGTGCCATTTGCTTAACTGAGGATAACGGTGTTTACCACGCTAAAAGTAAGCACATTGATATCCGTTATTTCTTTATGAAAGATGTACTGCGTGAGAATAAAGCAATAAGTTTGGAATATTTGTCGACTGATAAGATGTTGGCAGATATACTCACTAAGCCTTTGTCCCGTGTAAGGCACGAATCTATGACTTCTAATTTAGGTTTGTGTGTGCGGAACAATTAGGTATTATTGTTAACTAGCTGCGCCCCGCGGTTTCACCCGCGTAAGTCCCGATCCCGTAGGAATTGATAGGGTTTTCCCGGAAATTATTCGATTTTTTTCTCGCCTTTTAAACCTTCCCTAGACCTCCACGAACATTTCAAGACTAAGATAAGATAAATCCGTTCAGCCGTTCTCGAGTTTTAGTGAGACTAACGAACAGCAATTCATTTTTTCATTTTTATATATAAGATGAGACCATGTAGTTGAAGGAGGTGTGTTGAAATAAATGTTTACATGTATCACCTTCATGGTCTTATCTCACAGGCTGGTTTGGTGATTGATGTTTTTTCACCTTTAGAATGTCATTACAATATATATGGCTGTCTACCTGAAATGTTAGCTTTTATTTCCACTGCTGCATACTTTTTCCAAATAATCCCAACAATTATTGTTAAATCCTGTTATGGAGTGAAAAAGAGTCAATAATTAATTCTTAATAATATTGCAAAATTTGTAATTAAAAAAGTAATAATAACAAAATAAAAAAAATAAAAAAATAACTGATGACATATTATTAGTATAATATAGGTATAGTTAAGAGAACTGAAAAATAGTACTCACTTCGGAGCGCTGTAAAACCTTAGCTATTGACTTAATGAAAAAATGTTGCGAATAAAAGTTGTTCCTCAAAAAACGATCTACAAAAATAGTCAGATATAATTTTTTCGTAAAATGATAAATAAAAAGTTACATCGAAAAATATAAAAAAAATTCTCAAATTTCTGAACATTTTCGCTTATAACTTTTTTATTTATAGTTCTACGACAAAAAGTTACTGGGCCAAAGTTGTAGAGAATTTAATTTGCAACAAAAAATGTAACCAAATTTTTTTGATCAAATAAATAGTTTAAGAGATACATCGTAAAAACCATTTCAACCCCTATTTTCAAGATGGCGGCCGTGGGCCAAGAGTGGCGACCCCACAAACTTGGTTTTAGCTTTACACTGACCCCCCCTACACATCAAAAAAATAAAATTGCGTCCTCTGAAAAACGCAAGGTTAGGCCTAAAAAATGTAACATTTCAATGGACTACTTGTATTTTTGGGAATAAATTCTTTTAAGTAGTATATCCGTTGTCTAGCAAAACACAAGTCTAGTACTTAACTTAACTTTGGGCTAGATGGCGATGTGTGGAATGTCTTGAAATATTTATTTTTATTTATTTATCTACGTATAGAATATTTTTTTACTGAAATTTTCGAAATAATCATCTTTATTTACTATCTAAAGTAGGTACCTACTAGGTCAATTTTATATGTATTTTTGTCGAAAGTAGAGTAAGTACTGCATAAACCGTATGTTAACTCCAACTTTAGAACCGAATTCCCAAAAGTATTTTAAAATAAAATATTCATTGTATGTTTGCCGACAAATCCTTGGTCTGTTTCTGTCTAGTTTGCGTTTATTATTTAGGTATTTACGTTTTTATCTTCCATTCTGTTTATATCTGATCTCGATGTTATTTATGTATTAAAATTAATTCCATACAAATTAAATAAATCAAATTAATAATACTTAAATAATCATCATCTTCCTGCCCTTATCCCAATTTATTTGGGGTCGGCGCAGTATGTCTTCTTCTTCCATTCACTCCTATTAGTCGTCATCTCATCGTTAACATTCATCTCTCTCATGTCTTGTCTCACGCAGTCCATCCATCTTTTCTTAGGTCGTCCTCTTCCTCTCCATCCCTCTACATTCATACTCATTACTCTTCTAGTTACATGCGTCTCTTCTCTTCTCATCACTTCTCATACTTAAATAATAAAAGAATAAAATAAAAAGACATTTAACATTATCAAAAAATGAAGTGACCAGTTAGTCAAATAACCCGCCCCTTATCTTACCGTATATCCATGTTTCATTGTATTCTTACCTCCTAATCATTAATCGCGTGATCGTTATTTATTTTTGTATTTTTGACGTGATAACGTCTAATCAATTGGTTAAACACCTGCATTCACTTAAAAGTGTCACGGTAATATTGTATGACGTCATGCGTCATGGTTGACCAGACGCGTCATGGTAACTTAGGAAACATCATCATCATATCAGCCACAGGACGTTCACTGCTGAACATAGGCCTCCCCCAAAGACTTCCAGAGCGATCGGTCGCATGCTCTTTGCGTCCAATGAATTCCCGAAACATAGTATTTCATAATAATATCGCTCATCTGGGCTTGTGTTATGGTGTGACAAGTGCCGAATAGAAGAGTTATATAAAGGAAAAAATATATATAAAGACAAAAAAAATTAAAAGACAAAATTAAAAAAAATATGTAAAGCAATAACTTTTTTTTAAATTTTTTATCGTTTTCTTAAGACGTTATCACGTAAAATTATCGTCCTTAAACCGGCTTAACAAACAACCATTTTTTCTATTTCTACAAAAATATTATTGAAGACTTTTTCGCAACCAAAGAAGTAAATGTTTTTTAAAATTCGTTTTTATAGGATGCCTATGTCATATAAAGAACACACCCTACAAGTTTTAGGTCTCTACGATTTGTTTAGGCTGCGCGTTGATCATCATAGAAATTAAGATTTAAAAAACAAAAATAAACAAAAATAGGTGCGTAGTCATGGCAGTTATAAGTTTTATGCAACAAAAATATTTGCTCTAGTGTCATTATCCAGGGAGAAAACAGTCGACTACGTTTGTATGGAGCGAGCCCCCGGTACCCTTTCCTCTTAAGACCATGTGTTCGCAAATCGACCTTTGTGTTAAGCAACTTTAAGTAATCAAATACTATTTTTTTGTTATTTGGATATAAGTAGATATTGTAGTTTAAAAACCATATTTTTGTTTATTTCGGTTGAAAACATGATATGAACAACTTTGTTCGATAAAAAAAATGTTAGGAAACAGAGAATTTTTAGATCGTTTATCGGTTTTTATTCAAAAATAGTTAACGTATGTTTCTAAAAATTGAATCAAATGATAGGTTTTGACCTCTAGGAACTATATTTTTGGATAATAATGCTAAAATGTACAAAATGTTTTGCAAATCGATCAAATATAACAGTTAGCACGCGTCAGTTCCTCGCAGTCGGCCTCCGGGCGTCATCGAGGTAAGACCTATGCCACTTTTGCCGGCACGCTGCGTTCGAGCGAACCCCACGCGGAAGCTTGCATTTGCAGGGATGACAAACTTTTTTCCGCAAATAATAATTTACAAACTTATGTGCCCGCTAATAATATATACTAATATTATAAAGAGGTAAGGTTAGTAACAAGTTTGTACATTGTATTGTTGCTCCAGTCTAAGCAGCTAGGCTTGTGTTATGGTGACTAGACGCGATTGAGTGAGCGCAAATAATCTATACTAATATTATAAAGAGGTAAGGTTAGTAACAAGTTTGTACATTGTATTGTTGCTCCAGTCTAAGCAGCTAGGCTTGTGTTATGGTGACTAGACGCGATTGAGGGAGCGCAAATAATCTATACTAATATTATAAAGAGGTAAGGTTAGTAACAAGTTTGTATATTGTATTGTTGCTCCTGTCTAAGCAGCTAGGCTTGTGTTATGGTGACTAGACGCGATTGACTGAGCGCAAATAATATATACTAATATTATAAAGAGGTAAGGTTAGTAACAAGTTTGTACATTGTATTGTTGCTCCAGTTTAAGCAGCTAGGCTTGTGTTATGGTGACTAGCCGCGATTGAGTGAGCGCAAATAATCTATACTAATATTATAAAGAGGTAAGGTTAGTAACAAGTTTGTATATTGTATTGTTGCTCCAGTCTAAGCAGCTAGGCTTGTGTTATTGTGACTAGACGCGATTGAGGGAGCGCAAATAATCTATACTAATATTATAAAGAGGTAAGGTTAGTAACAAGTTTGTATATTGTATTGTTGCTCCAGTCTAAGCAGCTAGGCTTGTGTTATGGTGACTAGACGCGATTGACTGAGCGCAAATAATTTATACTAATATTATAAAGAGGTAAGGTTAGTAACAACTTTGTATATTGTATTGTTGCTCCAGTCTAAGCAGCTAGGCTTGTGTTATGGTGACTAGACGCGATTGACTGAGCGCAAATAATATATACTAATATTATAAAGAGGTAAGGTTAGTAACAAGTTTGTTTATTGTATTGTTGCTCCAGTCTAAGCAGCTAGGCTTGTGTTATTGTGACTAGACGCGATTGAGTGAGCGCAAATAATATATACTAATATTATAAAGAGGTAAGGTTAGTAACAAGTTTGTATATTGTATTGTTGCTCCAGTCTAAGCAGCTAGGCTTGTGTTATGGTGACTAGACGCGATTGAGGGAGCGCAAATAATCTATACTAATATTATAAAGAGGTAAGGTTAGTAACAAGTTTGTATATTGTATTGTTGCTCCTGTCTAAGCAGCTAGGCTTGTGTTATGGTGACTAGACGCGATTGACTGAGCGCAAATAATATATACTAATATTATAAAGAGGTAAGGTTAGTAACAACTTTGTATATTGTATTGTTGCTCCAGTCTAAGCAGCTAGGCTTGTGTTATGGTGACTAGACGCGATTGACTGAGCGCAAATAATATATACTTATATTATAAAGAGGTAAGGTTAGTAACAAGTTTGTATATTGTATTGTTGCTCCAGTCTAAGCAGCTAGGCTTGTGTTATGGTGACTAGACGCGATTGAGTGAGCGCAAATAATCTATACTAATATTATAAAGAGGTAAGGTTAGTAACAAGTTTGTTTATTGTATTGTTGCTCCAGTTTCACGGTTTTGTAATGCGTAACATTTTTTTCTCGGCTAGGTCCCCGCGTCAACCCGCGATAGGGAACTTCGTTTCAATAAAAATATTAGGTACATTATTACAGCTACACATTAGTTTTATTATTTTATGTATCGAGCCCAATTAGATAACGAAAACCTACTGTTGACACCTACCTACACTGTGGCGTGCCCACTGTTTACACCTACACTGTGGCGTAGCTTGATCGCGTACGCGAGTCGTTGCGCGCGGCTCACTTTCACGCTACGTCTTTGTGCGCGGAGGCTGAGGTAATGTTAAAATACCTACACACGGTACTGGAAGAGGGCCTTAAGCAACTTCATATTCTAAGTATTTGTAAGTAGGTTGTTGAAATTTACTTGCTGAGTATGTAGTATGTTTTTCATTTCAAACTAAGTTCTATACCTACTTACGAGTTTGCCATCTTTATTATTTTAACACAAGTACCTTAAGTAAAGGTCTACTTGATAAGTATCAAGTTTTGTAGTTTTTTGGTAAGAAAGTACTTGTGCCTTATCTAACTATCGCTAGTTTTAATATCGATAGTTTTCGTCTAAAAAAGCCTATACTATCGATTGACCTATCGATCGACTAGATAGCTCAAAAAACACTATCGATGGTGTCGATAGTAATGTGCTATCGAAGAATAAAATATCGATAGTATTGTTGCTCGAAAATTTAAAAAAATATCGATACTATCGATAGCATCAATAGTATTGCCACGTTTTGAGCTATCGATAGTATCGATAGTATTGCCTCGTTTTGAGCTATCGATATTTTTTTATTTACGAGCAACAATACTATCGACAGTATTGGCTCGTTTTGATACTATCGGTTTAATGAACTATCGATACACTATTATTCAACGATAGTCGACTATCGATGGACAACACTAGTATACGTACATACGTAAACCTTTCTCTTTTTCATATAAAAATACAATGTTTCAGAAACCACTTTGATCAGATATGCACAAGGAAGCATTCAAAATATTACCCTTGAGATTGCTTCAGACAAACAAAACACATTGACCTAATAATACGAAGAATTAAGTTAAAATCTACTTAACCAGATTCGACAGTTAAGTTTCGAAGCTTCGCTGAACTAATTAACCGAATCGCTTTTAAGCTTATTACTACAAAAGTTTAGCGGATGCTCGGATGAAAATGTAGGTTTTGGATATGAAAATATAACTTCTAATTGAAATATGATAAGTTTAAACTAGATTAAAATATAATAGGCAGCTAGTAGGTACATGTTTGTTGCACCTATTGACGTTCTTACCTTTGGAGGGCGCCGGACTTTTGCCATAGTTACCTACAAGATTTATTTATAACCTAACAGCGGCGCTCCGCAGTTTCACCCGCGTTACTTCTGATCCTGTGGGAATATCGGGATAAAAAGCAACCTACGTTACTTCTAATAATATAATAATAATAATAATAATAAAATGTTTATTTCAGGCATAAAATCCCATATCACAATAATGATAACTTAAAAATAAGAAAAATAAAATATAATAAAATGTACTTTTTAAGGAATAAAGTAAGATCAAAAACATCAGTCTTAACATCGTCAATTATTTACGGTTATTGGCATGATGCACGTGAACCCAATGCTTGAAAATGGAGCAGTCCATGCACTCGGTCAACGATGCTAAGATGGTATTTTTGGACGTCCGCAACCGACTCCAGAATCCCGCGACGCGAGATCTGATGATCCCGAAGAAGTCAGTGACCCCGGCCTCAGCAAACATGTTTGACGCACTGCAGTAACGTGGAAGTTTCATCAGGATACGATATGTGTCATTATATTGTACCCTGATGACACTCATCGACCTCTGGGTGTACCGGACCCAGAGCTGACATGTGTAGAAGCATAGACAATATGCTCTAAACAATGTCAGCTTCACATCACGTGTACACCCAGCAAATCTGCGCGCAATCATGTTGCCGCGTACCGCCATGGCACGTCGCTCCCTCTCGATGTCCGCGTCGTCATTCAAGTCACTTGTTAATATGTGACCCAAATACCTGAACTGCTCCACCCTCTGAATAACAGCCTCATTTAACAACACCTGAGGGACCCTCTCCGGACCTTTACCTGCTCTGAAAACCATGAACTGAGTCTTTGCTACGTTGTATTGTAGCCCATGGGCTTTTACATAGAGCTCACAGATGGCGATCAATCTGTTCAGTGCGCTAATTGAGGGACCGAGAAGCACCATGTCGTCAGCATAGCTCAGGTTATTGAGACATACGCCCGCGACGTTGCAACCAACTCTGGTGCCTCTCAGTTCCTCAATCAGCCCATTCACATAGATGTTAAAAAGATCCGGAGAGGTTAAACCCCCCTGACGAACACCGCATTCTAGTCTAAACTCACTAGATGTCGCGTCGCCCCATCTCACACAGTTAACTTGATTTTCGTACCAATACTTCAAAAGCTGTATTGTGATCTGCGGAACCCCCGATCCCTCGAGTTTCTCCCAAAGTAAAGTATAATTTACTTGATCGAAAGCTCGGCTTAGATCGATGATCTAATGAATCAATGTATCCTCATATCAAGTTTCATCAAAATCGGTCCAGTAGTTTTCGGACCCTTTTTGTTCCTAACAAAAAATCTTTTTCGATCTTTAGCTTCGTTACTTCCGATGAATCAATGTATCCTCAAATCAAGTTTCATCAAAATCGGTCCAGTAGTTTTCAGACCCTTTTTGTTACTAACAAAAAATCTTTTTCGATCTTTAGCCTAGTAATAGTCATCTGCCATCAATATCATCATCAAAGTATCAAATAACATACAAAATACGAAAGAAGATACGAATATTTTTCTCTTTGATTTCGTTTCAAGATGTAATAAAAAGGATACATTCCTAACAAAATAATGTAGATTAATAAAATATGAACATAGCAAAGTACTTATATTGTAGGCATCTGAGTAACATTCCTATACATATTTTATCTACTAGACTACGGTTCCCAAACTTATTCCCCCTTATTCCAAAAAGAGATTAATGATAGTTCGAGATGTGGATTTAAACCTATAGTATCCCTATAGATTATATACGGATAGTATTTAGACTATACGTCGCAAGTAAATCTGTGTCTAAATCTAAGTTTTAAATCCACATCTCGGACTATCCTTAAACCTCATTTTGGAATAAAGAAAATTTTGTCTCCTGCCCACCTTGATAATAAATTATTTTATAGCGTCTCCATTTTTTCACCTACTTTAAATCACTATAACATAAAATTAAATTAATTATTGTGAGCTATTTAGCGGAGATTAAACATTAATACTAAACGAGACTTTTACTACAACCTGAGCGTATTAGCTACACAACGCACCAGTTTTTTTTGGGTCTCGTACCGCCTTCTTGCAAGCTTAAGCTTGCAGCGCCCATAAGGGGGCGTTATCGCTCACTTTGAGAAAGGCTGTCTAGAGGTACGAAATTCACGAGTTAGGTTTCACAGCTAGCGAGTATTTCACACAAGCTAGAACTAGCTCAAAGCTCTCCTACTCTTAGTTGTTTATTTATTTACAAAAACGATGTTTTATTCGCATTGCATACCATTACTCGGGTCAGAGATGCATTTATTAATGTCTTAACTTGTCGTGTAGCCTTTTTTACTGTACTATTTAGGTACAAGCAGGCAACAAACATTCAGCCAAGTTAGACAAGATTGCTTTTTATAAGCGATATCGCCAATCGACAGACTATTTTTATTTTTTTGAATGAAATTGACACAAGCCAACGATAATTCACGTAGTTTTAGGTAAAAAAAACAATGGTGGATAAGTTCCATCTTATGCTAGTTGCATACAATGTTGTATGTCAATTTCATACAATTAAATCTATCGATTGGCGACATCGCTAATAGAAAACATCTTGTCTAAGGGGGCAGATCAACAGTAGAGCTTCAAATAATCTTTGTAGTTGTCATAATATAAGGACACGCGTATTAAGTAAGGTAGGCAATTGCAAACGTTCTAAATAAAACAAAACCACTACGCGAACGAAGTCGCGGGCAACAGCTAGTTATTAGATACTAGCTGCGCCCCGCGGTTTCACCCGCGTAAGTCCCGATCCCGTAGGAATATCGGTTATTTTTTTCGCCTTTTAAACCTTCCCTAGACCTCCACGAACATTTCAAGACTAAGATAAGATAAATCCGTTCAGCCGTTCTCGAGTTTTAATCAGACTAACGAACAACAATTCATTTTTATTTATATAGAGAAGATAGATAGATAGATTTTGACTCAAGCGAGATTCTAAGATCCTACTTGAGTTGAAGTTTAAAGTCTTTTAACTCATGAATTTATTAGACAAACATTATTAAGATAAAAACATTTTGAAAATAGTCATTTTAGAACTCTAAGTAGGTCTGCAATGATGTGCTTGTAATTTATTTAAGAGTTTAGCTTGAGGTTGTTCTAGCTATTATCAAGATCCGCCTACTTTTGCTGTCAAACTTAAGGTGAAAGGGTACCGGCGCTCTCTCTATACAAACGTAGTCGACTGTTTCCTCCATGGATAATGACACTAGCACAAATATTTTAATAACATAGGGACATGGTCAATTGGTCATGGCCGTTATAAGTTTTATGCAAAAAAATATTTGTCTAGTGTCATAATCTTCAAAATCTTGACGGTCAATCTTTTGTCGGTCAATGTCTTTTTCGGCCAATATTTTTCGGTCAATCTTTGTCGGTCAATGTTTTTTCGGTGAAACGATATCTTATAATGTTATAAAATGATGTCTAACGCCTAGATGGACGGACGACTTTATTAAGGTCGCGGGAAATCGTTGGACGCAGAGAGCTTACGACCGATCGCTCTTGAAGTCTTTAGGGGAGGCCTATGTTCAGCAGTGAACGTCCTGTGGCTGGTTATGATAATGAAGATTATGTCAAAGTAAGGGCCCGCCTTTTTTCAGTTTTTCAATGACCCAGCAGATTTTATGTAAGTACTTAGCCAAGTAAGTAGGTACATACTTACTTAACTATTTTTCTTACATATCAAATATTTTCAAAAAACTAGGTACTTACTTGTGGCGCTGACTTCTGGCCCAAGAGACTCGAAGGCTTTTCCAAAACTCAACTTCAAGAGGCGGTCGGAATCTGAAAACAAAAACCTTCTATAAAACTTGCTCTTCTATCGCCATCTATGTAAAACTTATAAAACTAGTTGGTTTAACATTGTAGTTTAAGATAAATTTGTGAGATGGCGCTTTTTTCAATAATTATTAGAACCATATTTCTGCCGAGACAGTAACTAGCAAATTGGACAGATGGCGCTTACAATAATTTCTTAGGAATTAATTTTTAATCGATTTCAATATATGAAGTGGTTCACATAGTACCTATAAAATATGTATAGGTGGTATATTTGGATAACTTTATTGTGTAAGCGAGAAAAGTTATCGTTGAGAAACTTTTCAATCACACGTCATAAAAAAGTAAGCGACATAAGTGGGTAACTTTTTCCCCATTACACATTTCGTAGAAATAAGTAGGTAAGTAATTACTGAATATTATAAGTAATATTTTCCTCATAAATATTTTCCACATATTTTTCGGAGACGCGAATCGGAGGCAAATTCAGGTAGGAGTAATACGTCTCGGCTTCTCTCCAGGATTTATATTTCCGTTATAACTTGTAAAGAAAGCCCTTTATGCTTTATAGATAGGTAGGTACAGCGAAGACTTGTCGGATTGTAGGAACAGTCGGAGATTTGTATAAAATACAAGGTTATTGGTAATTATACCAGCAAGCCGTTGAGGGCTACTTCTGTGCTCCTAAACAAACAACTTTTAATCTACGACTTTTGGAAATTCGAAAAAAAAAAACTCATTTTACTCTTTATTGCGGAACCCTAAATATGTGCACATTTCTTTATGATACTTTACAGACATCGACAAAAATTCAGGTCATACCAGCAGCTGTAGAATCTGGAGCCGGTTGAAATGTAAATGTGGCTGCGAACCCCTGTCCTGGAGACCCGGAGTTGGCGGTGAACTGCAGGAGTAAAGCCGGTCCCGTTGACAGCACTTCGTACCCTGGACATAAAATTATACTCTGATTATAAAGATCATCCAGATCTTCTATTATATTGAAAAAACAGAAAGAGAGGACAAAAGTCTGTACTTGGAAGCAAATTAAAAACAAAAAGAGTCTATAAAGGGGAGTTAAAAAAGTATAGTAGAACGAAAATAAATACTAATTGAAATCTGGTTTTCACTATTAGATACTTAGCTCTATTTTCGCGGAAGGTCGTGTTGTAGGTACCTACCACGACCTTTCTCGAAAATATAATCAAATTAGTAGAACCTGAGTAATCAACGAAAAACTGCAGTCGGTCGAGATAACCTCGGCCAGCCAGCTAAAGTCACAGAATAATTACGCGTGTGAAACCGGGGGGGTACAGCTAGTTAGTTATTATCTATATCTATACTTTTTATATTACAAAGCTGAAGAGTTTGTTTGTTTGTTTGAACGCGCTAATCTCAGGAACTACTGGTTCGAATTGTAAAATTATTTTTGTGTTGGATAGTCCATTTATCGAGGAAGGCTATAGGCTACTTTTTATCCCGATATTCCCACGGGATCGGGAGTTACGCGGGTGAAACCGCGGAGCGCTGCTAATATCATATACAGCTTTGAAACGTGATGGTGGAATATTAATGAACTATCTTATGCGCGTGGGAAATCACTGGTAACACAGTTTTCAAAACTTTAATGGTTATTTAAATCGAGTTACGAGTGAGTAGGGGACTCAGCAAACACACGCGAAGGGAGGGGTCCGATACGGATGTCAAGATCCACCCGCAAACTTCAGCGTCGATGATAATGATGTTTGTAGCAACATCGAATTATCGAGCTCCTCAATATATAAGTACTATAGACCTCAGTATGTATACTTTATATTATAAAGCTGAAGAATTTGTTTGTTTGTTTGAACGCGCTAATCTCAGGAACTACTAGTTCAAATTGAAAAATTATTTTTGTGTTGGATAGGCCATTTATCGAGGAAGGCTATAGGCTACTTTTAATTTTGATATTCCCACGGGATCGGGACTTACGCGGGTAAAAGCGCAGAGCGCAGCTAGTCTGGTATACATTTTAACTTGGATCATCTGTTCCTGAGAAAATCAGTGGTGACACACAGACAGACAGACGGACCAGAAAGTGATCTTATAAAGGTTCTTTTTTTACCTTTTGAGGTGCGGAACCCTAAAACAATAAACATGGAAAATATCCCGTTCAGAATAACTTAAATAGTGAATCTGTCGGTTTTTTTTGTTAATTTCGTGTTTTGTAATTAGATATATCTTAGGCCGCCCATTTGTGCAACTTCTAATTTCTAGCTATTACTTTACTTTGTGTTTATCGTGTACTTGTATTTGTATACGGGATGTTTTCCGCAATTAGATTCTTTTTAATTGGGTCCTTTTTGCGTGAGGATGGAGTAGGCTTTCCCAGCACCTCTACCCTCTCAGCTTAGTCGACCATGTCCAGAAGAGAGAACTTGTCAATACTTCTGGAGCCAACTAAGCCGCGGGTTTCATCACGATGTTTTCCTTCACCGTAAGAGCAATGTCAATAAGCGCACATATTTTTTTCTTAAAGAAAAAAACATTGGTGCACGGTCTGCAGGGATTCGAACCCACGACCTTTAGAATGAAAGTCGAGGTATCTACCATTAAGCCAACACTGCTTTTTTGTTTGTCGTAATACCCACTATCGATAGGCATGGGTCTCAAAGTGCACCGCGCCAATAAAACCTATGCCAACCTACCCCTTTAAGTGTCAACCCTAAGAACTTGAACTAGCTGCCACCTGTAACCTATACTTTTGTGGCACCACAGCGATCCTACTTTGATGTAGCATTATTCATTCATTGGCCTACACGTTTGGTCTCTAGAGCACCACAAAGAAAGTAACAAACACACATCTGATAAACACATTACCCTCCGTTAGCGCTGTCGGGTAAAAAGGGAGGGTGTCGGCCGGTAGGAGTAGGTGACGAAGTTAATACCGAAACACATATTCATTCGAATAGAAAGGATCGATATCCATCGATTGAGATGTCGTCCTAGGTGAGCGATTTATAGCTATGCGATACAAGGACGTTATAGTGATCTTATTTATACTCACTATCTATCTATCTTCCATCTATACATATAAAATCCATTGTCCTGAATAAATGACTGACGGATCAACGCACAGCCTAAACCGCGGATCGTAGAAACCTGAAACTTGGAGGGTGTGTTCTTTGTGTGACGTAGGCATCCGATAAGAGAGGGGGGCAAAGTTTGTATGGGACAACGTGATTCCTTGGTCCATTTTCGACTTCTACGCGGACGAAGTCGCAGGCAAAAGCTAGTTTTATACAATTAATTAGCTGTGCTCCGCGGTTTCACCAGCGTAACTCCCGATCCCGTGGGAATATCGGGATAAAAAGTAGCCTATAGCCTTCCTCGATAAATGGACTATCCAACACAAAAATATTTTTTTTAATTCGAACCAGTAGTTCCTGAGATTAGAGCGTTCAATCAAACAAACAAACTCTTCAGCAGAATTACCAAACTGGGGTCAGTTTGTCATTTGACGACCTAGTTGGCACAATGGTCACCATGCCGGACTGCCAAACACAGGGTTGCGTGTTCGATTCCCGCCTCAGACAAGTATTCATACTTAGATATTTGTCTGTGGTCTGGTTGTTTCTATGTATTATAAGTATATATTTACAAAAGAAAAATTATATAAGTAGTATATCCGTTGTCTCCAGCTATCTAGATACCAAGTTTTATCGCAATCGGTCCAGTAGTTTTTGCGTGAAGACGTAACAAACATACACACACACACACACAAACTTTCACATCTATACTATAATAAAATCGTTCGAGGATGAAATCTGTACATTGAAAATATTTTGAAAATTTCTACTGGAGGGCAGTCTATTATCGATACTGAACCAGAAAATGTAGTAAAAACATTTTTGTCTGTCTGTCTGTCTGTCTTTCTGTCTGTCTGTCTGTCTGTATCTTGGCCGCGCATCACGCCGAAACTACTGAAGGGATTCAAATGAAACTCGGTATGGATATAGCCCTTATACTGATGTAACATCATATCAACTTTTTATCCTGAAATACATCATGGTTTCCGTGGTGGGGGTGATGAAGTAAAATATCTTGGCCGCCCATCACGTCGAAACTACTGAATGAATTGAATCAAAACTCGGAGTGAACATAGCCCTTATACTGATGTTACATCATATCAACTTTTTATCCTGAAATTCACCATGGTTTCCGTGGTGGGGATGATATCAGGGAGTGAAAGTTAAATATCTTGGCCGCGCATCACGTCGAAACTACTGAATGGATTGAATTGAAATATGGTGTGAACATAGCCCTTATACTGGTGTAACATCATATCAACTTTTTATCCTGGAATTCATCATGGTTTCCGTGGTGGGGGTGATAAAGTTAAAAAATATCTTGGCCGCGCATCACGCCGAAACTACTGAAGGGATTCAAATGAAACTCGGTATGGATATAGCCCTTATACTGATGTAACATCATATCAACTTTTTATATTGAAATTCACCATGGTTTCCGTGGTGGGGGTGATGAAGTTAAATATCTTGGCCGCGCATTAAGTCAAAACTACTGAATGGATTAAAATGAAACTCAGTGTGAATATAGCCCTTATACTGGTGTAACATCATATCAACTTTTTATCCTGAAATTCAGCATGGTTTCAGTGGTTGGGGTGATGGAAGATATTCTATAAACTTGCATTGCAATGCCGCCGTGTATAGCAAAATGCTCGATTTTCAACCGTCTTCAATTGAATTCTCCAATAATGTAATGGATAAAGTATAATGGAACACCCTGAACCACCTTTTCATCACAAAACTCCTGAATCATTGAAGATAAAATTTTGATATTTTGTAGTTTGTCTTGCAAGGATTAATACAATTTTCAGCAGAGAGGATCTGATGAGGATCTCAACGATTTTTCTTTTTAGAAGTACTTACCTACATAATATTTTTTTCTAAAAAAATATCTCGATGGCAAAACTTTTTGCTATATAGCAAAACTTCGTGCTGTATCTTAATACTGTCCTGTGTATTTGTTCATGGTTTCGAAATTTGAAATTCGCAAGGGGTTTGGACATTCAGTAACTTGGTACTTGGCATATTGTTTTTTTTGCGCAGTGCATTTTGAGACCAATTGATAAGAGAAGAATATTACGGCGAACAAATAATGCCTCCATACCGGAAAGCGATTTGAAGCGATGATTTTTCGAAAATGCGCGGTGAAATTTTAAATCCCATGCCATTCTATAGAGGGCATTACGGTAAACAAATAATGAATTTGCACCGAACCTACAAAGCGTCTCGGAAACGGAATTTTTATTATTTAAAGAAGTTCAGCATGGTTTCAGTGGTGGGGGTATAGAAAGGTAAATATCTTGGCCGCTCATCACGTCGAAACTACTTAATGGATTGAATTGAAAATTGGTCTAAACATAGCCCTTATACTAATGTAACATCATATCAAGTTTTTATCCTGAAATTCAGCATGGTTTTAGTGGTGGGGGTTATGAAATATAATCTATAACTTGCATTGCAACGCCGCCGTGTATAGCAATATGCTTGATTTTCATCCGTCATTAGGTAAATTCTCCATTAAAGTATTGGATAAAGTATGATGAAACATCTTGAACCACCTTTTCATCATAAAACTCCTAAACCATTGAAGATAAAATTTGGAGATTTGAAATTTTTTGTTTGTCTTGCAAGGATTAATAAAATTTTCAGAAATGAGGATCTGATGAGGATCTCAACCATTTATTTTTTATATTTAATTTATTTTTTATATTCCAAAATATTATCTCGATGGCAAAACTTCTTGCAATAAAGCAAAACTTTGTGCAGTATCTTGATACTGTCCCGTGTATATATAATTCTTTCTATTGGATAGGTATGGGGATATCCCCATACCTATCCAATAGAAAGAATTACGGCAGCCAAATAATGCCTTCACATGGAACGTCTAAAGCGTCTCGGAAACGGGATATTACAAAAAAACGCACTGTGACAGATCAAATGTGTGCGTTTTACTTTGAGACCAATACTTATACATAAAAGGCATTACGGTGAACAAAAAAATGCCGAAAAAGCGTTTCAGAAACAGGGTATTCAAAGAATGGTGGTGTTCTATGATTTTCCAAAAATGCTCGGTGCACTTCGAGACCCATACCTATCGATAGAGGGCATTCGGTCGCAAAGTTAACCGCGGACTTTTGGAAATACTCGGTCACGATTGGTTTCTTTGGAAATTTCGTTTCCGGGACGCTTTAGCGGTTCGGTGTAAAGCATTATTTGTTCCCCGTAATACCCTCTATCGATTAACGTAGGTCACAAAATGCACTGCGCAAAAAATCACTATGCTAGGCTCCTATACTAAATGTCCGGATTACTTTGGGTAGAGGAGGATTGCAGAGAAACTCCGAGCAGAGAAAACGTCAATCTACCAAGGTGACAATGGCAATTTCTGCCACAGATCACTATATGATTTCTGATATGTAAACAATGGTTTACCGATTTTCAGTTTGCTTCAGGGCGGTGTATGGAGACATTCACCAAGTATTTCACGTTTCAAGAGACATTCACCAGAGATCGAGAAAACTCATTCTCACTTCCCGAAATGAGAAATTCGTCTTCTTAAATGACATAAAGTTGTCATCGCCTGGAGAGGAAAAAGCGTAGACCTCCATTAATCGGGTAGTGGAGCCTGAGTGGAGCTAGACTTGGTGTGTCGATTATCCTGTTGCGTAATTTAATTGGCTTGGCCCAGAGTAGTCAGGTTGCAGCAGAAAGTTTTTGACACCGAAATTTTATCTAGGTGTGGTGCTGGGGAACAAGTTTTTATCCCCAGGATACCACTGATATCAATAATTTTCCTTTCGGTTTCAAGCGCATTCAATTTCCAGTGAGCCTATGCTACGCAATTGGCAATCAACAAAGTGCAAGGCCAGACTTGCGCACCGCAGGCTTAGATCTCACCATAAGCTGCTTCAGACACAGTCAGCTGTACCTATTTGACTCTATCGAGTGTTAGTGCCGCAGCTAACATGTTAGTAAATTGTTTCAACGACGAGGCGTCACCCACAATGTTGTGTACAAGAAAGCTTTGTAGTTGTCATAATATAAGGACACACGTATTAAGTAAGTTAGGCAATCGCAAACGTTCTAAATAAAACAAAACCACCACGCGAACGAAGTCGCGGGCAACAGCTAGTTTATAATATAAGTAGAGGAAGGATTATTTAATAATAAAAAATATCAAAGTAATCATTACTGTGAAAAATGCGTCAGAATATGTCATAGGTAAGCTTATCTCAGTACAACCACTTAGGACAGAAACATAAAACAGGGACCCGTTAAGAACAATGTCATTGGAAATGTTTATATAATGTTCAAGGATTGCCAGGGATAAGTAGGGATTTGTGGAATTATTTATTTTAGTTTGTCAGTGTTGTATGTTTAGAGACAGCATGATGTTAGTCCCTTTAAACCCTCGATAGGTTGCGGTAGAAAAGGTAGGTATTTAACTAATGTAATATACCTAGGTAGGTACTCTGGGTTATTCTCATAGTATAACTAATCACGTTGAACGACCTGGGTGGCCTAAAATTGTGACGCGAAATCTGCGTCGCCGCGCGCTGCACCGTAAATCTGATTTTAGAGTTTTTTTTATTCATCTGAAAGACAATTATACTTGTACCTATATGTTTTCCTGAGATAAGCGCGTTCAAACAAACAATCAAACAAACTCTTCAGCATTATAATATACGTATAGATTTGCAAACATTACATGATATTTTTTTACAATTTAAGTAACATTTAAGTTCAAGGATTGCCAGGGATAAGTAGGGATTTGTGGAATTATTTATATTAGTTTGTCAGTATTGTATGTTTAGAGACAACATGATGTTAGTCCTTTTAAACCCTCGATGGGTTGCGGTAGAAAAGGTAGGTACTTAACTAATGTAATATACCTACCTATCTTCTCTGGGTTATTCTCATAACTACTCACGTTGAACGACCTGGGTGGCCATAAATCGAAAAGCGAAAACTGCGTCGCCGCGCGCTGCACCGTAAATCTGATTTTAGAGTTTTATTTTTTTCATCTGTACCTACATATTTGAACACACTTTTTTTACTACCAACTATCTTTTTTTTAACCGACTTCAAAAAAGTAGGAGGTTCTCAATTCGGTTGTATGTAGTTTTTTGTCTACTAGTCATTGGTCAGACCATTGCAACTGTCAAATCTTCAATGGAAAAATACAATCTCTGAATTGGCCAGTAGAAATTGTTTAAATTTAGGAGGCCACTTCTGTTTGAGCGAATATCTGTGTGCGTAGCATCGCACCCCAATACAAACGTATAAACTTTATAAACTCACACGATACCGATCACGCCCGGAGGTAAAAGAAATAAAAGTAGTTTCTTCGCGTTTAAGTTCCACAAAGTAACAAATAGGAAATTGTTGGAATCGGAATTCTAGGACATGAAGTGCCAGCACCGGCTGACGGCAGACTACAAAAAATTAAACAAACTCATATTAGATTACACCTTCGTTAGATCCATTTGTGGGCGAGAGAAACCCTTGATTTGCACCGGATTTTCACAAAGTTTACCAACTTTATCCATCCCCCCCATTATAGTAATAGTCTGAAAACTTTGTCAGTGTAAAGATAGTATTTCTGATCTTCGTAGCCAAATTGATTTTTCTTTACGCTGGCACGAAGTGATTTCTAACAATAGACTTTGGAAACTGTAGCGTGATATTTTCTGTGCCATTTTCGTTCGACGGAACATTGTGGTAGATTGAAAAGGGGCAGTATCGATTGTGCAGAAAATAGGTAAATTATTTTAGATTCATCTCGTGTAGATTATGGTTTTCGGATGATTGAATGCATATTCGGCTATGGGTTTTTTCAAAAAATATGTATAAATATGTAGGGGCAAAAAATATTTAACTAAACGTTATGTAGCTAGCTAGTCTTTTTTCTATAAATAAGTCAGCGTTTGACCACTATCTCACACGATGGTAAGTGACGATGCGGTTTAAGATGTAGCATGCTTTCATAGAAGATACCTTCGAATTAATTCCCTTATGATCAAGTTACCTAAATGCGGGATGCCAATGAAGGAATTATACCTAAATGACGACTCAGTTGGCACAATGGTCACTATGCCGGACTGCCTTACAAAGGGTTGCGGGTTCGATTCCCGCCTCAGACATGCATTTATGTTTAGATATTTGTCTGTGGTCTGGTTTTTTCTATGTATTATAAGTATATATTCACAAAAGAAAAGTATATAAGTAGTATATCCGTTGTCTAGCACCCATAACACAAGTCTAGTAACTTAGCATGGGGCTAGATGGCGATGTGTGGAATGTCCTGCAATATTTTTTTTATTTTTTTATATTACACTAGCAGCGCTCCGCGGTTTCACCCCTGTAACTCCTGATCCCGTGGGAATTTCGGGATAAAAAGTTGCCTATAGCCTTCCTCGATAAATGGACTATCCAACACAAAAATAATTTTACAATTCGAAACAGTAGTTCCTGAGATTAGCGCGTTCAAACAAACAAACAAACTCTTCAGCTTTATAATATAAGTATAGATATACGGTCGTCACACAAAGACCACCAAATAAATCCTTCTTTTGTGGCTGCATCAGCCTACGGCAATTCTGTCAAAGTTGACTAGCAATGAATAAGTCAATTGATTGTCGTCGCGTTACTTAAGTTGCCCGACTAGTCGGTTAGTCTAGACGCAATTTTGTTTTTTTTCAAAAACAGTTGCTCTCATGCTTAAAGCCCACGTAAAAATGCCTGAGGAGCTATGCAAGTATAAATTATTCTTATTTAAATAAATTAATTTAAGTTAAATAATATTATTGCTGTAGCTCAACCAATTATGACAAATGTTTACAAATTGCCGCTGATTTGTGTAAGAAACTGTGTGATTTGTGTAATTTGTTTATATTTCATCATATCAGCCGCAGGACGTCCACTGCTGAACATAGGCCTCTCCCAAAGGCTTCCAGAGCGATCGGTCGCATACTCTGCGTCCAACGACTTCCCGCGACCTTTTAATTAAGTCGTCCGTCCATCTAGTCGGAGGCCGTCCCGCGCTGCGCTTTCCGGTACGTGGTCTCCAATCTAAGACTTTTCGGCCCCAACGCCCATCAGTTTGTATTTACTTAAGTATAATAATTTACGTAATAAATATTGTATCAAATACTAGATGATTTCGACCTTCAAGTGGCAAGATAAAGTAACTACCGACGTGCGAGTACATAAACTGTGGGTAAACGTGACAAATCCTATTCCAACAGCGTTACGAATTCTTCTCACCTTTTTGAGGCACGGTTTATTGGATTGTAAAATTTAGTACCTACCGGAGGTATTTGGTTCAATATCTGTTGGCGGAAATAAAACAGATTTGTAAAAAGAGAAACTGTAGCAATACTCGTAAGTTTCTATACTTACTATTTCTATCTATCGATATATATCTATAATCTTTTCTTTATCTCATATATATATTATATACTAGCTTTTGCCCGCGACTTCGTCCACGTATAAGTCCAAAGTCGACCGAGGAATCACGTTGTCCCATACAAACTTTGCCCCCCCTCCCTTTTTACCCCCTTAGGAGTAAAATTTCGGAAAATCCTTTCTTATCGGTTGCCTACGTCATACAAAGAACACACTCTTCAAGTTTCAGGTCTCTACGATCAGTTCGGTTTAGGCTGGGTGTTGATCCGACAGTCAGTCAATGATGACAAAGAATTTTATATGTATAGATTATCTACAAATATTATAAAGAGGAAAGATTTGATTGTTAGTTTTTCTATTTGAATTAAATAGGCTCGGAAACTACTAAACCGATTTTGATAAAACTTAATATGAAAATAAGTTGATTCATTAGGAGTACTATAAACTACGATTTATCCTGATATTCCTACGGGATCGGGAGTTACACTGGTAAACCGCGAAACACTGCTAGTCTGTGATATTTTTTTTGGGATAACTGTTGAAAATGATTATGTATGTGCCCTAAAAAATACCTAACAAGGAAACGGTGGTGATTTAAACCAAAGACATCTCTCATGCGCGCACCAATTTTGGCTGTAAAGGCCGATCCGCACATAACAGTGCCGACACTGTTATGACGGAAAGTTATATATCAATGAGTTAGATACGTCTTTGTGAAATAAACTTGACCACTCGAAAGTAAGGCAATTGACTCATCATTCCACAGGCTTTGTCGCATATTGCATGAAGACACGTAAAATGATTGTGTCACAGTAAAGGAATGCGAAGTTCGGTGATAAATACAATGTTAACTTTCTCATCCTTTTTGTTATTTTCAATGTTTTGTGTGTTGTACAAATAAAGTGTTTATCTATCTATCTATCTAACTGTAACATCTCACTGCTCTTTTGCGCTGTTCTATGTATATATTTATTATTATGTTATTTGTATGTTGTTTATTTAATTTTCTAAATTTGGACAACCTACCCTTCACCTTCCTCAACTTCTTGTCCATTCATAGGTTGCCTGGAAGAGATCGCTTTAAGCGATAAGGCCGCCCTTTGTAACACTTAGACTTTAGGTGAAAGAGTATGTGCGCTCTCTCCATACAAACGTAGTTGACTGTTTCCTCCCTGGATAATGACACTAGCACAAATATTATTGTGCCATAAAACCTATAACTGCCATGACTATGCCCCTATGTTTTGGTTTCTTTCATTTTCTAATTATCATAAAAATTAAGATTAAAAAAAACAAAACATAGGGCATGGTCATGATGGTTATAAGTTTTATGCAACAAAAATATTTGCTCTAGTGTCATTATCATTATGAAAACAGTCGACTACGTTTGTATGGAGAGAGCCCCCGGTACCCTTTCCTCTTAAGTATTGTTTTTTTTATTTAACTATAAAAAACACGGCATCAAAATCCGTTGCGTATTTTTAAAGATCTAAGCTAATAATGACAGAAAGCGGAAAGTGACTTTGTTTTATACTATGTAATTTAAAAAATGGTGTTTGCAATAAAGAAAGAAGAAGAAAATCTATCTATCTATCTCTTACCTGTAAGCTCGTTACAAAGCATCGCTATCACAGGCGAGCTCGTGTCCCTTCCGTCGAACACTTTAACGATGTCCGCTCGCCGCAAGCAACTGTAAATTTGAATATTATTATGACTTTGTTTCATTATTTGCATCTCCTGATACCTACCGACTATTCTATGCCAATGAAGGCATTAGGTATACCTAAATGACGATCCTGCCCCCTTAGACAAGATTTCTTTCTATTAGCGATATCGCCAATCGATAGATTTCATTGTATGAAATTGATAATTTGCAAAAGATTAAATTATCTATCGTTTTTTTTCTCTAAAGCAAGACTATTTGACTTTTCGTTGGCTGATGCAATGGGCTGATGTCGATTTTTAACAAAAAAAAAGAATTAAAAAATAGTCTTGACGATTGGCGATATCGCTAATAGAAAGCAATCTTGTCTAAGGGGGCTGTTGGCACAATCGTCACCATGCCGGACTGCCAAACACAGGGTTGCGGGTTCAATACCCGCCTCAGACATGTATTTATGCTTAGATATATGTCTGTGGTTTGGTTGCTTTTATGTATTATAAGTATATATTTACAAAAGAAAAGTATACAAGTAGTATATCCGTTGTCTAGCACCTATAACACAAGTCTAGTTACTTAGCTTGGGGCTAGATGGTGATGTGTGGAATGTTCTGCAATATTCAAAAATTACTATTATTGGAATGTTTTCATAATAATATTGTTTGTCTAATAAATTTATGAGTTTATAGATTTTTACCTTCAACTCAAGCAGGACCTTAGAATCTTGCTTAAGTAGAAATTATTCTAATAAGCTTCGGGGCTGTACAGTGGCTCTGCACTTATGTTTCCTGATTGTAGGTCCTACGTGTGCTTTAATTTCTTATAAATAAATAAGACCTATGTACATTTCAAAGAACCACCATTAAGGGTATTTTATACCGAATACACGCTAAATACTCAGATCAAGGGCTACATGATATCTAATAAGAGTTTATTTAATTTGGAATCGTACAATTTGCATTAGACGCTAAATTCAATTCCCTCCACTCTAACCTGAACTCCGCCCTATGGTTCACCAGCCAGTAAGATCACTCTAGGTCAGACGAGGAATCTTCATAGCAGACACACTACGAGCGACCAAACTCTGCTTGCTGGTAAGGACACATTGAGAGAAGAAAAATACCTAACAAAAGGTCGAAATCCACAGAGATAAAAGAGCTGCTGTTCAGCTATATCAAGACTTTGACAAACATAATCCCTTTCACAGATAGACGAACCTTTATGTAGAAACAGTGTTATGAAAGCTTGACTGAAAGTAGCTTGTGAATGTCAGTTGTTTGTAGATTACGTCGTAAGACTTTAGACAGGACAGGAAACAGAGATAGCTTAAAACAAATGATAAAGAGAATTATTTTGCACGAGAAATAAAATGTTTTTAACAAGGTTTTTAATTTTTTTGTTGTTTAAAAATAGAGAAGATCAATGACGCATGCGCATCCCGTTTCTTATAAAACCTACCTAGCATCTGTAAAGGGCGTGGGTTTCTACGTCTGTGTAGCCTCTGTCAATAAAATTCCGAATCAAGAAATACCTACTTGAGACAGTTTCAAGTGCCTTATGTAAATAAACACATCAAATATCATTACTTATACAAATGCTCACAATTTTACTTACATTTAAATTATTAATTACGACTAACCTGCCATTTCCTGTGTTTGTTCTTAATTATTTATCCTTTAGAAGCTCAAAGCGTTACAGTATTCATGAGAATTAGGTCGTCCATCAACCGATTACATTCTCCAGTTCGAGTAAATTCAGACGGTTTTCCACGTTAATTTGATTGTAGTTAAATCTTGTTTAAGTGAATGTTTAGTGGAGCGCTTAACTGAGTGAGTAGTCTCTTTGGGTTATAGGCGCAGGTTGATATTACGTCAATAGGAAATAGAGGAAAAATATACAACAGGGAACCTTTTCAACAATCCCTAAATTAACGCCAGGTAATAAATTTGCCTTGTCAAATGCGAGTACCTGACATCTGAATCGGGATTGAAATTTTGTTAACATGAAGGTAGTGAAGAACTATTACTAGGTGTGCTAAATCTGTTGAAAATTTGTTACAGTAAAGCTTGTACACACTAGTTTTGTTGTAGTCAAAAATACCTATTAGTTTTGATTTTACAGGCGATTAAACTTACGTGCTCCGCTTAGTAACGCATCGAGTATGAGTCCGCGTCGTACGTTTACTTCTTTATATCGGAAACTAATTGACGTATCGAAGTAATTCTTTCAAATAAACCGATTTCGATCAAACATAGCTATTTGTAACGTACGAAGCATGCCCTTTCATTTGATACCCCATTCGAGCATATCTACTTACATTCGGTTTTTAATCCTGACTTTTATCCCTCATAACTTTCAAACGGCTGAACCGATTTCGATCAAACATAGCTAAGAACACTCCCGACTAATTCACCTATCAACAAAAAAATAAATTGAAATCGGTTCATCCGTTCGGGAGCTACGATGCCACAGACAGACACACACACACACAGACACGTCAAACTTATAACACCTCGTCGTTTTTCCGCATCAAAATCCGTTGCGAAGTTTTAAAGATTTAAGCATACATAGGAACATATAGACAGCGGGAAGCGATTTTGTTTTATACTATGTAGTGATTATGTGGTGATACTGAGTCATTGAAATATGACTGAAAACGCTAAATGCTTAAATTGATATTTTTGTCTAATATCTAGCAATGATGGACTAAGAGAATTTTAAGAACTTTCATACCATAATTTGGAAATAAAATTCAGTTTCCAATTCATTGAAATAGAAGTAAACGAAGGGTGTTATTCCACCCCAATGGTAGGTTCATTAGCGACAGGAACTTATGCGGGTGAAAGAGCATGATGTGGTTAATAATATAACAGTAGACACACAAACTAACATATTATACGTGTATTTTCATGGTAGTTCACTACACAATACTTCTTGTTTAAAATTGTTTAAAATTATGAATAACTTAATAGATTCTCCTTTCCTTTTGAGTCGTATTTCATTTAAGTGTCCTAAGACATGTATTCGCTCCAACAACGCATTATTTTCAGTTCCTATTTGTAGAACCAAATACTCGAAAAATAGATTTCTAGTCAGAGCTTGCAAAACACATAATAATCGTTACCATCACATCGATATGTTTAACTGCAAACTGAATAGTTTTACTTCTCTGGTTAAAAAAGTGTAGAAATAAAAATAAAAATAAATTTAAAATTACTTACCTACTGTATTCCATGTTATTTGGGTATACCTACTTTATAATTTTGATAATTATATAACAGTACATAAAATATTTAGCTTTTCCCATACGTTTAATTTATTTATTAATTCGCTTACCTAATATGTATTTTTCACTTCTCATGTCTAAATTTAACTCTGTCTTCATATGTATTTACTTATCTTTGAAAACTTTATTGGCTTATGTAATATATATATATTTATAATCTTATGTAATAATTTAAGCTGTATGTTTTCTTGAAATAAATAAAATAAAAATAAAAAATACCTTGAAAATATGACCTTTTAGCTGAAGGACAGTTTCAGTTGGATGACATGAAAATGAATAGGTACCTAGATGATAATAATAGTGACCTTAATATCTAACTTATATGTTGTTTTATACAGCGCTAGTTTAATCGTACTGCTTGGATATAAGACAGAGTAGGCTTGTTAATCTATACCACCCTCTCAGCTTAGTGGACCGTGTCCAAAGGATATAACTCGTCAATACGTCTGGAGCCAACTACGCCGCGGGTTTCATCACGATGTTTTCCTTCACAGTAAGAGCAATGTTAATAAGGCGGGTGCTGCGGCTTCTGGGGCGGAGACTGCGAAAGTCCGCAAATATGAGGATATGCCCGGTTGTTACATTTTCACTCCACTGGGTTTTGAGACCGTTGGCTGCTGGGGGCCCTGTGCTAGGACCTTTTTGAGGGAGCCTTGTCGAGGCTACTGGCGATCCTAGAGCTGGCGGCTTTTTGTCCCAGCGACTCAGTATTGCTATTCAGCGAGGGAATGCTGCCAGCATTTTGGGGACAATGCCTCGGGAGGGTATGGCCGAGGGCTTCCTCTTGTTTTAATGTTAAGGCCTAGGTTGATTTTTAATTAATTTAATTTTATACTAATTTTATTATTTATTTGTAATGTTTAGTTTTTTATTTAATTTCTGGGTGGGGGTTTTTTTGGCGTCTTTTTAATTATTTTGTGTTTATTATTGTTATGTTTAGTTTTTCATTTTGTGTAATTTGATTTGATGTATATATTGACATTTAATTTTGTGTTTTGAATTGGAATAAACAGTGACTTGGTCAGTATGTTAATTAGCACACATATATTTTTCGTAATAACAATCCATTGATGCACGATCAGGATTTTTTCTTTCGAGGTATTTACCAAGGAAGTAATACCTAGATAGCTAAAAGATAATTCAGCTTTAAGACATAATACAGAATAACCGTTCAGCTGAGAGTCAACTCTGCTGGAAAATTTAAAATCGGAATGAACAAAACGCAACGTCTGGAATTGCAAATGATGATTATATAGAATACCTTATAAGCCGGAAGTCAAATTAGTTGGACGACAAATGCAGAATCATTATATTAGCGAAAATATGTGAAAAAGTTAAAAGTCTGAATCAAATTTCAACAACTAAATATACCTTCAAATATTTGTAATCTTGACCTTAGTGAGAACCTAATAAGTTTCTTGTGTCTTATTCTCATTGAGGGACGCGTTCGCTCGTTATAACTTAGTTTATTGGTTATAATTATTCCAACTGAATCCTTCTTTAATTTTTGTCCATCCAAAGGTTCCCAGGACGCAAAAGGCCAATACATAGATTTTTGGCGTATCGCGTACCTATTTAGATTCGTCAATTCGTGAATGACCATGTTAATAGAATATTAAAAACACAAAAAGCCAATACATACATTTTTGGCGTATCGCGTATTTAGATTCGTCAATTCGTAAATTACCATGTTAGTAAATTATTAAAGACACAAAACGCCAATAAGTACATACATTTTTGGCGTATCGCGTATTTAGATTCGTCCATTTGGGAATGACCACGTTAATAAAATATTAAAAACACAAAAAGCCAATACATACATTTTTGGCGTATCGCGTATTTAGATTCGTCAATTCGTAAATTACCATGTTAGTAAATTATTAAAGACACAAAAGGCCAATACATACATTTTTGGCGTATCGCGTATTTAGATTCGTCCATTTGGGAATGACCATGTTAATACATTATTAAAGACACAAAAGGAAAAAACATGCATTTTTGGGGTATTACGTATTGTGAATAAAGAATTTTTGACTACGACTTTAATTAGTTATGCGTTTAGGCTATACACCGTTAATTATCGGCTACATTACCGTTTCAATCATGCATCAGGTAACACTATTTGGTAAGCAGTAGTTAGTGTGTACATTGTTGCATGTAGTTGAAACTCATTAATGGTGGTCCTGATCCATAATTTAATTATACTTGGATTGGGCGTGGTTCCAACTGCTATTTGATAAAATATGGCCTGTTTAATTGTTACATTCGTCCACATTAATTTTGTGGACATTAACTGAATTTATAACTTTGTGACAGTGGTTAGGAGTATCAATTTTTAAGAGACCACAACTATTTTTGCAAAATCAAAATTATTTATTTGTGATACACAGGTAAGTAACAGTTGTACTAATAAAAATTGTGCACTGTGATCAGCCCTTTGGCATTTGCTTGTAGGTATATACGAGGTGTGAGGGTGATCTCTAACATCACATATTTGGGAATAGAAAATATGTTAATTTGAATTTTAAAAAAGAATCAAGGCCACGGTTTACGGATGGGAACAACCCATATTAAAGTCATCAATTCATCATCATCAAACCTTTTATAGTTTGTCTGAGTTTATGAAGAAACTAGCTTTTGCCCGCGACTTCGTCCGCGTAGAAGTTGAAAATGGACCAAGGAATCACGCTGACCCATACAAACTTTGCCCCCCTTTTTCATCCCCTTAGGGGTGGAATTTCGGAAAATCTTTATCCGATGCCTACGTCATACAAAGAACACACCCTCCATGTTTCAGGTCTCTACGATCAGCGGTTTAGGCTGTGCGTTGATCCGTCAGTCAGTCAGTAGTTCAGGACAAAGCATTTTATATGTATGGTTTTTTTTTCTTTTTTTTTTCTTGGAGTTACTGCGATCAGTCTATGACAGACGTTAATCAGTATTGTTGCGAGTAGGGTGACATTTAAGGCGCAGTGGCCATCGCCAATGCTTCCTCTATATGTATATATAAAGATATATTTTTAAATTGCCTACCTACCTTCTGAAAATATTCATTAAGTATATAAGTTTATTATATTGCATGCCTGTAATGGGTAAGTTATTGTTACTTATTTAAGCCTATTTTAAGATCCTTGTGTACATAACTTTGCAATAAATGTCTTGATTTCTTGATTTCAATTACTTTTTAAACGACTAAAAAAGGGAAGAGGAGGAAGAACACATTGGGAAGCATAGTATGAAAGAGTTGTGGACCTCTGGGAAGAAACCTTTGGTTGTATTAATTTTATTTGTTCTTTACGTGTCCCATAACACAGAGCTGTGGAGCTCCGAACCTTTGGAAGGCGTGCGCGGAGCCGAAACCAACACGTAGAGGCCCTTTACAATAACAAGTTTAAGGGCAAAGTATGATGTGGACACCAAACAGACGATTATCTCTTTCTGCACTGAATAAAGCCAATTTAAGGACAACCTCCAGTTTGGATACAACTGTTGATAAACTACAGGAGAAAACTCTAGGGGTAGCCCTAAATAAATAAATATTGCAGGACATTCCACACATCGCCATCTATCCCCAAGCTAAGTAACTACACTTGTGTTATGGGTGCTAGATAATGGATATACTACTTATATACTTTTCTTTTGTAAATATAATACATATAAACGACCTAAAAATTAAAGGTTTAAAGTATGGTTACACATAATACATTTAAACAACCAGACCACAGAAAAATATCTAAGCATTAAGGCCCTCTTCCTGTACCGTGTGTAGGTATTTTAACATTACCTCAGCCTCCGCGCACAAAGAAGTAGCGTGAAAGTGAGCCGCGCGCAACGACTCGCGTACGCGATCAAGCTACGCCACAGTGTAGGTGTAAACAGTGGGCACGCCACAGTGTAGGTAGGTGTCAACAGTAGGTTTTCGTTATCTAATTGGGCTCGATATATAAAATAATAAAACTAATGTGTAGCTGTAATAATGTACCTAATATTTTTATTGGAACGAAGTTCCCTATCGCGGGTTGACGCGGGGACCTAGCCGAGAAAAACATGTTACGCATTACAAAATCGTGAAACTGGAGCAACAATACAATATACAAACTTGTTACTAACCTTACCTCTTTATAATATTAGTATAGATTATTTGCGCTCACTCAATCGCGTCTAGTCACCATAACACAAGCCTAGCTGCTTAGACTGGAGCAATAATACAATATACAAACTTGTTACTAACCTTACCTCTTTATAATATTAGTATAGATTATTTGCGCTCACTCAATCGCGTCTAGTCACCATAACACAAGCCTAGCTGCTTAGACTGGAGCAATAATACAATATACAAACTTGTTACTAACCTTACCTCTTTATAATATTAGTATAGATTATTTGCGCTCAGTCAATCGCGTCTAGTCACCATAACACAAGCCTAGCTGCTTAGACTGGAGCAATAATACAATATACAAACTTGTTACTAACCATACCTCTTTATAATATTAGTATAGATTATTTGCGCTCACTCAATCGCGTCTAGTCACCATAACACAAGCCTAGCTGCTTAGACTGGAGCAATAATACAATAAGTATACAAACTTGTTACTAACCTTACCTCTTTATAATATTAGTATAGATTATTTGCGCTCAGTCAATCGCGTCTAGTCACCATAACACAAGCCTAGCTGCTTAGACTGGAGCAATAATACAATATACAAACTTGTTACTAACCTTACCTCTTTATAATATTAGTATAGATTATTTGCGCTCAGTCAATCGCGTCTAGTCACCATAACACAAGCCTAGCTGCTTAGACTGGAGCAATAATACAATATACAAACTTGTTACTAACCTTACCTCTTTATAATATTAGTATAGATTATTTGCGCTCACTCAATCGCGTCAAGTCACCATAACACAAGCCTAGCTGCTTAGACTGGAGCAATAATACAATAAGTATACAAACTTGTTACGAACCTTACCTCTTTATAATATTAGTATAGATTATTTGCGCTCAGTCAATCGCGTCTAGTCACCATAACACAAGCCTAGCTGCTTAGACTGGAGCAATAATACAATATACAAACTTGTTACTAACCTTACCTCTTTATAATATTAGTATAGATTATTTGCGCTCACTCAATCGCGTCTAGTCACCATAACACAAGCCTAGCTGCTTAAACTGGAGCAACAATACAATGTACAAACTTGTTACTAACCTTACCTCTTTATAATATTAGTATATATTATTTGCGCTCAGTCAATCGCGTCTAGTCACCATAACACAAGCCTAGTTGCTTAGACTGGAGCAACAATACAATATACAAACTTGTTACTAACCTTACCTCTTTATAATATTAGTATATATTATTTGCGCTCACTCAATCGCGTCTAGTCACCATAACACAAGCCTAGCTGCTTAGACTGGAGCAACAATACAATATACAAACTTGTTACTAACCTTACCTCTTTATAATATTAGTATATATTATTTGCGCTCAGTCAATCGCGTCTAGTCACCATAACACAAGCCTAGCTGCTTGGACTGGAGCATCAATACAATATACAAACTTGTTACTAACCTTACCTCTTTATAATATTAGTATAGATTATTTGCGCTCACTCAATCGCGTCTAGTCACCATAACACAAGCCTAGCTGCTTAGACTGGAGCAACAATACAATATACAAACTTGTTACTAACCTTACCTCTTTATAATATTAGTATAGATTATTTGCGCTCACTCAATCGCGTCTAGTCACCATAACACAAGCCTAGCTGCTTAGACTGGAGCAACAATACAATATACAAACTTGTTACTAACCTTACCTCTTTATAATATTAGTATAGATTATTTGCGCTCACTCAATCGCGTCTAGTCACCATAACACAAGCCTAGCTGCTTAGACTGGAGCAACAATACAATGTACAAACTTGTTACTAACCTTACCTCTTTATAATATTAGTATATATTATTTGCGGGCACATAAGTTTGTAAATTATTATTTGCGGAAAAAAGTTTGTCATCCCTGCAAATGCAAGCTTCCGCGTGGGGTTCGCTCGAACGCAGCGTGCCGGCAAAAGTGGCATAGGTCTTACCTCGACGAGGCCCGGAGGCCGACTGCGAGGAACTGACGCGTGCTAACTGTTATATTTGATCGATTTGCAAAACATTTTGTACATTTTAGCATTATTATCCAAAAATATAGTTCCTAGAGGTCAAAACCTATCATTTGATTCAATTTTTAGAAACATACGTTAACTATTTTTGAATAAAAACCGATAAACGATCTAAAAATTCTCTGTTTTCTAACATTTTTTTATCGAACAAAGTTGTTCATATC
Source organism: Idaea straminata (assembly GCA_951213275.1). Taxonomy (NCBI): domain Eukaryota; kingdom Metazoa; phylum Arthropoda; class Insecta; order Lepidoptera; family Geometridae; genus Idaea; species Idaea straminata. The sequence goes on along the minus strand of OX577857.1, from coordinate 9,505,673 downwards.
ATGTTTTCAACCGAAATAAACAAAAATATGGTTTTTAAACTACAATATCTACTTATATCCAAATAACAAAAAAATAGTATTTGATTACTTAAAGTTGCTTAACACAAAGGTCGATTTGCGAACACATGGTCTTAATACTTGTAGGAGGCGGGAATCGAACCCCCTGTGTTTGGCAGTCCGGCATGGTGACCATTGTGCCAACAGGGTCGTCAAATTCAGATTCTGGGAAAGTGTTTAGTTATTTTAATTATTATTTAGGCTAATTAAAAATGCCTTGCTAAATTAGCTTGACGTAGGTACGATTGTAACGTAAAAATACTCAGAAAAACTTATAATTTGTAATATCAACTAGATAGGTAAAGCAAAACCCTTCTTCTCACAGTACTTCAACGACAAAATGACAAATCCTTTCCAATCCGAATAAGATGATAAAAGATAAATATTTACAACGTTAAAGCCGACTTCTTATACGTACCTTATGTCACCTTTCTGAAGAGATACTTCTTCGAAAATAACTTTTACCCGTTCGTTTGGCCTGAAATGAATAAACATACCTGCTTTATATTTACTACTAGCTTTTGCCCGCGGCTTCGTCCGCGTAGAAGTCGAAAATGCACTAAGAAATCACGTTGTCCCATACAAACTTTGCCCCCCTTTTTCACCCCCTTAGGAGTAAAATTTTGAAAAATCTTTATTGAATAAAAAATAATAAAAGTAACTTTATTGGGTGGCTTGCGTAAGATTGTGCCATATTTAGCTAAATCTAAATATTAAAAAGCTGTAGAGTTTATATGTTTGTTTGAACGCATTAATCTAAGGAACTACTGGTAATTGAAAAAAACTTTTTGTGTTGGATCGTCCATTTGTCGAGGAAGGCTATATGCTGTTTTATATTTCGATATTCCCACGGGATCGGGAGTTACGAGGGTGAAACCGCGAAGCGCTGTTAGTACTAGCTAAATGCATTTAAAATTTAAGTCAACCTTAGTCTGTTTTTGTTACGGTCTTTCGTAGGGTCATATCTCTGGTTATATAGTCACTGTAGCTATGCAAAAGATAATTTATGCTAAGATATAATATAAATATATCCTTAAAAATCATACTTAAAAATCAGAAAAGTACATAGATGATTGCATCTGTCCGGCATTTTGTGCCGTTCCTAAGTACTTGGTTGGTAGGATCCCTGCCACCCAAGATGCAGGCTCTGCCTAGTTTAGGGAGAGGAGTTCAATGTGTATTTGAGCTTGTTCAACCTAAGTATTTTTATTATTCTCAGTACTTTATTATTGTAAATTATATGTTTTGTATTAATGTTTTTAAGGTTTTGAATAAACTATTTATTTATTTTATAAGTAATTTGTACATCTTATGTTAGAGTATTATAACGTTTGTAATCTGTGTTATTAATACCGCTAATGAAATTGCGATCCGTTGCCGGAACGATGCAATAGTAAACCATTACACCTTTACGTATTACCCATAATATTTTAGTGTCATTTAAACAATCAGTAGAAAACATTTAGGTACATATGTCCCTTTACAATCCTTTTATTTACTTTGTAACGGAACAAATACTTTGGTTGGGAGCAAATGTGTGCTCGAAAAACCCTTATATATGACTAAATTTTAAAATGTTGGCCCGGCGGCGACCTTTTTCGTCATGTTTGACTAAGACAAGTAATAATAGCAGATTTATAGGTCCTAAGCCTGTCGTATCAATTTCATACTTCATTATGATATCTTTATTGTAAACTAGCTGCGCTCCGCGGTTTTACCTGCGTAAGTCCTGATCCCGTGGGAATATTAAAATGAAAAGTAGCCTTATAACCTTCCTCGATAAATGGACTATTTAACACAAAAATAATTTTACGATTTGAACCAGTATTTCCTGAGATTAGCGCATTCAAACAAACTCTTCAGGTTTATAACATTAGTATAGATTAGGATAAGATAGGTTAGGCTTCAATTGATGTATTTTAAGTAGGTATGTCTACTTCCATTATACCATTCCAAAAACGGCCCGCTCTAAGCAAGGAGTGTATAATAGAGCATGTAAATGAAAAGGGCATTCCTAATACAAAATAGACATGATAATAATGTAGGATACTTCTAGACCTTCTTCTTCTTCTAGATCTTGTGTACCTTTAGAGACATAACACCAACTACGCAAAATGCATAACTCGCAAAATACCACTTACGCAAAATACCAACTACACATGACACCTACTGTGTACAGTCAGTAAAGGACTGAGGGTAGCAGGTCCATATTTTGAAGTTTTAATTTTTTTAATGACGGTTCAATAATAATTGGTCATTCTAAAATCTAAGGCTATTCTGCGTGAAATAACTAAAACTTCGAAAGCTATAGTGATATCCAGCAGAATAATTAACAATTACTAAACCGTTATTAAAAAATTAAAACTTTTAAATATGGACCTGCTACCCTCAGTCTTTTACTGACTGTACAACAGACATAAATTACCCCCTGAATGTCCTCGATACCCTGCATTTTTTAAGTTTAAAATAATACTGCCCTATGACTTACCTCGCATGAAAGTGATACGAACACCTCACGTTGTTTGGATAAATAGATGGATACTGCGGACTGTAAAACCGGCCGTGTGACGGACGGTTGCCGGACCGGCTGAATTGGAAATCACATTCCGTACCCGCCACCCGGACGCCGTCCGTGTCGAATAGACCTGGAAACAAACACACAAAACGTGAACATGGCTTCAAAACGGGTCCCGATAATTAGTATGGGAGCTTGGCATCATAATACATAGAAACAACCAGACCACAGACAAATATCTAAGCATAAATACTTGACTGAGGCGGGAATTAAACCCGCAACCCTGTGTTTGGCAGTCCGGCATGGTGACCATTGTGACAACTGGGATAGTGTTTTTAGTATAGGCTTTTTTTAGATGAAAACTATCGATAGGAAAACTATCGATAGTACGGCAATACACTAGACGAGGACCCGAATTAGCGCGTAGTCGTAGTTATTACAAATTAGCTACGCCCCGCGGTTTCACGTAATAATTTTCTGCGTAACTTTCTTATTTTTTATTTTATAAAAACCTTCTCCTGATAATAACAAACAGACCAAAAAAAGAATTGGCCAAATTGGTCCAGGCGTTGTTGAGTTATGCGCTTACCAACACATTTTGCGATTCATTTTTATATTATAGAGATATTGTGAGAATATGAATAAATCTTATTATTAAGTTCTGGTATTTTACTTCTATGCTATGTCGTCTTTAGCTGGTCATGTAGTCATATCCTTACAACTTGAATTTAGGTAGAGACCTTATTAATTTACTTATTTTAATGTTTTCTCAGAAACGACATAACAATGTTACGAATTATGAAATTGCTCAAAATATTGAGTTACCTATCTCAACTTCGTACGCCATGTTCCGAGAAACGACGAGTTTGTTTAAATAATGAGATGTTTTAACCTCTATGGAACTCAATTTCAGTCAAGTTGGACATTGATTTCATCCGTTGTTCGGTCGTTGAATTAAAATACATGAATTTTAAAATAATATAAGGCCTTTACATTAAATAAATATAAGACCGCCAGCGCATCGACGCCTTTGAAATGTGATGCTGGAGGAAAATGCTTCGTATCCCTTGGAATGCGTTTATAACCAATTATTCGATCCGCGTAGAACTCAAAATAGATAAAAGCCTAGGCTCTACGACATATGCCTAAAGATGATTAATTTATGGGACCACCCTTGAGGTAGACCCTTTCCAACAGAAAAAGACTCATCATAATCGGTTGGTAAACAAAGAAGATATGCGCGAACATCCATAAAAAAAACATACAACCGAATTGAGAACCTCCTCCTTTTTTTGAAGGCGGTTAAAAAACAAAAGACGACCAAATTTTTTTTGAAATCGGTTAAAAAACAACAGACGATCGAAAGAACAACAAAGGACGATAGCACACGATAGTTCGCAGACAGTTTAAATTTGATATCTGTCAATACTGTTCATTTCATAGAATTGATACTGAGCTTAAATACTGGCTCAACAGTCTGCGAGAGCTGTTAAAATTAAGATCCCCATGACGATTAAAATTTTAAAACACAAATATAATACACGAAACTCTCTTAATCCAATATTTTCACATCCTAAAACCGACTGTGACACTTACAAATTAAAGTGATAACATATTCTCTTGGCCGGCATTATCATTAATTAAGCTTTACGCAAGTATATTTTACCCTGTGACTTTGTCTGCGTAGGGGTTGAATTTTTCTAAAATATTTCCTTAGCAGCTGATAAGTACCGCTTCTTCAAACGATCAAAGCCTTCGCTCTGATCGCTCAACAGACCAGATCCTCTTTTGGTCGCCTTTTGGGCAGGGGCTACCGTAGCCTTATTCTATTTCACCCAGACTACAGGGTCCGCTGAAAAGTACCTGTTAGAACGTGTTTTTTTTTAAATTAAATTTAGTATGAATTGCATACTAAATTTCATGAAAATCATTGGAGCCGTTTCCGAGATTCTGATTATTTATATATATATACACATGGTGTAACAACGGGGGTGGATCATCGGTTACTTTTATTGAAATTGGCTACTTTTTATCCCGATATTTTCACCGGATCGAGACTTAAGCGGTTAAAACCGCGGGGCGCAGCTAGTGTTTTCATATATTTAAATTGCACCGAAAAAGAGATAACATCGGAACATTTTCCTTTGATCCAGATTAGACTGTCAATAACGCCTGCAGGCAGTGTCACATTTGACATAGGTATTTAAAAAATGTTTATGGCTGCAGGACAATCTTTGAATGTATTACAGTAAAGTACCAACCAGAGGTAGTTACGTCTTTGCGAAATAAACTTGATCACACGAAAGTAATGCAATTGACTCATAATCCGTCGGATATTGCATTCAAATTAGATTTCAAAGAAGACACCTCAAATTGTTGTGTCACAATAAAGTAATGTGAAGTCCGGAGATAACTGAATGTCTATGAGGACAATGCACACAGCGCCATTTAGATCCAAGTTGAGTAACTAGGCTTGTGTTATAACAGCCACACAACACAATTGAATACCTACTTATACTTTTTAAGGGAAGTTCATGACAGGACAGGCATTTCCTTCGTGAATATTTAGGTAAAACGCTTTTTGCTTTTGTAGCAATGCTTTAAAAGAATGTCTAAAAGTAATGAGATTGTCCTTGATTGCATTTTGTAGTCGAAACCGAAATGGCGATTATCCCTGTCTGCAGACAGGGTTTGGTGCTCACATCATCCATTTCCATTATGTGACACCATGTGATATGTTATAAGTAATATGTGATGTGATATAAGTAACATGTGATATGGGACACATAACAGACAATAATAGTAATAATAAGTTAATTGCATTACCTACCCAAATTAAAATATACTTTAAACTCAGTTAACCTCAGTAGACGACTATTGGAATAATATAGATTGATGTTATCTTTATTCTACTATAATTAAATCTCTTCGGATTTACCTGAATAATATTAGGTATATACCTACATGTGGACTTAATTAAACGTGCCGGTTAGATACTAGCAATCACACCCAGGAGATACTAAACATGACACGAATATAGGTATTTATGTATACGATAGCTGTGTCTCGTTTCACTCACCGTTTCTGTACGCATTTTTATTTTTTGACGTGATAACGTCTTTTATATCGATGAACATCGCATTCACAAAAAAGTGTGACGTCATCGCTTACGTTTCGTTGACAAGGTAACCATAGCCATAGCCAGGTAACCATGTTATCGTTGCCATGGTCTTGTCATCCATCTTATGACGTTGTCCGACTTCACACTTACTTTATAAAATATTGGTTGTCTGTAAAGTCAGACATCCAATATTTTAAATAATAGAATAGAATAGAATAGACTATTATTTATTTGCAACAAAATAAGAGATCACAAAGTCTTAAAAACGATTAACTAACAATTGTTCCGAAACGGACCCAACTCAGCGAAAAGCTAGTCTTTCCACTAGCGCTGGTCATCCGTAAAAGACTATCAACTATGTAAATAAATATTCAAAGATTTAGATTCAAAGATTCAAAATTTCTATTTCGTTTCGTTTCTATTTCGTCCTACTTCAGGGCAAAGTCCCTCCCCTCTTTCCACTGTTCCCTGTCTAGTGCCAGCTGGGTCCAGTACCTATGATGCGAGTTCAACTCGTCCCGCCATCTCGTTTTGGACCTGCCGCGGGGTCGCCTGCTGTTTGAGACCTAGTCCTTGGTGGCTTTTGCCCACATCTAGACGGCAGATATGGCTACTATGGCCAGCCCAACTCCTTGGTTTTAGTTTGGGAACGCAGTTCCGTGTTTGTTTCTTTCTCACCATAACATGTAAATATGTTGCCGAACCTAATGGAACTGGATTCCGAACAGCAGCCGACCATGGCAGGTCCGGAAGAAAACTCGTTCGTAGGGAGGGATGCTCGCTAGCCGCCTGTGCGTGCACTATTAGTTTTTCTTAAAGAAAATTTATGTGCGCTAATTAACATTGTTATAGTGAAGGAAAACATCGAGCCGAAACCCGTGGCTTATTTAGCTCCAACCATATTGACGATATCTTTCATCTGGACAAGGTCGACTAAACTGAGAGGGTGGTTTAGGTTTTGTCTGAGCAAGCCATCTAATACATGAGCCAGGCACTACATCACGGTATCGGGCTTACGCGGTTTCACCCGCGTAAGCCCGATACCGTGGGAACATCAAAATAAAAAGTAACCGATAGCCTTCCTCGATAAATGGACTATCCAACACAAAATGAAAGTTTAAATTCTGACCAGTAGTTCCTGAGAGTAGCGCTCAAACAAACAAATTCTTCAGCTTTATAATATTAGTATAGACTAACTTTTGAACTTTTAGAAGTCGAATTGAAGTACCTAATAGATTGAACCAAGGAATCACGTTATCCCATACAAACTTTGCCCCCTTTTTCACTCCCTTAGGGGTAGAATAGCGGAAAATCCTTTGTTATCGGATGCCTACGCCATACAAAGAAAACACCCTCCAAGTTTCAGGTCCCTACGATTAGCGGTTTGGGCTGTGCGTTGATCCGTCAGCCAGTCAGGACAAAGAATTTTATATGTATAGAAGATTAAAGTTGCTGCCGAAAAATCTTCTAGATTAGATGTAAAAACCTATATGTTTAGATTAACAAATGAAAGTAAACAAACCGACAAATAATTTGCAATAAAACAACAGAATAAGAGCACTCTAACAAATCGAAATAGCATTAAAATAAATGTAGCACAATTACGTGAACGTGGCAAGTAAGTCGGTACTTACCTCTTACCATCCTCCTACATATCAAATTCAATTGACTTACCTTCTTATTCATAAAAATTTAAAAGGTATTCTTGTTATTCTCACATTCCTCCATACATAATTATGCAAATACCTTGTGAAATACAATAGCGTACAAATTCATAAAAATTCTTTAGTTAAAACATCACCTCGCGGTTTCACCCGCGTAACTTCCGATCCCGCGGGATAAAAATAGCGTATGACACTCCAAATGAATCAATGTATCCTCATATCAAGTTTAATTAAAATTGGTCTAGTAGTTTCGGAGCATATTCAATTCAAATAAACAAACAATGGACTCTTTCCTCTTTAAATTTCACCTGCGTAACTCCCGATCCCGTAGAAATATCGAGATAAAAAGTAGCATATGACACATTCAATGAATGAGTGTATCCTCATACCAAGTTTCATTAAAATTGGTCTAGTAGTTTCGGAGCATATTGAATTCAAACAAACAAACAATGGACTCTTTTCTCTTTATATTTCACCCGCGTAACTCCCGATTCCGTGGGAATATCGGGATAAAAGTAGCATATGACACTTCTAATTAATCAATGTATCCTCATACCAAGTTTTATTAAAATTGGTCCAGCAGTTTCAGAGCTTATTCAATTCAAACAAAGAAACAATAGACTCTTTTCTATGTATTATGTTATTATTATGTGTTTTGTTACTTTCGCACTTTTACGGATGAAAGGTGAGCGAATATGTCAAAACATATTTTAACTGGAGAAGGTTTTTGAAATAAGGACGTTAGTGTATTTCACAAGATATTTGCATAATAATGTGTGTGAGAATAACCAAAATAGCTACAAGAACTTACCCAAAAAAAGGATAAGTATTCCCCATTACAGCTACATTATCATAAATTATGTTAACGAGCGTGTGTGTATGATGTCTCATGAAAATTATGCTTGTAACAGCATCGAATTATTAAGTTTGACAAAATAAAAACAAATAAATAACCGTTTTAAGGTGCACTTGCACAACTACAATTGATTTAAGACCTTAAACATGATTAACTGTCAAAGTGTCAAACTGATTTAATAAAATTAACCTTGTGAATAAGATTAAATTTCCGATTTTTGTTTTGGCGGGAACGAGTTAACAACATGTCGTGCTGCAGTTTTATTTTCCTGAAACTTAGTTGTCTCTTGAATTGTATAATTCTGGTGAAATGTTATTCAATTTAGTTCTGTGAAAGTCCACAAGTGTAGTGAAAGTAAAAATCAGTGTCAAACATGAAGTTTTCTTGTTGCCTCCAAATCTCCTATTAAGGTTATGGTAAACTTGCCACCGCTTTACTATAGCCCCTGACTTGACGGACTATGACGACTTTCACTTTTTTGAAACACTGTAGGCCCGATTTATGAAAAATCGGGTCATAATTTGATGCAAAATATAACTTGGCACTGGCTAAATGCACAAACCGTGCGAAGCCATAATTAATCGAAAAAAAAAACCGATTACTCGTTAAATGTATTTAGCTAAATTTGTTTAAGTATAATTACATGCAAGCCGCCCGAAATAGAATAGAATAGAAAAACATTTATTTGGACAAGCACACGATAAAACATATTTAGAAAAGTTGAGAGTTGTTAACAAAACAAAACATTAGAACACTGACATGTATAAAAATGAGAAACATAGAATAAGATGAATAGACAGAAAAACACAAACATACACTTTAGTAGTAAAATATAAGTATGTTAGTTTAAAATCCTGTGTGTTTAAGAGCTCTAAAGAAGCTTATGTGAAGCCAACTCAACGTGATCATACTACACATTTCGCTGGAGTACCAATTACTGTATCTGATATCTGATTCCGATACAGCACTCGAATAAACGATCGGATAAGGTGTTTAATTTTAAAACCTATCAAGTGGGTCTAGTACGAGTTATTTTATAGGTATTATTGCTCCTAAATAATCAGGCCAACTCTCTAAATACTAAGTACATAATTAAATATGAGTGATCTAATAATTTTTCATTAAACAGAACATAAGAGATATAAGAGGTTCGTGTGTGGACCTGTCGGAGCGGGCTCGTTTGCTTGCGGTGTCCCAGCGGGAGTCTGGTCTATGGCTCAACGCGGTACCTTCACCTCATACTGGGACGTTTCTAGACGACATTACTCTGTCATTAGCTATTGGTCTACGTGTGGGGGTCAGGACGGTCCAGCCCCATCAGTGTCAGTGTGGGCAGCCGGTCGACGAGTTGGGGCATCATGGTCTCTCGTGTCAGCGAAGTGCGGGTCGCATCCCTCGCCATGCCGCTTTGAACGACGTAATCCGTCGGGCACTTGCCTCGGCGAACATTCCGGCAATATTAGAGCCAAACGGAATTGTTCGATCGGATGGCAGAAGGCCCGACGGATTATCTCTCATTCCCTGGAGGCAGGGCTTGTCTTTGGTGTGGGATGCGACGTGTGTGGATACGTTGGCACCTTCACACGTGCTGTCCACGTCCGGACAGGCTGGGGCAGCGGCCGCGCAGGCGGAGTGCCTTAAGTCCCGCAAATATGTGGACCTGGCGGGCAGTTACATGTTCGTTCCCGTGGGGGTAGAATCTATGGGAGCTTGGGGCCCTAGTGCCCATTTATTTTTTAAGGACCTGGCGGGGCGTCTTTGTGCGGCATCAGGTGACCGAAGGGCTGGCGGCTTCTTCACTCAAAGGGTGAGCCTGGCTATCCAGAGGGGGAATGCCGCCAGTCTCTTGGGGACGATGCCGCGTGGAGACGCTCTGAACGGAATTTTTTATTTGTGATGTGTATGTGTGTTATTATTATTTTTTTTTTATTTTTTTTTGTTTTTTGTTTGTGCAATATAAATTTAGAAAGAATTGCTTGAAGATCATATCTTTATTAAAAAAAAAAACAAAAAAAAAAAATAAAGAGATATAATAATTGATAGAAAGATAATTTAAAAACTAATTAAACCTAAACATAAATTAAATAATGAATGATATCGTACATACATAACTAATACAATACAAACGAACACAAATACATAAACAAAGGACAATGGGCATTTTCGTATAGACGGTGTCCCACCTGTTGTATAGAGTCGAGTTATATGTCATTCGAAAGGTCATGACAGTAGCTTTATTTTATTGTATGACACTAACCCTGTAACTCGAATAGGGACGGATCTAGGACGTTTTCAATTTTGTAAAAAAAACTTTCTTTTTAGGTCGAGATGTACGTCATTTGAAAGCTCTTGACAGTAGCATTATTTTATTGTAAGACACTGATCCTGAAATAAGAACAGGGACGGATCTAGAACGTTTTTAATATATGAAAATAATAAAAAAATCACTACGAGATGTACTTATGTACGTACGTTCTCATTCGAAAAATACTGATAGTAGCTTTATTTTATTGAAGCTGCAACCTTGAAATTCGAACAATGACGTTTTTAGTTTTAAACAATATTGCTGTCCTGAATGACCTCATTTATGAAATATAAACAGAGAAGGATCTTGAACGTTTTTAGTAATCATAATAAACCTATGAAAAATTGAGATGTTTTTGCTTAGCTGTATTTTTTTTCTTTTAAAGATATTTATTTTTCCTTTTTTTTTAATTTTTTTATACTTAATTCTTCTATTCGTCACTCGTACCATATCACAAGTCAGATGAGCGATATTATTATTAAACAATATAAAACAAACACGAGACGCTTGACGTTTACCGGAACATAACGGCGTCATGGTCTTATTTTTACCATGATGCATGTAGATTTTGGTTTAAAGATTAATCGCAGTAAAACCAGGATAATGATTGTCGACCGTGCCAGCAATAATTTGCTGGAGGTGACTCGTATTGCGAACTGTGACGTGGTCCAATCCTATATATACCTTGGGGCTCTAATCTCAAACAATGGCGGATGCATAGACGAGGTCAAACGGCGTATGACTATTACCAGAACGGCAATGGACAATATGAAAAAAATATGGACGAATCGTAACATAACGAAAACCAGGCTCGTGAGGACACTCATCTTTCCCATATTTCTTTACGCTGCTGAGACGTGGACTTTGCGAGAAGTGGAAAGGCATAAAATAGACGCTCTGGAGATGTGGTGCTGGAGAAGAATGCTTGGGGTTTCGTGGACCGAGTTTCGCACAAACGTCTCGATACTTCAAGAACTCGGTATCAATCGGCGTCTATTTTCAGCATTACAATCTCGCATCCTGACTTTCTTCGGCCATGTTTCCCGGCGTGATAATCTGTCCATTGAGCGCCTAATTGTACAGGGTAAAATAGAAGGCATAAACAAAAGAACGCGCGGGAGGTCACCCACGCGATGGACTGACCAAGTCAAGGCTGCAGTGGGAGGTTCTTTGAACGAATGTAGCAGGATGACCTCCAGCAGGGAGAGATGGCGAGCAGTCGTGAAGCGCGCAACATCTACCCCCTCTACTACATGATGATCACGACCGCTCTGTCAAGAGTGTAACGAAAAAGAAGAAGAAGAATAAGCATGAAGTCACTCTTCTTGTGAATGCAGGTGTTCATCAATTTATTAGTCGTTATCACGTCAAAAAAACATCTATAGCTATTTCAGTGTATAGTGATTGAAACAAGATTTAACTATTTTCTATGATTTCTCATAGGTACCAACTATATTGTGAAAAATCTTAAGAAATTGTAGTTATTAATTGATTAACCATTCGGTTCTCACCGTTAGTATAACTATGACGCCAAAGCAAATCACTAAATGAATTAATGCAATATAAAACCCAGTTATATTTGAAGTATAAGAAATGTAATCCATGGAAAGTAAATGAGACTTTAAAAAGTTTTTTATAGGGTCGCAGGACTCGCAGGTTTGTCAAAATCAGAGCATTTTCCTCCTTAAAAGAGCATTTTTTCCATTATTGGAGTGAGTTTAAATCATCTTGTAGAACAGTTATGAGAGATGTTAGTTAAAAAGAACTTTCTGGACTTTAGACGTTGTTTTGTTTGAACTTGTGATGACGACAGCTGCATTATTTAGAGTGACATCGACTTGATGGCTATGCAAAGATTTTTTCAGGCAGGAATAGCATACAGTAGCAAACCTATGGTATACATCATGCGTGGGTTGATCCTCTAATCGGAATACCGTTCGTTGTTTCTAATCCCACATTTTATTTTAGTGTTCTGACAGTGCTGTTTAAATTAAATATATTTTTGTCTACCACAAAGCTCTAATATTTTAGAGTTGCTGGTTTTTTTACGAAGGTTAATAAATACTCAGAGTTGGTTCTTAGCCGAATTAGTATTTAGCTAGTTCACTGTATTGTTAGTAAAATCCTGGAAGCGTTTGATAAATCCTTCATCAATGGCGACAGGTCACAGCAACTACATGTGATCCACGGATGCCCCTTAAACTGAAGGGTAAAATCTATAAAGCTGTGATAAGACCTGTCGTCATGTATGGATCGGAATGCTGGGCCGTGAAGAAGAAGTATGAGAGAAGATTGCATGCAGCGGAGATGAGAATGCTAAGATGGATGTGTGGAGTAACGAGGATGGATAAAATAAGAAATGAGTATATCAGAGGAAGCCTGAAAGTAGCACCTGTTACTTAAAAAGTAAAAAGGAACCGTTTGAGTTGGTATGGACATGTGATGAGAAGAGAAGAGACGCATGTAACTAGAAGAGTGATGAGTATGAATGTAGAGGGATGGAGAGGAAGAGGACGACCTAAGAAAAGATGGATGGACTGCGTGAGACAAGACATAAGAGAGATGAATGTTAACGATGAGATGACGAGTAATAGGAGTGAATGGAAGAAGAAGACATACTGCGCCGACCCCAAATAAATTGGGATAAGGGCAGGAAGATGATGAACGCACTCAAAAGATATCACCTGCCAGGTGAAACTTATATCATCGGCAAAAAGCTTTAGTGTTTTATGCTTAGGAGTATAGATTTAAAAATGAAGGTTACTATCCTTTGGCAATTTACTAACTGCTACTAACCCCATTCTGGCAGCAAACATAGAACGTTCTAAATTGAAGGTTTCCTATTTACTAGGACAAAATAAGCATTTTGAACGGTGTTGATGCCAATTTGGCTATCTTTTTTTGCCAGTCAAGTTCCCTAATGAAAGCAAAGACTTTGGTAATAGCACTCATTTTTATCAGCACAAAGATTTTATTGTCTGCTAAAACCTCCAACAACGAATATTGATTTAATAGCGCGAAGATGGCACTACCATATCGGCAATAAGAAATCTTTAATACGAGTTTAACTCCAGCGATAATCGGTCAGATCAAGTAGGTAACATTTCTGATATTTGTAGACGCTTTCGTTTTGTAGCAGTTCCTTTCATGACTTGTTCTGTTTCTCATCGACTCTCGCAACATCAGCCCAACCCAATTATGGTCCCAAGACTAGTCATCATCATCTTCCAGCCCTTATCCCAATTTCTTTGGGGTCGGCGCAGTATGTCTTATTCTTCCATTTACACTTCCATTATCTCTACGTCATCTCATCGTTCACATTTATCTTTATCATGTCTTGTCTCACGCAGTCCATCCATATTTTCTTAGGTTGTCTTCTTCCTCTCCACCCCTCTACATTCATACTCATCACTCTTCTAGTCGCATGCGTCTCTTCTCTTCTCATCACATGTCCATACCAACTCAAACGCTTCCTTTTACTTTATTAGTAACCGGTGCTACTTTTAGGCTTGCTATATTAGAATATACACATTCCTTATTTTATCCATCCTCGTTACTTTACACATCCATCTCAACATTCTCATCTCCGCTACATGCAATCTTCCCTCATTCTTCTTCTTCACGGCCCAGTATTCCGATCCATATGATATGATAAGACGATAGGTCTTATCACGGTTTTATAGATTTTACCCTTCAGTTTAAGGGGCATCCATGGCTCACAGGTGGTTGATGTAACCTGTCGCCATTTCAACCATCCAGAGTTAATCCGATGTATACAGCGCCCAAGACCAGTCGCCAGAAATAATCAACGGGTAGACTCTGTCGGGGACACAGCCTCAATGTAACGCATAAAACGTTTTATTTTACGTCAAATTAACACGATTCTTAACAGAAATAGCTTATTCAAAGTCATTGTTAGAAGTTTAGATTAGCTGCGTCCTCTTTCTATGCACGCTATAACACATTTATGACGTTACAACGTTCGTTATATTTGATTTTTACAAGTAACCCCTACTGTTCAGACCGATTTATAAGATTTATCACGTCAAAAAAGCTTGTTCTATCGTCCTGACCTTATGCTCACGGCAAGGACCAAGCATCAAAAATTATTGTTTACCCTCCGATAGGCTTGCTGCGTCAAATAACATACATCTCAGCCTTTCAAATAACGTACATAGCAACATCAACACGTTTTTTTTTACTATAAACGTCCTTAATCCGTTTCTGTTCATAATTGACTTGAACGAACTGTTTTTCCGCAATTAGACCCTTTTTGATTGGGCCCTTTTTTGCGTGAGGATGGAGTAGGCTTGCCCAGCACCTACTACCCTCTCAGTTTAGTCGACCATTTCCAGATGAGAGAACTTGTCAATACTTCTGGAGCCAACTAAGCCGCGGGTTTCATCACGATGTTTTCCTTCACCGTAAGAGCAATGTCAATTAGCGCACATAATTTTTTCTTAAGAAAAATACACGCCCTTCAGAATGAAAGTCAAGGTACCACTAAGCCAACACCGCTCTTCCTGTTCATATTTCCAGATATGAGTCACAAAAAAAAGGTACTGTTACGACCTATCAAACTGTATTATATATCTAGACAGCAATATATTTTTATTAAAAACATCCTAGATCCGTTCCTGTTTGGATTTCAGAGTTAGTGCGTCACAATACAATTAAGCTACTAACAGTATTTTTTAAATGACATACATCTCGATCTCAACTTCTTAATGTTTTTAAATATTAAAAACGTTCTAGATTCGTCCCTGTTCTTATTTCAGGACCAGCATCATACAATAAAATAATGCTATTGTCAAGAGCTTTCGAATGACGTACAACTCGACCTAAAAAAAGTTTTTTTTTTCAGAAACTGAAAGCGTCCTAGATCCGTCCCTATTCGAGTTACAGGGTTGGTGTCATACAATAAAATAAAGCTACTGTCATGACCTTTCGAATGACATATAACTCGACTCTATACAACAGGTGGGACACTATGCCCATTGTCCTTTAATCAAGCAAACCGCCCCGAGCCCCGGCGCAAAAGACCCCATCACACTAGCAGCATTACCACGCTGAATAGCTATGGCCAGCCTCAGCACCAGGAACGACCCGGAACGGCTATCCAAACCTCTATCCCTCAAACGCCGCCCAATCCCCCTGATTGTTTCAATTACATTGCAATACTCGATTGTAAAATATATTCTTCAGAATACGACAAGCTGACTTTGAGGATATTTCGACACTTCGGCCGTCTATAGAACCGAAGTTTTGGAACTGGCTTTTAATTGACTTGTATGGAACTGGTTCTGATCGAGGATTTAAATTTCCTTGTATTGAACTAGGTTCCGATCAAGTAATCATCGTATCCGTTCGGCCGTTTATAGAACTATATTTGGAAGAGTTGAAACGGAAACAAAAGGCGACCGTAAAAATGAACAAAAGACTATCGAAGCAGAAAAAGACGATGAGCCACTTTGGAGGGTAAAGAAAAGTATATAAGTTGTATACCCGTTGTCTAGCACCCATAACACAAGTCTAGTTACTTAGCTTGGGGCTAGATGGCAATATGTGGAATGTCCTGCAATATTTTCATTTTATTTATTTATTTTTTGAAATCGAAATGCAATCGAAATTATATTGTAATTTAATTTGAACAATATTATTAACATCAATTGGCCTTATAATTATTACACGATTCGATTAGTTAATTTTATTTTATCCCTACGTTTATTTTGTCTAAACCATCGATCAGTTGTCTAACCCCGTGAGTTTCTTGTGTCTTCCCATTGGTGGACGCGTTCCGAAAACACATATTTTGACTTAATTTTTAAGACGATTAAATGCAATGGGATTGATTCCATTATTAGCATTAGCATATCAGCCACAGGACGTAGTGGACGACTGACGGAACATAGGCCTCACCCAAAGAGCGATAGGTCTGAATGATTGAATGATTTATTAATAAATTAATGATGTATGATTGGATAATGAATGATGAATAAATGAATTATTCCAACAGAATTGTTTTTTTCTTTTTACTAGACTTTGAATTATTTACTAACGGCTAACGTATCCGAATTCTGCAATTCTATATCTACCTTTATCTTTATTTCTATAATAAAATATAGCGTCTATGAACTAATATTATGAGCTCAATATTGTTCTGGTAATGTTTTCTATGCAATTTCCAGTGGTTGTAGGTATAAAGTAAGTGTAATATGCACCGCTATTTTATTTTAAAGATTTCAAGCATCTCTCGCGATAGATTGAACGACATGAATATTCAATTTTCTTGAAAGAAAATTTCCAAGAATTTTGCCTCTGATTGGTCTTCTAGAAAACTTTGTTAGCTTGTTACGTTCTTATTATTTTAGTAAGATTAAAATATTCTACGTCATTTTATAAACTTATTTTTGAATTTTGTTTACAATGGAAAAAATGTAAAACCGCCATTTTGTAAGTTTCCTACTTGCAAAAATAATCGTCTGTATGTAAACTTCACATACTCAACGACAAGAAAATCAGGCAATATATATGGCGTGCCAAATTGCGCATGTCATGCCATGCCAGTCCAGATTCAGTCTTTAAAATATAGACCAGAAAAAAATGTTAAAATACTGAGACAGTTTCGACAACAATCACCTAAAACCAAATCTGATTATAAAATAAATAAATTAATATTTCAAATCGATTCTGGGTTAGTAAAACAATAAACCTTAATAGACCTCAGTATTATCATAAATTTCAACTTGCTAGGTCTATCCGTTCCTTAGAAAATCGGTCGTGAAACATAGACAGGCAGACGGACAAGAGAGTGATATAATAAGGGTTCTTTTTTTACCTTCTGAGGTAGGGAACCTTAAAAACTGTGTTATTTAAACTTGCGTAAATGTAGTCAAAGGATATTCTCCACATGAATACGGTCGCACCGATTTTTGTAATAGCAATTCAGCATAGCTGAAATCATTTTCAGATGCTATTCGATTTTAACTTTATTTTGTGTAAATAAAAGCTTTGAGTTCTACATTCGCAATGGAACGTACTGACTTTTACGCTTTTGGCCTTAATTCTTATAAATCGTGTGTTGTGTACACACCCCGGAATCACGTTCACCGCATTTCAAAGACTTTCCTTGATGAGGACTAATGAGAGACTCACATTGTATCCGCAGCTTTATTCTTATTGAATACGTGTGCACATTGCTTAAGGTGAACCATTAATTTTGGTTAACTTTGTATTATACTGTGGATGTGATGTTTTATGTGGAAGCAAGTATTCGGTAGTGAACTGGCTGGGTCCCATGGCTTTACCCGCGCTCTCTAAAAGTTATATTGATTTCCTATAAATACAGAGTGCATAATAGTTACTTTGACGACCCAGTTGGCACAATAGTCACCATGCCGGACTGCCAAACACATAGTTGCGGGTTCGATTCCCGCCTCAGACAAGTATTTATGCTTAGATATTTGTCTGCGGTCTGGTTGTTTCTATGTATTATAAGTATATATTTACAAAAGAATAGTATATAAGTAGTATATCCGTTGTCTAGCACCCATAACACAAGTCTAGTTACTTAGCTTGGGGCTAGATGGCGATGTGTGGAATGTCCTGCAATATTTATTTTATTTATTTATTTTATTTATTTACTAAGAATTAAAAACTTTGTCAACCCTACCTCGGAGGAGAAATTTCCAAAAATCATTTCTTAGTGCTCGCCTTTGTCCTAAAAGGTTCGGGTGCTGAATTAAACCTCAGTACGAAGTTTCAGACTCGTAGATCTTGGAATTTCCGAGATTTCTTGATGAGTTTTTTTCTTTTTTAAACATGTATATAGACTAGCTGTTACCCGCTATTTTGTCCGCAAATTATTTATTTATTTAATAAATTCAGTACACAAGGAAAAAAAAAGATTACATTATAAAGTTATTACTAAGGTAAGTCTAACCCTGTGAATAATGTCTTTGCCGATGCTTACAGCGTAATATATCTGACAGGCAACACTTTGATTGATAGATAGATGAAGATGTACACTGTCGACAACCCAGTTTGCACAATGGTCACCATGCCGGACTGCCAAACACAGGGTTGCGGGTTCGATTCCCGCCTCAGACATGTATTTATGCAGTATGTATTTGTCTGTGGTCCAAAAGAAAAGTATATAAGTAGTATATCCGTTGTCTAGCACCCATAAGACAAGTCTAGTTACTTAGCTTGGGGCTAGATGGCGATGATTCATACAGACATTCATACCTCACCATGTCTGTATACACAACACATGGTGGCTTCTATATAATCGCACCCTCTATATTATGATGTCGCACCCTCTTCTTATATTGTGGCATAGATTAACAAACAATGGTTATGGTAACGCGAGATATTGACGATAATGGAACTGTTTTAGGTGATTTTTGTTATTTACTCGGAAAATGGGCTGGGAAAATATCAATGATCAGTGATTCGTGTTTTATACGGTAGTAGATAGATAGATAGATAACTTTATTCATATAACACAGAAGAAACAGAACACGATATCCACAAAGTAAAGTGATAGCTAGAAAGTATAAGTTGCACAAATGGTGCCTTATCGCTGAAAGCGATTTCTTCCAGGCAACCTTTGGATGGAAAATAACTGATACAGCTTTAATGGTAAGTTAATGGTAGTACCTGGTTGACTGAGCTTTGCTTGATTTTTTGGTTTTCGTAGAACGTGTTTTTTTGAAAATTATATTTAGCATGAAATACTGACCGATTGCGATGAAACTCGGTATTTAGATAGCTGGAGACCTGCATTAACACATAGGCTTTTTATCCCGATATTTCCACGGTATCGGGACTTATGCGGGTAAAACGGCGGGGCGCAGCTGATTGCGATGAAACTCGGTATTTAGATAGCTGGAGACCTGCATTAACACATAGGCTTTTTATCCCGATATTTCCACGGTATCGGGACTTATGCGGGTAAAACGGCGGGGCGCAGCTAGTTATAGTTACATATATATTTATATACAAGAATTGCTCGTTTAAATATATAGGATATCGACGTTAACTTGAAGTTATTATTGTAAATTTTCCTTAAGGAAAATATTGTGATTGTTTTCCGTGATTTTCGGGAAATAAAAATTTATGATCGCTTTGTTGAATATTTATACAATTCGTTTTAGCCCAACGATTTTTTTCTACCCTAATTAGTTTCTCATTTTGGCCCTTGCATTTGCTGCTTTGCTTCAATCAACTACATATTCGGATAAATTTCGAGTAAAGTGTTATAACGCGATTTTGAGAAAAACTTAAAATGCATCATTAGATTTTTGTCATTGTCATTGGCTAGGGTTAGCCAATAGTCTGTTTATTTTGCAAAAAAATAATCATCCTTTATTTTATACCAATCGATAGCGTTGCTGATAGAGATCAATTCTTGGAAACAAACATAGTATGGGAAATCAATAGTATGGTAACTAATTTTTGTAGTATTCTGTAATTTTAATTTTCAAAAAGTCACTAATCTGGCCACGTTTTCAAAAATAAAATGAAGCAGTTTAAGCTTTTGTCAAAATCGGGTACGCTACTTCTTTCAGCAAAATTTACCCTGTATAATTATAAATTACTAGTTGCGCCCCGCGGTTTCACCCGCGTAAGTCCCGATCCCGTAAGAAAATCGGGATAAAAAGTAGCCTATGTGTTAATCCAGGTCTCCAGCTATTTAGATACCGAGTTTCATCGCAATCGCTCCAGTAATTTTTGCGTGAAGGAGAAACAAACATACAAATACATACACACACACACAGACACAAACTTTCACATTTATAATATTAATAGGAGGTAGGATAAAATTCTGTGGTAACAGTCATCATTTGAAGCAGGCTAACCACATAATTTTGTGACAATAATCCGAAAATTAGAAAGTAAAACCACTAAACTTGTAACATTATATTCTGTGACTGAACTAAAATTACCGGCCAATCTCCTTCGTTAATTTCTTTATTCACTGGACATTGGCGAAATTGCAACGCAATGTGGGCAGAATCGCCATTATTAAAGAGTTGAATTGAATATTATAAAACCATTCGCATTTCGCATGCAGTGAAAGACGTTTATTGGTGTCAATATACATACGGATATTCAATTGTTGAACACGTCGAATGCAATGAAATATCAATCCGTAAAAATGTATTTTTGTATCAATTTTGTAGATTATACATGAAATTTGTATATATTCGAAAAAGTTACTCTAATTTACAGAAAGATTATAGAATTTTCAGGATGTGGCAACACTGCTTGAGCCCTTAGGTAAATAAAGGTGTTGCCACATTAATCCAAACTTAAAACACTGAAAATTCTCCAAACTCTGGGTGAGTTAGAACAAGTTTCCCAAACTAAACCAATTTTGATTTCTTTTGTTACCTGCATTTACTTAAAAGGTATTACAGGTGTGTATGATAATTACTTACTTTCTTAAATTATGTCAATATGGCATAATTTGAGTATAATAAATAAAATAAAAATAAATATTACAGGACACTCCACACATCGCCATCTAGCCCCAAGCTAAGTAACTAGACTTGTGTTATGGGTGTTAGACAACGGATATACTACTTTTATACTTTTATTTTGTAAATATATACTTATAATACATAGAAACAACCAGACCACAGACAAATATCTAAGCATAAATACTTATCTGAGGCGAGAATCGAACCCGCAACCCTGTGTTTGGCAGTCCGGCATGGTGACCATTGTGCCAACTGGGTCGTCAAAAAAAGGTGGTAAAGGTAGTATAAAGGTGTGTATAGATTAGACCATTTACTAGTAACATAACATAGAGTATTCGCTGTGTTTCAAACTCGAACCACACTTTGAACATTTGCCTTGCATTTGCCTGTATTGTACTATTCGTGAGAACGTAACATTATATTAAAATACTCGAGGAAATGCTCTAGTCTATATTCACCTTTATTGTCATGGTTAGTGTGAGATGGCAAGTCATTTTAACCGAATAATTAAATGGTAAACCTGTATTTTTAAGTTTAATTAAAAGATTTATCTTTGTCCTTAACAATGTCATATATAAATGACTAACATTAGGCATGCATTTGCACATAGATAAGCAATCTTCTAATGTGTGAGCACTTGTTTACTGAAAGAAAAACGAACCGTTATCGCTCAATATTGCGGCTTTATAAATCAATCATTAGTTTAGCTTGTTTGCTACATTTTGCTCGGATAAATTTGTTTCTTTGTCTATTACATTAAGTAGGCCGCCGGGTTTACTCAAGAAGCTCAGAAAAGGGAAAATTTCGAAAAATCGTTTAAAATTCCATGCATCACAGAAAAATATTTCTTGAAGCAAGAAATACTTCTCTCCCTATAGACGCTAGAGAGACGCTGTCTTGGATTTAGTAAACGTTCTTAAAAATAATAACCAGTATTCTTCATTCAAGAATTTTGCTTTAATCTAATTTCAAGATTTTTTCTTTTTTTCTGTGTATTCAGCCAGAGATGACCGTTCTTTGTCCGTACGATTAACATGTTTCACTATACAAGTACCCCTTGTTTTCATACAATTATCTCGGGTCACGTTTACTTTAAGTTCAAGACCATATTATTATTATCACGTTTCTTATTATTTATCTACTTGTCAATAGAGTCATCTTGACGGACTCATTTGCGGATCGTTTGCGTTCCAGCGGGTTCAACAATTCCTGGCGCGGTTACTACTTTGATGGGTGACCAGTTCAAATAAGTATGGCGTTTTTACGAGTCTTTCCGCGTTTCGGAAGGTATATTATGCCGTCTCGGTTGCTATTTCTGGTGCAAGGCCTTAGGGAAATTATCAGGTCGCCCTAAGGTGAGATTGCAACCAGGACCTTCTTCTGCCTGCCCTTATCCCAATTTATTAGTAGCCGCAGTACATCTTCTTCTTCCATTCACTTTGATTAATCGTTATCTCATCGTTCACATCTATCTCTCTCACGTAGTCCACCTATTTTTTCTTATGTCGTCCTCTTCCTCTGTATCTCTTTACGTTCATACTCATCACTTTCTAGTCACATGCGTCTCCAATCTCCGCATCACATGTCAATACCAACTCAACCGGTTCTCTTTTACTTTTTGAGAAACTGGTGCTATTTTCAGGCTTTCTCTAGTCCTTATTTTATTCATCCTCGTTACTCCACACATCCATCTCAACATTCTCATCTCCCCTGCATGCCAATCTTCTCTCATCCTTCTTCTTCACGGTCCACCATTTCGATCCATACATGAAAGGTTTAATCAAGGTTTTGTAGACCTAACCCTTGAGATAGCAACCGGGAGTAACGGTCCTTAATGTGCCCTTCCGAATCGTGGAAAAGAACGACCGTGACCAGAACAGCTAGATCATGAATCTCTCCTGAAGTTAAGCGTACAAACTAATCAAACATTCCTTATGTGGCCTGTAAACCTCGTCCGCATGGTATTAAAAATTAAAAAATAAATCCACCACTAACTTTGTTCAGGGTTGAAACAAAAATGAGACCATGAATATTAAATTGTGCACTAGAGTGACCACCGCCGTTGGGTTAGATAAACAGAAATATAGGTCAAGAGCAGCTAGTAGGTACTTATTTATAAGGCTAGGACCCCGTGGGTTCACCCGCGTAAGTCCTGATCCTGTGGTGATTCGGGAAAAAGGGTCAAAATGAAAGGAGAAAGGTCCCGCACAGATCGTCCAAGGAGAGTGAAGAGGGAAGAAACAAACAAAGAAACATTCGTAATCACAAATCAAACGTCACAAAGGAACGAATAACACGATCAGAACAATAAAACGTACTAAGTTTTTTTGGTGTGGCAACTAATTTCAGGATCAAATGTTAGGAACTTTAAACGAACTGAAAAGTAAATCTGTCTATTGCCTGACATTGGAACTTTAATTGGAACTTTACTTCGAATATAATTGCAAAGTGGAAGAGAGGTAGCACATAAAGCCGCACTCACGCAAATATCCAAGGAACTTACGTTATTTCTTGTTACCTTGTGTTACACACTGAAATTAAAATTAGCTATTTTCAATTCTGACCAAATGTAGCCTGTTATGTTAATAACACCTTTTAACTAGATATCATTGTGATTGCAATCAATCATCATTATTCGGCCATGTTTTTGTCTGAGCTGCAAAATTGTTTCTGTCTTTCAATTGTACGAGTATTAATAAAAAAATCAAGTCATTTCCGACCCAAAGGCGGTTCAAGGTTAACAAATTTTTTTCTTTGAAATTGCAAAAAAATTGAAACATAGATTTAATATATAGCTTTACAAATAATATAATTGTAGGTACTTGTATTGTAATTTATATATATTATGTATTGTGGTAAAAAGGAATGGAATTTGAATAAAAACTTCTAGTCACGCTAGTAAGGGGAAAGTCAAAACATTCAAACACTTACCTATAATTAAAAAAAAGCCTTTTTTTCGTAATAATTTTGAGGCTCAAACAATAACTATAAATTACCGGGATAATAAAAAGGTTTTTATTTCACATAATTGTATATAAAAATCGTGTGAGCTTAAAACAGTTAAACTGACTTTTTAGATAACAACTTGCGATTAGAAAATTTTGGCCTAGCAAATAATTATCGCTAGTTTTTACACGCGATATCATCCACATAGGAGTTGATTCTTTCTTAGCGGATACCTACGTCATAATAGCTATCTGTGTGTCAAATAATTAGCCGGATCCGTTCATTGGCACGCCCATTGTGCCATATTGTATATAAAACATCAGTTTTATACCATGCCCACTCTAAAAAGCTTATTTAATAAAAAAGGCCTTTTAATCACTGTTTTGGTGTTTGTATATTCGACATTCATCTCAATGGTTATACAACCTCCTTGCGCAAAAAATACTGTCTGTCTGTGTCTGTTGTCTGAATCTGTCTGTCTGTCTGTATGTCTGTCTGCTGTCTGTCTATCTGTCTGTTTGTCTGTTTGTCTGTTTGTCTGTTTGTCTGTTTGTCTGTTTGTCTGTTTGTCTGTTTGTCTGTTTGTCTGTTTGTCTGTTTGTCTGTTTGTCTGTTTGTCTGTTTGTCTGTTTGTCTGTTTGTCTGTTTGTCTGTTTGTCTGTTTGTCTGTTTGTCTGTTTGTCTGTTTGTCTGTTTGTCTGTTTGTCTGTTTGTCTGTTTGTCTGTTTGTCTGTTTGTCTGTTTGTCTGTTTGTCTGTTTGTCTGTTTGTCTGTTTGTCTGTTTGTCTGTTTGTCTGTTTGTCTGTTTGTCTGTTTGTCTGTTTGTCTGTTTGTCTGTTTGTCTGTTTGTCTGTTTGTCTGTTTGTCTGTTTGTCTGTTTGTCTGTTTGTCTGTTTGTCTGTTTGTCTGTTTGTCTGTTTGTCTGTTTGTCTGTTTGTCTGTTTGTCTGTTTGTCTGTTTGTCTGTTTGTCTGTTTGTCTGTTTGTCTGTTTGTCTGTTTGTCTGTTTGTCTGTTTGTCTGTTTGTCTGTTTGTCTGTTTGTCTGTTTGTCTGTTTGTCTGTTTGTCTGTTTGTCTGTTTGTCTGTTTGTCTGTTTGTCTGTTTGTCTGTTTGTCTGTTTGTCTGTTTGTCTGTTAGTCTGTTTGTCTGTTTGTCTGTTTGTCTGTTTGTCTGTTTGTCTGTTTGTCTGTTTGTCTGCTTGTCTGTCTGTTTGTCTGTCTGAGTCTGTCTGTCTGTCTGAGTCTGCCTGTCTGTCGGTCGGTCCCGCCACACGTTTTGTTTTCTTTTTCTCGTAGTCATGGTATAAAGTATAGTATGCAACTCTTGAATAAAGTACGAATTTACATTGAGGGCCATGAATCACTCGCGTGGCTCAGGATTCTAACACTTGAATCACTCGCTAAGCTCGTGATTCAATCATCTAGAATCACTCCCTACGGTCGTGATTCAGTTGTTAGAATCCTTCGCTTGCTCGTGATTCATCTTTGGCCCTCGCTTTAAATCCGTCCTTTATTCACTAGTTGCATAATTACTTAAGTTAGAATTTATTTTGTTTTTGTTATTTGTAATCATTTTGCGTTCTGTTTTTAAGGTGCAATAAAGTGTTTATCTATCTTGGCTTCACCTGACTTTATATATCCAGTCAGTCAGAGGAGGTGATCACAGCCCGCGTCCGCAGGAGTTGCCAACCTGCATCTGCACGTCTCCCCTGGGTGGTGCAAACGAGCTCTAATATTACCGATAGAACTATCATATTATAACCTATATAAAAATTATTATTATTGCTACTTTGGCCAAAGTATCGGCTTTGCCATCCAAAGCTAGGGAAACTTATTCCCCCTTATTCCAAAACTATCCCTATATAGGGATATTGTTTAGACTATAGTTTACGAGTAAATCTATGTCTAAATCTAATCCACATATCGTACTGTCCTTAAACCTCGTTTTGGGGTTTAAGAATAGTACGATATGGGGTTTTTTTTTTTAAATCCGATTAAATAAATAAAGTCAATATATAAATAAAGTCAGGACTTCTTTCCCATATTGTGTTTCTTCAGTAAAACTGCTTCGCAGCATCAGCTGCTCTTTAATCTTCAGGTTATTTTTACCCGAAAGTCAGCTGTTACAAAGAGAGGTCATTAACCTTAAAATTTTGTTTATTTATTGGCTTTTTTAATTCTGAATGATATTTATTTAAAAACATTCACTGATTTTTCGAAAAGCAGAGGTACTTACGTACTTACTTAACCTTAACATTTTCAAAAATAACTATTTTCCAATAACTTTTAAACATATTTTCAATAACTCTGGTACAAGTAATAGTTAGATAAGTAGGTATTTACATGATTTATAAACTCTATTTAAATAGATACTAAGTTATGTAAGTGATAATTGACTACTTAACAGTATTGACTTGTTTGTTTACTATTTTGTACGGTTCCAAAGTGCAGTACTTAACTTACTTAATGGTTAGGTAAATACAAATACAGGGTGAAATTTTTAGATTAACAATTTTTTAAGAATTGATTTGACCCCCGAGAGAGGCTCCCTAAGGGTTCCGATTTGCAATGGCTTACGTGGCAGTCACTTAATCGACGGACTCAAGTAGGCCGTTGCAGACAAATTTGAGCAAATGGGGGTTATATTGCACCGACTGAGGAGCAATGCGAGTGTGGAGCCCCATCGCAGTCCATGGTGCACCTACTCCAATGCCCATTGTGCTCTAACACCTGCACATTGGAGGACCTGGTAGAGGCCAACGCTGCTGCATATGCAATACTAGCATGCCTATGCAATACTACATAGCAATATGCATACTAGCTACTGCTAGCCACTGCAACTGCACTGCAAATTTTTACAGCCCAGTAGGGCTGTAAAAATTTGACTGGTCGAACGTCACTGACTCGAAAAGAAGAAGAAGAGTTGATTTGGTATTACACGTTTAAGACTTTCTGACTAACTAATTGTTTATAAGGCGCCACTGGCGGCACGTGGGTAAATTTCCGGGCTGATAGATATTTAAAATGGGTGGCGCGCGAGCGGTTAGACAGTTTCACGGTTCACCACGTGAATTAAAAAAAAGCGCAGACCAGGTAGACTCTTTGCGGTGTACATACTTGTAACTGAACGGCGCGTTACTGTAATAATATATATTTTAAATTACGAATTGATTGATATCTAAAATGAAATGAAATAAAATGATGCGTTCTATGTTTCAACAAATATCCCGTTTCCGAGACAGTTTTGTGTGAAGGCATTATTTCCAACGCCTATCGATAAGCATGGGTCTCAAACTGCACCGCGCAAAATAAATCACTATGCCAAGCTCCGATAGTGAATGTAGGTAACTTTTTTTTTTAAATATTGCAGGACATTCCACACATCGCCATCTAGCCCTAAGCTAAGTAACTAGACTTGTGTCATGGGTGCTAGACAACGGATAAGTATACTACTTATATAATTTTTTTTATATAAATATATACTTATAATACATAGAAAAAACCAGACCACAAAGAAATATCTAAGCATAAATACTTGTCTGAGGCGGGAATCGAACCCGCAACCCTGTGTTTGGCAGTCCGGCATGGAGACCATTGTGCCAACTGGGTCGTCAAATCGATAAGCATAAGCATGGGTCTCAAACTGCACCGCGCAAAATAAATCACTATGCCAAGCTCCGATAGTGAATGTCAGTACCCCTTTTCAGAAGAGCATTGACGTGCCTAAATATAGAGTTGTTATCACATAGTATTACGCAGCTTGAATGAAATTAATTGTGACTACAATTCTACTGTCAATGACTATCTTATATATAAAAATCAATTGCTGTTCGTTAGTCTCGCTAAAACTCGAGAACGGCTGAACGGATTTATCTTATCTTGGTCTTGAATTATTCGTGGAGGTCCAGGGAAGGTTTAAAAGGTGAGAAAAAATCGTTCCCACGGGATCGGGACTTACGCGGGTGAAACCGCGGGGCGCAGCTAGTCTATATATATAAAAATCAATTGCTGTTCGTTAGTCTCACTAAAACTCGAGAACGGCTGAACGGATTTATCTTATCTTAGTCTTGAAATGTTCGTGGAGGTCTAGGGAAGGTTTAAAAGGCGAGAAAAAATCGAATAATTTCCGGGAAAACCCTAAAAACAGCCCTTTTCTATTTCCCATACAAACGTTTTCTAGAGTCAATTCCTACGGGATCGGGACTTACGCGGGTGAAACCGCGGGGCGCAGCTATATATTATAAATAAGTTAGTTTTAAAAGACATTTAAACATTATACCTACTAAAATAATATACTGGAAGCAAAATATTAAAAATCTAAATAAGTTTCCCTGAACCAAAAGGTAACAATTCCCTCTGTGGATCGCAATGGCGATCCGTTGACCAAAGTACCAGCCAACCGTTTTGTCACCTAAAGAAATCTTTATTTTAATTGTTAGTTACGCAGTTTTAGAATTGCACAGTTCGACCTAAGCTATTGTACTTAAGGTAAACAAAATAAAACATCATTTGTTAAAACATCGTTTAAATTAAATCAATATTAGTTTTCAATTCGCTGTATTATTGCCGGTTGGTATTGTTTTTCCCGACTACGGCAAAATCAAATGGATGGTTATGTTTTAAGTCCATAAGTCCTGGTAGGAAGTCCTGCCCCCTGATTCACAAATCGTCGGAAGGTAACCGAAACGTAAATCTCTTTGGTGCTCTTTCACTCTCGCAACTTTTGGCGAGTTGCCATCCTTGTCTTTTCAGTTTCATTCGTTTCGGTAGCCTTCCGATGGTTTGTGAATCAGCCTGCTGGTCCTGGTGGAAGGCTCTGGTCGGCTTGTTACAATGCACAGCCGGCGTAAGTCGTATCGCCAAGCGGACTTGTCCGAGTTCCGATACGTAGGCCAGTGCACCCGCAAAAGGACGATAGGCCGGAAAAGTTTTTTCATTACTCATACTCCGAAAGTAGGTCTAAAGGTGCCTGAAGAGCGTGTTGAAAGAAAAAGAGCCCTAGGGAAAATCGCTTTCACTGACAGCTGTCATGTCAAATTATGGCTTCGCGCGGCTTGTGCAATGTGCTTGTAGCCAGTATCAGTATCATTACGCATTAGGAACTTCAAAAACCTAACCTCCTTGGTTTGGTTTTCACCAAAGAATAACAATTATGGCTTCACACAGCTCATGCATACTGCCAGAGGTAGTATGGAGTCTCTCATTCACTCTCGTTATTATCAAGAATTATGTATTATTCGTAATGAAAAGCACAGTGTTTACCTCGGGTAAAAGACTCATTAAGTCCCTCGAACTATTAGCGCCCTCGCTACGCTCCGTCTCGGGACTCAATGAGTGACTTTCACACCTAGGGTAACAATGTACTATTGTTCCACTGCCGTCTTCCTACCATCACTCGCATTCTTCGAAGGCTCCCGTTTATCACGAGCGTATGGATATCTTCAAGGAAAGCATGCAACATCTTAGCCCGCATTGTCACTTACCATCGTGTGAGATAGTGATTAAATGCCGACCTATTTATCATTTAATAAAGTGTAATGAATTAATCCGACTGAGCTATTAAGTCGAATTATGAATTAATTCATACTAATTCATAATTCGATTTAACATTAAGGTGGGGTGGGGTCATGTGGGGCTATTCCATGAGTGGGGTCGGTAATTGCTGACTTTGAAATAATAATTATCTTTCATTCTTTATGCTTTAATTGTAATTAAACCTTATTGTCGGCATATTGTCGGTTATCATTTTTTTAGGGGTGTATGATTTTGGCACAGTAAACAGATAGTGATTTTTTTAGTTTTAAAAAAAGATTGTAAAAAATAAAGATTGCGACCAATGACTGTGCCAGAAGCTTACTTAGTCCTTTACTAAAGATTTTCAAATACCTAAGTTTTCCATAAAAATAACTTTATCTAGCCCGTATAAACATTTTGTGTATCTACTACATATTGACACATAGCATCCGTTTCGAGCTACGTTGACAAAGACTTTAAATATAATATTATAAGAAATAGACCGGACATTTAAAAAATTGCATACTTTTTGAAGTGTCATCTCTTACCGGAGTTACGGAAGTCATCTATCATTAAGGCTATATTTGCTTTCGATGCTGCTGTACGGCAAACGAATCAAGTGCATTGCTTAAGGTGAAAGGGTACCGGCGATCTTTCCATAGAAACGTAGTCGACTGTTTCCTCCCTGGATAATAACACTAGCACAAATATTTATGTGCCATAAAACCTATAACTGCCATGACTATGCCCCTATGTTTAGGTTTCTTTTCATTTTCTAATTATCATAGAAATTAAGAATTAAAAAACAAAAAATAAAAACTCAAAAGCATGGTCATGGCAGCTATAAGTTTTATGCAACTAAAATATTTGCTCTAGTGTCATTATCCAGGGAGAAAACAGTCGACTACGTTTGTATGGAGAGAGCCCCCGGTACCCTCTTAAACCATGTCAGGAGGTTTTTAAGCCATGAGCATCTCCTTCCAGATGGTCGCTTCCCTTTAATTTTTGCCTACATCAGTGGATGGAGTAGTACGTATACTTATTTTTGCGCATATGGCCAAAATACTGTCGCATACCTAGATACCTACTTACTAGTACAAAATCGCTCAGTCTAGTGTGACGTTTGTGTTCAGAAAATAAAAATATAGATGGATTCAATAAGCATTCATTTCACACCAAGTTTCATTGATCGGTCCAGTAATTTCGAAGCCTATTCATTTTACAAACAATATAAACTTTCTTCTCAATATTTTAGAGTTTATATTATATATACTAGAGTTTGTTTGTTCCAACGCGCTAATCTCAGGAACTACTGGTTCGAATTGAAAAATTATTATTGACAATTATTACAGACAAGAAAGTAATCTTATAAGGGTTCCTTTTTTTACCTTTTAAGGAATGGATCCCTAACAAGAAATAATTCTCTTGGAAGAGGTTTATTTTTGCTTCAAGAAACCGTTTTTAATGTGTACGTCTTATGAACCCCCATGCTATGACTCAGACTTTTTTAGCATCAACCCGCGGGTTACTCTCGCGTAATTCCAGATACCTGTACGAAAAATGTCCAAATGTCATCTCTATTTACCCTTCAATCTCTCTCTACATAGATGCTGTACGCGAACAGTGATGTCATTAGTCTTGAGCAGGAAGTAGTGTCACATTATGATACAGGATGATTCTATTTTGAATTTCAGTAGATATCAGTATTATTTTTATAGTAGTGTCTGGTGGCTTCTCCTGCGTCAGTTTAGTTCCGATAAATAGCATTTATAATGTATCTATTCTTATTTCATGAATTTAATGTACCCTCATGCGAAATCTATCAATATCGGTCCACGGTCAGAGTCTAAAAAAGGACGAAATTTAACTCCTTAATTTATCTGGGTTATACTGTTTTGATAGATAAAAAAATGTAGGTACCAAAAAAGAGGTTTTACTCCAGCAAAAAAATAAAGTCGGTTTACGAACGATAATTTTACGTGATAACGTCTTAAAAAATGCTTAAAAATGTAGTGTTGTTTTTTTGTTATTTCTATATAGTCTTTTCCGTACCATTATATTCTGTTTTTAACCCCCGACAAATCGAAACATCCCTAAAAAATATTGTATGTCAGACGAGGCTTTATAGGTTAAAAGTATTTTGCCTGGCCTTACGGGAGTATAATTATCATAAAAATTGTAAACATAGACCTATCACCAAATATTTTGTTATTTATTATTTTCTTTTCTTTTCAAGTCTTTTCTTTTTTTTCTCAACTCTGATAAAAAACGTCGTACGATACACGTGTGGATTGATCGATTTAATCTCGGCGATCTATAGACGCACTCGCGTTCCGCTCGCGCGGCATAAAACGCCTCGATGAAATGATCAATTTACCACACTTGTATCGCAATGTACTATTACAAAAGAAAAGTATATAAGTAGTATATCCGTTGTCTAGGACCCATAACATAAGTCTAGTTACTTAGCTTTGGGCTAAATGGCGATATGTGGAATGTCCTGCAATTTTTTTTTTTGAGTAAAATAACATCCTATACTAAGAAAACAAACGTTAATATGGTAAGTACAAAAGCCTGCATAGTCTTTACGTCAACAGCAGATACATAAACGGCGATAGTCCATTGATTATCGATAGTTCGAGATAACATTGTATCAATACATGATGTGGTTGAGAATCGGAGTTTTGTTGTGTGCTATTTATGCGATAGAACAGGTGAGCTGTTAAATAATTTAAAAGAAAACAAAGAATAATGGCAAAACTTCAAAAAATTAATTGTTTTCAAGGAGGTTAGGTTCTTGAAGTTCCTTTATGTGTAACGGCTTCAGATATTGATGAAGAAAATGAAAATCATGTGAATTTAAATTCTTATAAATTTTTTCCACATCGCTTCACGGAAAACTATCAATTTCATTGTAATCTAGAAAAACGGATTTTATAATAATGTTTCTATTTGTTTATACCTATGCTCAAGTATTGCCTTGCTATATTCTATTAAAAAAAAACAAATGGTTGTCTGTAAAGTCGGTTTACGGACGATAATTTCACGTGAAAACGTCATAAGAAAACATTGATGGTAACCATAGCAACGATAATACGTTGCAATGGTTACTTGTCAATAACATGACGCGTTCCCGGAACATGACGCATGACATCATGTTTTTGTGAATGCAGGTGTTCATCAATTTATTAGACGTTATCACGTCAATAAAGACATCCTGTAAATTCGTCTTCTAGCTATTCAATATATAACGACCATCGTAGGTACGACCAAAAAAAAATTACACTACTTTTTTCAAAACTCACGACAAGACTAGTCTTTTAACCCTTTAAACAAGAGTACACCATAATTGCTACGAAAGAGAAACTTTATCGAAATTTTTTACCCCTTCAAGAGGTCAAACTTTCTTAAATCATTTCTTAGGCTCTCTTACGTCTTAAAAAGAATCCCTCTTCAGAGATTTATGGATGATCATATTTCTCTTATATATATTTACTAGCAGCTACTCCGCGGTTTCACCCGCGTAACTCCCGATTCCGTGGGAATATCGGGATAAAAAGCAGCATATAGCCTTCCTCGATAAATAGACAATATCCAATACAAAAATATTTTTTCAATTCGAACCATTAGTTCCTCTAAACTCTTCAGCTTTATAATATTAGTATAGATTTTAAGTAGGGACTGAATAATTCTAGTTTATCGATCCCTTTCAAATATTTACAAATGTACAAAATAAGATTCATTGGATATCACATGGGATTTACCTAAATTACTTACCTACATTGGAAGAAATACCTATTCCCGTCAGTAATTTCAGGATTTATCAGATTATTGGACCGTGCTTATTGGGTACTCTTATTTTCGTATCTTATTTACTTTGTCATTCAGTAACATAATATTTACTTTGTGCTTTTATTTTAGACCGTAGGTAGGTGTTCTTATAGACCATAACTTTTTTAACCCTGGAATCTGCAAAGCTCCCGAAACGTCAGGTTTAAAAAAAAACGCGAATATATACGTTCAAATATAATTATAATTATGAGTTCAAGTCGCGATAAACTCAAAAAAAAAATCTTATCCACAGACCAATGCATTCGTCAAGAGGGATGTATCTGCATCCACCCCAGCAAATCCTCTAGAAACGTTCCAAGTCAATATGGAACAGCTCAAACACTGCCTGGATCAGGTCATGGCTCGGAGTGTTAACGATGTCAACGTGAAACACCTACAGCCCGTCTTCAATGTTCTTGGTGACCAGATAAATAGGTTTTCTAAAGCTGTAAGTATTTTATGTTGTCCCATCATCAATATTTAGATGGGTAACATTTGTCAACTCTAATCCAACAACGGCAGATATATACATACATACCTACGTGAATGTAAAATAAGGGTCGTTTATTCTCCCGAATAAAAAGCACCAGGTTTTTATAAAAAAAAATGTTATAAGAGTAATCTATTCAAGTTCTTAAACGATTGAATTACTATTAAACTTTGAAACAAGGTCATCCACATGTTCCCTTTTATATAATTACTTACTTGGTCAAGGCACTATTAAATAATACATTTATTTTCAATCCTTATTACGTTGAATAATATATCAATTTGTTTTACATCATAAAAATATAAAAAAGATAATGACAAACTAAATAAACGTTAATTAAATAAATAATAAAAATACAACGATTTGGAGAGGACCGCTAGGGAAAAGGAATAGAGGTAGACCGGCAGAGAGATAGGAAGACGAAATAAAAAAAATAGCGGGGAAAGATTGGATAACTACTAAAGCACAGAATAGAGACAATTGGAAAGCCATGGAGGAGGCCTTTACTCAAAAAGAGATCCTTGAATAGCGGACAATTTAATTTTCACAGTAGATATAGTTTTTTTTCAATACTCTCATAGTAATAGTAAGTTTAGTATGATGCATGTTTTATAAGTAATTTTAATATTCAAAGGATAAATAAAAGGCTATATATATATAAATAAATAATAAATAAGTTAATTATAGTTTTTATAAATATTGTTTAATTTTTTCCAAGTACAATTTTTCTAAATTGGAAAGTATTGAATAAATGTTTTTGGAAACGTTTTTCCCCATTTGCACTTTATGCAATGAATGGAAGTATTTCTGGCCAGTTCAATATAATCCTTGTCAGGTGTAAAATGTATGTTATAAACATACTAAAAGACATATGACACTAAACAGACAGACGGATAAGAAAGTGATCTTATAAGGGTTCCTTTTTCTACCTTTTGGGACACGGAACCCTAAACACCAAGAAATGTTGAAAAAATTAGGCTATATTTTATTTTTTATTTACACGAAAGTTAAGAGCCTGGATTCGGTATGGAGAATGGCACTTGCACAGGCAAATTGGGCATCGAGGTCGGCAAAAAACTTGTACAAGAGAGCGCTCTTCTCTTAAAAATTGCTGATCTTTCCTGTTATTACATTATTCCACATTTTCAGATACAAAGTGCATAAATTCAAATGATAAACTTTTGACAATGATTCGAAAATAAAAATGTTTCATTAGTTTCCATTTATAATTTACAATGGCCCAAATGATGAGGCTAAGTGCGGAAACAGCCCCGTAAAACTAAAATTAAACTAAACTTCTATTTATAAAAAAATATTTTTCTTTCCATTTCAGTTTGAAGATTTAACTGGAACTACGAAGAAACCGGACTCGGATTTAGATTTTTAGTTGTAGGAAAAAAGCTTACTAATTTGGTAAAATGTTTTACTACGAATAAAAGGTATATTTATTTAAATAATTTATAAAGGAACGTTTGTCTCGGTAAATAGACTTATCTTGACATTTTCTTTCTTCAAATTTACTTGATCACTGACCTGTAAAAGTTATTAATTCACTGGAATTCTTTTCTGAAATTATATTTGTCTCTTGCGTACTTACAGTTGTTAGAGAAAACGTTTGAAAGTTTGAACGTTATTTATTAAACATTAAACTTGCAAAAGACATTCAGAGATTTATATTCGCAACTGTACTTAGGTAAAGATGGCCGTGTCCTAAATAAATAATCTCTAAAACAATAGCAAAGGTTCAAAAAGCCTTTGGATAACTCTAGAAAGTTTTCTAATTTTAAGACCCCGTTATGATCAGCACAATTGTACGAAGTTTTGAGTAAACTAAAGTAGGTATATATTACTTTGTTTATCTTTGAAATTATTGAGTTACTTGTATTTTAATGTTTTCTTATTGTTCTTAATGGTGCCTGTAGTTAGGACTTAGGACTTGGGACTTCATTTAGACTTCCGTCGTCCATCTGACGGGCGGCGGCCTAGATCAATAACTTTTAGTTCTAGAAAGCTGTAATTTGGCATGGTTGTACATATTAATTATGACAACAAAGTGAAAAAACTACCATTTACACAAATAGAGAGGGGATAACATAAATTTCTTGTTAATCCCATGGTGTGTATATGTCGTTTGATTTTGTTTTTTTTTTTATATAATTAAGTAGGTAGACCTATATGTATATTTATTTATTTATTTTATTTTAGGTATAAGTTGTCAAGTATTAGTTGACCAAAAGTAAAAAGTCAAATTTCGAACGAATTACAATCAATCAAATGTTCATTATATTTAAAAAAGCTCCTGGAGTTTTGGCGGGAACGAGTTAACAACATGTCGTGCTGCAGTTTTATTTTCATGAAACTTAGATGTAACCCGAGTTGAATTGTATAATTCTGGTGGAATGTTATTCAATTTAGTTCTGTGAAAGTGCACAAGTGTAGTGAAAGTAAAAATCAGTGTCAAACATGCAGTTTTCTCGTTGCCTCCAAATCTCCTATTAAGGTTATGGTAAACTTGCCACCGCTTTACTATAACCCCTGACTTGACGGACTATGACGACTTTGACTGTATTGAAACAGTTTAAGCCCGATTTATGAAAAATCGGGTCATAATTTGATGCAAAATATAACTTGACACTGGCTAAATGCACACGTGCGAAGCCATAATAAAAGAAAAAAAAAAAAAAAAAAAAAAGCTCCCTTTTAAGTCCACATATTTGTATCGAGTAACTACAAAACCAGACGACACGCATTTGACCGGTTATCCGTTTTTTGGTTTGCTTTGGTTTATCTATTGTTAAGAGTTTTCAGGTCGCCCTAAGACCTCTTCGTTGACCACTAGCAGAGATAGCCAACGGCATAACATGCCTTCCGGGGCTCGAAAAAAATAACCCCTTTCTTTAATTTGATGTAAGAATTCGTTAAGCTGTACCTTTAAATGTAAAATTCGGTCCTGATTGACTGAATGACTACATATTATGATAAGTCAGCGTTTGACCACTCTGCCTGATGGTAGGTGACGATGCGGCCTAAAATGTAGCACGCTTTCCTAAGATATACCTATTTACTCGCGACTTGCAGGCAGACCTCCAAATTGTACACGCCAGGAAAGACAGAAGCAGGCAACTGATTCCTTGCGGTACGAAAAAGGAAGGACGAAGCAAAACGCTAAGTGCGGATTTCTGGTATTTCCACTATGAATCCGAGCCGCATATCAGTTTACCCCACCCCACCCTTACCAGGGTAAAATGGCAGGTGCACTCGGGTGCAGCCTCGGGCAGATGCTATGCAGATAGAATCGATATCTGTACTAATATTATAAAGCTGACGAGTTTGTTTGTTTTGAACGCGCTAATCTCAGAAACGACTGGTTCGAATTGAAAAAAATCGTTATTGTATTAGATAGTTCATTTATCGAGCAAGGCTATAAGCTACTTTTCATTTTAATATTCCCACGGGTTCGGAACTTACGCGGGTGAAACCTCGGAGCGCAGCTGGTCTGTAAAATGCAAGAAACGACATCAGTGTCGTAGCTATTTGATTTTTTGATAAACCGGTTAATTAACCTACCTTCAACAAGGATTGAAGGAGCTTGGGGCCCTAGTGCTCATTTATTTTTTAAGGACCTGGTCTTTGTGCGGCATCAGGTGACCGAAGGGCTGGCGGCTTCTTCACTCAAAACGTAAGCCTGACTATCCAGAGAGGGAATGCCGCCAGTCTCTTGGGGACGACGCCGCGTGGAGACTGGATGGTATTTTTTATTTGTGATGTGTATGTGTGTTTTTTTTTTGTGTAATTTTATTTTATTATGAGAGTTTATTTTTTAATAATACGAGGATTTAACGAAACAAACCGAATACTCCCAAGTTGTAATGAGTTTACATGAACGAAACCCTTCAAACATCCATCAACATAAACAACTTTACATCAAGCAACGACTGAACATCAATTACAGCTTAATGCAAACTAATTTATTAATTAGCTTGATAGAAGCGAAGGGTCATTGATAAGTAGAACAAACAAGTCAGCTTCCGTCCGTTTGGATGATAAAGTGAACTGTATGAAATTGTCGAACAGTTACAATTGTGTTGTTGAAGGCAGAAGACGTTCGTGAAATAATCAAAATGAACAAACTATTCATTATTCTGTTGGCTGTCTGTCTTGTCAGTGTAAGTGACTTTTATTTACTAAGTAATTTAATTACAAGTAATCAGTTTTTTTCGTAATAATTTACGCTATTTTGCGGTCTTCAAATAGAAAAAAATTCAGAGACTTGAAATAAATTTTCGATAGTTGTCCACCAATTTTATCATTGACGATTTTTTTCATTCGTAACCCCCGGATGTTTATAGGTCTTGTAATATTTTATCCCATTATATTTGTTTTAATTATCTCATATTAGTTCAATACAACAGCACTTTTCCAAATTCTTTATCATTAATCTACAAGTCTTGTTTAAAGTTATTTTAGGGAGTAATTAAACTTAGTCATTTCTCTACTAATTTAAATTTTTCTATATTTCTCTATCCATATCAATACATCTTAACCTTTATCGTGAATCACATCCATTGGTAAATATCGTATGAAAATCCGTTCAGTAGTTTTTATACCCAAAGGGTAAAAAATCGGTAATGACACCACGGACAGATAGACAAAGAGACAGACAAGAAAGTGATCTTATAAGGGTTCCTTTTTTAACCTTTAAGGAACCCTATTACTATGAGTTCACTGTTCGTCCGTCCGCTGATCTTAGAGACCTGAAACTTGGATATGTCATACAAAGAACACAGGGTGTGTTCTTTGTATGACGTAGGCATCCGATAAGAAAGGATTTTTCGAAATTTATCCCCTTAGGGGGTGAAAAAGAGGGGCAAAGTTCTTATGGGACAAAGTGATTCCTTGGTCCATTTACGACTCGACAAAAGCTAGTCACAAGTAATAAGACCAATTATTCCAACAGGTCCACGCTTTTGTAAAGCGTGACGCTCCGGAAGTCAAGAAAAATGATCTATATGAAGATTTTAAAAAACAAGTCGGGGAAGCTGGAGAAAAAATTACGGAAGCATTGAAACCAGAAAATATTAAGAAGACCTTTGATGAAGCCGTCGGACAGTTCAATAAGTTTGTAAGTATTTTAAGAAGCTATACCTTCCAGCTTAGTCGACTGTCTTCAGGCGAAAGAACTCGTCACTACGTCTAGAGCCAAATAAGCCGTGGGTTTCATAGCGTGGATTAAAGTTTTAAAACTAGAAAACTAGATTAGATGTAAAAACCAATATCGTTTTAGTGATCGTGGGTATTATAATTTTTTTAAGGGAAAGTACCTATCCAGAAAATTATAAGCTCTGTCGTTTTTTCAGATAATAACCATATTGATTCTGATAAATCCGATAAGGCACTTATGTAAATTATTTCATTTTCTTCTTTCCTTTATACCGGCTCATCCAATGTCGGCCCTCCTCGTATTTTTGCGCCAGGTCATACGATCCTAGGCTGTCAAGTGGTCTAGGTTCTGCGACTTCATGGTTCTTGATGTGAATTAATTTATTTTTTAAAAGATTTAACCTACCTGCTTTAATAAATATGTTCTTTTGCAGGTTGAAGATTTGAAGAAACCTTCCGATGCACCAAAGGCCTGATTTATTAAGACATCTTCATTTTAAGTAAGCTTATTCAACCAAAGAGTGAAAAACGCTATAGTAGAAAATTTAAGAACGTGTTAAATCAAACTTTATATACGGAACAGCTATATATAAATGTAATTTAAGATAAAAATATGAATTATCCTAAAAATTGTGTTTTTCTCCAGGCTGTCAGATAGGGTTTAGTACCGCACCAAAGTCAAAGTCAAAATTCTTTATTCGTTTGGATGCCTAGGTACAAATATCACATAGACACGTCTTAAAAACTAAGTTAGGATGTGTGCCTTCGGAACGCGCCCACCAATGAAAATAAGGCACAATAAACTCATGGGGTTTTTTATGTGATCACGCTCACAAAGGTCAATATTACAAATATTTGAAAGTATTATTTGAAATGGAGCAACTAAAGTCACGTCCATGGGTTGTTATCATTAAGGTAAGACGAAGTATCGAGCCTAGTAAAGTTTCGAACCTGATAATGGACATGTCATATACATCTTTAGGTAATTTATTAAAATAGAGCGCACATGTATTATTAAACAACCTGTTTATTTTCCGGAGCCTACTACCGGGATCGGTCAGTTCATCCTTATTTCTTAAGTTGAAATTATGAATATCGCTTTCTTTTTACGAAAAATATCAGGATTTTTGTGAACGTATAGTAAGTCTTCGTAGATATATTGTGAATAGAGTTTCAGAGTTTCGTATCCTCATTATACTTTGCTATTAAACTTATAAAGGACCTCTACGTGTTGGCTTTGGTTTCACGCACGCCTTCCACCGGAGTTCCTTAGCCCCGTTACATGGGACATATTATAACATACATTAATAACTAATATTTTTTTTTTAATTAGTTTACTATAATGTAAACACTTAGCGGTGTAAGCCTAGTATAGATAAGAGATATATCTCAATTTACATTTTGAAGGTCGTGGGTATAAATAACGGAAGACCAACGCAAAAAAAAACTTAACACAGGCTCATGATGGGGGTTTGGTTGAGAGAAGGGCATATCAAAAACTAATAGTTACCGGGAAAATGGACGGTAGGACATCGAGAGGGAGAAGTCCAATGCGCTGGACTGACCAGATCCGCACCACTCTCAACATGAATATCGCCGAAGCAGTTCATGTCGCTGAAAGCCGGAATAGATAGCGCAATATTGTACAAGAGAAGTTAATTGGACCCTGATGGGTCACGACCCCCAGCATTGGGGAATCGACGCAAGGAGGAGGAGGAGGGCATCCGTTAGGGGAGCCATTGAGAGTAAACTGAAAAACATCGTGCTGAAATCCGCGGCTTAGTCGTTTCTAGGCATATTATACAAGTAAATTAAAGCCTTGTACGGAACCAGTTCCAAAACTTCGGTTCTATAGACGGCCGAAGCGGTTTTGACGAGGTATTTAATCTTTGTCAAGAGAGGGGTGGTAACGTTTCAAAATAAGCCTACTAAAACTAAATGCAATAAAAGGCCAATCTATACTAATATTATGAAGAGGAAATATTTTTAGGAGAATAAGCTACGAAACTATTAAACGATATGATGAAACTTTATACGAAGATAAGTTGAATCTTTGGGAGTAACATAGGCTAGTTTTTAAGATTCAAAGAATTTATTTGCTTAGAGATAGGTTAAACTAAGTAGTTACAATAAATGGTATGAACCTCTATCCCGCTAACGTTAATCAGCATGTAAATATGAAATTATACATTATAATGCATTTACATAAATAGGTAGTCAATTTAGGTGACATTATGGCATCCAGCGGATAAGAACTCCTCAACACTGTAAAAACAAGACCTGCCCTTTAACCCCATTTATCCCCTTAGGGGTGGA
The DNA here is from genome assembly GCA_951213275.1 of Idaea straminata. Taxonomy (NCBI): domain Eukaryota; kingdom Metazoa; phylum Arthropoda; class Insecta; order Lepidoptera; family Geometridae; genus Idaea; species Idaea straminata. Next base: position 9,464,412 of record OX577857.1, on the reverse strand, counting down.
CTTACATGGTTGAAACCACGGACCACTGCTACTATTATAATAGCTAGTAGTAGTACTATCTCGGCAAACCGGATAAAAAATAAAAATTAGATGTTGTTCGATTCTCAAAACTAACGAATATACACAAAAATTTCATGCAAATCGGTCGGCAGTTTAGGTGGAGATTGACAACTAACATCGCGACACGAGAATCGATACTTATATCTATATATATAAAAATGAATTGCTGTTCGTTAGTCTCACTAAAACTCGAGAACGGCTATATATATAAAAATGAATTGCTGTTCGTTAGTCTCACTAAAACTCGAGAACGGCTGAACGGATTTATCTAATCTTAGTCTTGAAATGTTCGTGGAGGTCTAGGGAAGGTTTAAAAGGCGAGAAAAAATCGAATAACCGATATTCCCAGGACTTACGCGGGTGAAACCGCGGGATCCTTTGTCCTGAATCACTGACTGACGGATCAACTCACAGCCTAAACCGCTGATAGTAGAAACTTGGAGGGTGTGTTCTGTGTGTGATGTAGGCATCCGATAAGAAAGGATTTTCCAAAATTCTACCCCTAAGGGGGTGAAAAAGGGGGCAAAGTTTGTATGGGACAACGTGATTCCGTGATTTCATTGTTTCGACTTCTATGCGGACGAAGTCGCGGGCAAAAGGTAGTAATATTATAAAGAGTTTGTTTGTTTGAACGAGATAATCTCAGGAAATACTGGCTCAAATTGAAAACCTCTTTTTGTGTTGGATAGTCCATTTGTCGAGGAAGGCTATAAGGTTATTTTATATTTCGATATTCCCACAGGATCAAGAGTTACGCGGGTGAAACCGCGGAACGCTGCTCGTTTTATATATAAGTGTATTTAAATATAAGAGATATTTAAAAAACTCACGTTTATCAATAAAGCTATAGGTGCCAACGAAGCCGGTAGCGTTATAGTGTTTTGGTCCCGTATGAAACTCCAGCATCAACGCTGGACCAGGCGAGTACAGAGCAGCAGGTGCCTCGGCTCTGTTACCGCACAGCGTCCGGGCCCACGCCGACCGCTCGTTAAAAGCCCCAGGGGGCCCCGGACCTTGGACTTCCCAGTACACTTTCAGGTAATCACCTCGTACACAACTGGAAAAAAATAGAAAAATATTTTTTTAATACTATTTAACATGCAACTTCACATTTTGATGTTAACATCTTATAAATCGATAAACATCGCGCAGCACTCACAAATAAGTGTGACGTCATCGCTCACGTTCCGCTATTGACAAGGTAACCATAGCACCGTCACTCACGTTCCGGGAGCGTGAGTTATTGAGAACGTAACCATATTATCATCCGTAAACAGACTTTACAGCCATTTTTTACACAAACCACCGCTGGACATAGTTTCCTGTTCTAAGTTGGTCTTGGTCAGGTACCTACCATAATAAGGTATTTAGTAAGAACTGTTTAATTTATCCGCAAATATTCAGTCAGTAAGTTTGTCGGCAGTCGTCAGCGTGGGGTGCCCAGATAGAGTAATGAAAGTAGTCGTCCATTTTGATGGTAGGATTTATTCTCCTAGTTTTTACCTGACTCCGTATAACATATTACAGCTTATATATACTACACAGATATCTAGATAGGAAAGGGTAACAGTAGGTAGCGCATCTGATATACAAACTATCACGTATACACGTGATATTCATAAGATATGAGAAAGACACGTATTTCTACGGTCGCTATAGATTACGACGGAATGTGCTGACACACAGGGATGTGATCCCAGCCGGCCGTGCACCAATGTATTTTTCTTAAGAAAAATTTATGTGCGCTAACTGGCATTGCTCTTACGGTGAAGGAAAACATCGTGATGAAACCCGCGGCTTAGTTGGGTCCAGAAGTATTGACATGTTCTCTCCTCTGGACATGGTCGACTAAGCTGAGAGGGTAGTAGGTGCTGGGCAAGCTTACTCCATCCTCACGCAAAAAGGACCCAATTAAAAAGAGTCTAGTTGCGGAAAAAGCCCGTATGCATACATACATACATACAGGGATGTGTGTCCGCCACAGTCAGCAAACTAAATATTATCAGCTAATAAATCCTGCTAATGTTATAAATGTGAAAGTGTGTTAGTATGTGTACACACACATACTAACACACACGAAATACAAAACAAAATACAAAACACACGTTTTGTATGTTTGTTACTCCATCACGCAGAAACTTCCAGACCGATCTCGATGAAACTTAGTATGTAGATATCTGGAGACCTGGATTAACAGATAGGCAACATTTATTCCGATATTCCAAAGGGATCGGGGCTTACACGGGTGAAACCGCGGGGCGCACGTAGTATATTATAAAGAGTAGGTACTCAAGTAAAATTATAAAGCGGATCAATACGAGTGCAGTAGGAAGTTCTAATTAAACTTCATATCCTACTCTAAGTACTAAAATAATTCATATGTCTGTAAATATATTCAGATTTCATTTTCTCCACATCAATCATCCACGCTAGTAATCGTGTGACACGAGAAGTAAATCATAATGTAATCCTACTAATATTATAAATGTGAAAGTTTGTATGTGTGTGTGTTTGTTACTTCTTCACGCTGAAACTACTAAACCGATTGCAATGAAATTCGGTATGAAAATAACTATAGAGGCCTGGATTAACATATAGGCTAGTTTTGTCCTGATAATCCCACGGGATCGGGACTTACGCGGGTGAAACCGCAGGGCGTAGTATATAATATACATTGCTATTAATAAAATGTTATTTCGGGATAATTACATCATTTTGTGTATTTATAATATTAATTACTCAAGAGTTTATGAGGTAAGAGACTTTACCGAGCAATACTTCTCATGCGTTGAAGAATATTTGGCACATGATTTACCATACGAATTTATTAATTACTTAATACGACATTTATGTTTTGAGTTTTTAAGGATTTTGATTGGTGGAAACGCCGCTCCGCTCCTGTCGACGGGTAGCCTTATGCATAATCTCACGACCCCGGACTTCGGGGGATTTATGCATAAAGGCGCATTTTTACATTTTAAAGAAAAGTGTACTATTTCTGACAATAAATATCAATAAGAACAGAATCAAATATGCACGAAGATTATACCCCTTCTGCCTTCGTTTGTCATATAATACCTACTAAAAGTATACAAAATAGATTTTTTTTTCTATTAATTATGGCTTCGCACGGCATGTGCATTTAGCCAGTGTCAAGTTATATTTTGCATCAAATTATGACCCGATTTTTCATAAATCGGGCCTAAAGTGTTTCAAAACAGTCAAAATCGTCATAGTCCGTCAAGTCAGGGGCTTTAGTAAAGCGGTGGCAAGTTTACCATAACCTTAATAGGAGATTTGGAGGCAACGAGAAAACTGCATGTTTGACACTGATTTTTACTTTCACTACACTTGTGCACTTTCACAGAACTAAATTGAATAACATTCCACCAGAATTATACAATTCAACTCGAGTTACAACTAAGTTTCATGAAAATAAAACTGCAGCACGACATGTTGTTAACTCGTTCCCGCCAAAAACTCAAAATCGATGTTACTGTTGATTTTCCTATTCCTGACATTAGATAGACCGACGTTTCGACTTCCAAAAATATTCTGTGCAACCCTAAAACGGGCTACATTTAATTTTGAACCTTTTAAAGCAGGATTCTTTCATAAAGACTCAAACAATGTTTAATAAGAATGTTTAATAATGAAAGTAGGTGTTAATATGGATGTCAAAGACAAATATTTCATGCTATACTTCCTAAACTCATTTTTACGCAGTACCACAGAACAAAAGGTTTCTTAAGTAAGAAATATTCCTCTTCCTATTCGTGAAGTCTATAGAATAATTTCTTAAGGAGCAGCTATTTCGTTTAATTTACCGTACCTACTATGTTTGTTTGTTAGGAATTAATCTGTATCGGCAATATTATCGATTGGTATAAAAATATATGATTATTTTTTTTGCAAAATCAATATTTTCGATTCCGGCCTAGTATTTTTTCAAAAATACTAGGTCGGAATCGAAAATGTTGCAGTTTTAATCTTAGTTCAATCGGACCCGTAACTTCTTTCAGCATTTCTCGCTATATCTTATTGTTTAGGATATAGCCCTGAACGCCCATGTAATAATAGTACATTACGATATAAGTGTGGTAAATTGATCTTTGCATAGAGGCGGTTTATGACGCGCGAGCGGCAGCGAGTGTGTTAAAGACGCCAAGATGCAAAGATCAATTCCATACGTATATCGTACGACGTTTTTTATCACAGTTGTGAATAAAAGAAAAGACTTGAAAAGAAAACAAAATAATAATTAACAAAATATTTGTGATAAGTCTATGTTTACTTTTTTTAAGGCAATATTTTTTTGTTAATTATGCTCCGGAAAGGCCAGGCTAAAGACTTTTAACCTATACAGTCTCGTCTGACACACAATATTTTTTAGGGTTTTTTCTATTTGTTTTTGCGTCGGGGGTTAAGAACAAAATACAATGGTACGGAAATCAATATAATTAAATAAAGAAAAAATAAACATAACTCAATTTTTAATCGTTTTCTAAGTCATTATCACGTAAAATTTTCGTTCGTAAACCGACTTTAGAGACAATTATTTTTGCTAGCTAAAAAACTCTTTGGTACCTACCTTTTTTAAACATCAAAACAGTATAACCCAGATAAATTAAGAATGTTTCACCTACCTAACATGTAATTAGCAGTAAGATACGTATTTAACTTATCGGGATAAGTTTATAGCACTAGGTTGGCAATGTAAAACGCACGCGTGCATAATATGTTGGATTATGAGCCTAAATGCCGTTGAATAGGATCCACTTTATGAGCAACTGTGATAAAAAAAATCATCCTTTATATTTGTTTTTATCACAGTTGCTCATAAAGTGGATCTTATTCAACGGCTTTTAGGCTCATAATCCAACATATTATGCACGCGTGCGTTTTAGATTTGTAGGTAGAAAGGTAGATACCAAAGAGTTTTTTAGCTAGCAAAAATGGTTGTCTCTAAAGTCTGTTTACGAACGAAAATTATACGTGATAATAACTTAGAAAACGATTGAAAATAGAGTTATGTTTATTTTTTGTTTTTTCTTTACTTAAATATATTGTTTTTCCGTACCATTGTATTTTGTTCTCAACCCACGACGCAAAAACAAAAAGAAAAACCCTAAAAAATATTGTATGTCAGACGAAGCTGTATAGGTTAAAAGTCTTTAGCCTGGCCTTTCCGGAAAATAATTAACAAAAAAATATTGCCTTAAAAAATGTAAACATAGAGTTATCACAAATATTTTGTTTATTATTATTTTGTTTTCTTTTCAAGTCTTTTCTTTTATTCGCAACTGTGATAAAAAACGTCGTACGATATACGTGTGGAATTGATATTTGCATCTTGGCTTCTATAACACGCTCGCTGCCGCTCGCGCGTCATAAACCGCCTCTATGCAAAGATCAATTTACCACACTTATATCGTAATGTACTATTTTATCACAGTTGCTCATAAAGTGGATCTTATTCAACGGCTTTTAGGCTCATAATCCAACATATTATGCACGCGTGAGTTTTAGATTTGTTAACTAGTGCTGTAAAGTTATCCCGAAAAGGTAGGTACCAAAGAGTTTTTTAGCTAGCAAAAATGGTTGTCTCTAAAGTCGGTTTACGAACGAAAATTTTACGTGATAATGGCTTAGAAAACGATTAAAAATTGAGTTGTTTATTTTTTGTTTTTTCTTTACTTAAATATATTGTTTTTCCGTACCATTGTATTTTGTTCTTAACCCCCGACGCAAAAACAAATAGAAAAACCCTAAAAAATAATGTATGTCACACGAGGATGTATAGGTTAAAAGTCTTTAGCCTGGCCTTTCCGGAGCATAATTAACAAAAAAATATTGCCTTAAAAAAATGTAAACATAGAGTTATCACAAATATTTTGTTAATTATTATTTTGTTTTCTTTTCAAGTCTTTTCTTTTATTCGCAACTGTGATAAAAAACGTCGTACGATATACGTGTGGAATTGATATTTGCATCTTGGCTTCTATAACACGCTCGCTGCCGCTCGCGCGTCATAAACCGCCTCTATGCAAAGATCAATTTACCACACTAAGTGTGGTAAGGTAATATAAGTCTTATATCGTAATGTACTATTATGTACGGTCGGAGTCAGAATTGCAGATCTACCGTAGAGCTCCAAAACTGCTTTTATTATTGCTTATAATCAAGCAAGATTTTTTGTCTTTCAACTCATGAATTAATTAGATAGGTACATAATATTATTAGAATAAAAACATTCCATTTGTAATCTTAGAATATTACCGTGGGTCTATAATTCTGACTCCGACCGTCCATATACAAATCCACGTAGAAGTCGAAAATGGTTCTAATAGGATTGGAAAAAACCGTTTAACAAGGAATCACGTTGTCAAGGAATCACGTTGTCCCATACAAATTTTGCCCCCCTTTTTCACCCCCTTAGGGGTAGAATTTCGGCAAATCCTTTCTTATCGGATGCCTACGTCATACAAAGAACACACCCTCAAAATTTCAGGTCTATACGATCAGCGGTTTAGGCTGTGCGTTAATCCTACATCATACATATAAAGCATTTTATATGCAAAGAAGATATGGAGTGTTTTTTTTTCATGTGCTTTCAGGGCTATTTCTATAATATATAGCGAAAAATGCTGAAAGTAGTTGCGGCACCTTTAGTACATTTACTTATTGATTATTTCTATCAATCTTACTAATTTTCAAAATAAAATTTGATTGTACAAATGCAACACTAGTCAGCCGAAACTGATTGAAAACCACTGATCAGTTTCTGAATTTTATGACCACTTGACTAAAGAAAAAAAATCTTTAAATTTCTTGTTAGCATTCGACAATAGAAAAACAAATCAAAAAAAACATCGGGTTTTGATGATTTTTTATGTGTTATTTAAGATCATTTTATTAACTTCATATCAAAAGGTCAACAGTTTTCTTAATAAAATAAAATGGAATTGTTTACCATTTTTTGTGTGTAAAAAAGGTTCACATTATTAGTTATTGTGTCTACAATTCTAAACTAAACCCGAATGATTCTATTATTTTGGAAATCCAATACGGTTGAATATTAAAACCGAAACGATCCAATATCGGCGTAGGTAGGTTGAAGCGAATAAATAAAATTCAATCCAATCGGAATATGCGAAAAGAACTGTCAGGGAACCGCAAAAGGCGACCCCGTATAAATTGGAGGAAATATGAGAAGCCCCTACGATAACGTCACTTGTATTATAGATAAATATTATGGTCTATTGAAATCAATGAGATCTTTATTGAAAGTTCAGTAAATTGACCTTTTTGAAGGCTAGAGTTCAGTTACAGTCTTGCTGTGATCGAATGCCAGATAAAAGCTCTCGCAGACCAGAGACTAGTCTGCGGCTGATGGTTGATTTAAAGCAAACGTTTATTTGTTTATCTTTCGCTTTAGACTGAATAAGAAACCAACGGCCAATAAGTAAATAATATAATAATGAATCGCTGATGTGTTCCTAAGCGCAAATCTCGAGTACGGCTGAACCGATTTCGATTCAAGTTTTAACGGAGAGGTTCCGAGAAGGGAAAACAATTCAGTGACGTTAGCTGTATCGTCCATGGAGGAAGGAAATAAGGTATCGTCTATGTATATACTACTAGCTGCGCCACGCAGTTTCACCGGCGTAAGTCCCAATTCCGTGGGAATATTGGGATAAAAAGTAGCCTATGTGTTAATCTAGATCCCCACCTATCTACATACCGAGTTTCATCGTAATCGGTCCAGTAGTTTTTTCGTGAAGGAGTAACAAACACACACACACACAATTTTTATGTCTTTTTTTAAATATGATTAAACAACGTTTTCCGGGAGAGCTACACAGGGACAGCAGCTATAAATAAATATTGCAGGATAATACACACATCGCCATCTAGCCCCAAGCTAACCATAGATAGAATACTTAAATACCTGCTTTTTTATTATGTAAAAATATATCTACACTAATAAACTGTTTGTTTTTATGTTTTTAACGAATAGGCTCCGAAACTAGTGCACCGATATGATGAAACTTGGTATTAGGATATATGGGAAATAACATAGGCTACTTTTTATCCCGATATTCCTACGGGGTCAGGAGTTACGCGGGTGAAACCGCGGAGCGCTGCTAGTACATAATATACAGAAACACCCAGACCAAATATCTCTACATAAATATTTGCTTGAGGCGGGAATCGAACTCGCAAACTTCTGTTCTGCTGTTTCGCAGGCCCGCCCGAATTTATCGCCCGCTGCGCCATATATCAAAGAAAGGAAGTCTGTTGTCTGTGAGAACTCTGACTTTTTACGACGTCACAAAGTGGTTGGACCGTCGTCGTCGATCCGACCTCGAGATTCTTCATTTTATACAGTTTCAGTAAAGTGCAGAAGTTAATCAACTGTTTCCGTTCGACTTAAGAGCGTGGAAGAAGTTTCAATTTAGATTTAAATCTCAAATAAAGGTTTTTGTTTACATTGTATTGTAAACGTTAAAAATGCACCAAAGCGTTTCAAATATTGATTTTAAGTTACCAAAATACACCAAGTTAATATCAATTGGATAAATTGCCCCTTTTTTTTAATATTTACTGCTTTCGTATGCTTTTATTTTTTTATTCAATCAGGCCGGTGTACAACACAGAATGTAGGTACCACTTAATTTTTTAAGACAAATATTTAACTCTAAACTTTTCATTCACTAAACCTTCCGTAACTAAACGAAGCGACTGCAAAAACGCAAGAACAAACTATAAAACGGTCTAACTCTACTAGTGATTGAAGTGAATGAACAACTTGACCTAACTTCAAATAATTAAGTTTTAATTAAAATATCTTATTTTCCTCAAAATATTTATTACCCAAAAATAAAATATAATTTCGATAGGTTTCGAAATAAAAGGAACTTTGAACCAAAATGTCGGTAAACATCTCTAGAAAACTTGGATGCAAACAACAAAATTTTCATTTAGTAACTATTTAATTCTTAGTTAAGAGTCTAAGGCATAACCATCACCATCACCCTTAATGACAATCTTGAGGCTCATTTACGTAAACAAAAAATTATCAAATAATGCGCTAGAAGGCACTTTTTTTAATGTAAACTATCAACTAACCATCGGCCGACTGGAAGTCAGACAGTTCGTTTGCAAGAGCATGTATCCGAGAGCCGCTCTAACCCGCTTTTATTATTTATCGCCAAGTTTATTTCTCGAAGAAAAATAATGTGACTCCAAGGTACGAGTATAAATACATGAAATAAATTACGTATGAGACAAGAAAACTAATATATCGAGGATAAACCACTAAGGGAATAACTGTCAGGTTTTTCTGAAACCAAAATATTATTGGTCTTGTTAGCTAGGGCAATATGGCTGGCAAAAACTGAGAAAAATCGTTAGGTAAAGATATTTATTTTTTGGTTGTTTACTAACTAGTAAATTCGAATTCCATCAGACCACTACCCATAAAATCCCCACAATCCCCATATCTACCCGATATGATACGCTTTAATCCTCAGCATGTTTATTACCAATCACAACAATCGACTTTTATCTCTTATGTCCTTGAATGCAAAAACAATTATTCTGTAAAAATAAAAATTCTTCAGGAATTCTAACTAAATCGAAGAAATTCTACTGGATTTACTTCGCCAGTGCTTGCATCCTTGCAACAATGATCCTTTTATTTAAACTGCAAGTGTTACATCGTCATCCTAAATAAAATGTAAATGATTGAAACATTTTTTTCTGTATCCAAAATGTTCACTATTTTTTATGTCAACACTTTCTTTTTTCTTTATGCAAGTATAAAATCGGGTAGAGTTGGGATTTTTTTGTTAGGTAAGGTCAAATCGGGTAGAGATAGGATCGGGTAGAATGGGTATGAAGCCAGACAGACAGGCACAGCTAAGGGGTTTTGTTTTTTAATGAGTAAGTAGGTAGATAAATGGATCATAAAATTGCTTTTACATTAACAGAATAAGAATACCCTTAATAAACATTTAAGACCGAAAGGTACGGTCGGCTGTATAATTGCAGACCCACCGTAGAGCTCCAAAACGGCTGTTATAAGAATGTTTTCAACACTAGCAAGATTCTAGACACCTGCTTAAGTTGAAGTTTAAAGTCTTTTAACTCATGAATTTATCAAACAAAAATTATTAGAATATAAACATGCCGATAATAGTAATTTTAGAACTCTACCGGGGGCTGCAATCATGCAGCCGACCGTACCTACATTCAAAGAAAACAACAAACATTAATAAGAAGCCCGTATCTGGCCCAACGGTGATTGCTTATCGAAGTCTCGTAAAATCAGGATAATGTTAAGGTTGATTGATCAAAATACTACGGATACCATCCATAGACCGTAAAAACAAACCAATAAATGTAGGTACCTATACAAAACAAAGGTTGAAATAGGCAATAGAAATACCGATTCAACGGATGCAATAAAAACAATACATAAAACACAATTCTGTATCACAAACGCCACAAAAGTGGGCGAATACAAAATAGAATAGTACACTGTTTGTGGTAGCTAAATGATTCTAGATAAATTGATAGGAGATGATAGTACGCATTTGTCACAATTTCCGAAAACAAATGGTCAGTCAAAAAAAACGAGTCAAGTTCGAGTCGTACTCGTGCGCCGAGGGTTCCGTGAAATAGTTTCAACTCTATTTCTCTACCCTTGGAGTGGTATGGTAGGTACCAATTTTTTGGGCGCCCATACAATGTAGGGGTCAAGTTAAATTGGTTTAAATATGTATGTATGGGGAAACCCTTAGTTTTCATTTTTTTATTTTTTGGAATATTTGGTTTATGTGTGCTGTAAGACCTTACTTCTTCTCAAATTTCGTGATTCTAGGTCAACGGGAACTACCATATAAGTTGTCGACCCAAAACCTATAGGTTACTTCCGGTTGACCTGGAATTGTCCGGTTGACCTGGAATTGTGATTAAGGGATCCCTTAGGGGAGCCGTAAAGAGTCAACCATTAGGTATATCTTCTTGTTTTTTTATTATTTACCTAATAGTTTACTTTTCAGAAGAAAGAACATGAGAGGAGAAATACACGAAGAGGGGAAGGTTACTTGAAACTCGCTAAGTATATGCACAACTCGTGTCTAGCTAAAATATGAAAAAAAAACCAAATTAATATTGCCCGATTCACGTTATTTAATTATACCCAAATTAGCTTTATTTAATATGACGTGATTTCAGACATTAACATGAAATGGTATACGGATAATTCAAAATAATAATTTAAATTAATTAGCCATATTATACACCAGGCAAGAAACAAATAGCTGTACACAAATATTTTTAAGGCAGACTTTGAACCCTATTGTTACATGTTATAAAAGAACTTTACTCATTGAGTTTGTTCAAAAACTGCAAAATGAAAAGGAATGAATAATTTTAAAATATTTATTTGAAAATTCAAAACAAGTCTTAAAATTGAAATTGCAAAGCATTAAATTAACCGGATTAATTCATTAAATGAATCGTCTTTTTATGATAATGTAAAAAATAAAACCTCGTATAAGTCAAAGTCAAAGTATTTTTTTTTATTCATTTGGATGCTTAATACATTTGTACATAAATCACATAGAAACGTCTTAAAAACTAAGCTAGGATGTGTGCCTTCGGAACGCGCCCACCAATGAGAAGAAGGTACAAGAAACTCATAAGATTGGATATCACAAGAAAACAGTTTATCGATAATTATAAACTGTAAAATAGTGTTATTACTATACTAATGCAAAGGTATTTTAGGTGAAACATGAAATTATTTTACTTAGTCTAATTGAAAATAAATATCGAACTATTTTGTCACAAATTTGCGTACAATTTTTTTTTTAGCGCTCCTGTAAAGTTGAGACATTTTGATATGACCTAACGAGTCTCAGGAAGCGATTATGACTTTGTAAACTCAACACATTACATCGCCTTTTGAATAAATTCTGCGACGAAAGGTTTTGGAATCTAGAAAATGTGGAAAATAGGTCGGTAATATTCGCGCCACAAGGAGGTCCTGATAACAACGCGGCAACACCTGCTCAATTTGACTACATTTGCTTAAAAATACTACGAATATTTTGTTCCTGTGTTATCTTGTGTGGGAATTTATTTTACTTTTCCTGTTTAGTAAGGTACTTGCGGGTAATAAGGGCCACTGGAAGGTTTTTTAAAAACCTTGATATTAGTGATATTTTTTTTATCTAACCCCTAGATGAGAGATCTTTGCCCTGCATACGGGCAAAGATCTCTCCCATCTCCCTCCATTGGTCGCGGTTTGGGGTCTTCAAGTCGCGAGTGAACAGGTATCTTTCAGGAAAGCGTGCTACATCTTAAGGGTATATTTACCTACCATCAGGCGGGTGTGGTAGTGGTCAAACGCTGACCACTTTCATTCCACGCTATCATTTGTAAAAAAAAGAGGATGAACAATATCAGGGTGAGGGGTTCCTTTTTACCAACACCACTAAAAATATAATAAGGTTTACCACGGTCTCCATACGCTTAACGATCCTTCTTAAAGAACTATCTCACGATTAACGATCCCCCTGGACTGGGGGAGCCGAGAAGCGCAATAATAGTACAAGCCAAAACCGTGGGTGAATCGCTTTGTTTTGATGGCCAAAGTATAATACATTGGTCACCGCACTGCAATGCATACAGAATTTCCCCTTTCTAGTCGCACTGTCATTAACAAAATGCATGGATATGACTGCTTGACTACTGCATAATGTTCGAGCTAATTCCAGGAGAATTATTAATGTTCTTCACTTCCTGCGAACAAAGCTTTATGTAATTTCATAGTCTCGTATTATTCTCGGTGAGACGTAACTGGATCATAAAGTCTTTAGAATATTATTATATACAGGGTTAGTGGTAATTCTATGAGAAAGCGGTTGAGGGCTACTTCTGTGCATATTAACAATCAACTTTTGTTCTATGACTTTTGAAAATTCGAACATTTTGAGGTTTTAGACTAAAGTTTTAAGACCAAATGCGGACAAAAATATCTTTACTGACTGGCTTTAATTATCATAAAGAGAGTATTTTTTTGGTTGTAATAAAAATACTATGAAACTACTAAAACTATTCTATCAATTTAATACTTGGGAGAAGCATACCTAAGCTTATATTTATTCTGATATTCCTATGAGATCGAAACTTGCGCGGTTGAAACTGCGGGATGCTGGTATGGTGTGTTGGAGGATATTGTTTATTTAACTCTTCACGCAAAAAATACAGAACCGATTGCAATATAACTTCGGGATTCTGGAAATCTAAAGCACAGGCTACTTTTTATTCGATATTACCACGTGATCGGGACTTACGCGAGTGAAACGGTGAGGCGCAACTAGTTTTATATAATCACTAGCTGCGCTCCACAATTTCACCCGCACCCACAATCAAAATGAAAAGTAACCTATAAGCCTTCTTCGATAAATGGACTATCCAACACAAAAATATTTTTAGTTCAAACCCGTCGTTCCTGAGATTAGCGCGTTCAAGCAAACTCTTCAGCTTTATAATATTAGTTTAGATTAAAGTGCTTATCACGATCAACCTAAGATCTGACGGTTTGACAATTTGTTCCGATATTGATGTAGAGAGAGACAGACAGAGAAACACGCGCACACCTCACGGCTTACAACTATAGCAAAAAGTGTCGTTACAACTTTTGGTCTTAATTTTCTTCGTCTAGCCGTCTTTCGCAACGCGCGATAAGGAACTACGTTCCAAAATTAAAACGAAAAGTGGCATTGATTTTTATAGATATAGATGAGATCTATTTTTAAGTCAAATTAGTAGCTTCAATTTGATATTAGTTAGGTGTGCGAAACTTTGAAAACAGAACACCTCGGAACGGCTATTGAGTGTTGAGCGGCGATAAACTGTTGAAATTCTATTTATTGCTTTCAATTTCAATCTGAGCTTGGAAAGCTCCAAAAGCATCCCGACTCAAAGCGAACGAAATTGAAATTTCATTAACTTTATTAGTAACAAATAGCTCGAACATAATCCTTTGGTCTATGATTGTATGAAACTTCGTGTTTACGAGAATTAGATTTCCTTTGTTTATTAAAGGAACGAGAGAGTATAATTATTTGATTAGAAGTGGAAAACAATGGAGTGGGGTACCTATTTACAGAGGTCCTTTAGTTAAGAAGTGAGGTGTCAATAGCCTCTTTGATGAGTTGTTGAAATTCAGAGAATACCGTTTCATTATTTTCGACGTTTCCTTAATAATTTCTAAAAGTTTTAAGCTATTGCATAGCTTTTATCGCGGGCTTTGAGCGCGGCGAAGAAACTCCGTAACGAAAATTAATCCTAACACCCCCAATCCGCCTACCATGTAGCTCGGCCGAGCGTTCGCTTAACGTGTATGTATATGGTACGACTGAACGAAGCTCGCATGGTGCAATAGCTTTACCGCGGCAGTCCCCGAGTGCCACACGTTTTTTTATCATTTAGTTTATCCTACTAATATTATAAACTAGCTGTGCCCGCGATCATACCCGGGTTAGTCCTGATCCCGTGGGAATATAGAAAAAAATATATGTGTACGTTTACTGGTTCTAAGCTACCTCCCCAGAAATTATCAGCCAAATCGGTTCAGCCGTTCTCGAGTTATAAATGATGTAACTAACACGACTTTATTTTATGTAATGTGTTTCAGCGAAGGGGTTCTAATACAAAAGGGGGTGGTTCTACCCGTCTAGGCGAAGAACTTTTGTTCTACGACTTTTGGAAATTCGAACTTTTACGCGTCATGGTAACTTAGGAAACATCCTAAGTTACCATGATGCGTTCGGTCATATTACCATGACGCATGACGTCACACAATATTACCGTGACACTTTTTTGTGAATGCAGGTGTCTCATCAATTTACTAGACGTTATCAGATCGAAAATGGTAAACCATCCGGGATCTTCCTCATTTATATGCAGTTCGTTCAGAGGCTGATCTTAAGCTCTATTCTACTCAGCACCTTAAGATAAAATGTTATAGCATCTTCACAGTGTGTTACACGCTTTACGTAGATACCACCCAGTCGCGTGTGTTTGAGTATCGAGGGGGACTAGGCTGGTATATAGGAGTTTAGCTAGTCGCATGTCAGCTAAGGCACGCATACATCAATTAAAAACCGGGCAAGTGCGTGTCGGTCCATTCGCAATATAGGGTTCCGTAGGTATATTATTTCACAATGATACATGGTTCAGACACTTTTTAAAGTATCTGAATCAGAAAATGGTTGTCCATCCCCATATTTTTTTAAAAGACTTAGCCAACGATACCTTACACTATTATGTTTCATCATCATCATCATATCAGCCACAGGACGTCCACTGCTGAACATAGGCCTCCTCCAAAGACTTCCAGAGCGATCGGTCGCATGCTCTCTGCGTCCAACGACTTCCCGCGACCTTAATTAAGTCGTCCGTCCATCTAGTCGGAGGCCGTCCCGCGCTGCGCTTTCCGGTACGTGGTCTCCAATCTAAGACTTTTCGGCCCCAACGGCCATCAGTTCTACGAGCCACATATGTCCCGCCCATTACCACTTCATCCTACTAATTCTTTATGTTTAACGAGAAAAAAAACCCACTTTACATGATGAGGAGGTACCTACTCATATTGTCGGCGTGATTCATTTGTATATTCATGCTAAATTACAGCTTACTAGTACTAATAGTCTGTGACCTAAGCCGCGGACGGACATGGCGAAACTAAAAATGTTCCTAGTTAGGACTACGGAACCCTAAAAATTTAGGTACTTTTATCGAATATAAATTACTCGCAAATAGTAGGTAAAGATGTACCTAGTTGAAATTATTATTTTATTAATTCCATACAAATTAAATACTTAAATTATAAATGAATAAAATAAAAAGACATACACATTTAACATTTTAAATACAAAAAATTAGGTGACCAGTTAGTCAAATAACCCGCCCCTTATCGTACCCGGCGTAAAGGTTCCCATAATGCTAGAAGCATTGCCACGCTGAATGGCGATAGCTAACCTCTGCGCCAGAAACGAGCCGGAGCGGTTGAAATTAGATGTTGGAAAGGTATTGAAAAATAAATATTGTCCCTAAAACATAAAAACAATAAATCAAATTTAGACTAGCGAGTTTAGTCAAATAATTAAACAAAGAGATATAATAAAAATTAGCAGATTTCAGAGAAATTTCTATTGCATCCCTGATTCTTAAGTAACATCATTATAAAAAGTGGATACTTCAGTGTCCTACACTTTAATATTTTAAATGTAAATTGGCTACTTAATAACAAAATCTTGAGAAGGGTCGATGAAATTTTCACGACAGGGCGTTGAATCTTTGGGGTTGTTTTCAAGATAAAGCTTTAGCAACTTTCGTCCGAAGACCAAACACAAAGAAACGACAAGAAGCGCGGACATGGCAGAGACGTGGAAACCGAAGAGATTCGTCATAATATTTTGTATTTTGCACTTCTAAGTATTCAGCGCCTAACAATGTTGGTTTATCAAATGATTTAATTAACTAAAACAATTTGGTTGAGTTTTAATTAAATAACTAAACACTTAGAACATTAAATGTTCGAAACAATTTCTTCTTTGTTGTGGTGGTTAGTACTACATAGTACCAAAGATGTCTTTTAAAGTGACTGTTTTAGGAGAATGTGTGTCATAAATTGACTTGAAACTATACAAATTTAAAAAGCTGAAATTTTGCTGAAAAGAAAAATTTGCTAAGAATAGATTTTTTGAAATTTTAAGTTTAAGACAGAAAATGAAGCGTGACATCTTTATTTTATGGAAATTTTTAAAGGTAGGAACTTAAAAACTGTATCTAATCATCTTTCCTTAAATAAATAATGAAGTTTTTCAAAGTTTTTTAATTTAAATGTAACGGACGCAATGTCATAGATACGTATTTGGTTTTTATTTATTTTCTTTAAATACACAAAACAAATTACTATAAAAGACAAAAAAACATACATATAATATTACATACCTTATCCCTCGCTTAACCTCTAACATACCGACATTAATATTTCCATTCGTCCGCAAACAAATCACATTCAGGTTAGGCGAACAGAATGGCGCGGTCGTTAAAAGGGACTTGAGACCTCGAGGTTAGAGAACTGCCCGTGTGACCCAAACAGCTGGCCAACGGCAACGCTCTAGTAGGTTGTGCTTTCGGCCACACACGTAATTGCAAGGGACAAACAATCTACAAAATACATCATGTAAGTCTGACGAGTCGATTGTTAGGACTTTCAGCGCTGTATGGTTTGGATGAAAACCCGCCGGACTTCCAGGGAATTATACCCTAAGGATCACAACAAGAACTTCGGTACAGTATACGTCAAAAGTACACTATCAGTTTGCTACCATAATACTATCAACAAGTATTGGACTTATGACCTTCTTCTAATAGACGTTACACACAAACATAAATACTTGAATTATAAGTACTTAGTATGATTATTATTTTCAACAGGTTAGCTATGTCTTTATTTGGCTGAGTGGTATAAGCCACCACCCGCTACACCGACCGACGTCGGATCGATTAACAGGTTACGTTGTTATAATGTTCAAAAAGCGCTGCACGGGATTGTAAACGTTACGGTGCCGGTGTACTTTTGAACGTTGATTGTACATATTGTAAGAGTAGTAACTATGGAACTTTTGAACAAGTTTCACAAGAAAGCTTTTTGCAAATTTTCAAGTAAGTGAACATTAGAAGTAGACTCATGAGAGTTCCGAATACAGGCATCGGTTTTGAATTTGTTGCGCACTATAAAGCACTAAAAACAAGTGTTAAGATGTTAGTGGTAGCAAATCACGATAACGTAACAAAAGCGTCTAATAATTTAACAATAGATAGGTAGGATTTTAAAAACAAAATATGAAGCAATTTGTACCAACAAACTAGACTTTCTTGATATTGTATCATGTCTTATAATGCTCTACATTACAGACAAACAATTTTCGATGAGTCATATCGATTTTTTCATAGTATTTAAAGTTTAACAGTGCGGGCAGTAATTCCTTGAATTCAGACCTACAATTAGATAACATGACGCTTTATTTAAAATCCAAAGGCGTGTACACGCAAGGCTAAGCCGTAAGTTAAAACTCGCTTTTATGTATTAAAACTTGCTTTTGCCCGCGACTTCGTCGGCGTAGAAGTCGAAAATAGATCAAGCAATCGTTGTCCCATACAAACTTTCCCCCTCTTTTTCACCCCCTAAGGGGTAGAATTTCGGAAAATCCTTCCTTATCGGATACCTACGTCATACAAAGAACACACCCAAGTTTCAGGTCTTTACGATCAGCGGTTTAGGCTGTGCGTTGATTCATCAGTCAGTCAGGACAAAGGATTTTATATGTATAGATAGAAAATAGATAGACAAAATAGTTTGGAAGATAAACAAGGCTTCCCCATTGTTCATTTATCAGATGGTCTGATTGATCTAAACTATTACAAAGAGGTTATCATCTGTCAACCTTACTCATTGAACTATAGTCTACTGCTTTATTACCCATACTAAACTAAAACTATAGATAGATAGATAGATAGATAAACATTTTATTTGTACAACACACAAAACATGAAAATGAAAATAACAAAAAAGACGAGAAAGCTTATTAACTACGAAATTGTACAAACAGGCGACTTTATAGCTTAAAGCGAGTTCTTCCAGGCAACCTTAGGATGGAGAAGGTCTGTTTAGCTTAACTGGTAGGTATAGGTAAACCAAGGACGTTTTCTGTGGTGTAAACACACTAAAACAAGAACAAAATAATAATATTATATCGAAAAACATGCAAATTTATTAGCTCTACTGTTGTTTTTCGTGAAAATTTCAGATAAAAATTATATTATTAGGTAAGAAGGTACATATAAATCATCGACAAATTCAGACGCCCGTTCGCAGTCTACAAAGGAGAAAAAGGATTTACAAAAAGTAGGCTAAATCTGGAAAACAATAAAGATTTTTATTCGTTTCTAACTTGAATTCAGTTTTCAGTTAAAAGCGTCTCGGAGCCGAGATATTCGAAAAAAGTGATTTCCTATGGTTTTCCAAAATTACGCGTTGTGCTTTAAGACATATACCAATTCAGTACATGCCCAGTTATGTACTTTATAGAGGGCATTTAGACGAACAAATAATGCCCTCACCCCATTCCTTTAAAGCGTCTCGGAAACCGGATATTCAAAGAAAGGTGAAAACACAGGACATCGCGCTTCTTCGTATTTTCCGTTTCCGAGACGTTTTAGGAAATGGTGTTAAGGAATGATTTGTTAGTCTCGCGATGCACTCTATCAAATAGATCTTATAGTACCATGGCAATATGTATTCGTTATCAAATAATCTGTCATTTCTATTGATTTGATTCAATCTAGTCTAACAGCTTCCATAAAGAACTTGTACTTGTATGCGGGCTGTTTTTCGCAATTCGACTCTTTTTAATTGGGTCCTTTTTGCGTGAGGATGGAGTAGGCTTACCCAGCACCTACTACCCTCTCAGCTTAGTCGACCATGTCCAGAGGGGAGAACTTGTCACATCACGATCTTTTCCTTCACCGTAAGAGCAATGACAATTAGCGCACATAATTTTTTTCTTAAGAAAAATTCATCGATGCATTGCCGGCATTTGAACCCACGACCTTCAGAATGAAAGTTGAGGTATCTACCACTAAGCCAACACAGCTCCATAAAGAATTAGATTAATCTGATTTATTTTTTTCTTCGTAATCTCGAGAATAGGGTATCGAGTCTGAGCATTATTTTCTCTCCGGATATTAGCAGTCAGTGGTTCCCGAGATTTACATAAACTGAATGTTATTAAGTACTCTTTTATAAATTGTTCTGTATTATGTTTGCACAAACAATGAAATAATTCACGCTACTTCAGCACTGTAATCTGTTATTGTATGAAATTCTATGCATAAAATATTTTCCACTGCAATAATAACTCCTTAGTAGTCATCTTTTGTAATCGAGATTTTATACCATGAAGATTTTTAAAAATGTTTTTGTTACGATTGTACAAAACATGTTTTCACATTCATATTATGGACATGACGAAAACCGTAAAAAACAGGTACCTATGTCATTGAAGTTAGACCTAACGTGCGTTTATAATAACGTTACCAATATCTTTAAGATCACAATGGTCAGCGGGCCGATCGCCGTAATTCTATGACGCATTAGTCGAGTGCAAGTTCAGTGGACGCAGAATGCGGTGCGGTGGAGCTACTCACCTCAAAATATTCGACGGAATTTATATCTTTTAAGATTACGGTACCTAGATCTAAGCTTGATAAGTATTTAAGTATTGATTTTTGGCCGGTAGGAGTTAAATTTAGAATGTATCGCGAGTTCGCGCCAAGATTAAATACTGTTAATAATAATTGATTATGGATTGTACATCAAAAATTTCCTTTATATCATATAACTGTAAAAACATAAAGAATTCGTTTCCTTATGTAAATGATCTTTGTAAAACTGTGGATGTAGTGGTGTTACAGGAGACGTGGTTGTATCCGCACGATCTTAATTTTATAAATACTATACACACTGACTTCTCGTGTACAGCCAAGTCTTCCATCGATACCTCGGTAGGAATACTGAGAGGTCGACCCTTTGGTGGGTTAGCTATATTGTGGAATAAACTGAAATATCCACACGTGACTCCAATTGAATGTACGAATGACAGATTAATAGCTGTGAAGATATCTATAGGTGCTGTTTCTATTGTGATAATAAATGTATACATGCCTTGTGATAACAAAGATAACCTACCGGAATTCATTGATTGTTTGGCTGAAATTAGTGCAATAATAGATGAATGCAATGAACAGTATGTGTACATTCTAGGTGATCTGAACTCTCATCCGACTGCTAGGTTTGGGAGGGAGCTTATGAAATTCTGTACAGATATACACTGGGAATGGGTGGATGTGAAAATATTGGGTATGGACTCTGATTCTTTTACATTTGTCGATGAAGCTCATGGCAGCAGGAGGTGGCTGGACCACTGCCTCACAACTGAAGCAGCTGGGAACACAGTAAAAAATGTTTCTATTATACACGACGTGTCCTGGTCTGACCATTTTCCTTTAAAGATCGATTGTGAAATCTCTTTTGTTGATGGCAAAGATATGGGTGCAATCATGTCCGGCTGCCAAGATGTATTAAGACATATCAAATGGGGGGATAGGACAGAGGAACAGGTAGATAGGTATACTAAGTATTGTGTTGAGAATTTAGACTGTTTTAATGATTGTTATAACTGTAATTGTGCGGATAAGAAATGTATGCATTATGAGGAATATTGTAGGTATATAGATAGTTACTATGAGTACATTGTTAGTACCCTGCAAAAAGCAGCATCTCTAAGTTTTAGTGTAGTTAAGAAAAGAAAATATAATAAAGTTATAGGATGGAACGACCATGTCAGGGACAGTCACCAGTTAGCGAGAATGCACTTTGAATGTTGGATCTTAGCTGGGAAACCTACCAGTGGACCGACGTATAATGACATGCGGGTAAGTAGGGCCCGGTTTAAGAATAAAATTAAATGGTGTAAACGTAATGAGGAGAACATAAAAATGGATCTATTGGCCACACACAGAAAGGACAAAAAATTTTCTAAATTTTGGAAAGCTACCAAAAAGCTTAACTATAAGGATAGCTTGCCGGTCTCTATGGATGGAGTGCAAAAACCGTGTCAGATTGCCGAACTGTTTGCCAGGAAGTTCAAAGTGGATCCTTTGCCCGCTGCTGGGTGTATGAGTGATGCTGAGCACGTTGTGGCCGAGTCAGTTATTCAATTTACACGTAAAGACGTGTACGAGTCTGTCAAAATGATAAAACGTGGTAAGTCACCGGGCCACGACGGGCTCAGCATTGAGCATATACTGTGTGCTGGCAATGGTATTTACGATCACTTGCAAAAGATTTTTAATCTGTGCGTTGAACGTGGATACCTCCCGCCAGCGCTTATGAGAACCATAGTGATTCCAGTAGTCAAAAATAAAACTGGTAACTTAAGTGACTCTGCAAACTATCGTCCCATATCTCTGGGCACTATCATAGGGAAACTGTTGGAGCGTCTTATCCATCCAGAATTAAAAAAGAATATCGAAATAGAGGATGCTCAGTTTGGCTTTCGTCCCGGTCTCTCGACGGATTCTGCGATTGTGAGCTTGAAAAGCGTGATCAATTACTATAATGAACGTAAAACAAGCGTATACGCATGCTTTCTGGACCTCAGTAGGGCTTTTGACCTGGTTAATTATAAAATTCTCTGGGACAAAATGATCTCTGCTGGGGTACCTAAATCGATTGTGAATCTTTTGAGATACTGGTACGGAGGTCAAACTAACAATGTGAAGTGGGGTGACGCCATGTCTAGCGGCTATAGGCTAGATTGCGGTGTGCGCCAAGGAGGGTTGACGTCTCCGGACCTGTTCAACCTGTACATAAACAATCTTATCGGGGAGCTCAGGAGCACCAAAATCGGGTGTCATTTGGGAAGCACTTGTGTTAACAACCTGAGTTACGCCGACGATATGGTGCTCCTGAGCCCCTCTATAAAAGGACTCAGAATGCTATTGTCAGTCTGTGAACATTATGCTAATGCTCACGGATTGAAATACAATGTGATAAAAACCGAGGTCATGGTATTCAGGTCGAACAAGGGTCCGGAGACAATCCCGGGGGTGTATTTGAACGGTTCTGTTTTACGTGTGGTGAAACGGTTCAAATACTTAGGACACGTGCTGACGGAATATTTGCATGACGACTGTGACATAGAACGCGAACGCAGGGCCCTCGCCGTGCGTAGCAATATGATAGCCAGACGTTTTGTGAAGTGTACCGAAGAGGTTAAGAAGACCTTATTTAAAACTTACTGTTTGTGCATGTACACCTGCCAACTTTGGTTCAACTTCACAAAAAAGACCATGGAGACCATAAGGGTTCAATATAATAATGGATATAGGATCCTTATGAGGTTACCTAGGTTTTGTAGTGCATCTGAGATGTTCGCTGAGGCGGGGGTCCCTGATTTCTATGCCATAGTCAGGACGCGGATTGCAACCTTCTGGCATCGGATGAGATGCTCCAACAATGAAATACTGAGGGCTGTCTCTGACAACGTTCAGAGTCCTTTATTTAAACACTGGACTGCTGTTCATCTTAAAGAAAACAGTACTAAAGCGACGAAATGACGAAATGTAAATGATTATTATTGCTAAGCTAACTAAGCTGATTTTTAATTTAATTCTTTAATTTTAATTTTAAATTTTAATTTGACTATAAGTATGTAATATGTAATATTTCTCCAATATGGGACATTGTATGCCTGAAATAAATGACTATCTATCTATCTATCTATCTATACGCAACGTGCACGCTTATCGGTATTGCCGTAAAATAAACCTACGCTTAACCGTCACTATAACTTCACGTCTACTTCACCTACGCGTGAAACAAGTTGTGTTGCCGTACGAAATTTTTACCCAATCTTCCTAGGTGACAATTAATTTGACATTTATGTCAAGTCAAAATTTAGCGCGATACAGCGAGCGCGCGACGTTTAGGTTTGCGTGACGTGTGCGTCTTAAGACCATGTGTTCGCAAATCGACCTTTGTGTTAAGCAACTTTAAGTAATCAAATACTCTTTTTTTGTTATTTGGATATAAGTAGATATTGTAGTTTAAAAACCATATTTTTGTTTATTTTGGTTGAAAACTAGATATGAGCAACTTTGTTCGATAAAAAAAATGTTAGAAAACAGAGAATTTTTAGATCGTTTATCGGTTTTTATTCAAAAATAGTTAACGTATGTTTCTAAAAATTGAATCAAATGATAGGTTTTGACCTCTAGGAACTATATTTATGGATAATAATGCTAAAAAGTACAAAATGTTTTGCAAATCGATCAAATATAACAGTTAGCACGCGTCAGTTCCTCGCAGTCGGCCTCCGGGCGTCATCGAGGTAAGACCTATGCCACTTTTGCCGGCACGCTGCGTTCGAGCGAACCCCACGCGGAAGCTTGCATTTGCAGGGATGACAAACTTTTTCCCGCAAATAATAATTTACAAACGTATGTGCCCGCAAATTATATATACTAATATTGTAAAGAGTTAAGGTTAGTAACAAGTTTGTACATTGTATTGTTGCTCCAGTCTAAGCAGCTAGGCTTGTGTTATGGTGACTAGACGTGATTGAGTGAGCGCAAATAATCTATACTAATATTATAAAGAGGTGAAGTTAGTATCAAGTTTGTATATTGTATTGTTGCTCCAGTCTAAGCAGCTAGGCTTGTGTTATGGTGACTAGACGCGATTGAGTGAGCGTAAATAATCTATACTAATATTATAAAGAGGTAACGTTAGTAACAAGTTTGTATATTGTATTGTTGCTCCAGTCTAAGCAGCAAGGCTTGTGTTATGGTGACTAGACGCGATTGAGTGAGCAAATAATCTATACTAATATTATAAAGAGGTAAGGTTATTAACAAGTTTGTATATTGTATTGTTGCTCCAGTCTTAAGCAGCTAGGCTTGTGTCATGGTGACTAGACGCGATTGAGTGAGCGCAAATAATCTATACTAATATTATAAAGAGGTAAGGTTAGTAACAAGTTTGTACATTGTATTGTTGCTCCAGTCTAAGCAGCTAGGCTTGTGTTATGGTGACTAGACGCGATTGAGTGAGCACAAATAATCTATACTAATATTATAAAGAGGTAAGGTTAGTAACAAGTTTGTATATTGTATTGTTGCTCCAGTCTAAGCAGCTAGGCTTGTGTTATGGTGACTAGACGCGATTGAGTGAGCGCTAATAATCTATACTAATATTCTAAAGAGGTAAGGTTAGTAACAAGTTTGTACATTGTATTGTTGCTCCAGTCTAAGCAGCTAGGCTTGTGTTATGGTGACTAGACGCGATTGAGTGAGCGCAAATAATCTTTACTAATATTATAAAGAGGTAAGGTTAGTAACAAGTTTGTATATTGTATTGTTGCTCCAGTGTAAGCAGCTAGGCTTCTGTTATAGTGACTAGACGCGATTGAGTGAGCGCAAATAATATATACTAATATTATAAAGAGGTAAGGTTAGTAACAAGTTTGTATATTGTATTGTTGCTCCAGTCTAAGCAGCTAGGCTTGTGTTATGGTGACTAGACGCGATTGAGTGAGCGCTAATAATCTATACTAATATTATAAAGAGGTAAGGTTAGTAACAAGTTTGTATATTGTATTGTTGCTCCAGTCTAAGCAGCTAGGCTTGTGTTATGGTGACGAGACGCGATTGAGTGAGCACAAATAATCTATACTTATATTATAAAGCTAAAGAGTTTGTTTGTTTGTTTGTTTGTTTGAACGCGCTAATCTTAGGAACTACTGGTTCAAATTGAAAAAATATTTTTGTGTTGGATAGTCCATTTATCGAGGAAGGCTATAGGCTACTTTTTATCCTGATATTCCCACGGGATTGGGAGTTACGCGGGTGAAACTGCAGAGCGCTGCTAGTCTATACTAATATTATGAAGAGGTGAGGTTAGTAACAAGTTTGTATATTGTATTGTTGCTCCATTCTAAGCAGCTAGGCTTGTGTTATGGTGACTAGACGCGATTGAGTGAGCGCAAATAATATATACTAATATTATAAAGAGATGAGGTTAGTAACAAGTTTGTACATTGTATTGTTGCTCCAGTCTAAGCAGCTAGGCTTGTGTTATGGTGACTAGATGCGATTGAGTGAGCACAAATAATCTATACTAATATTATAAAGAGGTAAGGTTAGTAACAAGTTTGTATATTGTATTGTTGCTCCAGTCTAAGCAGCTAGGCTTGTGTTATGGTGACTAGACGCGATTGAGTGAGCGCTAATAATCTATACTAATATTATAAAGAGGTCAGGTTAGTAACAAGTTTGTACATTGTATTGTTGCTCCAGTCTAAGCAGCTAGGCTTGTGTTATGGTGACTAGACGCGATTGAGTGAGCGCAAATAATATATACTAATATTATAAAGAGGTAAGGTTAGTAACAAGTTTGTATATTGTATTGTTGCTCCAGTCTTAAGCAGCTAGGCTTGTGTCATGGTGACTAGACGCGATTGAGTGAGCGCAAATAATCTATACTAATATTATAAAGAGGTAAGGTTAGTAACAAGTTTGTACATTGTATTGTTGCTCCAGTCTAAGCAGCTAGGCTTGTGTTATGATGATTAGACGCGATTGAGTGAGCGAGTGCTCCAGTCAGTCTAAGCAAACTATAAATGAAAAAAATATATAAAAAGAAAAAAAATAGGAAAAAAGGGACTTTTTACAATAGTTTGTGTGTGTGTGTGTCTAGTGTGTTTGTTTATTACTTCTTTACATACAAAATTTGAACCGATTGCGATGTTTGGTATTGTTTGACATTGGGACTAGCTAGTTTAAGGGATAAAAGTAATTAACCACTGAGGTAATACTTACCTATTATTTAAGGGTTCCGTAATACCTACAATACCTACTTCCTAATCTACTGCAAATTAAGACCATTTTTTTTTGCAAATTATAAATATATGTGTACCGAACCCTCTCTCAATTCACGAGTCCGCCTCGCACTTGACCGGTTTTTTGCTTGCCACACGTCTATCTAAGGCAAATTCAGTTATATTAAATAACTATCTTTTAAAACTTAAAAAACACAACGTTATGTACTACCTAAATTATATTTAACATTACAAACAAATATTACGACAACCGTAGAAAATATTAATAAAAGTCAAATTAAAAGATAAGTATTTAATATGACTGAATTTGCCTTAGATAACTGATAGACGTGTGGCAAGCAAAAACCGGTCAAGTTCGCACTTGACCGCTTTTTTTGCGAACTCGCGCACGGAGCGAGGGTTCCGTGTACATATATTTATAATTTGTAAAAAAAAGTTCCTTTATTTTGCAGTAGATTAGGTAGTAGGTATTATAGGTATTACAGAACCCTAAAAACCCTTAAATAATAGGTAAGTCTTAACTCAGTGTTTAATTACTTTTATCCCTTAAACTAGCTAGCCCCAATGCCAAACATCACAATCGGTTTAAATTTTGTACGTAAAGAAGTAACAAACAAACGCACTAGACACACACACACACACAAACTTTCGTATTTATAATAAATAAGTAAATTATTATACCGAGCTAATAGACTTGTTATTGTAAAAAGCCTCTACGTCTACGTGTTTAACTCTAATGAAATATTGTAGGTACAAAAGGTAGTGTCACTTCTGAAGTAGCGGATGGCTTGGTCATGGCGCGCTCCCACCCGCGCAGGCTCCCGCCATTATAAAATGGAACGTAACTTGTCTATACGTAGTATTATTCTAAATGAATGCCGTAAACCGACTTTACAGACAACCATTTTTTTATTTTTATTTTAATATATGTGTGTATATTTGTAATAGGTATGTAGAAGATTAGTTTCTTTTCGGTTTTTTGTTTCACGGATTTGTAATGCGTAACATTTTTTTCTCGGCTAGGTCCCCGCGTCAACCCGCGATAGGGAACGTCGTTCCAATAAAAATATTAGGTACATTATTACAGCTACACATTAGTTTTATTATTTTATGTATCGAGCCCAATTAGATAACGAAAACCTACTGTTGACACCTACCTACACTGTGGCGTGCCCACTGTTTACACCTACACTGTGGCGTAGCTTGATCGCGTACGCGAGTCGTTGCGCGCGGCTCACTTTCACGCTACGTCTTTGTGCGCGGAGGCTGAGGTAATGTTAAAATACCTACACACGGTACTGGAAGAGGGCCTTAAGAAATTACGGCAATACGAAATCTATAGTTATGACGCAAACGCAGTCAAAACTACGGCGATCGGCCCGTAGGTTTAGTTTATAATATTTTTAGATTAAAGTAGGTACACCTTAACAATAATAATTGGCATAAAAATCTAAATGAAAAAAAATTTAGTTAAAAATAGTGTAGTGATTTATACTCTGCCATTTTTTAAGACGTGTCCATGTGATCTTGTATTAAGTATCCAAAGGAATAAAGAATTTTGACTTTGACTTGACTTTGACGGCAACTTTTATCAATGCTTTTCAGAGCTTTGTAGTACCTGGAACACGTATTAGATGGAGTAGGCTGGCCCAGAACTTTAGCTTAGTTAACCGTTTCCAGAGGAAATAACTCCTCAATACTTCTGGAGTTACAAAGCTGTTGTTTTTCATAACCGTAAGAACAATATTAAAAATAACAAATATTTTTTTCGTAACAAAAAAATCCGAAGGTTGTGTGTTCGAATTCATTAGCCTGGATTCGAAAAATAAGTGAAATTGAATTTTTGACTATCAAATTCTGGGACAGGCATGAATTATCACTGGATCATCCACTTCTGGGTAGTGGGTAGTACCTCGAAAAGTACCTATATACGACCCCGTTGGCGTTGACGATCCAGTTGGCACAATGGTCACCATGCCAGACTGCCAAACACAGGGTTGCGGGTCCGATTCCTGCCTCAGACAAGTATTTATGCTTAGATATTTGTCTGTGGTCTGGTTGTTTCTATGTATTATAAAGTCAAATTCAATTTTTTTAATTCCCTTGGATGCTTATTACATTTGAAACTAAATTAGGATGTGCGCCTTCGGAACTAAATATAAGTATAGGTATATTTATAAAAGAAAAGTATATAAGTATTAAATCCGTTATCTAGCACCCATAACACACATCTAGTTACTTAGCTTGTTGCTAGATGGCGATGTGTCGAATGTTCTGCAATATTTATGGTGGTATATATATTGGTGACAATATATTCCAAAAACAAAATATTTAATACTCAACATCACAGCAAAAAACATTCAACGACCTCGTCAAACACCCTTATCAAAATAAATTGCTATAGACAATTTTTAATCGTTTAACAAGTATCATTGGACCTGAACAAACAGTCGGTCATCACGTCAAGTTTGGCCGCACCCGAAGCGACACAAGCGACACACGTGAAATTTTTAACAAGCCCATAAATCTCACCCAACGCCACGCCACTGTGTAATGAGATAGGTACCATGAAATATATATTATGCTTTAGCACCTGCAATTTTCATGAAAAATTATCATAATTTTAACAAAGGTCGCAAGTATGAAAGTAGAGAAATGACCCTGTCGCAGTAATGAGGTTAAAATAAAGAGAGAAAATACAGAACATACACACAATGTTATACCTTTTTATTTTATTGTCATAAATTTATTATAAATTTTTATTTATAATAATAGCGTTTAGATGTGCGGAGACTTATAAATTATATTTAGTTAGTAAGGTTGATTTATATGTTTGTTACTATTGCTGTTTGTCTTCCGAATAAAATAATTATTATAAAATTTATTATTTATAAATTATTATAGATCTGAAAGTTTGTTTACCTATTCATTTGTTTGTTTCTTTCATCTTCACTGTCAAACGACTGAACCGATTTGGATAAAAATCGGCATATTAATAAATATATTATTATTATGATCCTATAGTGTCCCACTGCAGAGGAAAGGCCTCTCTGCTCCCCTTCCACTGATTGCGATCTTGTGCGACGGATTGCCAATCTGTTATAAATTTGTCTTTTGTCACCTTCGACGGAGTTTTCCGCGTAATCTTTGTTGGTGGGTGTCCAAAAAGTTGTTGATTTGGCCCAAAATCCCGGCATACGGCAGATATGGCCGGCCTAATTCCACTTCAAAAATTGTCATAGTAGGTAATAAATAAAAAAATATAGTAAGTGTATTTGAAAGAAGGGATGTAGATCAAAGGTTTGCTACCATGTTAAAAATATTTTTCTTACCTAATTAT
Source organism: Idaea straminata (assembly GCA_951213275.1). Lineage (NCBI taxonomy): Eukaryota > Metazoa > Arthropoda > Insecta > Lepidoptera > Geometridae > Idaea > Idaea straminata. The sequence goes on along the minus strand of OX577857.1, from coordinate 9,434,460 downwards.
AAGTAACTGGCTGTTGCCCGCGACTTCGTACGCGCGGTTGTTTTGTTTCATGTACCAACCCCTTCCTCTTGAATAACTCTATCTATTAAAAACCGCATCAAAATCCGTTGCGTAGTTTTAAAGATCTAAGCACACATAGGAACAGACAGCGGAAAGCAATTTTGTTTTTACTATGTAGTGATAGTGAAATGTATAGGAGAGATAGAAGACAATTATTTAACTTTAGAGTATTGGAACGAAGTTCCTTATCGCGCGTTGCGGAAGGGGGCTAGACGGAAAAAATTAAGACCAAAAGCTGTAACGACACTTTTTGATTTTATTACAATTCCTTCACTAATTATTCGAAAGAAACTTCGGGTACATAGCTTCCATTCGGGTGTCCCTTGATACCTCTCAAGTTTTTTTTATGCCTTACGGTCAATTTTAATCTAAAAATAACGGACAACGAAATTCTACATTGATGCCATAAATACGTCCAACAAATAGAGTAGGTAGGTACACCTACTCGTAAAACTTCCGCATCAATCTTTACTGCTTATGAAAGTCACTTACAATACAGTAATTCCGGAGAAAATCACAACACTGAACGACAAAATGCGAATATCTGACCCGGCTAAAGTAATGGAATACTACATTTTACTCACTGATTAACTTGAAGAAAATATTTAAAAATACACTGGGATGACTGGGTAAAAACGCAGTCTTAAGACTGAGTAAAGGTACATTCATAATTAAGTAGAATCAGAAAAGAAATGTTCGTTTTACTAGTGCTAGACGAGAAATAAATGTGATAAGCAAGGGATAAAAAGTTTAGCGTTAAAGTGCTAAATTGACATCACTGAACAAGTCTAGATTTTACCCAAAGTTCGCGTCTGAGGGAATAATTTTTGACAACTATAATTCTGTAGCCAGCTCTATCTACTGAGCTAGAGAAAACTTTTAAATTAAATTTCAAAAATCTCATTACCTTCTGAAGATAAACTGATGCACTCTCACAAACTTCTTTGTGGTTATTTCATAAATTGTAAGGTATATAAATCCCTAAATCATTTTTGATGACTAAGCTGAGCATCAAAGATAGCAGGCTCTTCACTTTTGTTGGCTGTAAGGCGGAGATCGTAAACAGCAGTGCCAGGTTAGCTATGTATTTAGGTAGGTATACCTATATTGTCGTGTCCTAGGTAAACATGAAGTAGGTTCAAACTAACAACGTATATAACTATGATTTTGACACCGCACTTTTGACCGGTTTCTACTTTGAATATTATGTTACCAGTGAAGCGTATTCCAATCAAGCTTATCCATCCAACAGTATAAAATATTAAATCAATGTTTATCTACTAAACGTTATTAAGGCCAGGTGCTAATAAAGCTACCAAAATCGACCTTTATTTTAAGCAACTCTAAGTAATCAAATACTCTTTTTTTGTTATTTGGATATAAATGGATATTGTAGTTTAATAACCATATTTTTGTTTATTGTGGTTGAAAACATGATATGAACAACTTTGTTCGATAAAAAAAATGTTAGAAAACAGAGAATTATTACATCATTTATCGGGTTTTATTCAAAAATAGTTAACGTTTGTTTCTAAAAATCAATCAAATGATAGGTTTTGACCTCTAGGAACTATATTTGTGGATGCTAAAATGCTAAAATGTTTTGCATATCGATCAAATATAACAGTTAGCATGCAGCACGCTACGTTTTTGAGAGCGGGGGCTAAGGTAATGTGAATACCTACACACGGTACTGGAAGAGCGCCTTAAGATGTTAGTGTTAGCAAATCACGATGACGAAACAAAAGCGTCTAATAATTTAGCAATAGGTAGATACAATTTTAAACATAAAATTTCTCAAGATTTCATAAACAAACTTTGTTATTTGATCAAAATTTCATTTAGTTCGTTCGTTATATTGCTGTATTTTTAAACAGATGTAGCCAACCAGTCTCATACCAAATCTGCGTCAGGCAGGGCAGTTGTATTTGTACTTGAACGGTCTGTTTTTCCGCAATGAGACTCTTTTTAATTGGGTCCTTTTTGCGTGAGGATGGAGTAGGCTTGCCCAGGTGCTGGGCAAGCCTACTCCATCCTACCCTCTCTGGAATGGTCGACCATTTCCAGAGGAGAGAACTTGTCAATACTTCTGGAGCCAACTAAGCCGCGGGTTTCATCACGATGTTTTCCTTCACCGTAAGAGCAATGTCAATTAGCGCACATAATTTTTTCTTAAGAAAAATACATTGGCATGGCCGGCTGGGATTCGAATCCACGACCTTCAGAATGAAAGTCGAGGTATCTACCACTATGCCAACACCGCTCTAGGCAGGGCAGTTATTCATTTGTTCCCTCTTCACGATCAAACGTCTGAACCGATTTGGATGAATATTAGCATAGTGGTCGTTTATGAAGGACATAAGATTTTTGATCCCGAAATTCCCGCGGGATCTGCATAGCGCAGCTAGTACATAATATGTAGAGGTTGATGTATATAAACATGTTAAAATGCAAAACATTTCACGACTCAGGCGCCCCATGAGTGCTATAAATACGTGTAAAAATGAAATTCGCTTTTACTCTGTTTTTGTTTTAGTATGTACCAAAGCTCTTGTAGCGATTTGTTATAGTGGGAGCACGTAACTCAGTAGGTACCACTGACATAGGAAAAATCCTAAGAGAAAGAGGACCTGTTATACCCACAGAAGAGTGACCTATGGGCGCGTCCTATATACCTACAGTCGGCAACAGAATTGGAGACCCACTCATACTAATATTGTTTTGAAAGACTTTTTAATTAATACGTACTAAACTTGCAAAGAAAAATATAACTTACGAAGGAGTGCAATGTTATAATCAATTACCCACATATATCAAAAATGTTACTTCGTTTGATACTTTTAAGACTCAATTAACAGGATAAATATTAGTTATTAGGTATATGAGGCACGTAATCCTACTAATATTATAAATGTGAAAGTTTGTGTGTGTGTGTGTGTGTGCGTGCGTGTGTGTGTGTGTGTGTGTTTGTTACTCCTTCACGCAAAATCTACTGGACCGATTGCGATAAAACTCGGTATCTAGATAGCTGGAGACATGGATTAACACATAGGACATAGGCTACTTTTTATCCCGATATTCCCACGGGATCTATTATATAATTTAGATAAAGTTATATATACTTGTATTACCTACTTGCACAAATTGTCTTAAAAAGGCATTCGGCGATGTTTATTTAGTTTTTAAGTTAAGCTATGTATTCTCTATTAAGTGACATGTACTTGTCTTTTTGAGAATAAATTCTTTAAACCTTAATTTACCTTCAACTCAAGCAGGACCTTAGAATCTTGCTTGGTTTAAAAAGTTTCTATGAATAGCAGTTTTGGGGCTCTACCATTAATAATCACGCTGTGTACTTTATTTTATGTTTGTGTGTAACGTCTATTAGAAGAAGGTCGTAAGTCCAATACTTGTTGATAGTATTATGGTAGCAAACTGATAGTGTACTTATGACGCAGACTGTACCTACGGCTTAATAGATATATATGATATTTTGTTTGGAAAATGACGGAAATGACGCAACCTATAATAGATCGTACGGGTTAAGCAACGCATGGTGGACTTCGATGTGTGACTTAACCAATTTCGATGAATTTTGTGTAGATATAATTATTGTAATAAAGAATGACATAGGTAAATTTAATTGATCGCGTGGGTTAAACAACGCCATTTTTAACCCCCGACGCAAAAACGACGGGGTGTTAAAAGTTTGACGTGTGTGTGTGTGTCTATCTGTGGCATCGTAGCTCCCGAACGGATGAACCGATTTTAATTTAGTTTTAAAAAAATTGCGGTCCCCCGACGCGACAATATTTAATCAAAAAAATTCAGATGTACTTACTTACGTAATCATAATTTCGGAGTTATTTTATTTCTTTTTGTAGGCGTTTTTTTCATAGTTTTTGTTTTGCTTGTTTTAGGCTTTTTACGTTCATACTATTTTTATTATTTTGTTTTTTAAACTTTTTTTTAATCGTTCCTTCGATGGGTGACTCAATTGATTTCGGAATTTTTCCTACAGAAAAGCGAGAAGACTCAAAACTTTGCTCTTTTTAATGGCGGCTTTTGATAGTATTGCGCATGTTACTCAAACACTTAAACAATAGTAATTTAACCCTTTATACTGGCATTTACCCCCTGGAACAAGACGGTAATTTTGTTGGAAACTCTACCACTAAGGGTCTATCCGCACACAATAGTGACGGAACGTGACCGACAGTTCCGTACCGCACCGTGCCGTGACGTGCTATTCGTACATGTCAGTGTCAGTACCGACATCGCGCAGAGATTTTTAGTACTCTATCGCTAGTGTTACCATAACTTTCGTGCGCGAGTCCAACTCGCACTTTGCCGGTTTTTTTTAAATTATATTATGTAAAAAATGAGAGAAAGCAAAATTTCTGATATTTTGACTGCGGTTATAAGGAAAATGAATGTACCTAGAGGTCGATCGTCAAAAAAACGTGTTAAATACGGGCAACACACTGACCAATTCAATTAACTTTTCGTCGTCCATCTTAAAACACTGCGACCGTGTCAGACAAATTATTGTCCGCTACAAATTCACGCCGGATCATGGCGAGCGTCGGTGCAGCACTGACATCACTGAACGTCACTGTCACTGACCGTACGGATAGCCTAGTAAAAAATATGCAACAATATCATTTTTCACTGACACTGATAAATACGTCACCGTAAGGCATGTGTCGGCACTGAGCTGTGCGGTATTAAATGCAGAATACTTCGGTACTCTATAACGTTCAAACGCTAGTAATTTCGTGGAAATCGCACCAAGACTACAACTCTGCACCGATACTAGCATTAAGTAACAATTTGTGGTACAAGCAGGCTGCATGTCAATAAACTAGGTATCTTGGAAACTGGGGAAATCACGTTTGTAAGACTTTAGTAAGTAACATGTTACATACTTATTTTAAACTGAAGATCTTCGCCCACTAACCTTTAATTCTGTTAATATTAAAAATGCGAAAGTTTGTGTGTATGTTTGTAACTCCTTCACACAAAAACTACTGGACCAATTGCAATAAAACATGGTATGGGCTAGAGATCTGGATCAACATGTAGGCTACTCTTTATCCCGATATTTCCACGGGATCGGGATTAAATGTTAAGAGTGGCGTGGTAGGAGAACTTCTGTGCGCCACAGAAAGTTGTGGGTTCGAAACCTGCCTACTAATGACCACTAAAATGGATGACAAAATAATAAGAAAATACACAGATGAACTGTTCTTTCAGATTGACAATCTATCTACTTCCTGTTTTTAAGAGGAAAGGGTACCGATGCTCTATCCTTACAAACGTAGTCGAATGTTTCCTCCCTGGATAATGACACTAGAGCAAATATTTTTGTTGCATAAAACTTATAACTGCCATGACAATGCCCCTATGCTTTTTTTACATATTTTGTTTTTTTAATTCTTACTTTTTATTTATAACTATTAGAAAATGAAAAAAAAAACAAGACATAGGGGCATAGTCATGACAGTTATAGGTTTTATGCAAGAAAAATATTTGTGCTAGTATCATTATACAGGGAGGAAACAGTCGACTACGTTTGTATGGAGAGAGCCCCCGGTGTCTTTCCTCTTAACCCCTTCTTCAATATTTCTGAATATATGGCGTATTCATTTTTTGATTCGTGATTAGTTGCTACTGTTTAGAGATAATCTTTTAAAATAGCATTTACATACTTACTACTAGTGTTATGTTAATACTTAGCTATTAATGTGTTTGAATTATCTATGTAATTGACTTTGCCAATATTACTAAATGTGATGAAATGGTGAATAAATGATCTATGATTATTACCCGCAGATACCTTATACATAAGACAAGTTTAGTTGTTTACTTTTAATTGCTACCTTAACAAGCAAAAAAATCTAAATTAAAATCGGTTCATCCGTTCGGGAGCTACGATGTCACAGACTGACACACACACAGACACGTCAAACTTATAACACCCCGTCGTTTTTGCGTCGGGGGTTAAAAAAAACAATTCTACTAATATTATAAATGTGAAAGTTTGTGTGTGTGTGTGTGTGTTTGTTACTCCTTCACGCAAAAACTAATAGACCGATTGCGATGAAACTCGGTGTCTAGATAGCTGGAGACCTAGATTAACACATAAGCTACTTTTTATCCCGATATTCCCACGGGATCGGGATTTACGCGGGTAAAACCGCGGGGCGCAGCTAGTATCCACATACAAACTTCCACACCGTAAGTACATAGAAATTACAAATTTAAGGACTTAGTCTCATAAAAGTTAGCGTTCAAATAGCCAAGAATATCAAACTAAATAAAATAAGCAACACTCAGACCTTTAACCTTACTCAGACCTAAGAAAAATGACTCTCATGAGACTTGCCGTGTCATTTGATAGGTTACGTTTTCGGTATAAACATTTCAGTTGCTAACAAATATATTTTTTAAACTGAAAAAGTGACGCAATAAATATTTACACACTCTTGTGGTTTGAAACGAAGGATTTTTCACCAAGAATACTTCAGTAGGCTCTACGTAGCTTCTTTATTATTCTACTAGCGCTCCGCGGTTTCACCCGCGTAAGTCCCGATTCCGTGAGAATATCGGGATAAAAAGTAACCTATATGCTAATCTAGACCTCCAGCTATTTACAAACCGAATTTTATTGCAATCGGTCCAGTTGTTTTAGCGTGAAAGAGTAACAAACATACATACACACACACAAACTTTCACATTTATAATATTAGTAGGATGGTGAATAAAAATAAATATTGTAGGACATTCCACACATCGCCAATTAGCCCCGCACGCTAAGCAACTATTTATATACTTTTCTTTTGTATATATATACTTTTAATACATAGAAAAAACCAGACCACAGACAAATATCTAAGCATATATACTTGTCTGAGGCGGAAATCGAATCCGGAATCCTGTGTTGGCAGTCTGGCATGGTGACCATTGTGTCAAGTACATCACTTTTTAAGTTATTTGCGGGACGAAATAATTAGGATAAGTATCCTACGTCTCATGTCTCCTAATTCTACGGGGACACTTTGAACGGTCAAGTTTTTATATTTATATTCTCTTTGAAGTTCTTAGGTTACATGTCAATATACGCAAAACTTCTTTAAGACGTCAATCGAACGTCATACACGTCACAATTTCCAAATTACACATGGAACTTACTTACTCCATTTTATATTAGCCGACTTGAAAAAAAGAGGTTCTCAATTGATTACGTAGACAAAAAGATCTCTGAAACTTTAGAAAGAGCTATAAGAGTCTGTAACTTCGCATCCTTTTACAAAATAAATTATGTCAGTATATTTAAATATTATGATGTTGGTATAAAACAATAAATATTTCAATAAATCTTTTTTTTGTTGTTCTATTTTATTGATAGAGGTCCTATAGCGCGGTGGGCTATAGGGCCGCGTGCTATAGAAGAGCGCGCTATAGGGCCGCGCGCTATAGGGCCGCGCGCTATAGGGCCGCGCGCTATAGGGCCGCGCGCTATAGGGCCGCGCGCTATAGGGCCGCGCGCTATAGGGCCGCGCGCTTTAACCCGCGCGCTATAACCGCGCTATAATATAATATATATATATATATAAACCGCAAAAATAAGTATTTGTTTCTGGTCTTTGTATTTCTGTGTGTTCATTAAATAACCCTATATATTACCAAAGAAAAGAAGGTCTATAATATATATTCTATCCGTTGTCTGACCACCATAACACAAGCATTAGTTGTTTCGCTTGGGGCTAGATGGCGCTGTGTACAATGTCCTGCAATATTTATTAATTTACTAGCTACGCCCCGCGGTTTTATCCTCGTAAGTCCCGATCCCGTGGGAATATCGGGATAAAAAGTACCCTATAAATTAATCCAGGTCTCCAGCTATCTACATACCGAGCTCCATGGCAACTGGTCCAGTAGTTTTTGCGTGAAGGAGTAAAAAACATACTTATACACACACACAAACATTCAGATTTATAATATTAGTAGGATTAGTAGGACTAGCTACGCCCCGCGGTTTCACTTGGGCATATCGGGATAAAAAGTATCTTACCTTATGTGTTAATCCAGGTCTCCAGCTATCTACATACCGAGTTTCATCGCAATCGGTCCAGTAGCTTTAGCGTAAAAGAGTAACAAACATACTCACACACAAATAAACAAACTTTCACATTTATAATATTAGTAGGATAGGATTAATTTTAGGCACAATAATTCTTTTTTTGGTGACCTAAAGTAATCTAATAAATACTTAATTTTCATGTATGTATATGAATTACGAAAATAGCAACCTTCATTCGTGTAGAGGGAACACTAAAATAAAGTAATCGTGCTACTATAAAAGTAGGTAAGTTGGGGAAACTACGCCCCTGGGGTTGTTTGGACGATTCAACATTACTTAGAAACTTTTGCTGTTTTTAAAATGCAAAATAGGAGTTTTCTGTTTCTTTTTGTATTTTTAATTATCTTTAATGCATAAAAACTACATTTATTTTGTTGCAGTTTCGTAGAGTTTATATGACTGTGTTGAAGATCTAAAGTAGTGTAAAGTCTAGGTATTTATGATGACCCAGTTGGCACAATGGTCATCATGCCGGACACAGGGTTGCGGGTTCGATTCCCGCTTCAGACAAGTATTTATGCTTAGATATTTGTCCGTAGTCTGGTTGTTTCTATGTATTATAAGTATATATTTACAAAAGAAAAAGTATTTAAGTAGTATATCCGTTGTCTAGCACCCATAACGCAAGTCTAGTTACTTAGCTTGGGGCTAGAGAGCGATGTGAGGAATGTTCTGTATTTATTTAGATCAGCAAAGTGCTTATAATGAGAGTTTTTACGGCTAAATAGTTGCGTAAAAGTCGTAAGAAAGAATTACATTATTTATTACGGCTTGAATATTTATTCGTATTACACTATAACCACTTTGCTAGTCTAAAGTTGTGGTATTTATGTTAACTAAAGTTATGGGGTGGAAAACCCCTCACGCCATGGAAAATACCAAAACTCAAGCTGAAGGCGTTTACTAGCTGCTTCCCACGGTTTTACCCACGTTAGTGATCTCGTGGAAAAAATCGGGATAAATTCATTCTTGTAGACGAACACAGAATACATAATAGTCATTAGAAACTACAAACTTTATCACCCTTTTCTTTTTCTTTAGATAGGTAAGTAAAATTACTAAAAAATCCTTTCTCAGTGCAAAAGAAGAATTTCAGAACGTAGGGGTTCTGAATTTCTTATTTTCTTTCTATCATTTCATTTTTTTTAATCTAATATATAAAATTCTCGTGTCACAATGTTAGTTACCATACTCTCCGAAACGGCTTGACCGATTTTGAAGGTCTGAGAATCGGCTACTATCAATTTTTATTTCCTTTATGTTTCCTTTAGTTTTTTTTTTGTAAATGGCAAAACAACGTTTGCCGGGACACCTTTTTTTAAGACTTTTGATACGTATTATAACGACTAATTCACCTTTCAAACAAAAAGAAAAACAAATCAAAATCGTTTCATCCGTTCAGAAGCTACGATGCCACAGACAGACACACAGAGAGACACGTCAAACTTATAACACCCCGTCGTTTTTGCATCAGGGATTAAAAAGATGAAAATATTACTTATTTTCAAATCTTACACCCACTTTAAAACAATCGGGATAAATTCATTCTTGTAGACCAACACAGAATACAAATTAGTCATGCGGAACAAATTTTATTACCCTTTTTTATTTAATATTTATCAGTTTATTTTTAAAGTTTACAATAACGTCAATCTTTATCTAAACCACTTTGATATCTTTACTCGGAATATAAATTATCTTATATTGCTGAAGAACTTGTATATTCTGATATCAAAATAAAGTTATTATTTCACTGATTCATATTTGCGTTAAGATTTGTACCTACAAAATTGGAAGACATCCCAAACTCAAGTCCTTAATAAAAATGTCTCGTGAATTTATTTCCTTGTTATTCTTTGACTTTTATCGCTTTCAATTCAAAAAATAAGTACTTATACGTTAAAGAGGTGGATAAAAAAATATACGATGCCGTGACCCTTATTCAAAATTAATTTATAATTGGATGTGTCCTCTTCTTTATGGTAGGTAGGTACTTAATTTCAGTCATAGAATGAAAAACTTTTCATAGTAATTATTTTCCCGGGATTTAATCGCGTGTTTTAAGCTATTGTATAGATTTTATCGCGGGCATTGAGCGCGGCGACCGAATCATGAAATTCCGTAACGAAAATAAAACCTAACGCCCCCAATCCGCCTACCATGTAGCTCGGCCGAGCGTTCGCTTAACGTGTATGTATATGGTACGACTGTACGAAGCTCGCACGATGCAATAGCTTTACCGCGGCAGTCCCCGAATGTCACACGTTTTTTTCGTTGTCATTGTCTCCTCGCAACAATGACTACTGTAACATAGTCCAAACGTCGAAAAAGAGAAATAAAAAAAATACACGATTAAGACCCGAGAAAATAATTACTATGAATACAAATCGTGTGAGTTTAAAAAGTTGAAAGATTTTTATCTTATACCTTATCATATAGTACAGCGCCCCGCGGTTTTACTCGCGTTAGTATCTCTTTAAAAGTGTTAATTTCCTACTAACACATCCTACTAATATTATAAATGTGAAAGTTTGTGTGTGCGTCCTTCACGCTAAAACTACTGAACCGATTGCAATGATTTTCGGTATATAGATAGCTGGAGGCCTGGATTAACATATAGGCTACTTTTTATCCGGATATTTCCACGGGATCGGGATTTACGCGGTTGAAACCGCGGGGCGCAGCTAGTAATACATAATAGTCAGTATGAACTACAACTTTAACAAGCCTTTATACCATGTTATTTCGGTTAAATTTCCAAAAAACCCCTTTCTTAGTGCTCCCCTACATCCTAAAAGGTCTAAAAAGAATCCCCAGTTCAGGCAGTTTCAGACTCGTAGATCTTGTATTTTCAGAGATTGATGAGAGTTTTTTTTCTTTATAAATTTACTCGTAAAATGTCAAACTAGAATCGTAACCTGCAATTTCAAGATCTTTTCTCAAATAATAATAATAAATAAATAATATTACAGGACATGCCACACATCGCCATAAAGCCCCAAGCTAAGTAACTAGACTTGTGTTATGGGTGCTAAACAACGGCTATAATACTTCTATACTTTATCTTTTGTAAAAATACTTATAATACATAGAAACAACCAGACCCCAGACAAATATCTAACCCTAACTAGTTGTTTGAGGCGGAAATCGAACCCGCAACCCTGTGTTTGGCAGTACGGCATGATGACCATTGTGCCAACTGGGTCGTGGAAATCAGTGAAATATTCGTACAAAGTAGGTATGCTTTTGGCACGTACTGAGCAGGTGATGCCACTTTTGAATATTATTACGCCATAGTACTGTAAAATGTATAGAGTACTTATTTTTATTTAGTTACTAGCTACGCCCCGCAGTTTCACCCGCGTAATAATTTTCTGCGCAACTTTCTTATTTTTTTATTTCATAAGAACCTTATCCTGATAATAACAAACAGACCAAAAAAAGAATTGGCCAAATTGGTCCAGGCGTTGTTGAGTTATGCGCTTACCAACACATTTTGCGATTCATTTTTATATTATAGACTAGCTACGCCCCGCAGTTTCACCCGCGTAATAATTTTCTGCGCAACTTTCTTAATTTTTTATTTCATAAGAACCTTATCCTGATAATAACAAACAGACCAAAAAAAGAATTGGCCAAATTGGTCCAGGCGTTGTTGAGTTATGCGCTTACCAACACATTTTGCGATTCATTTTTATATTAAAGAAGATGTAACATACAGTATTAATATTCCTGTGCACTGCAGTTGCAGTTTCTGATAGCGTCCAAGAATTTAAATCTATCTTCTATCTATGTCTACCTAGATATTTATCTATCTATCTCTATGTAGTACTCTTAGTTAATAATTATATTCTATGTTTTTAATTGATTGATTTAATCGAATAAGTATTTGACATTATATAATACTTTTTATACGTTAAAGTTTTTTTTTATAAGTTAGTTATCTTAGCTAAGCGTTTCTTTTTAATGTGTTTCATAACTTAGGTTATAACTAAGGTTAGGTTAAAAAATAAAAATACCTTTTTTTATAGTTTTTAAGCGATAAAGCCGCCCTTTGTAACACTTAGACTTAAGCTTTGTTTTTATTTAATGTTATTTGAAATTGGTGTTTACAATAAAGAATTTATTTATCTATCTATCTATATCTTTAAAAATCAACGCCACTTTTTGTTGTAATTTTACTACTCAAGAACGGACTCACCCAACCAAACCAAATGTTTAAGCTTTGTTCGGACTATTTAGTAGATGGTTTACGTAAAGTTTGCATAAAATCGGTAGAGCGGTTCTTCATTTATTACATTTTTTGTAACAAATGAATTCAATAAATGGTGGATCATTAAGTATAGATTTTCGTGTCGCGGTGTTAGTTACCAATCTCCACCTAAACGGCTGAACCGATTTGTATGAAATTTTTTATGTATATTCGTCAGGTCTGAGAGTCGAACAACATCGATTTTTTTCCTTTTTTAAATGGCAAAACAACGTTTGCCGGGACGACTAGTTTTTACATCAATTTCTATCAACATTTCTAAGGAATGCAAAAATGGTTTATTGATTTTACTAGATATAAACTGCTATTACTTAAAAATGCTATTTAACTACTTTCATAAACATAAGTTTTATAAAAACTTCGTTTTAGTGTTTCGTACCTCAAAACGTAAAAAAGGAACTCTTATAAGATTACTTTTTTGTCCGTCTGTCTGTTTTAATAAGACATTTCACACATAGCCATCTAGCCTAGTGTCTAAGCTACTACTAATTGGCTTGTGTTATGGTGACCAAACAACAGATAGAATAAAATGTAAAAGCCTTTAAACTAAAGAGCTTTTTTAAATATATTTTGCGAGACTATGGCGTTATATAAGCTGGTTTAAAGTCTACAAAAAGAAAAGAAATTCGTACCCTAATTTGTTACATCTAAAGTAGTTCTCCTAAACTCATGATTAATTAGTCACAAAATCGAGTACAGAATTGGAACTGACTATAACAATAGTCAAGGGAACACCCCAATGAAATGTAAATTGAGTACAATCCTTTTGTTAACGATAATGAGTAGGGAAACTGCTTTGTCCCGAATCGGAATTTCGTCGCCATTATTAGTTGAACCCTGCACGAACGTCTAAGTTAGTGGTTATTGGAATACGTTTTTGCAATATCAAGGACCTATTAAAACTGGGCAATTAATAGGGTTTCAATAGTAGGACGATAGAAAGTACGATAGTCAAACTGAAATATAATTGTAGCCTTTGAACCGTTTTTAAGTGCAGCTATAAGGCCCCTGTCAAGCCGAAACGATGAGAACGCAAAGAATAACTAGTATTTTGGTATTCGTCCAGAATTGTATCTATTTAATTGAATATTTTCTATTACACAGACCTTAATGCTGAAATAATGATCTACTGAAATTTTATATCTTCTCAAAATTAAATACGTCCTACATATCCTACTTAATATTATAAATGTGAAAGTTTGTGTGTGTGTATGTTTGTTACTCCTTCACGGAAAAACTACTAGACCGATTGCGATGAAACTCGGTATCTAGATAGCTGGAGATCTGGATTGATACATAGACTACTTTTTATCCCGACATTCTCACGGAATCGGGACTTATGCGGGTGAAACCACGGGGCGCAGCTAGTATAACTATAAAATTCAAAGTCCGACCTAATGACAACGTACAACTCGAATTGATGGGGCTAAAATTTGGCATAATTTATAGCTATTATAACACAGGCAATACAGGCATCCGTTAACCCGTTATATGTGGATACCGGTATCGATATCACAAATCCTTCGCAATAGAAAAAAAAAAATTTTGCAACACGCTAATGGTTAAGAATTTTGTGAAATTCAATTTCTAAGTGGATAAAGTCGCGGGCAAAAGTCGGTTGTACAAAAGAGATGGTTTCTAGGAAGGAGTAAAATAAATAATCCTATTTACACGATTTCTTTGATCGAACCAGAGAGAGTCCATTGATTTAAATTTGTAATTAAGTAAAATAGCGTTTCTCAAACAAAATAATCCTTAAACTAAATCATCGTCTTTTCATTTTACTCCAAAATCGAGTCATTGAATTAAACGATTCAAAGTTATAAGGCTGTTGGTCCCTTTGGAGATGCTAGCGATCTTGGGCCCGTCGCTTAAAAATTGATAATAATTGTATGAAAATATATTGTTTATCCCAATTTTCGATACATTTTGTAGTTGAGATCTTTTCCTTAATTTTAGTTAGGTAGGTATAAGTGATGGGCATTTTACGTTAAGCGTCTACTTCCGCCTTAAGGACTTTTACAGAATATAAAGTGGCTGAGGGTCACTTGTATATCGGTCACGGTACTGACACCGAACAATGGGTAGACCGTGAGTCTGTAAACATAAAGAAAACGGAGTCATGTAACTTAATTTTTAACCAACTTCAAAAAAGTTGAAAATTTTGATAAGTTTTGGTACCTACAAGTTTTTGCGAAAATGTAAATTTGAGGAGAAAGTGGAGGTTCTCAACCTATTAAAAGTTTCTACCGCTGCTGTATAAATTCCAATTACTCGAAGACGACTCGACTGATTTTGATGATTTTGGTTGTTGGAAAGGAAACTCAAGGAGGGACCTTTATACCTCATTAAAGGTGAGGTTTTGTCAAGGATCTTTGAAGTAAAAAACAGAATCGTATTTTGAGACTGTAGAAAATTGCTCAGTTTTCAATTTCTACCAGTAGAACCGGCCTTTAAGATTATGTAGGTGCAGTTATTTTTCCCATTTAATTTTTTTTGTCATTTAATTTTATTGCGTCATTTGCTTAGCTCATTGAGCTACCCTAAATGAGGTCGTTTTTCTTTGTGCCTCGAAATGAAAATGTTTAATATTTTAGAAGTGCCTTTCATCTGGTGGCACATAATGTGATATTTTAGTAAGAAACAATGTTTTTACTGCGTCAGTATGAGTTTTTAGGATTCCGTACCTCAAAAGGTAAAAAAGGAACCCTTATAAGATCAATTTCTGGTCCGTCTGTCTGTCTGTTCACTTCACAATTTATGTAAAATGCGAAGTTACGGACATAATTTCAGAGGAAATTTTCCTTAAGGGCAGGTGCTAATAAAGCTACCAAAATCGACATTTGTTTTAAACAACTCTAAGTAATCAAATACTCTTTTTTTGTTATTTGGATATAAATGGATATTGTAGGTTAATAACCATCGTTTTGTTTATTGTGGTGGAAAACATGATATGAACAACTTCGTTCGATAAAAAAAAATGTTAGAAAACAGAGAATTATTAGATCGTTTATCGGGTTTTATTCAAAAATAGTTAACGTTTGTTTCTAAAAATGATAGGTTTTGACCCCTAGGAACTATATTTGTGGATAATAATGCTAAAATGTTTTGCATATCGATCAAATATAACATATAGCACGCAGCACGCTACGTTTTTGAGTGCGGTGGCTAAGGTAATGTGAATACCTACACACGGTACTGGAAGAGCGCCTTAATGCCATAACCCACAGCCACCTATAGAAGGGCATTGCTTAAACAGCTACATTAATATCAACTAACTACGTTATCAATCACCAACTTAGAAACCACCAATCTCGCTCCAAGTAACCCAAATAACGAATGCAATTTGTTAAGGTGGAAACCTATTAACTTAAAACCTGCACTATCTCGATCCGAAGAAAAAGCAAACTCGTCGAATACTCAATCCACAAATATAAATTGAGGTCTTCGAATGCTAAAGGAACGGTTAAGTGCAATCCCGCAATTTGCGTCGAGACCGCATTTAGATTAATCTAAGCCACTGCAATTTGTAGTTGATTAAAACCCACTTACACTTTTGGAAATAGGTTTAATTGATGTTAATTTAAATTAACAGCTTCTTGAAATAAAGATTATGTACTTCATTGGTATGGAATTTGTCTAGCAGTGAAAAGTCATAGAAAAATTGGAAATTAATTAATCATTGTGAACTGAAATTTTTTAGGCAACCAATTATCCTATATATCTATGTATACAAAAATGAAACCCTATTTTCCTTGGTCACGGCATCACGCGTGAACAGCTGGACCGATTTTGTTAATTATTTTTTTGTTGTGTTTGCTATTGTCAAGAGAAGGTTCTTATGAAAGAAAAAAATAAGAAAGTTACGCAGAAAATGACTGCGCGGGTGAAACCGCGGGACGCAGCTAGTGTGATATAAAATACTTTCAATCAATTAATTAGCTCGGTGAAGGTTGTTTTTAAAGGGATCTCGTACCTACCTATAACTTTAATTTTATCAATAGAACTTTAGGTTTTGAAAGAATCGGCACAATTATTAGAAATATGTTAATTGTTCCATTTGGACTACACTTCACAAACACACTTTCCAAATTTCATGTCTTTATAACTAGTGGATTAAGCTGTGCGTTGATAAATCAGTCAGTTAGGTCTTTAAATTTATATTTATTTATAGATGACTAGCTGCGCTCAGCAATCTTGTGGGAATGTCGGAATAAAAAGTAGCCTATATGTTAATCCAGGTCTTTAGCTATACAATGTGAAAGGGGGTTGTTCTAGACGTCTGGGCAAACAACTTTTGTTCTACGACTTTTGGAAATTCGACCTTTTTTTCAGCTTTTTTTTCGATAATTTTGAGGGAAGTTTTACTTGAAAATCAGCTGTTTCATACAAAAACTTCGAACTAAATGTTCGAATTTCTAAAAGTCGTAGAAAAACAGTTGTTCTTTTAGACGTCTAGAACAACCCCCTTTCGTAAAACCCCGTTGCTGAAACACATGGTATATACGTAACGAGTTTCATTGCAATCGGTTAAGTGGTTTTTGCGTGAAGGAGTAACAAACATACACACATACTAACACATAAACTTTCACATTTATAATATTAGTCCTACTAATCCTACTAATATTATTAATATGAAAGTTTGTGTGTGTATGTTTGTTACTCCTTCACGCTAAAACTACTGAACCGATTGCAATGAAATTCGGTATCTAGATAGCTGGAGACCAGGATGAATTAATACATAGGCTACTTTATATCCCGATATTCCCACGGGAACGCTGGTGAAACCGCGGGGCGCAGCTAGTAGATAAATATAATAAGCCTTTTAAGTAAGAAGATGTAAACAACCCACAAGAAATTAGCTGACCTGGAAATCTTAGAACATTTCGGCTTAAGATTAATGAGTCCGAGGCAAACGTCTCGAGCTATCTAGAAATCTTACATCCAGAAATAAATATTTATCTCACATTAAACCCACTAATAAGCAATGTTAAATTAAATTATTTAATACGAGAATCGCATTACACATCAGTCGGGTCATAGTGTACGAGTAAGAAAGTCGTGTAGAAGTTAAACCATGGAAGGAGAGGAAATAATTAATGAAAAGAAAAAGGTACGAAAAAAGATAATTAGACTAAAAATCGTCTTGAAATACAAATATTTTTCATTTTTTAAATCTAGTTACAATGAACAATTTAATAAAATAATTATACTATTATTATAAATGTGAAAGTTTGTGTGTGAGTATGTTTCAGTGTATGTTTGTTACTCCTTCACGCAAAAACTACTGGACCGATTACGATGAATCTCGGTATGTAGATAGTTAGAGACCTGGATTTACATATAAGCCACTTTTTGTCCCGGCATTCTCACGGGATCGGAACTTACGCGGGTGAAACCGTGGAGCGCAGCTAGTTAAAACTAATAAGGCAAAAATAATGCAAAAGAAAAAATAACAAAAAGCAAAACTATATAAGTATTATATCCCTTGTCTAGTACCCATAAAAAAGTCTAGTTTAGCTTGGGGCTAGATGGCGATGTGTGGAATGTCCTGCAATATTTATTTATTTATTTTTATTTTATTTAATGCCCCTTCTAGTAAGATAACTAGCCTATCTATACGTAACAAAGTTTTTTAATACTCACATAATATTTTATTCTTTATGTTTTCTAGACCAAAACCAAAGGTGAACGCCGCAGCAGTAAGCCCGAAGCGGATTCAGGCAGCGATGAAATAAAAAAATTCAAAGAGAACCTTTTACAATCAGTATCCAATGGGGAGTAAGTTCTAAAACTAATTTTATTTTACAAAACTATTTCATGACTGAGTGAGTTTTTGTGATAGTATTAGGTTAGAGAAAGAGCAAAAAACAGGCTTAGGGCGGTTGGTCAAGGGTGTGTTTGGTCAAATTGCACGTTTGGCCAAAGGAGTTTTTCGTCTCGTCAAATCTCGTTCTGTCATGGGTGTATTTAGTCACACACACGTTACGCTAAAAATTACGTCTGAATGAGACGTCTCAGAATAAAGTTTTGAATCAATTCAATTGAAGCAAACTCTATCGTACCTATGCATTTAAATATGTCTAAAACATAGACATATATGAGTGTATATAAACATAGACATATACATATACGTATGTGTGTATATATGTCTATTTTTTAGACATATTTATATATATAGACATACCTACCTATGTCTCATGCAAAGACATTTATTTTTCGAATGCAAAGACAAATATTTATGTTTATTTATTCTTTAAAGTTAGAATCACCTACCTATAATAACCACATAAAAATGTATTCGCCTTGGCAGCCTTAAAGTTCCGACGTTGTTGGATCAACACCACACCACAAGCAAATCGTATTAAATTTCCAAGTCGATTTCACTAACCTCTAACATTTAATTCTAGCTCAGTGCTATCAGAAATCGGATCGGAAATAACAATTCCGCAGCAAACAAGATCCCGTTCGGCGTCACGAGCAAGAGAGGCGCTTGCGATTCCGGCTAATGTCCTCGCCGAGTTGGACGAGAACAAGATATTCGAACTTAAAGAGGTCTGTTGATTAATAAATAAAATAATTCTTTGCAGTTCCCAATACAAATAACTTACAGACCACTTGTACTTGTATACAGGCTGTTTTCCGCCATTGGACCTTTTTTAACTGGGTCCTTTTTGCGTAAGGATGGAGTAGGCTTGCCCAGCACCTACTACCCTCTCAGCTTAGTCGACCATGTGCAGAGGAGAGAACTTATCAATACTTACAACTAAGCAGCGGGTTTCATCATGATGTTTTCCTTCACCGTAAGAGCAATGTCAATTAGCGCACATAATTTTTTTCTTAAGAAAAATACATTGGTGCTCGGCCCGCCGGGATTCGAACCCACGACCTTCAGAATAAAAGTCGAGGTATCTACCACTAAGCCAACTTACAGACCACTATAATAGAAAAGATTAGGAAATACCAGAAGAAGAAAAAAGAATAAATACCGATTTTTATTCAATTTAACGCAAGCAATAAGAAAGTTGTAATAAGGAATTCAACAGTTTTGTAAAAAATCTATGTAGGCTACATGTAGGCATGTTTTTCTACATTTTACTTAATAACTAACTACTCATTTCACTCGTTATGTAATATGGTAAAAAGCTGCAACTCAAGCTTCCGATTACTTACGCGATATCGCGTTAAAGTAACGATTCCGACCGGATGGAGAATTCTTATTACTAAACTAGCTGTTGCCCGCGGTTTCACCCGTGTAAGTCCCGATCCCGTGAGAATAGCGGGATAAAAAGTAGCCTATGTGTTAATCCAGGTCTCCAGCTATCTACATACCAAGTTTCATCGCAATCGGTCCAGTAGTTTTTGCGTGAAGGAGTAACAAACACACACGCGCACAAAAACTTTCACATTTACAATATTAGTAGGATGCTGTTGTGACATCACAGTCGATTGGAAAAAAGGCACGCCCGGACTTTGAAGGAACTCTTGCTAGTGGTTTAAACAGTTTTAGCACATAATAATTATATTCTAGTACAAGAAGTATCAGTATACTTCCATATCATTCCGGTAAGGGGTTCGAATCCCGGCCAGCCATGCACCAATGGATTTTTCTTACACATCCTAACTTAGTTTTTAAGACGTCGCTAAGTGATTTTGTACCTAGGTATTAAGTATCCAAAAGAAATAAAGATTTTTGACTTTTGACTTTGACTTTACGAAAACTTAATTCCTCTTGCGGTAAAGGAAAACATGATGGAACCCGCGGCTTAGTTGGCTCCAGATGTTTTGGTTTCTTTGCTCTAATGGACACAAAAAAATTACATCTAAATTTATATTTTTTAAGTTACAAAAATATAGGAAATTTATAACAATTGTCGAGTTCTTTCCTCTGGACAAGCCAAGTCATATTTTATACGTCCTAGGCACCACAGCGCCGTTAATAGCTCGCACTAGATGAATCATTATTGTTGTCAGTATCCAGTGGTTTAACTCAAGAGTGATATCTATTCATTCGCGAATGAACTGACCGTGCCCGGTAGTAGGCTCCGGAAAATAAACAGGTCGTTTAAAAGTAGGTACATGTGTGCTCTATTGTAATAAATTACCCAAAGATGTATATGACATGTCCATTATCAGGTTCGAAACTTTACTAGGCTCGATATTACGTCTTACCTTAATGATAACAACCCATGGACGTGACTTTAGTTGCTCCATTTCAAATAATACTTTCAAATATTTGTAATATTGACCTTTGTGAGCGTGATCACTTAAAAAAAACCAACAGAGTTTCTTGTGCTTTCTTCTCATTGGTGGGCGCGTTCCGAAGGTACACATTATTACTTACTTAGTTTTTAAGACGTTTTCAAGTGGTATATGTACAATTGTATTAAGCATCCAAAGAAATAAAAATTTTTGACCTGACTTGCGTGTCTTCAGGATCAACTGTTCTATTTTCTAATTACTTGTTTTTTGGTCTAATTTAATTACAGGCATTTCTACTATTTGATATGGACGGTGATGGTTGCATTGATTTCAACGACCTTCGGAGCACCCTCGTCAGTTTGGGAGACAGAGTAGATGAGCAGGCTGTTAAAAACATGCTCGCTGAGGTAAAACATCTAAATAATCTAAATTACAACTAGGTAATATGAAGCAATAGCTTTTTTTAAAATATAACATTTAATTAATATCAATCATATATCATACAGCAAGTTAAAATTCTGCACTTAATCTCACATTATTATTTTTTACAATTATATCACTTTTAACTATTATATAATTGTATTGTATATACTCCCAGGAAATTCCTAAGTACCCTAATTTCCTTTCACCTTTACCCGCAAGCGCTCGGTCATTCCAACTTTTTATATTTTGAAGGGTGAGCAACTACCGAAAAGCGCTTCAATACGGGATCTTGGTGTTCATCATGACCAAAAGCTTGTCTTCGATGATCACGTGGAGCACATAGCTACTAAGGCTTCTAGGGCTTTAGGGTTTATTATAAGAATCTCCAAGGGTTTTCAGGATGCCAAGACACTTAAAGTTCTTTATTGCACATATGTGCGGAGTCACTTAGAATATGCGTCTCAAATTTGGAATCCCTGTTTCAATATTTATTCAGACAAGTTAGAGAGTATTCAAAAACGGTTCATAAAATTATTATAAGTTAGGGTTACCTTATCATTCTGGTGATTATCATATGTTGTGTAAAAAGTTTCATATTTTACCACTTGGGCAACGTAGGCAAATTTCAGACTTTATTACATACCTCAAAATTTTAAATAGTGAAATCGACTGTCCTGATCTTCTATCAAAAATATATTTAAGAGCACCGAGGTCTAGACTTAGGCATAACTCCTTGATACATATACCTAGACGGAGAACTAAATACAGGAGGAACACGTACATGGTGCGAGTGGCGAGTGAATTCGATTTACTCTGTGAGGAAAGTTCAGTGGATCCTTTCTTCACTAGCGTTAACTCTGCGAGAAGGCAGCTTAGTCTTATCTTCTTTCAAGGCTCCTATTTTTTTTTGTTTTGTTGTTATTTCATATTTACGTATTTGTTTATCAGTTTTAGTATTGTCTCTATATTTATATTGAATGTATCTACCTATATTTTAATTCTTGCTGGATTGTGATTCGTGTTTTTGCTTGCTTGTTTCGTATCTATACCTATTCTATTTTCTACTCGTGAGAACCTATAATTGGCTTTCTGCTTCTTGTTTTGTTTCTTATTATTTTTGTAAAGCTGTTGGTTTTCCAAATAAATAAATAAATAAATACATAAATTTATTACTGTAAATTTAAGGAACTTGCCACACCAGTAACAGGAGCGGTATTGGTGTAATCAGATTTTGAAATTTTCCCAAAGTCTGGGTAAAATAATGTGATTTTACAAAACTAAGTTTATTTTTGTAAGTAAGGTCCGGGGCTACCTACATGTGCCAAAGACAGATTATAGGGTTTCAAAGTCAAAACTTCTTTCTTCATTCTGAATTCAGGATGTGTGCCTTCAAAATACGCCCACCAATTGGAAGAAGGGACAAGAAACTCATGGATTTTTTTGGGGGATGTAAACCTAAATAATAGAATCGACGGTATTTAATCGTCCAACGCTGACCTATCATATGAAAAAAGGATTAATCAAAATCGGTTAATAAACAAAGAAGATATGCGCGAACATCCATAAAAATAACATACATTCAACCGAATTGAGAACCTTCTCCTTTTTTTGAAGTCGGCTCAAAAGGAGAAAGAATGATCAACACGCAGTGCTGGACTCGCTAGACGCAGACTTTAACTTTGTCTCCCATGAGTATAATATTTGTAGTAATAAATCTATAATATATAACGATATAGGGCATCGTACGAATGTCAGCCGACATCGATGCCAGCTGGCTAATTGGCAATGCACAGAATTTATGGTTAACTTGTGCATATTGGTCTTCCAATATTCTAGTTTGTTATCGACTATTTGTGATAGGTAGTTACTCTACGTATATTCATTGATTTATAATTCACTACTAGTATCTATCTCCATTGCAGTTATTACTTTGATAAGATAGATAGATAAACACTTTATTTGTACAACACACAAAACATTGAAAATAACAAAAAGGATGAGAAAGCTTATTAACTACGAAATTGTACAAACAGGCGACCTTATCGCTTAAAGCGATTTCTTCCAGGCAACTTTAGGATAGAGAAGGTCTGTTTTGCTTAACTGGTAGGTCGTGTGGTGTAAGAAACACATATTATAATAAATACCTACGTAAAAAAGATATAAACTAAATACTTAAACATAGATATCAAAACATAATATTTAGCAAAACTATTCATAATGAGAATAAATTAACAAATATGTATATAATACAAAAAATAAAAATAAAATTTAATAAAACTATACAAGCATTTCTAAGAGAAATACAAGATAATCATTGTATATACTAAATGCTATCATGCAACTAAATTAATAATGCAATGTTATATGCATGTGTCATAGAACTCATCAAATTGAATATGTTTGTTGTTCAAATACGCAAAAATATAGTTTGGATGTTCTCGCCGTACTCCATTTTATTATGAAGTCCGATTTTGATTGGCCTTCGAAACGTTGGCGTCGGAGTCCTCATAATAATAATCGTTTATTCCAGGTAACAACCTTTGAAATAAGTACCTTAAACCTTACAGACTAGCATACATAAAGGTAATATTATAATAAATAACTTGGTCCTATTAAAATTGATATTCTTATTGATGAGCAGTGTTGCTCCTTAGAGTATAGTTAATTGTTCAATTTCCGAATACTACCAGTAGAAACGTCTTAAAACGATATAATTCAAATATATTTGACGGATGTTTGATGGTGTTGTTTAAGCCATCTTCTCATCACAAAATTCCTCAATAAATTTAGGTAGTTTATCTTGCTCAATTGATTTGAATTTCAGTGAAAGTTAAACGATACAGCAAAATGTCACATAAAAAAAATTAAACAGTCAAAAGAATCGAATAAGGATGATCTGAAGTATCAGTTGATCTAAACGTACACGGACTTACTTCATTGTGATTAGTAGTCAATAAGTTAGTACCTAACCCTTTACTCGTATGAACACTTAAATTATAATGAGGAAAGATTTTTGTTTTATGTTTGTAACGAATAGGCTCCGTAACTACTGGACTTATTTTGATGAAAATTGGTATGAGGATACATTGATGTATTGGGATTAACATAGGTTACTTTTTATCCCGATATTCCCACGGGATCGGGAGTTACGCGGGTGAAACCGCGTAGAGCTGCTATACTTTAATAAACATCAACAGTTAACCGGATATATAAATGGAGTTTATCTTCCATTTTTTGGTGTTCCAGACGCGAATTTAAGACATTCGTTTACGAGCCATAAAACCACAATACTTGAACTCATTAAAAGTAATACAATAAAGAAGATTACATTTTCTTTCTTGTTTTTATTTAACAACGTATAAATGGTGTTATTGTGATTTAGTCCCAATTCATCCCTATTTATTTTTTCAATTCATTTAAATACAAATTTTCAAAATTACTTACGTGACGTACAGATAGCAGAAATGACGTATTATGTGCGTGCAAATGCTTTATGATTTCAACGGATTCAATGGGAATACCCCATTCATATCAGTTGACTTGTTAATTATTAATTGTCGAGTTTATTAAATATTTTTCAGCACGGGCTTCGGACCATTACCGAAATTAAATACCATATATTCCTATATATATTATATATATATATGAGTATATCCACACGTTCGGTCGCAAAAACGCTGGCGAGACGATCTCGAATTTGAGCCAAACTGGCCGGAAGTCGTCGAGGACCGCGATGGGTAAAAAGAGATGGGGCCTTTGCCCAGCAGTGGGACAATTCAGACCCAAAAAAATTATATTCTATGACGATTTCATACAAACTATTGCACGTGCTGAGTCAATAAATTATATTAACTTTCAGGCACCTAACCCACTCGATTTCGATGGATTTGTTAATCTACTCGGATACAAAACGTTGGAGTTGGATTCCGAAGAAACTTTGGTAGCGGCGCTGTCACGTTGGGATCGTGATAACACCGGTTATATTTTAGAAGAAAGGTAGGTTATAAATTGGATTAATCTACTTATATATACAAAATAAATCGCCGTAATGTACGCGCAACGACTGCACCAAATTTGATAATTCTACTTCCTTTTGTTTCGTTATTGTTAGGACAAGGTGTGTAAAAAATTTACTCAAAATCGAACTCAGGTGAAACCACGGGGCGCAGCTAGTTATAAAATAAAAATATAATTTGTTGAGCTCTTTACAAACCCACTACTCACGCAATCACCTCGACTGACGCTATATACCTTATGCGCGAATTAATTTGATACTTTTACACAAGTCTTGCGGTGTTCGCTCAGCAAAAAGAACATTTTCACATCAATAACATTTGTCAATATTCAACTTTAAACAAACTTGCCAAAAAAATTGCAGATTATGGATGTTGCGTTGTTACATCCAGACTTCGTCGTAACATTTTTGAAACATAACCCGATTTTCAATTTGTCCCAAAAATGTATGGATAGTGTTTACGCAAAATGTGAGTGGCCATAGAATGTTCCTTCTGTTTTTTAACAGACTTCAAAAAACGTGAAGATTCTCAATTCGTCTGTAGGGATAATGTTTTTATGAACTGATTTTGATGATGCTTTCTAGGATTTCTGTGCCTCAAAAGGTAAAAAAGGAACCCCCCTTATAAGATCACTCTCATGTCGGCTGTCCGTGTCACCACCGATTTTCTCAGGAACGGGTGGACCTAGCAAGTTGATTTGTATTTATTTTGTCACATTAGTCCAAGACGAAGTCTTTTCAACGGATAGTACCATAAACGGAGAATATCGACTGACAGTTTACTAAACGTCAAATGTCAGATTCTGATATCGTAAAACGCCAGCTTCGCAAAACACAACAATTAATTTTCGCAAAATATCAACTACTCCAATTAATGGCGCCTTAATACCATACGAAGCAAAACCAACTAGAACAAGGTAGCGCTAAATAGTTACTGAGCTCTACTTGTACTTGTAAACAGGCTGTTTTCCGCCATTGGACCCTTTTTAATTGGGTCCTTTTTGCGTGAGGATTGAGTAGGTTTGCCCAGCACCTGCTACCCTCTCAGCTTAGTCGACCATGTCCAGAGGAGAGAACTTGTCAATACTTCTGGAGCCAACTAAGCCGCTGGTTTCATCACGATGTTTTCCTTCACCGTAAGAGCAATGTCAATTAGCGCACATAAATTTTTCTTTAGAATAATACATTGGTGCACGGCCGGTCGGGATTCGAACCCACGACCTTCAGAATGAAAGTCGAGGTATCTACCACTAAGCCAACATAGTGGCCTTAACGTGTAGTTACGATTGCTAATGGCTTACAAACTACAACAATGGGGTAAGTTGGCTAATCCCTCTGTAGTATCGGGGCCGTATCAGAAGTTTCGCTTGGGAATAATTAAAATTTACCTACAAGCTTTGCACTAACCGAAATGAATAGTCACGTGACGTGACTAGCCCTAATAACGAAAACACTATTCGTAGTACTGATTTAATATTCTTAATTGACACACATTACGACGCTCTTGGGCACTTATTCATAATTTTGTTGTATGCCTTCACTTTAAAAGTTTTAAGCTACTGCATAGCTTTTATCGCGGGCTTTGAGCGCGGCGACCGAATCAAGAAATTCCATAACGAAAATAAAACCTAACACCCCCCACTCCACCTACCATGCAGCTCGGTTTTATATATTTATATTAGATGACCCAGTTGGCACAATGGTTGCCTGACTGCCAAACACAGGGTTGCGGGTTCGATTCCCACCTCAGACAAGTATTTGTGCATAGATGTTTGTCTGTGGTCTGATTGTTTCTATGTATTATAAGGATATATTTACAAAAGAAAAGCATTTATGTAGTATATCCGTTGTCTAGCACCCATAACACAAGTCTAGTTACTTAACTTGCGGCTATATGGCGATGTGTGGAATGTCCTGCAATATTTATTATTATTATTATGTTGTTTTTGAAAGATTATTCAACTCAGGTTTGCACCTGGTAAAAATTAAACTGACACGGGCGTTAACCAAGTGCCAGCTTAGGTTTGATGAGTTGAAACTGGTTGGGGTTGATGAGATATACTCGTAGATACGTTAATACTATTGTCTGAGTCAAGTTGGAGGAATTTTCTTACTATACGGCAAGTATTTAAAATAGACGCTTTCTGTAACGTTAGAAAAGTGTTCTTGGGTAAATCAAGTACTTGTTTATTATATGATTTCTGATATGTAAACAATGGTTTACCGATTTTCAGTTTGCTTCAGGGCGGTGTATGGAGACATTCACCAAGTATTTCACGTTTCAAGAGACATTCACAAGATATTTCACTTCATCACCCCCACCACGGAAACCATGATGAATTTCAGGATAAAAAGTTGATATGATGTTACATCAGTATAAGGGCTATATTCATACCGAGTTTCATTTGAATCCCTTTAGTAGTTTCGACGTGATGCGCGGCCAAGATACAGACAGACAGACAGACAGACAGACAAAAATATTTTTTTCTACATTTTCTGGTTCAGTATCGATAATAGACTGCCCTCCAGTTGAAATTTTGAAAATAACTTCAATGTACAGAATTCATCCACGAACGATTTTATTATAGTATAGATTTATATATTTAGTAGGTATTTATTTCAATTAGCTCAGCTCTTTAATAGATAACCAAGTACAAAACTCTAATACATTATATATTTTATTTGACGCATTTCCAAGAAGTCAATCTTATTCATTGGATTAGTAAAGCATTTTCTTTGCTTAGCATTTAGAACCCGCATTCTGTAACTTTTACGTTTTCTTATTGTGCCGTGGTAACCATATCATCATAGGTATCAGTATGTATGTAGGTATATATATATTGATACTTCAATCTAGCGATGTATCATATTCGATTCTGAAGAGAAGAGTAATTGATGGTCAAAAATTTATATTTATGTGACTGGTGTCATTTGTGACCCCAAAATGCCGGTTAAACTAAAGGGACAGGTCTATAAAACCATCATTAGACCTGTCCTTTTGTATGGTAGTGAGGCGTGGCCGGTGCTTGAGCGACATAAGCAGGAGCTGCGTGTCACGGAAATGAAGATGTTGCGCTGGATGTGTGGAGTGACGCGAAAGGATCGCGTCAGGAACTCTCGCATCCGGGGCAGCCTTCATGTCCGAGACATTGCAGATAAATTGCAAGAATGCCGCCTACGCTGGTACGGTCACGTCTTGCGAAAACCGGCTAGTTACGTGGGGAACAAATGTCTTGCCATGGCACCTCCGCCGGGTCGTGGCAGACTGGGTAGACCCAAGAAGTGCTGGCTTGACGTCGTAAAGGGTGATATGCGTGCAAATGGCCTTACAAACCAGGATGCTGAAGATCGTGCGAAGTGGAGGCGTAAAAGCAGGAAAGCGGACCCCGGGCTCCCGAGAGGGATGCAACCGGGAACATCGCTCGGATGATGATGAGTAAAGCATTTTCTTTGCTTAGCATTTAGAACCCGCATTCTGTAACTTTTACGTTTTCTTATTGTGCCGTGGTAACCATATCATCATAGGTATCAGTATGTATGTAGGTATATATATATTGATACTTCAATCTAGCGATGTATCATATTCGATTCTGAAGAGAAGAGTAATTGATGGTCAAAAATTTATATTTATGTCACCAATCACTTGGCAAAGTGTTACTTTGGTCACATTGTCCAAGAACGTGAGAAAAGTAAAAAATAAAAAAAAGAATTAAGTGTATTCCTGATTGTTACCTAATTATCCTAAACGTTTAAAAATTTGACTAGCCTTCATAATATATCATATTAGAGGAGAAAATCGAAACGAAAACGTACCAAATGTGTCATACGTCCAATCAGTTTGCTTCAATAATACTATAAACAAGTATTGAACCTACGACCTCTTCTAATAGACGTTACAGATAAACATATATACTTGAATTAAAAGTACTCAGTGTGATTATTATTTTCAACATGTTTGCCATGTCTTTAGTTGGCCGAGTGGTATAAGCCGCCACTCGCTTTCACCAACCGACGCGACGTGGGTTCGATCCACAGGTTAAGTTGTTCAAATAGTGCTGCACAGGAATTTGAATGTTACGGTGGACAAAGACTTTTGACCGTGGATTGTACACAGAATAATGTCAAAAAGAAACATGTAATGAAGACAGTCATAATACCAAGACTCAAGTGCTTGGAATACAAAATACAAACAATTCTTAACATGATTTAGTGTAGCTTTGGGCGCTCTCCAAGACCGGTGATGTAGCTTTAATGAAACATTAGTCAGAATATTAAGTAGCGAACTAATTAGCTGCAGTATTTTGGTCGAGATTTTCTGATGTTGG
The DNA here is from genome assembly GCA_951213275.1 of Idaea straminata. NCBI lineage: Eukaryota > Metazoa > Arthropoda > Insecta > Lepidoptera > Geometridae > Idaea > Idaea straminata. The sequence continues at coordinate 9,405,019 of OX577857.1, read as the reverse complement.
TATCTAGAGATTATGATGATTTATCTATATACCTACCTAGTACAGTCAGAAGACCAATTTGCGTAAATAAAATTGTTCAAATTACATTGCAATATCATTTCGATTGCACTTCGATTACAAAAAATATTCTCGTAAATAAAATTGTTCAATTTAAGTACATTGCAAGCAATATTATTTCAATTACAAAAAATATTCTTGAAAGTACTAAATGCTGGCTTTGACTTTGTATTTTGAGCTACTTTGAGGGTATTTTTTGTAATCGAAATGCAACCGGAATGATATTGAAATATAATTTGAACAATATTATTTACAAGAATTAGCCTTCAGAAGGTTGAATTGTAAAAAAAACAAAAACAATCTCTGCATGATCTCCTGGATCAATTTATTAATTGACGCGCACTTTCGCGCACGTTTTTCTAGAGATCCGGATAATATTTTTAAGATAAACATTAAAAATTAAATAAAAATAACTTCGGCTCACTGTGACACTTTTGTTTCAAAGGGAAAATTGTCCAATTACAAATTAACCTTTCTAATTCGTGACGCCAGAATGAAATAAAATGAACGCTTTAAGCAACTTCTGCGAATTTGACTCATTTAATTATAATCATCAATATTAAGAGAGCATTTAACTTAAAATATTGAGTCACTACCTGCGCCCCGCGGTTTCACCCACGTAAGTCCCAATCCTGGAGGAATATCGGGATAAAAAGTAGCCTTTGCGTTTATCCAGATCTCCAGCTATCTAAATGCCGAGTTTCATCGCAATCCAGTAGTTTTTGCGTGAAAGAGTAACAAACATACATACACACAAACTTTCACATTTATAATATTAGTAGGGTATTCAAGTCGTTACAAAAGATAAATTGAGTTTTCAAGTAATATTAGCTAACCGTCAGGTTTTCGAGTTTATTAGTATTCCTGTGGCGTCATTTGAATACATTCGATTCTGAACATTTCAATTGTCATTGAAGACATTCTATCAAAAATAACGGTCGGCAGCATAATTGCAGACCCATCGTAGAACTCCAAATCACATTGCAATATCATTTCGATTGCATTTCGATTACAAAAATGGTAAATTGAGTTTTCAAGTAATATTAGCAAGTAATATTAGTCAGGTTTTCGAGTTTATTAGTATTACAATCGATGTAATATACATTAGATTCTGAAAATTTCAATTGTCATCGAAGACATTCTATCAAAAATAAGTACGATCGGCAGCATAATTGCAGACCCACCGTAGAACTCCAAAACGGCTGTTATTAGAATGATTACAACACACTCTTTAAACTCATGAATTTATGAAACAAAAATTATTAGAATGTAAACTCTACGATGGGTCTGCAATTTTGCAGGCGATCGTACCTATACCTAAATCACACTATAGGTATCATTCTAATCAATGTTGTCGTGGGTTCTATCGATTGGTGTGTTTAAAAATATAATGTATTTCAGCGAAGGGGTTTTAATATGAAAGGGGAGAGTTTTAGAGCTTAGGCGAACTACTTTAGTTCTACGACTTTTGGAAATTCAAATATTTCGTTCGAAGTTTTTGTATGAAACAGTTGATTATACCTACGTAAGGATAGCCTCGGCCTGTCACCGCACGCAATTGCAATGCCCGGCAGGGCTCATATAAGAACTTGTATGCCTATTGTAACATCTATTGTACCTACCATATGAATGCAAAAAAATGAAACTAAATGAAATGATTTTCAAGTAAATTTCCCACAGAATTTTCGAAAAAAAGGTTCGAATTTCCAGAAGTCGTACAACAAAAGTTGTTCGCTTAGACGTCTAGAACAACCCCCTTTCGTATTAAAACCCCTTCGCTGAAACACATTGTATTTTATTAATATGTGTTTTAAAACGATCTTTACAAGTATATTAACTGTCAGTATCCGTAAAGTAGTTTAGTTTGAATTATGTATTTTAAAAACGTATTACACAATGTTAAGAAATATTTTTTTGGTTTTTATAAATGGTTTCATCTATACATACTATAAAATTCTTTGTCCTGAATGACTGATGGATGAACACACAGCCTAAACCGCTGATCGTAGAGACCTGAAACTTGGAGGGTGTGTTCTTTGTATGACGTAGGCATCGGATAAGAAAGGATTTTCCAAAATTCTACCTCTTAGGGGGTAAAAAAGGGGGGCAAAGTTTGTATGGGACGACGTGAATCCTTGGTCCAATCTACTTAAAATTTTCGACTTCTTCGCGGACGAAGTCGCGGGCAAAAGTTAGTTATGTATAAGGTTATAGTTTTTATTGTACACGACAACAGAGTCAATGATGAAAGCCGTTGTGCTAAAATAATGTTTAAAATTCAGTTTATAGTTTAATTAAAAAAGCTTTCGACAAGCCTCAATAAATAGTCACTTAGCGTGATCCAGTCAACACGTCACGTTCGCTAGTAGTCAATTAACGCAGGTCACGTCAATTGAATCGCGCATAATAGTCGTGTCTGTTTGTTCAGGGCTCTAGCATAAATAAGTACCTAGTAAATATACTTTTAAAACTATTAGAATATATTTTACTTGAGTCTCCTAAGTTACAAAGGGGTTTTAGTATGGGTGCTTGGCATGGTGATTTCTCTTGCACGGTGCATTTCGAGGCCCATGCCAATCGATAGGGGGCATTACAGTGAACAAATAATGTCTTCAAACCCAACCCTAAAGCGTCTCAGAAACGGGATATTTAACAAAACACTGTGATTTTTCAAAAATGCGCGGTGTATTTCTAGACCCATACGAATTCATAGAGGGCATTACGGCAAACAAATAATGCCTCAACACCGAACCTCTTATGCGTCTCGGAAACAATATATACAAAGAAACGTCATTCGTTCAACAACATGATTCAACAAATATCCCGTTTTCGAGACGATTAGAGGTTCCATGTAAAGGCATTATTTGTTCGCCATAGTGCCCTCTATCAATAGGTAGGTATGGGTCTCGAAATGCACCGCGCATTTTTGGAAAATAATAGGACAACAACAACACGTTTGATTAAATATCCTGTTTCCGAGACGCTTTAAAGGTTCAGTGAAAAGGCATTATTTGTTCACCTTAATACCCACTTTCGATTGGCATGGGTCTTGAAGTGCACCGCGGCATTTTAAGTTACTATTCCAAAATGTTTTTTGATTTTTATTTATAATAAGGCATTACTTACACATTTTGGCGCGGACTTAGTAGGTAAATTCACATTACCAGCGAAAAATAATGAATATTCAAAGTACCTAATTCAAACATTCACGAAATATTTTTATGGCTGCTACAACTTTGAATTAATCATTGTTTTTACAAGACAGATACTTGAAAACTTTCTTTTCGTTTATTCTTCTTTTTTACTGGCTTTTGTGGTACATTTATCGTATTATTTTTGTTAGTTTTCTGTTCGCTCAAACAGTTTGCGGTGTCAAATTTACCATGGGATTATTAGGTAATTTTATTTATTAGAGTATTTTCTTATTGTTTATCTTTTCTACGGTAGGCTGTTATTTATTTAACCATACCAGCAACAGGACGTCCACTGTCGGCAGCGGACGTCCTGTGGCTGATAATTTGGGGATGCCTCTGTTCGGACAGAGGCGTCCCCAAAGACTTCCATAGTAATTGATCGCTTGCCCTGATAACAGTTCATAAGAGTACTTATTTATCGGTTCAATTTGGCTTAAGATGATTTGTCATAGTAAAACAGACAGACGGACAAGAAAGTGATCTTATAATGGTGCCTTTTTACCTTTTGAGGTATGAAACCCTAAAAATGTAAAAATGTAACAATTGCAAACGTGTTTCAGTATGGTGTAGTGAACCCCCTAAGCTTCTTTATTACCCTCATGAGTTTCTAGTGCCTTCTTCTCATTGGTGGACGCGTTCCGAAGGAACGTTACGGAAAATCCTTTCTTTTATCGGATACCTTCGTCATACAAAGAATACACCCTCCAAGATCTCTACGATCAGCGGTTTAGGCTGTGCGTTGATCCGTCAGACAGTCAGTCATTCAGGACAAAGAATTTTATATGTATAGATTATAAATTTACGAACAATAGTAAATACTATGTACAGTCGGCTGCATAATTGCAGACCCACCGTAGAGCTCCAAAACGGCTGTTATAAAAAAAATTTCAACACTAGCAAGATTATAGGCACCTGCTTTAGTTGAAGTTTAAAGTCTTCTAACTCATCAATTTATCAAACAAAAATTATTAGAATGAAAACATTTCATTACTAGTAATTTTCGAACTTTACTGCAATTATGCAGCTCTGTAGAGTTATTTTTTTTTTTCAGAATCCGTCATGACTTAATGACCTGGGGCGACCGTTTCACTGAAAAAGAAGCTGATTATGCCTTCAACGAGGCACCGATCATCCAGAAAGACGGCAACACTTACATAGATTACGTTCGCTTTTGTAGTCAGCTTTGCGGGCTTAGAAAACCGAATAAAATTGATGGATAATATACCAAAAATACCTTCTATGTAATTAGCTATACATATATATATTTCAAGAATTTTCTGTCCGAACAAATTAGCACGATGGATGCGCAATTCAAGCTTAATTATGTGATTTGATTTTCTAGTCTACGGGTAGGTTAGTTTTCAAAAATATATTGAATGCAGCTTTCATAAAACGCTCGAAGTTCCTACAAAACCAATGATTTTATACAAATTATACAAATTGCTTGGAATAAATCTTATTATCCATATTCATGATATCGTTTTATTCCATTAATTCCGCATATATCGTCCATTACGTAGATTTTATGGCAGAGATCAGACTAATTAGTATGTTTTTTTGTTATTAATTCATACTTACCTTCATACTCTATTTAGTTCTCTTTTAAATTAATCTCGATTAACTCAGAAGACATTCCAAAACAAAACAAGACGAGATTCCTTATTACAAAACAAGATTTAAGGATAGTCCGAGATGTGGATTTAAACCTTAGATTTAGACACAGATTTACTCGTGAACTATAGTATAAATACTATATATTCCTATAGATTATATAGGGAACTATAGTATAAACACTATACCTATAGATTATTTAGGGATAGTTGGGATAGTGTTTAGACTATAGTTCACGAGTAAATCTGTGTCTAAATCTAAGGTTTAAATCCACATCTCGGACTATCTTTAAACCTCGTTTTGGAATAATGGGGTTAATGTTTAAAATCATTAAACTGCGAATATTATTGTAGTCCACCGTGATACATAGGGAAAAGATCAGAGTCATTAGAAATTCATGTAAAAATGTATGAGACGATGGCGTAGTTGTTAGACAAACAGAGCATTGGCCTGATTGGCACTTACATTAAGATCTTTGAAGCCATTATTGGAAACATTCCTTGATGTTGCTACTACCATTCAGTAAATCCAAAAGTTTGAATTTAAGTTGTCTTTGCCGTTGTCAAAGTTTATATATAATTATTTTGTGTTCTCTCTTAGCTTATTCATTAAGAATATCGACCCGGGAAACTTGGTAATGGAGTGCTGGAAGTTTATTACAACTATAAGTATAAGTATCTATACCGTAACCGTTTAATTTGTGCAGTTTTATAACAGAGTGAAGAGGTAGCTTTGGTCTCAAATTACCCCTAAAGAGACATTTTTTTGACTGTTGATGGTAAGTTGGTTATTTCGGATTTCATAGTACAGTCAGCAAAGGACTGAGGGTAACAGGTGCATATTTTATAGTTGACTGTTGATGGTAAATAGTTGGTTATTTCGGATTTCATAGTACAGTCAGCAAAGGACTGAGGGTAACAGTTGCATATTTTATAGTTGACTGTTGATGGTAAATAGTTGATTATTTCGGATTTCACAGTACAGTCAGCAAAGGACTGAGGGTAACAGGTGCATATTTTATAGTTGTAATTTTTAATGGCGGTTCAATCATTTTTGGTTATTCTGCGAGAAATAACAAACACTTCGAAAGCTTTTATGATATCAAGCAAAATAATAAACAATTACTGAACCGTTATTTAAAAAATTAAACTTTAAAATATGCACTAATACCCTCTTTCTTTTGCTGAAAGATGAACAAACACTTCGAAAGCTTTTATGATATCAAGCAAAATAATTAACAATTACTGAACCGTTATTTAAAAAAATAAAACTTTAAAATATGCACTGATACCCTCTGTCCTTTGCTGACTGTACATGAGTTTAATCTTATTCAAAGATGTGCACTGTTTTTGTGTGGTAATTAACATTTAGTATTTTGATTGTTATGGTGTTTTATTATCCAAATCCAGACGAATATCCCAACTTAAATTATAAAAGTAACTGTGTGTGTCTATCTGTCCGTCTGTTAAGTCTAAACCAGTAAAACAGTGCAGTACATAATGAGACCTTGGAGAAGGACGACTTTTTATTCCGATCCCGATCCCGAAACCACAAGCGCAGCTAGTATTTTAAAATCACAGTCCGACGGTATTTTTCTTGGACTAGGGGATCCGATGAGATTGAAAAAAATCTATACAGTTCAGCGCTTAACATCTCCCCTGGCATAGCGTAGGGGCTCCGCGAGACCTTCCGATCGAATTGTAAATTAGCGCTTGTCGTCTCCTCTAGCCCAGGGGGGACGATAAGCGTGAGATAGTTATTGACATAGGTCCGTTGAGAGTTGGAGATTCGTTAGGGAAACCGTTAAGCGAAGTTATATTTAATAATAAGAAGTGTCACGTTCTATCTTGCATATTTCACTAGCTAATGTTAATAGAAACAAAGGTACTCACTCAAGGGGATCCTTATAAATGTCGAAATCAGTGAAGAGCAGTTCAACGATCTCATGCGGAGCAGCAAGGAAGGTGTAGAGTAGACAGTCGATGCGTGGTGGGTAGGGTCGAGGGTAGTCCGGGCTGGTGAACGTGCCACGCTCTTGGTTGTATGTTGATGTGAACTGGATACACGTACAGCCTGGGGACAAAACGTGTGCAGTTTTATTACAATACTATTGACTTTGTCCACGTAGAAGTCGAAAATAGACCAAGTAATCGCGTTGTCCTATACAAACTTTGCCCCACTTTTTCACCCCCTTAGGGGTAGAATTTCGAAAAATCCTACGTGATGCAAAGAACACACCCTCCAGTTTTCAGGTCTCTACGATCAGCGGTTTAAGCTGTGCGTTGATCCGTCAGTCAGTCAGTCGGTCATTCAGGACAAAGAATTTTATATGTATAGATTTAATTAGATGATGCTTATGGTTGCGTATATAAAAGCCTTAAAACCGTCAAAATACGCGCGTCTGAAAGGATTCTTAGATGATAAATCTTCTCCTGGTACATATTATAGTGCTCTTTATGTTGTATATCACGCGAAGCCGTCCCCTTTAGGTGGGGCATCAAGTTTAAGATATCTGCGAGCAGTCGAAATTAAGATGACTTATACCAACCGTGCATATGACTCCATCGTTGAAGTAATTGCCACAAGCAGCACATTTCACAATTGACTGGCTGGTTTGTGATTTTTGAGATACCGAAAATGACAAGATCATAATTTTGGCTTTTTTCATCTAATCCAGGGCGCTTAAATTCCTGTGACATGTATTAGAGGAGTAAACATGGCTTTGTCAACCATGGACAGAGAAAAAATCTCATCAATACGTCTGGAGCCAACTAAGCCGCGGGTATCATCACGATGTTTTCCTTCACCGTAACAGCAATATCAATTATGGAGACTAGTTTTGGAACGTGTTGACTGCAGTGTGAACGAAAACACTGAACTGATTACCCTTAATTTAAATTCAATTAACTGTTAAGCATCAGATCTTACAGTTTGTAAATTACTGACTGAGAACAACTATTTAGTTAAGTGGGCGAACTATTACAATTACGGTTAAAATGGTTCTTAGCTGATTATAGAGTAGGTATTTTAATCGATCGAATATTAAGTGCGTCTACCTAGACGCAAGTAATTTATTTAATGAAGAGACATAATTTGTGTCTAACAAATAGGTTGTAGATTTCTTCAGAAACAACGCTTTGACTTTGAAAAGTTTTTGCTTTCAACAAATTAGGAGCGAAAGTTTCATAATGTTTGTTTACTTCTTAGAAAACTCTCAGCATCAGAAAGTAACATCAGTAAATAATCTTCATTTTTTTTAGAAAACAAATAAAGTAGGCAAGTAATAACATGTAAGCGCGTTGCCAAATTTTAAAAAATAAGGCTCTGGGCTCTGGCTCCTATAGCTGAATAAACTAACGCGTCTAGTCACGCGAGCTAAGTCACGCGATGTGCGTCAACGAGTTTTTCTTCATAATTTGATATTCCTGTAATAAAATAGTTTGAATGGAGCTACTTAAAAAAGAGACAAAAAAAGAAAAGGAAAGATGTCCATGACGATGTCTATGATTAAGGCTATTTATGCTGCCAAACGCAACGCACCAGAAATAGCCGTCGCTTACAACTAGCATTGTTGATTGTAACGAATGTGTTTTATTTTTCTCATAAGTGCTGAGATGGAATTAGAGGTGAAATCTTTACCGATATTTTGGGGTGATTTGAGACGAAAATTCCTTGTCATTTCAAAGCTAGACTAGTTTTAATTCTTAATTTAAGGATAGCTTTAAAACTATAAGAAATTTTCGGCTCAAAAAATGTCGGTAAGATCTCACCTACAATTCCATCTTAGCACTTTTGAGAAAAACAAAACACATTCGTAACAATCAACAATTTTCACCAACGAAAGCGACCGGTGACGGTAGTAACTATTTGGTAGGGTAGGGTGGTCTAAGATTGCGCGGTCGATAAGAGTGCGCATATGTCATAACACGAGAACGGAGTGAACTTTGCAGCTAATTTCAGTTGTATTTTGTTTAGTTTTTTAACGAATCAACGCTCCCCAAAATAAATCGCAAAAAAGTGAAAAACAAAAGAAATATGTGAGTACAAAGTTTATACTGTCTTTTTATCTTATTTTTCTATAAAATGAATGTATTACTGTCAAAAAATCATAAACAATTTCAATAATTGATTCGCGTAATACCATGCCGGTGAGATTGAAGTTTCAAACTCATACGAAGTAGTTTGAGTCATTTCTAAGAGATGTCAGTAGTGTCACGGTGTTTGAAACGATGGCTAAGTGTGAAAGATTGCGCACACTGGCCGTGTGTAAGATTGCGCGCGCAATCTTACACGCTCCTAAGCGCAATCTTATACCCTATTTGTTCTATTCTATTTCAGAATGTCTCGAAGATAGAGAAAATCAAATCGCCAGCTCTGTTCTGACGCTATCATCAAAGAGGCTCGTAGAAGAATAGACAATGGTGAGAGTAAAAGAGCAGTGGCCTCATCTCTGGGAATGGCAGAGTCTACATTACAATCTCGCTTGCAAAAACCACAGTATGCAACAAATTTAGGTCGATTTGACACAACATTTTCGACTGAGGTTGAGAAAGATTTTTGTATTCACCTGCAAAAGCTGGATGAAATGTTTTATGGATTAACTGCAAAAGGATTGAGAAGTGCAGCCTACGAGCCTACGATGATTATGTACCATCTTTAGTCGTTCCTTCACTGAAAACTACAACCACGTCTGAAGACACTATTGAAAGTGGGCCTTCCTGCTCAAAACCAACTTTTTTACATCCATCATCTGTTGTCGCAGCGAGAGCGAATCTCCAAATAACTTCAGCCCCGTTGTCTGACATAATTCCATATCCTAGATCTACACAAACTAGATCTAGTAACAGGAAGCATAAAAAATCAGAAGAAATAAGCAGTTCACCATATAAAGCTCAACTCGAGAAAGAAAACGAACAGAAAAAGAAGCCTAAACATGAACCTATGCCCAAAAAATTAAAAAAAGAGTATAAGAAACCAAAGAATAATAATAAAAAGAAAATTTGGACGTGTGTAGGATGTAGTGAGGTATATAAGGAGCCTATAAAAGAAGATTGGATAGAGTGCCACAGATGTCGGGGATGGTGGCACGAAAAATGCTCGGATTATAATGGTTCCGGGCATTTCATTTGTGATTTGCATAACTAATATAGATGCGCAATCTTATCGATCTCAACGCGTAATCTTATACACTGGGGTGTGTAAGATTGCGCAATTCTCATTTTGTTGATTTATCTCAATTACTCAGAAGACATTATATTTTATGTTATAATTAGTATGTTGATTTGTTGTAAGAATATTGTGCTTTAATTAATAAATAATTGATCTCAATAATATTTATATTTTGCATTTTATGAGGCATTGATTGCAAACTGCGCGATCTTACACCACCCTACCCTACGCTGTGTAGCAAGGTCGTTAACGTATAGACCTCCCTTAATAACAATCTCATTTTTTTAGGAAAATCCAAAGTCCACACACACCAAAACATCCCTAACGTATTTTTTACGTTTTAAAAGAAAATCCTCCCTTATCCAGAGACAAACCTCATAGCACCATCTAACGAGCAATTCCGAACTTATTAAAAAAGCGGGTTTGGGGAAAAACCATTAACAAATAATTAGTGAATGTCGCGCGACATGTGATGCCAGTTAAAACACTGAAAGTGAGCTTTGTAGGTAGGTAAGTATATTTTTTAGTATGAGGATATGTAAGGTCAAAGTAGGTTAGGTATACTTTCTACTAATATAATACTTGCTACCTCATATTTTCTAGTTAGCTTTATTTGACCCACATTGATGATCACATTGCATTGAGCGCCCAAAATTGGTTGCAATAACAGACCAGTAAAACAACTCGATGAGTGCCCTCACACTATTTGAGTTATCCTAAAACAACTACTTGTTTCAGCTGAAAATTATTGTTATTATACCTTAGATCCTTGGACGTAACGTTAGTTGTCGTCGCGTCCTACCCTGCCGGTAGGCATGGGAATCGCTGTGTCTATTTCTATACCAGGTTCTCCCTTCGAGGGAGTCTATAAGACCAGACCAAATCTCAGCTAACAGAGCGCATCCCACGTCCTACCTCGGAGCCAGCCTATAAGACCTGGCTAAATCTCAAATAACAGAGCATAAACCAGGTCCTACCACAGATAGAGTCTATAAGACCAGGCCAAGTCTCCACGAATAGAGCAGATACTAGGTTCTATCACGAAGAGTGTCTATAAATTGGTCACCACTGGTGGCTGTTTTAGTGGGGCGCGTTGGGAGTATACCCTATAAGACCAAGCGAACTCTAAGCGGACAGAGCATATACCAGACCAGATGCTACCTCGAAGGGAGTATTTAAGATCAGGCCAAATCTCAGCGGACAGAGCAGATACCAGATCCTACCTCGAAGGGAGTCTATCAGACCAGGCCAAGTCTCAGCAGATAGAGCAGTATATATAGTATTTCAAAGGACATAATTTTAAAAATATCCGCAAATATCCGACTTGGCAAATATCCGTTCTTGAGTAAACAATGGGGAACCCTTAATTATGGACTTCGGTCAATATTTTAGGATCTACACAACTTTTTGCAAATCAAAGAAATTATAAGTACGTATGAAGGGTCAAAGATAAACTAATTAAAAATGAAGGACCAAACAAACAGAAAATCAGACCGGGACAAATACGAAATGTAGATACGTAACTGTGTGCGATATCTGGGAAAAACTTTCCCGATAAATGAATGACGAATAAAAGGAACAAATGTAGGGAAAATAAGATAAAATATTATTTGCTTTCCGAGTTCTTACCCATGAGAATGTCTTCAATAAACTGCGACATCATATTCGTATTGGACCGAGATGTCGATGTCCATCCTTGTTTTTATATTACACTAGTATATTCATATCGTGGTATGAAATATTTTTACTGATGAAAAGGATATTTGCCTGAAAATTGTTTTTGTGAAACCACGAAAATTTTTATCTAAGATAATATATAGTTAGCTTTTACAGTAGTATTGTAAGTGTTTTAAGCCACTAGAATTGAAAACAAAAGCTTAGGCACATAAGATATGAGTAAAGAAACCTTAATTAAAACTTCAAACAGACCGGCGACACGGCGGAACCTAATAAAAAAATTGAAACTAGGTCCACCCGTTCCTAAAAAATCGATGGTAACACAGGGACAGACAAACAGACAGACAGATGGACAAGAAATATAAGGGTTCCCTTTTTACCTTTTGAGTTACGGAACCTAAAAATAAATTGAAAATCGAAATCTGAATCTAAATAATAATATATTTTGTATGATTCTTGTGATATCTAAAATTAATATCTATCATTAATAAATCACTAGCAGACCTTTAAGTTTATATTTTTCACAGCTTATACGTCAGCGTTTAACCACTATCACACCTGATGGTAAGTGACAATGCGGTCCAAGACGCGCGTATAGATATTCTATGACGCATTAGTCGAGTGCACGTTCAGTTGACTCATACGCAACGTGCACATACAATCATCGGTATTGCCGTAAAATAAAGCTACGCGTAACCGTTACTTTAACTGCACGTCTACTTTACCTACCCGTAAAACAAGCAGTCTTGCCGTACGAAATTTTTGACTAATCTTCCTAGGTAACAATTAATTTGACATTTATGTCACGACAAAGTTTAGCGCGATACGGCGAGCGCGCGACGTTTAGGCATATGAGTAAAGAATAGTTTAGGTTTGCGTGACGTGACGCAGTCAAGACGCGCTGCATAAGAATACGGCGATCGGCCTGCTGTTTACTTCATGACTTGAACACACCAAAATTCTACATATCAGGAAAGACAGACGCAGATAAATTATTCCACTCCCTTGCAGTACGATTATGGAATGATTCATTGCAGGGATTTCCATCATGAATCGGTGCCGCATATCCGATTGCCTTGTTGTATGACGAAAGAATAGAGAAAGTAAAATATGTAAGAAAAATAGCTACATCAAAAAACCCGGTAACTTTACTGTATTCACAAGTAGGTAAAACTGAATTGAAACTATTTTCCGAATCGGTAGACTTCCTTTGATCTTTCAACTTGACCGACCTCTGAGGCAAATTGTAGTATAAGTCACGAATTAAACTTTCTAAATATTGGAAGGGCCCATACTTACTACGATCCTGAACACTGAAGATGAGAGTTGAACATAATGAAGGTTTATTTATTGGTTTGGTATTTTTTTACTTTGATGTCTAGTCAAATGGAAAAAAATGTACATTTTTACTTTTAATTTTTTAGCTGTCACAGGCAGAGCACAAAGTTTAAACGTAGCTATCTGATAAAATCAGCGATGATTTTTTTTACAAAACACAGTGATATTATGTTAATTAACGCACGTGTGACTTGTACCAAGCTAGAGCTATTGAGACTTTTAAAAAACTATTATAATATACAACATTTTTATTCCTAAAATTCCAATGTAGGTACCTCAACGAAACAAATAATCTATCTCGAACACATATCACTCGACCTATTTATCAAAAGGTTAACCGAATAGTATTTATACATAATATCTTCATTCACGTTTATCATTTCTACGTGTCAAGATGAAGTTATTTATTTTGTTTCTATTATTTATTAAATGGTGCGATGCGAGGGTTGCAACTGAAATTGAAACCGTAAACAGTGAAGTGAAAAATGTAGAGAAGAAACCGCTACTTGAAATACCATGTACCCTGCGAACACTACAAGGCGATACAAACCCATCAGTAGTAGTAAACTGGAGGAATCACTTAGCTAAGTTTACTTTGGGTGAAGATGGTAAACTCTCATTTCATGACAATTATCAACCTCCAGTCGTTTCACATGGGTATCCTTCATCGGGAGGTCTTTCGGGAGGTGATGTGGTGACCAAGAAGCCGTTCAGTGACGCTCCTATTGTACCAGACGATTACAATTTATCTGATGACTATCCAATACAGTGCCTACCAAATTATAAACACTCCAACTAAGGCCTGATCGACGCGAAGTGCCTCAATAAACAAATAGCTAATGTTTTGTTAATTCGTGCCCGACCTTCATCGTACGGATTTTTAAAAGCTTATCTGGATGTTTGTAACTAAAACAAAAATTATACTTTGAGTTTATTATACCCAGTGTTTCATTTACATTTCTTTCAAGTTAAAAGTGAGAACTCTTTTAAGCCACAAAAGTAAGAAAGACAATAAAGATTATCGCTGAATGTCTGAGAGCTTTGGTTTCCCATAACTTTCCACTCACAATTATCGGATTAAACAGATCATGAGACATAGCTTAGTGAAGTTACAACACTAATCTTCAAGCAACCACTTTATGGGCAGGATTATGAAGAAAACTCGACGTTTATGTATAGTTTACTAACATCATTGTGATTACAGGAAGAATAGGATAACATTCAAAGGAATTATACATGTACTTAGCGAATATAATGTATAGACTGTATAGATAAGCACATCCCTAAGCTTCATTGTTTTTAGAACCCCTCTCTACAATATGTCGTGGTTGTGTCGCGGGATTTAACGAAGAGGCACAGAATAGATAATAGTCCTGATAGACAGTAATTGAAATAGTAGAGGTATAAGTAAATAATGAGCAATTAGCGTTTCTAGAACTAAGTCTGGTTGTGTTAATTAAGCTCCTATTTACACAGCTCCCTGATTTTTAACTGACGCTCGTCATGTTGCTTGAATCGCGTGATACTTGTAATAATTTTACGACCCAGTTGGCACAATGGTCACCATGCCGGCCTGCCAAACACAGGGTTGCGGGTTCGATTCCCGCCTCATACAAGTATTTGCGCTTAGATATTTGTCTGTGGTCTGGTTGTTGTATTATAAGTATATATTTACAAAAGAAAAGTATATAAGTAGTATATCCGCTGTCTAGCACCTAAGCTAAGTAGCTTGGGGCGATATAGCGATGTGTGGAATGTCCTGCAGTATTTATTTATTTTTATCACAAATGCTCATAAAGTGGATCTTATTCAACGGCTTTTAGGCTCATAATCCAACATATTATGCACGCGTGCGTTTTACATTGCCAACCTAGTGCTATAAAGTTATCCCGATAAGTTAAATACGTAACTTACTGCTAATTACATGTTAGGTAGGTGAAACATTCTTAATTTATCTGGGTTATACTGTTTTGATGTATAAAAAAGGGAGGTACCAAAGAGTTTTTTAGCTAGCAAAAATGGTTGTCTCTAAAGTCGGTTTACGAACGAAAATTTTACCTGATAATGACTTAGAAAACGATAAAAAATGAGTTGTTTATTTTTTGTTTTTTTTTTTTTACTTAAATATATTGTTTTTCCGTACCATTGTATTTTGTTCTTAACCCCCGACGCAAAAACAAATAGAAAAAACCCTAAAGACTATTGTATGTCAGACGAGGCTGTATAGGTTTAAAGTCTTTAGCCTGGCCTTTCCGGAAAATAATTAACAAAAAAATATTGCCTTAAAAAAATGTAAACATCAACAACTTATCACAAATATTTTGTTAATTATTATTTTGTTTTCTTTTCAAGTCTTTTCTTTTATTCGCAACTGTGATAAAAAACATCGTACGATATGCGTGTGGAATTCATCTTTGCATCTTGGCTTCTTTAACACGCTCGCTCCCGCTCGCGCGTCATAAACCGCCTCTATGCAAAGATCAATTTACCACACTTATATCGTAGGTAATGTACTATTATTTATTTAATTTGTGTCGAACCTATTAATTAAGATTAGAATAAACTATTAAACAAACGATTTGTAATTCAAAATATCACCATCAAATAGCAAACTTGAACAGTTTGACCCTATTTAAATCACATCCCCAATTTATACGTCAAGCTTACGACTTACTACAAGTCTGAGCACGTAAATAATTACTTTGAACCACCTTAATAATACTTTACAGGTTCCAAGGGTCTGTTATTGTTTAATTTGCGTCCTTAGGGCGGCATTGTCTGAAAGCAAACAACGGAAGTTTTGTCGTAAATGGTTCAAGATTTCATATTTACGACCCAAACGCGGTCGGACGGAGGACATGATTTTGTAAAGACCTGTATTTAGCTTGTTAAGTTGAGCGTCGTCGGTTGAGCGTAAAGCGGTTGAGGGTCAGTACTTTTACCTATAAATAATAATAATAAATAACAGATAAATATAATAAATATTGCAGGACATTCCACACATCGCCATAAAGCCCCAATCTAAGTAACTACACTTGTGTTATGGGTGCTAGACAACGGATATACTACTTAATATACTTTTCTTTTGTAAATATATACTTATACTTATAATACATATAAACAACCAGACCACAGACAAATATCTAAGCATAAATACTTGTCTGAGGTGGGATTCGAACCCGCAACCCTGTGTTTGGCAGTCCGGCATGGAGACCATTGTGCTAACTGGGTCGTCAAATATTACATAAAAAATAATATAAAAATAAAAATATTACATTTTACTCTAAGTAGGTAAGGTAAAACGAAAGAGCCAACAGCACTGCAATACTAAAAAATGCAATGAATAAGTAAACGTACCCAGTTTCTTAACATTTTGTGACATTCACATTCGGCTCATGAAGATTTCCAAGGTTTATCCATAAAATCCATTATCATATAATAGTGATGAAATGTAGGGACTACTGCAGAATGAGACACTTTTGGATGGAATTTTTAAGAGAGTAGAAGACAGATATGTGGTTTTTTTATATATTTCTATGTTTCTATGTATTATAAGTATGTATTTACAAAAGAAAAGTATATAAGTAGTATATCCGTTGTCTGGCACCCATAACACAAGTCTAGTTACTTAGCTTGGGGCTAGATGGCAATGTGTGGAATGTTGTGCAATATTTATTTTATTTATTAAATTTTTATCTTTTTTTTATCAGTTGCAGTTCAGGTAATATTGGCAGATAAACGTGAACTATAACTCTTGTTCTATTCGTTATCGGTCTGTCTGTCTGTCCGTGTTTTTAAATTTTTAGACTTTTGACCTTTATTCCTTTACTAGCTGCGCCCCGCGGTTTCACCCGCGTAAGTCCCGATCCCGTGGGCATATTGGGATAAAAAGTAGCTTATGTGTTAATCGAGGTCTCCAGCTATCCAGATACAGAGTTTCATCGCAATCGGTCCAGCCGTTCTCGAGTTATAAGTGTTGTAACAAACACGACTTTCTTTTATATATATACTAGCGACCCGCCCGGCTTCGTACGGGTATATTATGCATGTATTATACATATAAAACTTCTTCTTGAATCACTCTATCTATTAAAAAAAACCGCATCAAAATCCGTTGCGTAGTTTCAAAGATTTAAGCATACAAAGGGACATAGGGACTGAGAAAGCGACTTTGTTTTATACTATGTAGTGAAGATTAAAGATTTTATGTAGCAGGATTAACACTCGTAACCATAAAGATAGGATCGCAACGTCGTCGTTGCGGTCGTTGCGAACAAAAACAAACGATCCATGCGATGTGACGAAGTGTGTCAATTTACAATCACAAGCTTTTTGTTAAACTGGGTCGCGTGACCTACCACGTCTGTCTGTCTAACCCCATAGACAAGATGGTTTTCTATTAGCGATATCGCCAATCGACAGATTTTTTGTATTAAATAGACCTAAGCCAATGAAAAGTCACGTGGTTTTGCCTTAGAGAAAAAAAAAACGTGTGGCACTCGGGGACTGTCGTGGTAATGCTATTGCATCGTGCGAGCTTCGTACAGTCTTACCATAATGTACACGTTAAGTGAAAACTCGGCCGAGCTACATGGTAGGCGGAGTGGGGGGTATTAGGTTTTATTTTTGTTATGGAATTTCTTGATTCGGTCGCCGCGCTCAAAGCCCGTGATAAAAGCTATGCAATAGCTTAAAAATTGAAGACAAGTTTCATCTTATGCCGATTTCGTACAATGCCTTATGTCAATTTCATCTAATTAAATCTAAGATACTTTCCATTAGCGATATCGCTAATGGAAAGTATCTTGTCTGAAATGGCAGAGCTGCTTATATAATTGCTAAAATAAGTCTTAATCTATAAGCCTTGCTAAGCTCTAAACCAAGGTTAATGCGAAAAAGCACTCTTAAGAGCACCTTTTAAAAATTGTCAATAAAAATAGAAAAGTGCTAGCCTTGTCCTAGCTAACCTTTTAGTGTCGATAAAGTAATCCTTAGCTTGGTGTTGCCATTTTCGTGACCCGTTAAACCCCTGTCATGCTGTCGGTCAATGTAGACAGCCATTAAATATTCAATTAGGGACCATTTGGCCATTCATCAAACTGGACATTTGTGGATGTGGATGAAATGGAACGGATGTCGTCTTCAATGAGATTTAGAACGTTAAGGGCGCTTTTATGTCTAACCGAATATCATTTCTTCATTCTAGTGTGAAGGGGCTCGCGAATCCTTGCAATTTCTTCACTTTTAAGCTATTCTTTTCACATTGGTATAATTTACTAGCATAACCTCGCGGTTTTACCCGCGTTAGTCCCGATCCCGTGGGAATATCGAGATATTTTCATTTTATCCATTTTAAACCAATGTATCCTCATACAAAGTTTTATCTAAATTGTCTAGGAGCCTATTCGTTACAAACAAAAAAAATCTTCTTATTATTATTTCTATAGTGTAGATAAGTATAAAAACATAGATTATTGTAACCTTCTTGATCTAGCTATTAATTAGCGGAATGTTTTGTGTTTACTAAACCAATGGTATCATTATCATGTTTTGAATAGGTAGGTACGGTCGGCTGCATAATTGCAGACCCACCGTAGAGCACCAAAACGGCTGTTATAAGAATGTTTTCAACACAAGCAAGATTCTAGGCACCTGCTTTAGATGAAGTTTAAAGTCTTCAAACTCATCAATTTACAAAACAAAAGTTATTAGAATGAAAACATTCCAATAATAGTAATTTTCGAACTCTACCGAGGACTGCAATTATGCAGCCGACTGTACCTATTAAAAATGTTTGTGTCATTAAACTCTGTAAGAACACGCAGACTGGTCGTGCGACTCCTGTGATGCGAAGAAAATAAATACGATCAATAAAACACTAGTGATTGTTCATTGACGCATGTCACGTCGTTAAGAGGAAAGGGTACCGGCGCTCTCTCCATACAAACGTAGTCGACTGTTTCTTCCCTGGATAATGACACTAGAGCAAAGATTTTTGTTGCATAAAACCTATATGATATAACTGCCAGGACTATGCCCCTATGTCTTGGTTTATTTTTATTTTCTAATTACCATACAAATTAAGATTGAAAAAACATATGAGCATGGCAGTTATAAGTTTTATGGAACAAAAATATTTGTTCTAGTGTCATTATCCAGAGAGGAAACAGTCGACTGCGTTTGTATGGAGAGAGCGTCGGTACTCTTTCCTCTTAATATTACGAGGATTATCGTGCCACCCCCGCGCTGGGGCGAGTCGAGTGCTAAAGGAAAACGAAAAGAAAATTATTAGGTACTTACATTAAAACCAGCAAACAACACGGACAAAATAGCTATTTCAATAGAAACGAAAAAAACTATCTTCCATTCTATCTAAAAATAGTATCCGAACAGCTGGATATACTTTAAAATATAAGTATATTCGACGGTTAAAAGGAAATAAGGTATAACCGCCAAAATCCAAATTGTTCAGGACAGCTGTTTAAAGTTTGAAATTGCAGAAAAATGGTCACAACTTTCTTATTTATTATCGTAACGTAAAAATGAAAACAGCTTTAAAATCGAGAAAAATGAAAGCATTAATTGGTTTTTTTTATTTATAAGAGTAGAATGGCATTCAAAAGTCATTTTTGACAAAAATGTCGCTTATGCCCTATTTCCTTTTAACCGTCGATATCCACCTAGCCTGGCAGGCATCTGACAAGGTTAATTAGAGGAAGACAGTAGATCGACTGCACCAGGAGAATCGCGATCCTCAGCATTGAGGGAACGACGATGGAGGGGAGTATCTAAAAATAAAACTAAAAGCATTTCCACTAAGCGTTAGGAATGATTCTCATTAGACCGAGCCGTTCCTGGGCCGGGCCATGGATTTGAAACGTCACATATATTTTGTATGAAGGAATTTATATTACACCGTGCATGATCCGGATCCCGTCCGGGCCCGAACAAGACACAGTTGTTCCACGGATTCTCCCCGTCCCCTCGGCGACTACGGACGAGCTCCGCACCAGACTTGGCCCGGACAAATGAGAATCATCACTTTTTTTTTAAATAATACCGCTTCTGTCGCTGATGTAGCGTTTAAGCCCATTTTAAAATAACCTTATAACTAACTATACAAGAATCTAAAATTAAAAGTAAAAAAACAAAAACTAAAATCCAACAATGTATTTTTTTTCCTTTTTCTTTCTTTTTTCCCAGTCTGTTTACTTTTTCTTTTTTAACATTTCCTTTTTTTTAACTTAACACAATTTCTATATTATTTTTTTCACACTTATTTATATAGTAGACAACACAACAATATCTACAAAAAACACTAAAGCTATTACAAGTATAAAAGACAAAACAATGACACCACAATACGAACTTACGAGTAGAATCATCCCTTAGAGAAGAAATAATTTTTATTATTCAACTTAAAAATACGACCTAGTCCTGGTGCTTCCAGGTACAATAAATAAAATAAATAAATATATTACACAACATTACACACATCGCCATCTAGCCCCAAGCTAAGTAACTAGACTTGTGTTATGGGTGCTAGACAACGGATATACTACTTATATACTTTTGTTTTGTAAATTTAAACTTATAATACATAGAAACAACCAAACCACAGACAAATATCTAAGCATAAATACTTGTCTGAGGCGGGAATCGAACCCGCAACCCTGTATTTGGCAGTCCGGCATGGTGACCATTATGCCAACTGGGTCGTCAAAACAATGTCGTTTATTCGTGTCAAATACAACAGCTATCGTTCAAAGTATGCAATGGACAAAGTTTGAATAATTTATGTCTTTTGTGAGACAGGTAACAATTTTTTAAATTAATTTGATCGAATAGGCGCTTTACGAAATAATTTATATAAAATACTTTAGGTAAGATAACAACAAGAAAATACAACTGCCGGTTGACAACTGACATTTGCCCATAGACTCTCAATAAAAACGAAAAAATAACGTTCCCGGGTGTTTTATTGATAGTTTTAGAGACTTTAAACATCATCCTGAGTTTTCTCTTTCACATTGTATATGTTCGAACAGGCTAGATATAGTGTACACGCTTCACTTCGACGTTGAAATACGCGGTAAACGATCGACCTTTAGAAGGTGGCGCTACAGATGCGCCATATTTAAAATCGACCTTTAAAAGGCCGGTCGACAGACGAGGGGATGATAATTGTCTTATTTGGAAACAAAGGCAAAGCCAAATTTTTTTATTCATTTGTATGCGTAGATTCATTTTGTACGATTGTACGAAGATCATATAGAAACGTCTTATATAAACAAAATCTTTATACTTGTAGTCTAGGCAACTTTTTAGGAGTAAGATTAATTTATATTAATTAGTGTCTCAGTAAAAATGAATTATTTTTGTTACTAATTAAATTTGTACATAAGCTGCACTAAAAGTATCGGGAATGGAATATTTCCACTGTTCCTGTCATATTTAAATCTTTTTAATTAAAAACTCCTTGGTTTTAAAAATCATATCCCATTTATTTATTTAAAAAAAGAATCTCGGTCTTGTCACAAGGTTTTGTCAAACTTGTTTAGTTGTTGAGAAAATGGAATTGACGCGAGAAAATTCAAGAGCGATGATTTATTATGACTTTCGAAGTGGTTTATCACAAAAACAGTGTGTTGACCGGATGATTTCTGCATTTGGTGATGAAGCCCCATCCAAAACCACAATTTATCGCTGGTTTGCTGAATTTCAACGTGGACGTGTCAAGCTCAGTGATGATCCCCGTCGAGGTCGTCCAAAAACTGCACTCACCCAAGAAAACGTTGATGCTGTGCGTAAGCTGATTGAGGAAGATCGACATGTAACATACCGCGAAATTCAGGCAACTTTAGACATTGGCATGAGTCAAATACAAATAATCTTGCATGAACAATTAGGTGTAAAAAAGTTGTTTTCCCGATGGATACCGCATTCGCTCTGTGAAGAGCAAAAAGTGGCTCGCGTTACTTGGTGCGTCAGAACTCTCGAAAGATTCCACGCAGGATCCTCAAATGCTGTATACAACATCGTATCAGGTGACGAATCCTGGATATACGCGTACGAACCCGAAACAAAAAACCAGTCACGAGTTTGGGTGTTCGAAAATGAGTTAAAGCCAACAAAAATTGTTCGTTCACGGAGTGTTGCAAAAAAAATGGTGGCCACGTTTGTCTCCAAAACCGGTCATGTTGTGACTATTCCTCTTGAAGGACAAAGAACGGTTAATGCAGAATGGTATGCTAGCTACAAAACGGCCATTTTGGAGACCCCAACTTCCGAATGGAATGGTTGCTTTAATGATTGGTTCCATCGTATGGAAAAATGTGTCAAATTTCGCGGAGAATACTTCGAAAAGCAATAAATACATTTTTAAATAGTAATGTTGTGTCACTTCCTTGATTCCCGAAATTTTCAGTGCCGCCCTCGTAATTTATAAATGAGAAACATTAATGTTAGTAGAAAATTGAATAGCTTTACAGTTAACTTTAAAAAAATTATGTTAAATCGAAGTGTTTTTCATACCTATTTAAGACCCAAAAAATCTTACAAATAAACTACTATCCTATGAAGGTGTAAAAACTACGGTAACATCGTTTTTGCACTTTTGGAAAATGCCCAATTTCATGGATGTGTTCATGTTCATGTGATTATAAACTTATTAAAACAAATAAAATCTAAATAAACGGTTTTCTTACTCTAGGTCAGCCTTTACCAAAGTGGGCGATAACGCCCATTGTGGGCGTTGCATTTATTTAATTTAATATATAATACTTTCATCCATTAAACAGATCGATGAAGGTCGTCCTTGAAGAGCGGTGTTGGCTGAGTGGTAGATACCTCGACTTTCATTCTGAAGGTTGTGGGTTCGAAACCCGGCCGGCCGGGTGCTATAATTGACATTGCTCTTACGGTGAAGGAAAACATCGTGATGAAACCCGCGGCATAGTTGGCTCCAGAAGTATTGACAAGTTCTCTCCTCTGGACATGGTCGACTAAACTGAGAAGGTAGTAGGTGCTGAGCAAGCCTACCCCATCCTCACGCAAAAAGGACCCAATTAAAAAAGGTCCAATGGCGGAAAACAGCCTGTATACAAGTACAAGTCCAAGTTGTCCTTAAAGGGATCTCCGACTAGGTATAAGGTTTTTAATTTTTAATCTAGTGGTGCAATATGGTGAACTAAAAATATTTAAAATTATATTTCTAAAATGCCATAGACTTGTAGTCCATCTACCGTCCTTGAATTCTTCGATTCCACTCAAATCACCAAAAATTTTCCCCCCTAAGGGATTTGCATAAAAACACTCGATCGTAACCCCCTTAATTGGATCGTTCGTGTCTCACTCACTCCACTACTTTAATAAATTTAATAACAGATCACGGAACTAAGTTTTTATTCTAAGCACGTACCTACGAAAACGGGCTTGGAATTTATATTGTTCTTCGTAACTAAACCTTTGGATAGTTTTCGAATTGGTTTCATGAAAATTAGTTTAGTGACAACGACAAGACTATTCAAGTCAACGATATAATACCTAATTAACTTGAGATATATATATAGGTACTAGCTTTTGCCCGCGACTTTGTCCGCGTAGAAGTTGAAAATGGACCAAGAAATCACGTCGTCCCATACAAATAATTGCCCCTCTTTTTTCCTCTTTTTTCCTCTTTTTCAATCACCCCGTTAGGCGTTTAGTTTCAGAAAATCCTTTCTTATCGGATGCCTATGTCACACAATGTACACTCCCTCCAAGTTTCAGGTCTCTACAATCAGCGGATTAGGCTGTGCGTTGATCCGTCAGGCAGTCAGTCAGTCATTCAGGACAAAGCATTTTATATGTATAGATGGGTCAGCGTTTGATCACTATCTCTCACGGTGGTAAGTGACGATGCGGTCTAAGATGTAGCACGCTTTCATAAAAGATACTTACACGCTCGGAGCTCTTGACTCAAAGATCGTGTGAGGGAGTTAGATCAAAGAGATTTTTATTCTAAAGATAATTAAATTAGTCAAGGTAGGGTCAACATCCTTGAGTCTGTTGGGTTACGGATCAGGATCACAAACTTGATCCTAAACTTACGCGGGGTGTTTTTTATAACTTCATAAATTACATTTTTATCACAGTTGCTCATAAAGTGGATCTTATTCAACGGCTTTTAGGCTCATAATCCAACATATTATGCACGCGTGCGTTTTACATTGCCAACCTAGTGCTGTAAACTTATCCCGATAGGTTAAATACGTATCTTACTGCTAATTACATACTGTTTTGATGTATAAAAAAGGTAGGTACCAAAGAGTTTTTTAGCTAGCAAAAATGGTTGTCTCTAAAGTCGGTTTACGAACGAAAATTTTACGTGATAATTACTTAGAAAACGATTAAAAATTGAGTTGTTTATTTTTTGTTATTTCTTTACTTAAATATATTGTTTTTCCCATTGTATTTTGTTCTTAACCCCCGACGCAAAAACAAATAGAAAAACCCTAAAAAATATTGTATGTCAGACGAGGCTGTATAGGTTAAAAGTCTTTCCTGGCCTTTCCGGAGCATAATTAACAAAAAAATATTGCTTTAAAAAAATGTAAACACAGACTTATCACAAATATTTTGTTAATTATTATTTTGTTTTCTTTTCAAGTCTTTTCTTTTATTCGCAACTGTAATAAAAAACGTCGTACCATATACGTGTGGAATTGATCTTTGCATCTTGGCTTCTTTAACACGCTCGCTGCCGCTCGCGCGTCATAAACCGCCTCTATGCAAAGATCAATTTACCACACTTATATCGTAATGTACTATTAAAGCTGTTTTACTGTCGAAGATATTAAAAATTACTGTTCACTTGGCACTAGGTAGGTACTTTCTCTAAATCGAAAACACATAGTCAACACCACATGCTAAGGCTTTTAGGTTAATGGTTGTAGCCAGCACTGCAGTTCTCACCAAGATTATTTCTGGATAACTTTTTAGGTGCCTTTTATAAACCTTGTTTTTCTTTATATTTGCCCGCTTGTAGAAATACAAAGACAAAAATTGTAAAACAAAAAGCATTTACTCTCTTAGCTCCTGTCACGAAATGAGACTTGCGATTTCCCAAAAACAAAACCGGGCTTAAATTACCTACATAAATAAAAAATAGTATGAAATGGGGAAGAGGAAAAATGTTTTAAACCCTTTTGTGATATTCAACAAAGAGAAATGAGAGGGATTTTAAAGCGATAATAAATTGAGCGCATAGCTGGGCTATTATTTTCTTTGCTTTGATTAATTGTGAGGCTTAAACCACGGCTTTATCTTAAGATTCTAGGTTGAGAAATAAGTAACAATGTCTGCTCACAGCGAATGAAACGATTACATAAGTCACTAGATTTATTTTAAGTAATATCTTAAAAGGAAAACAAGAATCATAATTCTCTTTAAGTTAGATAGTGATCTCGATTTTATAAAAGAAAATTATATTTTGAGTAATGGAATATTAAAACCCAGGCCCAGAGCCGGATACGGCTCAGACCAAGAAAAAGAAGATTTTAGTTAATAAGTATTTTTATATCGTTTAGTTGGTATTATTTAGCTTAAAATATTACGTTCTAACTATATAGATGTCGCGGTTGTTTTGCCATTTCCAAAAAAAAAGGGAAAAAAATAGATGTCGTTCGATTCTCAGACCTAACGAATATACTTACACAAAAAATTTCACACAAATCGGTTGAGCCGTTTAGGTGGACATAGGTTCCCGCAACGCTGCGCGTAGGTTCAGGTGACTGCGACACGAGAATTTTATATTACTAGTGTTGAGGACAGCGACCTTAGATATAAGTTTAGTTAATAGAATATATATGGTGAACTATGTTAATTAAGTTATATTTAAGTGTAAGATAAATTGTAGGATAAATTGTAAATAATGTTTGTATAAGCTATGTTTGTAATAAAAGACCACGTTGTGATTTGGGTAAAATACCACGAGGCATAGAGGTGCCAGATGTTTCATTGCTCGCACCCACCGACTGAACGAGTGCGAGCAAGACAAAAACATCTGGCATCTCACGATCCGGCCGGCAGGATACACCGTTATCCTGCCGCCTATAAAACTCGGGCCGGCTTGGGGACCAGTGTGCATTACGCAGCAGCCTACGCCCGAGGAACGAACAATAAACGACGAACAAAGAACGCGCATCTTTTATTTGAACCATACAGTCCACGAGCTAAGAACACCAGTTTAGGCCTACCCGTTGTCTAACCACGACAATTTTGGTCCTAAACGAGCCGGATCATCGTAAGTACTTCGTTTACTCCGTAACCATCGAACACTCATCACCAGAAGAGATGGGTCTCGCCAGGAGTGAAGGCGACCGCGTGGAGATGGAGGTACGACGCCGCGACGAAGATCGGCGCCGTGAGGAACGAAGATTACGTCGCGAGGAACGACGCATCGCAGAGGAGCGTGATCGTCGGCTGTCCCACGAACCGCCGGTGTCACCGGCGACGCAACAACAGCCAGGCCCTTCTACCCGTCGCTATGGATCACCGGCAAGGTCAGTACGAAGCCAACGAACTACTAGCTCTACCCTGCGTCTTCGCTTAGCGGAATTTCAGGAAGCTGAAAAGCTAGCTGAAATTACGCGAAAGCAGATGGAGATAGACGCGGGGCTAGAGAAACAAAAACTGGCTTTGGAAGCGGACCTCATAAGAAAGAAGGCGGCCGTAGAAAAGGCCACGATCGAGGACGAGGAAGGCAGTGTACGCGGCGTAAACGAAGACGCAGGTACCGTACACAATAAGGTGCGTGAATGGCTGAACAATACCCCGCTACAACGGGGGGAGCGGAGTGCGCGGCGCAATGCAACCCGTCCGCTAGAAGAGGGCGGTGAATGGAGGCGGAGAGAACGTTCGCGAACGCCGGGCCGGGACAAGATCGAACAGCCCGTCGAGCCAATGCAGCGAATGTCAACTCCACAGTACCGAGGCAGCATCGAGTTGCCAACGTTCGACGGGGCGCTGGGCGACTGGTTGACATTTAAGGCGGCGATGCAGGACTCGACGGAGCTGTATAACCTCCGGCCGATAGAAAACATCCTCCGGCTTCGTTCGTGCCTGAAAGGTGAGGCGCGCGAGTCCGTGGCCACGCTCCTATTCTCGACAAAAGATCCGAACGCCATCATGCGATCGCTAGAACAAAGCTTCGGTCGCCCGGACTTTATAGTCGATCGCGTGATGGCGGACCTACGGAAGTTGCCGAGAGTAGGAATGGCGGCGGCGGAAATAAATAAGTTTGCAGTGAGGATGCAGAACGCGGTGTGTGCGGTGCAGGAAATCGGGGGCAGTAAGTACCTCGAGAACCCGCTATTGATCGGGGAAGTGCTCGAGAAGTTGGATCCGATCGTTAGGGCGCGCTGGATGGACTACGCAAAGGCGAACTGCGCGACGACGGAGCCAACAATAGTGTTGCTGTCTCGCTTCCTCTTGAACGAGGCGGACATGGCGCTACGATACAACTTCTCGCTGGCTACGAGCACTTCACGGTTAACGGCGAATGCGAGGAGGAAGAAACCGGCGGTATACACGATAGAGGAGTGCGAAGGGTCAACACCGTGCTACGCGATCGAGGCGCCCCCCCCGCTTCACCGGAACGAAGCATCGGCACCGCGCCCCGCGGACGAAACACCCACGCCGCGTCACCCGACGGAGGCGCCCACGTCGCGATGCCCGGGTTGCGGCGGCGCGCACGCGCTTGCGAAGTGCCGACACTACCTCGCCCTACCAGTGAGCCAGAGGTGGGATATGGTGTGTGAGAAAGGTATCTGTTTTAGATGCATCGACAGCACGCACCGTCGTTTCCAATGCAAGGCGAAACTGTGTGGGGTGAAGCGGTGTCGCTTGTCGCATCACGCATCGCTGCACGATGAGAAAGCGACCGCGCTCGCGGCCGCCCGCGCGGCTGCTCCTGCGCCGCGATTGGCCGCGCCGAGTACGAACAGTGAAAGAGACAATGACGCGGTAGTGTTGTCGGTCGCCCCGGACAATGCGACCGACCATAGTGAAGTGTTGTTAAAAGTGTGTCCAGTGATAGTGTCGGGACCCAGTGGAGAGATCGAGACTTACGCGTTGCTCGACGAGGGCGCAACAATAAGTCTCATTGACAATGAACTTGCCGGTCGCGTCGGAGCGAGCGGGCCGACGCGACCACTGAACTTAAGTGGTGTTAGTGCGAACATGTCTCAACAGGAAGATGACAGCCGGGAAGTGGAAGTCTTCGTGAGGGGGAAGGGCGAGAACGCGCTCTTCAAACTGAGAGGCCGTACGATCCGCGACCTCTCTCTACGAAAACAAACGGTGCCTAGAGACCTGCTACGATACGCGCACCTGAGGGGCCTACGCGAGGAGGAGGTGAGCTACGATCCAGCACGCCCGCGTATCCTGGTTGGCTCAGATCACTGGCAGCTCATCGTGTCGAGGGAACTGCGCATCGGCGGCCCCGAGCAACCGGCCGCGTCAAGGACGCAGCTGGGATGGGTAGTGCACGGGACGGCGCCACGCAGCGCCATCTACGCAGGTGAAGAAAGTGTTCTTCACGTGTACGCGCCCGCTCTACGCGTATGCGAGCGTGAGAAACACGATCGGCGGCTCAGCGAGCAAGTCGAGCGGTATTTCGCCATCGACACGCTAGGTGTCGCGCCTAGGCCGAGGGTGAGCGACGCCGACCAACGAGCCATCGAGACATTCGCGCGGACGGTGAGTAAGATCGACGGAGGCTACGAGGTCGGACTGCCGTGGCGAAAGGACGCGTTCACCATGCCACCGAGCTACGCGGCGGCCGCGAACCGGCCCCGCGGCATCGAGAGTAAGATGGACGCCGACCCCGCCTTCGCCAAGGAATACACGGCGCGCTCTCCGTTCATCGCGCACAGCGTGTGGGACCACAACGCGCGCGTGCACGCGGAAACGCATCCGCGTGCCTTGGTGGCAATCACGCAGAGTCACTATATGGACGATTACGCAGACAGTTATAGTGATGAAGCCGAGGCCAAGCGGACCATCGCTGAGGTACGCGTGGTGCACGCGGTCGCCGGCTTCACGCTACGCGGGTGGTGTGCGAACAGTGAAAGTGTTTTAAGTGATGTGCCGAGTGAGTTGTGCGCGAAGGGACTCTCCCAACTGGGGGGAGCTAGTGCGGACCATAAGATCTTGGGGCTCTATTGGCACGCCGCAACGGACGAACTCGCATTTAATACGGCGATGCATAGAGTCCCGATCGAAGTGCGTGAACTGAAACGTGCGCCGACGAAACGCGAGGCGCTTAATGTTGTGATGTCTATTTACGACCCTCTCGGGCTACTGAGTCAGTACACAGTGCGCGCGAAAATAGTGTTACAGTGTTTGTGGCGTTTACAAGTGCCGTGGGACGAACCCCTCCCCGCGGAGGAGGCCGAGCGTTTCGATCTGTGGTTAAGACATTTAAGTGAGATAACGAAGCTGCGAATACCTCGGTGTTACAACCTGAAGGGCGCGCGGGAGCTCGAACTACACGTGATGTGTAGTTCGAGCTCCCGCGAGCAAGCCTACGCCACGGTCGCGTACTGGAGAGCGACGCACCACGACGGAGGCGTATCGCTGGCGCTGG
Organism: Idaea straminata; assembly: GCA_951213275.1. Classification (NCBI taxonomy): domain Eukaryota; kingdom Metazoa; phylum Arthropoda; class Insecta; order Lepidoptera; family Geometridae; genus Idaea; species Idaea straminata. The sequence goes on along the minus strand of OX577857.1, from coordinate 9,375,343 downwards.
TCGCGGCGAAGGCGAAGGTGGCGCCGAAGAAGACGCTGAGTATTCCACGGCTCGAACTACAGGCGGCGGTCATCGGCGCGAGGCTGGCCGATACAATTAAGCGGGAGCATCGGGTGGAGCCCTTACGGACGGTGTATTGGACAGACTCCGCGACGGTCGTTCACTGGGTGAAGAACGACGCGCGGCGGTACACTCCGTTCGTAGCACACCGGCTCGGGGAAATCGCCGAGCTCTCACACAGGGACGAGTGGCGGTGGCTGCCGACCGAGTCGAACGTAGCCGACGACGCCACTAGACTGAGGAAGACACCGGTCGACGCGAGCGACAGGTGGTTCAGGGGGCCTAGCTTCCTACTGAGCCAGGAAGCCGAGTGGCCCTCACAGGGGGTACCGCGGGAGGACGAAGACGTGGCGGAGGTCCTGCACACCAGCGAGCGGGACGAGTCGTCGAGCCAGTGGACACCGGAACCGGCTCGGTTCTCTTCGTACGAGCGACTAGTACGAGCCACCGCGCGGGTGTTGGCATTCGTCGATCTATGCCAACGCCGAGCGACGCGCCTGGAGTTGGAGCACATCGAGCGCGCCGAACGCGCGCTCATGCGGCGAGCGCAGGAGGAGAGCTTCGCGGACGACCTACAGCGACTGAAGGCGGGCCGTCCCATCACACGGACGAGCCGCCTCTACCGATTGGATCCAGTACTAGAAGATGGGCTACTCCGTGTCAGGGGGAGAATCAACGCATCGAACGTGCCGGTCGACGCGAAGCGGCCGATCATCTTAGACGGCCGCCACGCCGTCACGAGACTTCTGGTGCTGCGGGAGCATTGTCACGCCGGTCACGCCAACAGGGAGCGCGTGACGAACGATCTGCGGCAGCGCTATTGGGTCGTACACCTACGCCCCACGGTGCGCGCCGTAGAGAGCAAGTGTGCGCTCTGCCAAGTGCGCAAGGCGCGCCCTCGCGTGCCTACAACGGGGGATCTACCTAAGGCGCGGGTGGACCCATTCCACCGCCCCTTCACCAACTGCGGGCTCAATTATTTCGGGCCCATGACGATCAAGATCGGACGGCGCCGGGAGAAGCGCTGGGGAGCGCTGTTCACCTGCCTCACCACGCGGGCAGTTCACTTAGAGTTGGTCGAATCTCTCTCGACTGACTCTGCGATCATGGCGGTGCGGAGGGTGGCGGCGAGGCGCGGTTGGCCGCGCCTGATGTACTCGGACAACGCGACGAACTTCCAAGGCGCCGATCAGGAGCTGCGGCGCGCCTACGCCGAGTGGGCGCCGTCACTGCGGGAGGAGGGCCTCCTGCACAGGATGAAGTGGACCTACATCCCACCGGGTGCGCCGAACCAAGGAAGAGCATGGGAGCGGCTCGTACGCTCCGTGAAGGCTGCGCTCGCTGTGACTCTGCGCGAGAAGGTGCCGACGGCGGAGGTGCTGCAGACTCTACTCACCGAGGCCGAGTACTCCATCAACGCGCGGCCCCTGACCCACGTGAGTGTGAGCGCTCGGGACCCCGAGGCGCTTACACCTAACCACTTCCTCATGGGAACATCGACGGGCCTACCTACGACAGGCGCATGCAACGAAGCGGACCGGAGAACTTGGCGGGCTAGCCAAGCGCTCGCCGATTCCTTTTGGCGGCGATGGGTGCGCGAGTACCTGCCTACACTCGTGCCACGGGGGGAGCCCACCGATCTGAAGACCGGTCTCGAAGTCGGCGACATCGTCGTGGTGGTCGATCCCACCATGCCACGCAACGTGTGGCCCATCGGACAAGTGGAGAAGACCTACCCCGGACCAGACGGCGGAGTGCGGGTAGCTGACGTCCGGACGAAATCGGGACTATTCCGGAGGCCAACCAGCAAGCTCGCAGTCCTACTGAGAGAGAAGGAAGAGGCTACGCGAGCTGCGCCGGGGGGAGGATGTTGAGGACAGCGACCTTAGATATAAGTTTAGTTAATAGAATATATATGGTGAACTATGTTAATTAAGTTATATTTAAGTGTAAGATAAATTGTAGGATAAATTGTAAATAATGTTTGTATAAGCTATGTTTGTAATAAAAGACCACGTTGTGATTTGGGTAAAATACCACGAGGCATAGAGGTGCCAGATGTTTCATTGCTCGCACCCACCGACTGAACGAGTGCGAGCAAGACAAAAACATCTGGCATCTCACGATCCGGCCGGCAGGATACACCGTTATCCTGCCGCCTATAAAACTCGGGCCGGCTTGGGGACCAGTGTGCATTACGCAGCAGCCTACGCCCGAGGAACGAACAATAAACGACGAACAAAGAACGCGCATCTTTTATTTGAACCATACAGTCCACGAGCTAAGAACACCAGTTTAGGCCTACCCGTTGTCTAACCACGACAACTAGCTTTTGCCCGCGACTTCGTCGGCGTAGAAGTTGTAAATGGACCAAGTAATCACGTCGTCTCATACAAACTTTGCCCCCCTTTTTCACCCCCTTAAGAGTTGAATTTCAGAAAATCCTTTCTTATCGGATGCCTACGTCACACAAAGAACACACCCTCCGAGTATCAGGTCTCTACGATCAGCGGTTTAGGCTGTGCGTTGATCCGTAAGTCAGTCATTCAGGACAAAGCATTTTATATGTATAGAAGATTAAAACTACCCGTGTTCAGCTAACGATTTTAAGACGACCTGTGTATTTTTTTCTGGATATTTTACAGTTAGATATTTTTTTACGTCTACAGATTTATTATATGTATAGATATATAGGGATCGACAACTTAATAAAACAAAATAATAAAAGTTTTATCTATGAAAAAGAAAAACAAATACAGAGGTTTTCCACAGGTTTGATCGACACCAGCAGAGTGCCAAGTAATTCATAATATCCGAAATTTAAAATGAACTGGTACAACTCCCATGCGATTATAATTAATGGAAACCCAAAACAAGATACTAAATAATCTATCGGAGCTCCATAAGTTTACCTGGTTTGTTTATTGACGAGGTTATCTGGATCTCCGGTTGGCAATCCCTTCATACATTATTCAGGTTTGGCCGGCCATCATACGGTTATATCGGCACCCGACTGTGCCTACTCGTAATATTGCTTTATTCCTTCTCAGAAATTATGTACCTACTAAGCTAAATGAAACACTTATTTTTTGCATTTAAAAGACGAATTTGTCATTTCATTTGATACTATAGATTTTTTAGCTTTCAAATACTTACGTTGCAAATGTTTTATTTTTGAAAAATAACTTTACGATTATTAGTATGTTCCATAAAGGATACGAAACGCGAGATGTGGCTCGGCCGAGCGTTCGCTTGACGTGTATGTATATGGATGCAATAGCTTCACCGCGGCAGTCCCCGAGTGCCACACGTTTTTTTATAATAATTAATGTTTTTCCAGATAGTAATAACCTTTTGTATGAGGTTTACCTTTATTAAACATTTGCCACTTTTAAAACATTTATTAAAAAGCTGTTAAGGACCCAATTATTAATAGTGCAAGATTTTTTTTGCCACTTCAATGAGGTCATTCTTCACTATTAATAACTTAGGGTACTTAGGGTTCTTTATTTTCTCATTTTGCTTATACCTACTTAGTGATGCCTAATTACCCTTGTGAAGGAGCAGAGCTCTTTCTTCAAGTATTGGGCGGAATTTGTTAGTTTTCAGGTTGCCCGAAGGCCTCCAAGGTTAATTTGTCCGTACCAAAGTCCGTTTACTTGAATTCAAGTTTACTTTAACGTCTGTAAGAAAATTAAGAAAACAGCTGTGTCCCACACTTTTCGACAAATGTCTTAGCACTTTTGAAAGGAAATGTTATTGAAGTCAAAAGAAAATTAACGAAATACGGAGGGGAGCGTTCATTGTTTTGTCTTCGGTATAATTATTCATTTATTTTTATTTATAACAAAGGCGGAAGTTTACGCCATAATCCATTTCCTACTACACAACCCGTGGGAGTAATTAGAGTTCGAGTAGGGAGGGCATCGAAAAGCCCAGGGAAGGGGAGTTCAGTATAATCAAATTGAGTTAAACAGTGTTATAAATAAATAAATATTACAAGACATTCCACACATCGCCATCTAACCCCAAGCTAAGTAACTAGACTTGTGTTATGGGTGCTAGACAACGGATATACTACTTATATACTTTTCTTTTGTAAATAAATACTTCTAATACATAGAAACAACCAGACCACAGACAAATATCTAAGCATAAATACTTGTCTGCGGCGGGAATCGAACCCGCAACCCTGTGTTTGGCAATCCGGCATGGTGACCATTGTGCCAACTGGGTCGTCAAAATTTAATTGTGTTAATTTAATAATAATAATAAGCTCCCTAAAATCCAACCACACGCCCTGATCGAACACCAGATCATCGTGGGGGGCGGGCAACATAATTTTCATCTACTGGATGGCTAACGTGGCTCTGGTAACCCAAACAAAATGGAGACAAGACAGCAAAAGAAAAAACGTTTAACGCCGCTACCTGGAGGTTACCGTCAGGGCACACTTGGAGCCAACGCTGGGTGTTGCAGTGGACGAGCCGTTGGTGGTAGAGAGTTGAGACGGCGGGCTCCTACCGGGTCACCCGAACAATGTGACAGCCGACCAAAATCATCATCATCATCATCCCCTAAATCTTTATTTTCTTCAATTCCTTCTTCTCCACCTTCATACCTTAACTATAATCTAAATAAATCTCCTTCTCCTTCCTCATCAATCTACTCCACCAAATCAGCCGTGAATGTTGTGCAGGAGGCAATAGCTGATAATCCAGCACCCATCACTGGCCGAGTACGCGCGCCGCGACTTAAATGGATGCAAGAAATGAATGAGTTCATTTGGCGCACTTACCTCATCATTACAAATCTTGAGACTAAAACACGAGGATATCTAGATCCACTTTACGTTCAGTTCAAAACTAAATTCCCCGAAATCAATGTATCAAAACAGCGAATAGGTGATCAACGACGAGTTATAGTTAGAAACCAATTAATCCCTTCAGCTACCCTACAATCCATCAAAGAAGAAGTTGCAAATAATCTTCAAAATACTAATACAAGCTTAACTCAATCACAACCAGTCAATATAGGAACACAACAACCAACTAGTTCTTGAATGAGTTGGCCCGACGACATTAAGGAAGCAAATATCAGAGAATATTACAAAATTACTAATTTAGAATCAAACAGATCAGCATACAGACAACCACTACACAGAGCTATTATAGAACAATTTCCCCACATTTCGCATGTATCCGAGCAGCGCATAGCAAACCAAAGGAGAGTAATTGTTAACAATAAACTTATTACTAGCGAAAGATTGTTAACTATAAGAGATGAAGTAACAATATCTCTAAACTCAGAAACTACTGAACAATCATTGCCACCTTCTAACTTTGAAATAGACTCAACAATAAACACACCAAGCGATCTGGTCGTACCATCACACAATACTGCCACTATAGATCCAAACAATAGTACGCATTTGACAGACTTAGAAGACCTACGATAAATTTTCACAGACTAATCCTGTTCAACGCCCTTTCATACCAAAGCAGAAAACTTCTAAAAAATTTGCCTATATAATTTCACATTTAAATACACAAGTAATACCAAAATATGACTCTACTGACAACGATTTTATCAAAACCCAAACAATTGTATACTGTGCAGCATATACGGCAGCGTTGTGTAATGGATCTAAAATTAAAGAACCGGTCCAGACTCCACCATCTGAAACACCAAATAACTTCAGAACCGATAAAAGACCTAATTGGTTAAAGAGACTAGATAGAAAAATATCAAAATTAAGCAAAGCAATAGGTAGATTGTCTCAATATATACAAGGAAACAGGAGTTTAGGCCTAATAGCGAATATAGAAATAATTAAAAATATATATCAAACACACTCTAGCTACGAAGAACCGAATAGAACTGACAGTCAATTTCTAGATACATTAAAACAAAAACTTAACTCTTTCAGTAGCCGCAGACGTAGATACCTCAATTGTACTGAACGAAAAAACCAAAATGCTCAGTTCATTAACAACGAGAGACAGTTTTATAGAAATTTAGCAACAAATACAACTAACTTACAAACTACAGACACAACATTACCTAGCACACCCCCAAAAGAAGAGCTTCAAGAATTTTGGTCAAATATTTGGGCTACGCCAACACGTCATAATCAAGATGCCGCATGGATAGAATCAGACAGACAAAATATGGACAACATACCAGACATGAATTTTGAATTAATTCCATTAGACTTATTCAATAATGTTTTAAAAAATGCTCACAATTGGAAAACTCCTGGTACAGATCACATACATAACTTTTACTATAAGAAATTCACGTCTTTGCATCCTACACTTTACCATCACATCAACAATTTCCTTAAATATCCACAGACCATTCCCAGGTTTGTAATGCAAGGCATAACTTATCTGATTCCTAAAGACGCTGACTTAACGAACCCGGCAAAATATAGACCGATCACCTGTCTGCAGACCATCTACAAAATAATTACTTCATGCATATCACAAGTAATTTATAAACACCTTACACATAATAACTTACTAGCAGAAGAACAGAAAGGATGTCGCAAGTACAGTCAGGGTTGCAAGGAGCAGATTACAATTGACTCAATAGCAATGAAATATACTTCTAAAACAAAGACAGATGTGTGCACCATGTACATAGACTATCAGAAAGCGTTTGATTCCGTCCCACATAGTTGGTTACTGTACATCTTAGAACATTACAAAATACATCCTAGTTTAATAGAGTTTCTTCGAGAAGTAATGCAGCACTGGGTAACTAAACTCAGATTAGGTAAAATCTTAGAAACTGACGAAATTCCGATTAAACGAGGTATTTCCCAAGGGGACGCACTGAGCCCTCTTTGGTTCTGCCTCGCCTTAAATCCTCTTTCTAATTTGCTCAATTCTACTGATGCCGGTTTACAAGTAGTCTCTCAAAATTCCGAAAATACACAGATAACCCACCTTATGTACATGGATGACATAAAGCTGTATAGTAACTCTGTACCATCTCTACACAACTTAGCAGACGTCACTCAAATGTTCTCCAATGATATTGGGATGACTTTCGGCATCGATAAATGCAAAACATACACATTCCGAGAGGGCAAGTACATAGAGAATGAACCATACACTCTAACTACTGACCAAACTATTGAACCATTAGATGAAAATAGCACTTACAAATACTTAGGCTTTCACCAATCCAACCAAGTTCATCAGAAGCATGCTAAAACACAACTCACTAAAAACTTTAAGCACAGATTGAATATTATTATGAAATCACAACTTTCTTCTCGTAATCTAGTAAAGGCAATTAACACTTATGCAATCCCAATACTTACATATTCTTTTGGTATAATTAATTGGTCCAAAACCGACTTAAATCGATTACAGCAGATGATCAAAACGACCTTGACCAAACAACGTAAGCACCATCCACGATCTTGTGTGCAAAGATTGACACTTCCTAGAGAAGAAGGTGGTCGAGGCATTATTGACATAAAAAACCTACATAATAAACAGATTACATCACTTAGGAAATATTTCTTTGAAAGAGCCGAAAGTTCCCTTTTACATAGGATAATTACAGATTCAGATAGACGCTTTACACCTTTGAATTTACTCTCGAAAGACACACAACCCAATGAGCAGATCACCAGTAACACCGATAAAATAACTGCATGGCAGCATAAGTCCTTACACAGGAGGCATCGCTCTGACCTACTGCAACCACATGTCGACATGAAGGCGTCGAACGCATGGCTGCAGCGAGGCGAGCTGTTTCCTGAGACTGAGGGTTTTATGCTTGCCATTCAGGACCAGGTCATAGACACAAAAAATTATCAAAAATTCATCATTCGTAGACCAGATATTCAAGATTCATGCAGACGTTGTCACAGCGCTTCAGAAACAATTCAACACATCACAGGTGCATATAGAGCCATAGTACAGACAGACTACAAACATCAACATGATCAGGTTGCCGCTATCATCCATCAATACCTTGCACATCAATGTAAATTTATCACAGAAAAGGTTCCTTATTACAAGTACACTCCAGAAGCTGTATTAGAAAATAATACATTTAAATTATTTTGGGACAGGACAATCATCACAGATAAAACAGTATATAACAATACACCGGACATCACCCTTTTGGACAAAACACACATAACCTAGTCACCACACATTCCGAAAAAATAGCTAAATACACTGAACTCTCTATTGAAATAAAAACTCAATGGCAAGTTACTCAAGTTAGAACTATCCCAATAGTAATTTCAAGCACAGGCGTTATCCCTAAAACTCTTCATACTGGTCTCAATACACTTCAAATCACACCATCCATCTATCTTTTGCTACAATTCTAAACACATGTCGTCTAACTCGCAAATGTTTGAATTCTGTAGATCCTTGATAGGTCGTACTTGCACTTGGCTTCGGCCCGTGCTTTTTATCCCTCCAACGCGGGGAGAAACAAATTTTGTTAACCAACAATAATAATAATAATAGCCGACGGTCTTCTAGGTTTAGGTTTTTATAATAATTTACTGTTTTATAAGCAAAATTTATACTTTATTGTTAAGACTTGTAAATTTAATTTTGTTTAGGTATTTATATAAGTGCTTAGATGGAATTTTTTTTATAAGTTTTTATAGTGATGTATTTATTTTGTACTCAGTTTGTTTTTATAAAAACCCAAATTTAAGAATAATAAATGAATGAATGAAAAAAAAATAATAATAATGAAATGTAATTGAAATGTGAACTACATTGTACCGGAAGACGAATCTATTTCTTATTATGCTGGCTGGTATTCGACTGACAATATTTGAATTGAAGACGAACGGTGAGATGTCGTGTAATGTTGTTAATCGTCGTTATAGCTGCAATAGCTGGAAGACTGGAAAATATTTACTGCAAGGATAGATTATTCGTATAATTCGTGATACGTGTAATTGGTAAATCGGTCGATTGACTTATTAAAAAAACCCTACATTTCAAGAATAAAATAATATTCAAGCAATTACTGCTATTACTTGTTTCATTTCACATTTTTCAGTAAGAAATATTGCGGTACCATGATTTTTCGTAATGCCCAAATCTCCAAAACACAGTTCGGGTAATATAAGCTATTATCTTACCTTGAACAAGAGTGACGGGCGGACAAAAACATAAAGGTCTAAAACGTTTCTTGCCAACTTGAGCTACAACTTGATGCAAATATATTTTTACTTTATATGGGTTACATAAACAATTCGTATTACTAATTAAAAAACAAAGTGTTTAAAAATGTTTGTTACACAAAAATAGCGATGATGAGGTTAAGGTTGAGGATGTAGGATGCTCGCTCAAAAAGATAACTGCATACCTGGACAACATGACTTTGTGCAGGGGGTGATGTTAAAAGCCGCCGGCCAAGGCCTACCACCGCTTGATCGTCTGCTTCTTTAGTACCCTGCACGTATTTAGGACTTCAAGGGCTAAATCCTATGGACCTAAGAAAACTTGAACCCACAAACCAAAAACTGACAAGAAAAAACAAGTGCAGTAGTCTTCTTTATTGGAACGAAGTTCCTTATCGCGCGTTGCGAAAAGGGGCTAGACGGAAAAAATTAAGACCAAACGTTTTAACGACACTTTTTGCTATAGTTGTAAGCCGTGCGGCGTGCGCGTTTTTCTCTGTCTGTCTCTCTCTCTCTCATAGAAAGCAAGCCAGTTTACTAAAATTAAGCCTACTGATTAAGTTTATATTAGATTATATTTGTTAATAATAACAAATATATTAATATAACTTAAAAAAAAATATTACAATTCCTTCACTAATTAATCGAAAGGAACTTCGTTCAATCCGGGTGTCCCTTGACACCTCTCATTTATATTATTACTAGCTGCGTCCCGCGGTTTCACCCGCGTAAGTCCCGATACCGTGGGCATATTGGGATAAAAAGTATCTTATGTCCGTCTCCTGGCTCTAAGCTACCTCCCTACCAATTTTCACCCAAATCTGTTCTGCCGTTCTTGAGTTATAAGTGGTGTAACTAACACCACTTTCTTTTATATATATAGATTATAAGTACCTACTATAACTATAACATCGCAATAATTTCGTGACCACAATAAATCTAATAACAAATTATAAGACATAGAAGAGCGAATTAAAATAGTCGGAACTCATTAACATGTAGACTGGCTTAAAAATCTTCAGAATAAATCCTTTCTTGCAATCGGGTAAAAAGAAGT